>CM060661.1:19337579-20537579 GCA_030686955.1 Odontamblyopus rebecca
TATCCGCATCTTTGGCTTGTGTTTATTTGTTCTGCATCTACCTTGCCACACTGCCAGACCTGTGAAAAGTGTCCAGTACTGAGGCGTGATCAGCACCCCCGTGAGTGGCCTAGAGGTCAGTGCAATATTCCTCGTTTCATCCACCAACATTTGTCCTGGGACAGTCTTCTTCTTGGATCTGAAACCACATTTAAAGTTAGCATCTAGTCATGTATTTGCATATCTGCTGAAATGGTGGTTCCTGTCTGATTTCTAAATCTTAACACAGAAAGCATGCAGTAAACAAAAGTTTTAAGTTAAAGGTCTTATATTGTACACAATTAACTATTGATAGCTTTTAGCCATGTTAGAATGCTACTACCTCATCAAAATCATACCATAGTTATATCATATCATATCATAGTTGTGTTTTGCTCTAGTCACACATGTTGAGTAATCCTGCTTTAGTCTGTGTACATCTCCAATGCTCAAAATGCTCTGTTACACCTTTTTCTAGTGGTAGTTTCCAAGTGAACCTTTGACCTTTAATTCAATAGAGATTGGCAAGTCCAGGTCTGAAATTATCCACATGATTCTAGTGTATGTGTACGAAGTTTCAAAACACTGTGTATTATCACATGACATCACAAGGTGTCACAAAATGTTTTCCATTTGAGGGGTATGTTTGTGGTGAGGAAACAAATAACAGAGATAAGAAAATAGCATAATTTGGGCCCTTTAAGCTGTTCTTTGGGATGCTGGTGCAGCGCCTCAGTCATCAGTCCACAGGTGTTTGGCCGAACACAAAAGCATCTTAATCTTAAAAGGTGGCCATACCGGCTCGTCAAAGCCTGATCCCGTCAGATCTCAGAAGCTAAGCAGGGCCGGGCCTGGTTAGTACTTGGATGGGAGACACTGGGAATTCCAGGTGCCACAGTGGGGCGCCAGTGGCAAAAACTGTCGTAGTGTCCTTAGGCAAGACACATCACCCACACTGCCTAGTATGAAAGTGGTGTGTGTGTGAGTGTTGGTGGTGGTCGGAGGGGCTGATGGCGCATATTGGCAGCATCGCTTCCGTCAGTCTGCCCCAGGGCAGCTGTGGCTACAATAGTAGTTTACCACCACCAGGTCTGGAGTGAATGAATAATGCTCTGTAAAGCGTCTTTGAGTGTCCTGAAAAGCGCTATATAAAACTGATGTATTATTATTATTATTATTAAAAACCTGGTTGCACTGACTTTCATATCTTTGTTTTTCTAAGAGATATTACCAACTCCTTACTGGTTGTCCAAATTGCTATATGGTATATTTGTATTAGAAATAATGTTCATGTTCTTAAAATGAATTTAAATAGATAATCCACAAAATGTTATTCTTGTATTTGTGTCTTTATATTATACGCCTATGTTGCACCTTAGAGCCACCACAGTATTGACCAGTCGATCTCACTTTTCCAGGAGCCCACAAGTCAAAAACCTCTTTCCCAGTATAGTGTGTTCAAACTGCCAGAGAACTCAAACACAGGGTTACATAATGATCAGGGCAAATATTCTTCGCAGGGAGATTACTAATAAACAAACGAGAGCCTGGTAATCTGCTCCTCCATCTGCACCACTGGAGGGGTTGCATAACATACGTCAGGACACATCCAGTCACAGCCAGTTATTTGTTTGCACCAAGGATCAAATATTAATCGGGACACTATATGCTTCAAACTGTGTTCAAAAAAGTTTCATCCATCCATCCATCCGCTTAATCCGGCTGGGTCGCGGGGGAAGTTTGCTGCCCAATCCTCATAGCACCCCATGAACCCCTCTGCAGGTGGTGAGCCCACAGGAGGGTGGACAACATGGTCCTTGATGTTAGTTCATAGGGGTAAAAAAAGTTCAAAAAAGTTTCAAAAGTTTTTAAATCCTATATGCATTTAAAATTTTAAGCATGTCAAAGTTTATTTAACAAATCTTGGTCCCGACAGTAAAATATGGTTACTTAATAAATAACAATAAATGGCAGTTAAATTCCCACATCGGGGCATCAGATGGGACTCAAACAGCAAAACAGTCACACCAATTTTGACATACAGCCAATTTAGATGAGGAGGCAGAGGAATGATTATTAATGGAATTTTATTCAAACCCACTTTACAAGATAAAGTATTGATAAATAGAAATACATTACTAGCCTATAGGTACCATTGCAAAAACACAAATAAAAAATCCATTTGTGTTTGGTTTTGCACAACAGCAGTCTTTACATAAACTTGTGTAAAAAAGTATGGATGAAAGGGGAGGCCAGAGGTCACTCTAGGGAGTCTTCTCTCACGGAATGTGCAAGTGCCTCGGTATTACCCTTGATTATTACACAGGAGTGCACGGCTGCACTCTGCTGGTGACTCTAATTATTGTAGGCCAAGCTTTGTGCCTTGAATTACTTGTGCAATGACTTTTAACGAGAATGGTGACTCATGGGCTAAATAGGCTATTTTTTTCCATGTATTTTGCAAAGTCTCAATATAATTTCTGAATTGAGTTTACTAAATATTGTAAGGTTATTAGAATTGAATTACATTCTTTAATCAAGTTTTATTTTAAAGATTTATATAGTAACAGAGGCAAATACACATTTAAAGTGCAAAGGTGTTAAAAATGTAGGCCCACACTTTAAAAAAAAAAGCATAATGGCCAACGCCTTAGACTTAGACCAAATGGCCAAATAGTTCTGAAAAAGTCGTTTTACTGTGTATTCGTCCCTAAAGACTTTGACACAGTCTACAGTATTTGGAGACCTCATAATAAACTGACTTGCTGCTGTCACATCACATAATACAACAATGAAAAGGCTGTGTATTCAGATTGGGATACGCCACCCGGAAGTGGGAGTCACCGTCACCGCGCACTCGTCGACAGACTGCTGGGATGAGACTGTTATGAATCTGGAAGCTTCATAGTTAAATCCTATATTTAAGAGTTACCACCAAACATCAAGCCTCCTGATTGTCTGTAAAGCGCTTCGGAGGGTCGGTTGGTCGAGGAGCCACCGCAAAAATGATGGAAGAAATAGATAGATTCCAAGTGCCCAGCGTCGTGCAAGATGCGGAGATCCAGGCGGAGATGCAGCCGCTGGTAAGGACCAACTGTGGACCGAGAGACATCGAGTACCCGCGACGGCATCTTTTCGTTTGTTTAGGCCAATGGTGGTTTGAAATAGCCCATCTAGCATTTATCCGGTTTCCTAGGGCCTCACATTACGTCAATAGGCTTCATCTTAAAACAGTGATTTTAGCATGTCAATCGCTCTTTTCGCATCCCCTGGCCTGTTACCCAAATTAGCAGTTGCTTGTGGATGACTTGTTTGTAAATGGGCGTTTTGTAAATGCACAGTTGAGGCTAGGGTATTGATGCTTGCAGCATCCGGTGATGTTTGCGTAAAGCCGCATCATGTCTGTCAAAAATAAACCTTTGTATCCCGACAGTCTCCACGTCAGCATCAAGTGGGCTCTAGTTTACGCAGCGGATTTTGTAATTGGGCCTATGTAATACCTGAAATATGACAAGATTGAATGAGCTGGGTAGATCTTATAAATGGGGGCTATAGATGCGCCCTGTGGCCTTTGCGGGGGGCAGAGTTACTGCATCTTCATAGTCCCAGCAGTCACACTAAATTCAAAAGAACTGTGCTTTATTCATAGTAAACGCGAACTAATTATCATGGCTGTTTTAGAGCAATTGTTACAATGTTTAAATGTGTTTGTTCAGTTCGGCTTTAGTTCGATCTATAGCCCACCAGCCTAGATTATGGTGATTAGGCTATAGGCTTACATCAAATATTAATGCCATGTTTTTGTAATGCATTGCTCATGTTGTGTCCTATTGTTCCAGGACCCAGCCTCCTCCACCGCTTCAGAGGCCGACTCAGACACCAGGGAGAGTGAACCTGTCACCATCAACTACAAGCCCTCCCCTCTGCAGATGAAAATAGGTTAATACAAATGCTGTAAATTCATTGTTTACTAGTTATTGAGAGCAAAGTGTCTCAACAAACTTGACATGTAGACAAGAGTTGACTTTGAACCTATTTCAGGACCTTGGACAGAGTCCAATAGGACAAATGTTTTATTTAACCTTCGATGATTTATTCAACTTTAAATTTTACAGGTTACAGGTCTGTGCAATTAATTGAATTATAATTGAAATAGGATTCAATCATTTTTATTCCTTAATGATTAGTTTTGGTCTTTGTAAACCATATTTACTAATACAACTTTAACACCAGTGAGCTTCTTGCCCCTGACTGAATGTATCTTTTATGCAGAGAAACAGAGAGAACTTGGGAGAAAGGGTTCACTGAAGAACACAAACACTGTGGGCAGTCCAGTCAACCAGCAGCCCAAGAAGAACAATGTTATGGCCAGAACACGGTGAGAGACGCCGCGTTTCTGTTATCAACAGATTTCAATAGTCTGTAGCATGTGCAATATTCAGGTTGTATGGAGACAGCATCTGTTTTTGACTGTAACGTCTACAGTCAACCCTTAGAGTTTAGCCTATGTTTTTTGTAATAATCAAGTCTATGAGGGAAATAATTGTGATTTAATTAAGGTTGGACAGGCTATGTAACACATCTCTTTCATGTAATTTCTCCTCCTCCACAGATTGGTAGTACCAAATAAAGGATATTCTTCATTAGATCAGAGCCCAGATGAGAAGCCTTTGGTGGCCTTAGACACAGACAGGTTCGTAAGCGTTCCACTATTATTCATAAATATTTTAATCTTAATACTTATACTTATATACTAATACTTATATTTTCTTTTTCAGTGATGATGATTTTGACATGTCGAGATACTCCTCATCAGGCTACTCATCTGCTGAAGTAAGTATTGTATCAGATTTATTTAGGGCTCTTGCCATCTGCTTTTTAACCACACACTCGCAAATGGTTTCTCTTTCAATAAATATGCAAATTGTGGATACAACATCTACATTCTACGTACATACAACATTCTTTGCTTATATTTGGCACTCAACTCAAATGATGAGACTCTCCTTTGGTCATTTAACATACTGTAGATCTGCATATTGATTTAAAGGAGCCCTTTTAGCCATGATCTAATTGTTTCCCCTTCTCATTTAAAGTGATTCACATATTTTTGACTAATAACTCCTCCTGCATATGTATGCCATTGCATCAGTCCCCATTTTCACCGCCATTGGTACACGGCCACTGCTCTATACTTCTTTCTGTAATTTTATTTTCTCAGTTGGTGATACATGTAGGATTTGAGGAGCGTCACGTGGTAACCTAACTTACCGTGATTTGCAGTTATCTGTAGAGGTTCTGACAGCATGATCCGGTAGAGTGGCATTATTGTGATGACATTTACGGTACAGCTCCCATTGGGCTCTGTCATTTTCCAACCTGGAAGACAGCGAACTTGTTTTTTTGATGAAGTTATTTTAGATAAATACTACAATTTCAAATGACCTAATGATCCACAGGTCATAACTATATAGCAAAAAAAGCACAATGAACATGCATTCTTACCATATTTTCAAAGCCCTGATCTACAACTTGCCCTGAGGTGTCACCTCCTTGTCTCCATGTGGAAATATGTTTAATGCTGTACTATGGCAAATAAATAACCTCACTATGTAGACAAACATGATGGATCCGCCACCAGAAAAGTTATATATTGCAAGTCAGTAGCTGCAATTTCAAATACACTTTTGCTCTTCTTTCCAGCAAATCAACCAGGATCTGAACATCCAGCTGCTGAAAGATGGTTACCGCCTTGACGAAATCCCTGATGACGAAGACTTAGACCTGATCCCACCCAAATCTGTGAACCCCACTTGCATGTGCTGCCAGGCCACCTCCTCCACCACCTGCCACATACAGTAACACTTACATATACTTACAATACACTATCAAACAGAAAGCATACAAATACACTAACATAAAGAAAACAATTACATTTAGAGATAGACTGATATCTTGGTTAGTGCAAATAAGGCTGTTATTTATTTTTATTATACTTTTATAATGTAGAGCAATGCACTGTATAGACTGTAATTGAGGTTATAGTAATTTCATATGAGATAAATTGGGAAAAAGGTAAGAATTGGCTCTGAAATTGACACTGAAAATAGTGGCAGGTCATTGTTTGCCCTGGATTCTAAAAAATGGAATCGGAACAGCCATGAAAAAAACATATTGATTGATCTCTAACTACATTACAGAAAGAATACATTTGGTAATATACAATTACAACACAGTAATATACCGTAACACACTAACACACACAACCACAGTAATCCTCACATAACATAGGTCAGTCTGCAGCTTGAGGAGCTACAGAAGAAGAGGTCAGTAGACTATTGTGAAAACAGTTAAGTGCTATGATGATAACGACAATGAAAAATAGATATTAAGTTATTACATTTGTTTCAGTAGGGCATAAGACAGACATAAATACCATTATATTACATTAATTGTATTTGAGAGGCATTTCCTCCTATGGCAGGACTATAGTGTGTAAGCAATTCTGCTGTTGTCTGGGAATTGTAATGTAACAGAGGCTGAATTGAAAACATAACTCACCCACACTATCTTAACTTGACTTTGTTTGTCTTAATGTATTTTTATTATTTCAGTATTTATTTAACTTATGTCATATGGATTGGGACTTATTTGAGTGTACTAGCATGTGAGGTCTTTGGTATAGACTAAAATGAACAGCACGTTATCTGCCGTTCCATATCAGGTTGTAATGTAGCACTGGCTGGACCATTACACACTTTTTATGTTTTATTTCTTTCACCTAATGCCTCCAGTTGTTGCTATGGTGAGGGGTGCATATAGGTTTATAGGTGGCTAAAGATCAAATGGTATTACTAAGAGAAGAGAGAATACTTGAATAGCACTTTGTTAGTCGGAAGTCCCTGTTTTGGTTTGATTTTGTACATTATTTTTCAGATTTTTGCACAATTTCCGGCAAAACAATGATAGTACCTTATTTGATCTATACTGTGTCAAAATGAAAAGTGAACTGTTGCACAAACTATGTCACCTATATGGTAAATTATATAAACAAGGCCAAAGTCTACTGTTGTGTTTGCAATATGTTCCCCTTCCCCCCAGGTTTACCTCTTTAACAATGATCATTGTGGAAGTATGGTCTCACAAAAAAACAAAAAACAAAACAAAACATGTATGCACATGCATGCACAAAGTGATGCAATTTCCACATGAAGATTAATTTTGTTTCAGCTATTAAACATTATACAACAGGCTCTTTTTTAATCCCCCATAAATCTATAAATTAATTGCATTTGAAGTATGCCTTAAATTATTGAGATGTTGTCTTTTTCTTTTTAATTATTTGTTACTACAAATGTACCTGTTTAGAAATTAGTGATACTTTCAATTATTTTATTTTAATAGTTATTGATTTCACTGTGTGGTAACTTCTTCCACTATTAATAGTATTTAACAATGTTATTGTTAAAAAGTGGAGTGTATTATGATAAATAAAAATAAATGCATTGCTAAAAATAACCATTGTCTTTATTTTTTGTTGCAGTTTGTTTCATTTTTTTACACAATGTGTTCCACTGTCCACATTAAGGACATTCAGTTAGTGAATAAATTATTGATCTGAGTAGTTATTAATTTAGCATTCAATAAGACTAATACAACTTACATAATATATGAAAAAGAAAATATTTTTATTATTCAGGCATCTGCATCAAAATAACGTCAATCTGATATAATAGTATATAATATATTGCAATAATATGGACTCAGCTGGCAGCCATTGTTGACAGTTTAGTTGAATAAGAGCATTCACCTGAAAGGCACCAGCAAAATGTGTATCACAGTTTCACAATGTTCAAAAGTCATCTCAACCATACAAATGTAGATAATAGACCACATTTGTGAATGTTAAATATTTGGTTAACACACAAGATTCCCATAACATAAAGAGACAACACATAACTTAAAACAGAAAGAATGTTTCAAAGACAAAAAGGGCACATAGAGAAATTCTGTCCAAAAGGTCTGTTCATACTTTACCACATGGGGGGAGGGGGGTAACTGCATTCTCTGCTTTAATGTATTGGAAGTCAGCTTCAAAAGTGGCACAAGTGGTGTTTAAGACCAGTTTCAATGTGTAACAACTGTCTGCATAACACATTTCATAGGTAGATTTCCAGGTCCCACAGAAAGGCACAAAATGTTTTGCTCCTGTTTACACTCCTTGAGGAAATGTGTGTCTGTACTAAAAGTGAGAATCCTAAAATGTGTTCTTAATCCCGGGTTGTTACTTTAACTTCCACACTCAAACACTCTGTAAACATTAGCATAAATCATTGTGTTACATGTTTTAATGCTATAATTTACCATTATTATGAAAAAGTTACAACATTTTCATTACACAAAATGTCACCCACATGCTTTACTTAAAATTCCAGGACAAATATATAAATAAAAATGAACAAAAATCATCTCTACTACATTTGTAAATTTTAGTGTAATAAGTATTCTGGTACATTACATGTAGACATTTACATAACACTGTTGTAAATAAACCTAAACAAGACTATACAAATGCAGTGAGCTTCACTCTCTGAAACTGAATCCAGCACGTCAGTTGACTCATCGTGTTCCTCAACATTATGTATATAAACAAGTGTTTATAAAGCTTTATTGCATTATTTATCTATTAATGTTGCATTATTTATCTATTAATGTAATGTAATTCATGAACAAGAACAGTGTTTTAAATAAATACACACAAATTTTGTAGAGAAAGTTGAGGAAGCAATTAGAGTTTGTTTGCACAATGTTACATGCAACCAAACTCCCGAGTGGTCAGACTGGTCTGGACATGGGTCAAGTGCACACACCACACGGGGCATGTCTTGTGTAAACCTGTCTCTTCGCGTGCCTGTAGTTTTAACTGTAAATGTATGATGAGCTTCACTCAGAGCCAATGGGGCTCTGGTCTCCAGACTCAGATGAGGACACAGACACAGAGAAGCGGCGTCTTTTTGCTCCCCCTGAACCCTGAAGCATGCTGGGATGGAAGCCTGCATGTCTGCGGGCATGCTTGGTCAGGTGGTCACTCCTCATGAAGCACTTGTCACACAGGGGGCAATGGAAACGCTTCTCACCCGTGTGGGTGCGGTAGTGACGTGTCAGCTCATCTGAGCGGGAGAACTTCTTACCACAGCTGGGCCAGGTGCATTCGAATGGACGTTCACCTATGAACAAGAGAGCATTTTGTGTGAAGCCTTTGGAATACACCTGTTGTAGCCATCTAAGTCACATTATAACTAACCCTAACTTTCACTATTTATGGGCACAAACTATATCAGCCTCTTTCTTTCATTATTTTAACTTATCTTTTTGGAAATGACTTTATTGAATTTATTGAAGCTTTAAGAAATAACTAAACAATTAGATTGAACTTGAGAAGTGAAGAGGATCATAAGAGGACAAAAATATCTGCTACATTGCGTCCGTGTCGAGCCTCCTCCTTCCAGCCCTCCACGTGCGCCACTGAACCACATGTCTCCTCTTGTTTACAACCGTGGGCAGGGGGCGTGGCTGCGTGACGTGCGAGGAAATAGTGGCGCTCGAAGGTTATGTCCGGAGAGGAACGTGTAGGAACAATGTCAAAGTGACCCATGTGAACCATAAGGCAATATGTCATATCGACATCGGGCCTGATACACAGTAAAACGACTTATGCGGTAACTGGTTGCAATCTATAATATAATAGCCTACTACTCCACTTGGGGTGATAAGATGGGCGATGGTGGCCGGAAGCGCAATTCGTACAACAGAACACTGCGTATAGTGGAGAGGGGCAAACAACCCCCCGCCTATAGCTTTGCACGCTATACGCAGGCCAGTCACACCCCCACCAGGCCACATTCGTGGGCTACCCGTTCTAATAATCTGCTGTAGAGCATGTGCTTTCTCGTTTACCCCACCCACCCCCACACGCTGCAGAACTGCTTAGCACATTATGACATTCGCAATAAAAGACATTATAAGTATACATGTATTTAGCAGCGTTCAAAGCTCACTTTAGATCACTGCATACACTGCTCTTGTTTGTGTGTTGTGCAGTGTCTTACCGGTGTGAACCCTTAAGTGGGCTTTGAGGTGGGAAGATTTTCCATACATTTTGTCACACCCGGGAAAGGGACAGCTGTGCCTCTTCTCGAGAGTTTCTTGGCGAGGCTCACTCCTCTTTGCCTGGGACAGTTTGGGTGCCTTCACCCGGCATTCTCTTCTCTCTGTTAGGTCGAGTGACGAAACCTCGCCGGACGCGCCCATTACGCCAGGGTTACACTTTTTCAAGTCCAGTAAAATCATTGCTACCATCAACAAAGTCCGGTTCTCTTGGTTTTCCTTGAGCGTGTCCTCTACGCACCCCATTGGTCGGAAGGGAACGCAGTCTGTCGAGAACTCAGACATGACTGTCGCAGAAACAGAGGCGTAAAAGCAGCAGTTATTGTCCAAACTAAGATATCACCAGGATAAAGAGGTTCCTCAGTAAGCATGCGGTTAACGCTCCACACGTGTCGTCTTCAATGTGACTATTCCGCTAAGGTTGCGTTTTCTCAGAGGTGTGGGGTGGGTAAATAAACACCGCTCCGTTGAGATAGCCTTTCGACCTGAGCCACCGCCTAATTTTTTCTACCTTAAACTATTTTTGTTACTAAATCTCGTAACCTTACTGCGCACTAACAGTCGTGTGTCTCTGTGCGCCCGCTCACGAGTCAACTACTCCTAATTTATGGGAGCGCCACTTCTTCCAAATCCCAAGAAACAATTTCGCGGAATCACATGTTGTCATCATAAAGCTGCCCTGTAATTGGCTAGCATAAAACGTGAACAACTTATTTTCCTTTTTTACAAGCTTTGCCTTGGTGAAAGATAGAAGGCTCGTCCAATGAAAGAATAACCTGGGAAAACTGGGGGCTGGTCTGGTTTATGACGCCTTCAATTGCGCAGAAGAGATGGGAAAACCTGGAACACATGCGCGTTAATGTTTTTTCCAATTTTTTTTTCAAATAAAGCCGTGCGCAAAACAATCGTAACTACACATAACTATTTCAATATAACTGGACACGTCCTTTGTGAGGCCCGGCGTTTGAAACTAGTTCAGTGATAAACATGTGAATGGAGCGACCTTGTTGTTGTAGCCATCATGTCCTTTCAGAATGCACTTGTGGACGTATGCGTTAGACATATGTGACAAGTGAAGAGCAAGAGAGAAGTGTGGCCTGGCCTTATTCCGAATTAGTGCAGACCTTCACCGTCCTCAGGGTTATACTTGAACTGCACTTGACACCGCACTGACTGGTTCAGTTAACACTCAGTTTTCTGCTCAATATAATCTCTTCAGTTTAATAGCCTAAAGCTGTTTAAGAACCGCTGAATAGGCACTTCACTCGAGTAAAAGCGTTAACCTGAAACATAATGTAAATACATAACAGTGTAATAACACACTGGTGGGACGGTACCAAAAATCTACTTTTTGACACAAAGTGCACTGCATGCATTAAAGTATTACATTTACTAAAAGCTGGTGAGGCACAAAGAATGAAATGCTGTTGTGCAGAGTGTACTTGAATATAACACGGCAGTGGGTGGTTCATTCATGCCTGAAGTTCCTAGAAAAACACACTCGGGTTTTGGGGGCGGATCCGAGCAAAGTAGGCAGTACTCCCCGACTTCAGCAAACAACTGAGCAGTTGTTTATTACATAGGCTACAGTCCCAGTTTAAGACAAGGTGCACACGTGTACGCAGTAATGTAAGGATTCGCGTGTGTAAAGACTACAGGTGAGCCCGCTCGTGTCCACGCGAAGAATGTTTTTTTCTAAATACTCCACCATACTCGCCTCAAATGCCCTCACCCTCACTTGAACTCACTGCTATCCCCTCATTGTTCCTCCTGGAAACTCGCCCCCACTTCGTTCAGCAGCAGACCCCCACATTTCTTGGAAAAAAACATCCAGTCAAAACTAGGTTAGCCCCTCCTTCTGAACGGCAAATGTTTCATTTGAGCTTTTGTACCGTGTATTCTCAACTCCAATGTGGTAAAGTCATAGTTGAGTTCTCGCGATGCGTGTGTATGTTGTTTTTGAGTGCGTGACGGAGAGTGCGATACGCCTGGTGATCTTAAACCACAACGAGACTGAGAACTGAATGTTCCCATTCACGTGCCGAGCCTGTCCTGATGATGCACCAGTGCAGTCCTACGTCCTTACATGAAAAAAATATTTTAAAAAAATAGACACGAGTCACGGATGGACGCACACGGCAGGGGCAGAATGGAATACATGGACAATACAGTGATAGTGTTCTTGATTTAACATGGAAAACTTTTGAAAAATCAGTGCCAAACAAATGGATATTAATTAGGTAAAATTCCACTTCTGCAGTGTATTTCAAGTGTCTCAGTTTAAAACTTGCACCTGCCCACTCAGATCAGCAGCAGTCACACAAGCGCTGGGGTTTAATTCGGCCTTTAGCCTTCACTTCCCAACAGCTTCTGTGCCCTGACCGCCTCATTACTCTTCACACCAAGTACGTTTGAAGTTAGAGACGTGCTGCTGGGAGTTTTACGGCTTTGCGCTGTCATGATTATCAGAGCACAAATGCACATGTTCCTGATGTTGCAGTAATTTAAAAGGTTCACGAAAGAGTTTTACTTTGATGCTGGAGATACTGCCACAAATCATGCTATTTGAAGCTATACGTTTCTCACCATGAAACTTTATAACCTGGATGGTCCAAATAAGAAACACAAAATCCAGTTTGTTACTAAATAGTAATACAATAATATTATTTTAATACAATATGAACAATTAGCCATAATTACAGCAGGGCCATGGGAGAAACCTGGTCATTGAATCAACTGCATCCATAGATCTTTGTAACTTAAGAGGCAGTTTTCTCGAAATGCATTTTTCTCACATCAAGAGATCATCCCTTAAAGTAGCACTTTTGACACCACGTTTCCCACGTTTTTTCGTATTATAGCTTGTCTAGTTACAGAGAAGGGTTTGGTCATGTTTAATAGGTTAGGTTTTATCTTAAACACATCTGGACACATCTATCTGTCTATAGATATCCAAAATCTCTTCTGTACATGTATATGTATGTCAAGGAGATAATATGAATAAATAAATTTAAATCATTGTAATATTTAAAGACTGAACATATACACATCCTACTTTTTTACTCATTAACTACATTTCATTTTGCACTTACTTTCATCTACAATACTACATACACTTTGCCTTAAAGGTGCACTCTTTCCTGGAGGGGCGTCTGCCATGGTGTCTTCATGAAAATGCTGTCATTTTCCACTGTGGCAAAATGGCATTAAACTTATTTCTTGCATTTATTCATTCACAGGTATTTTTATTGTTTAAAAGCTTGAAAAAAGTATTCTCACTCTAACTAGACCTAGTTGTCATCAAGTAAAGCAGGCATGAGTCATGGTTTACCAATCTATGGAATTGTTTATTTAATAATGCATGCCAGACATTTTCCTATACACACTGAACAATACAGGTTTTGTATTTGCATTGAAATACTCACTACTCTGATTTCATATGATACTCACTCTAAATCAATCTCTCTCTCAGTCTTGTCTTCGCATATCACCACTGTACAGTGGAAGAACCACATGCATTTAAGTAACATTAACAAAAGTAAGTTCTGTCAAAGGGGTTAGCTTCCCTTTTAGTTGTAAAAAGCACTTCATCAGCCATTATTGCAGAAATGTGTGGGTGAAGTTTATGAGCCCCTGGTCAGAATTGGAGGGAGGGAAATCTGTTGATCTTCCATTGCAAAAGTGTACCCTTGCTGGCAATCCTCATCAATAATGTCAGTCATGGTATTGAAAAGTAGTAGTAAATGATTACTTTCATAATGAAAACAAAAAAAGGAATATGTTTTGCCAGTCCTAAGCATGGATAAATGGAGTGTTGTGATGTTCATAACTGCACACTGAGTGACTGATGGTGAGCACTGAATCCTATGAGCAATACAAACTGTGTCATTGTGATTATTTAAATAATGTTGTGGGAATGAATCTCATAGGGGCATCTGCTTGTCCAGTCAATTTATTCCAATATCATAATATTAAAGATGTGTAGATGTCACACAAAAAAGCATTTTGTTTGGGAAAAGATTTTGTTTTGAATGGCCAAATGTTCTCAACATGTTGCTGAGAACCTGGAAGCCGAAACTGATGAATAAAGTAGTTTATTTTATAGTTTTGTCTCTTATTCACAAAGAACTATATTGTTAAATATGATATTGCCATAAAACTGAATATACACAGGAGATTTCCCACAATCCCACAAGCATGGCTGTACGACTCTTAAAGCACAGTGATATAATAGGTAACCTGCTGTTCCCTTTTCTGTTCCCCCGTGCATCACTAGGTTATGTTGTCCCTGAGTATCAACTTGGGTCAACCTCTCCACAAACACTGTGCCCCCTTATATTTCATCAAAGAAAAGCCCCATTAAAAATCGTCAACTTAATATTCTTAAGAGTTTGGATTGTCAAACAATAAAGTTGGGACTATCAGTAAATATGCAGGTCTACTGCAATTTCACCATGAGGTCGGTGCTAAACTCTCCAAACCATGTGCAAACATTATTTAGGCAAACAGTTTAATTTGTCTATTATTTTTGATTTTTTGGTAAATTATTATCATAATTATACAATCATTATTTTACAATTCAGTAATTGCACTAAACCCCCTACTGTACAGCCGATATGTTAGAGAAAAAAAAAGTGCATACTCTCATACAAAGTATGTAAATGAATGAGTGAATGTAAAATACTTCACATAATTGGGCTCTATAATCAAAGAGAAAGGAAAATGAGACATTTCAAAGAGCTTCATGACTACATACATCATCCATGCCCAGAAGGCACCCTTAGTTTGGTATAATGGCAAAGCATTGCTGCATTAACCATACATTAGAAAAATCTCAGATAAAACATATAATAAAAAGTACTTTAAATATGATTAAAATGTACAATATATTCAACAATATATTAAATGTAATAAATAATATAATACATCAGTATTTAGTGCATGTATATGATGATCATCTTTCATTAAATCTAAGAATAATTAGAAAATACTTATTATTGACAAAAATATTACTGAGAAGATATACATATCCATTTCATAAATCGAACAGGCATTATTTATAATAAACTAAATATCGAAATCAATCTGAAAATAAAAGCAACATGAATTGCCCATATGAATGATCTATTAAATAAACCGTTGCTTACATACATTTTTTATGCCACACTCACCTATGTTTCCATAATTCTTGTTCTCCATTAATTTGTGCATCATGTGGTAACATGTGCAGCTTCTATAATGAACTGCCTTTGTTAAAATCTTTCTAGTGTCTGATTATTTCACATCATAATAATAAATCCTTCAAGGATATGTAGGACGGAAGCTTGAAGTGGAGGTGGTAAATAAATTACTGTAAAGACGTAGGAGAGTGAACTACATGACTGGAAGCGAATGTTTTTGGTGTCTAAAGCAGAATAAGGTTCACGTTAAGTTCACCAGTGACATTTGTGTTATGACTACGGCGCCCCCTGATGTTCCTTTTCAACAATTGCACTTATTAAAGCTCTGGCATCATACTAGTATACCGGTATGTCCATCGCATTGCACTGATATATATATATATTGCACTTTATATATATATATATATATATATATATATATATATATATATATATATATATATATATATATATATATATATATATATATATATATATATATATATATATATATATATATATATATATATATATATATATATATATATATATATGATATATATATATATTGCACTTTATATATATATATATATATATATACTTTATATATATATATATATATATATATATATATATATATATATATATATATATATATATATATATATATAAAGTGCAATATATATATATATCATATATATATATATATATATATATATATATATATATATATATATATATATATATATATATATATATATATATATATATATATATATATATATATATATATATATATATATATATATATATATATATATATATATATATATATATATGTGTACAGTCCCTGACAAAAGTCTTGTTGCTTATCCATTTTGTAGAAACAAAAGCTTATAACCTGACTTTAAATTAATTGATTGGTTTTTGGCAAGACAAAAGTCTTGTCGCCTTGTCGCCTTGTCATATGATGCACCCAATCCTAGATTACAGCCTCACCTGTGATCAGTTACTGATCAATCAGTTAGTGGGTGTGTATAAAAAGAACCCCAGCACACCAGACCTTCACATCAACTGCAACTTGACCTCTGACAACATGCCTAAGAGTCACCCTGAGACCAAAGCGTTAATTATCAAGAGGCTGAAGACCAGATCCACTGCTGAGGTGGCTGACACCTTCAATGTGTCTCAGCGTCAAGTACAAAGAATAAGAAAAAGATCTGAAAAGACTGGAGATGTTTTTGACAAGCCCAGGTCCGGCAGACCCCACAAGACAACTGCTCGGGAGGACCATTTGTTGATTGGAAAATCCAAGGCCCCTTTTCCACTGCAGCAGAGCTCCACCAGGCCTGGTCACCTTAAGTCCCTGTGTCAACCAAAACAGTTTGTAGAATTCTGTCTTGAAATGACCTCCATGGTCGAATCAGTGCACAGAAATCAGCACTAAACAAAAAGCAATTAAAAAAACGTGTGGCATTTGCCAAGGCCCACAGCCTGCTAAAAGGATGGACACTGGAAAAGTGGCAGAAGGTGGATTTCTCAGATGAATCCTCTGTTGAATTCCATCACAGCCACCACAAATATTGCAGGAGACCTACTGGAGCCCGTATGGAACCAAGATTCACCCAGAAAACAGTTAAGTTTGGTGGCGGAAAAATCATGGTTTGGGGTTACATCCAGTATGGGGGTGTACGAGACACTTGCAGGGTGGAAGGCAATATCAATAGCCTAAAATATCAAGAAGTATTAGCTACCTCTTACATTCCCAACCATAAAAGGGGTCAAATTTTGCAGCAGGACGCTCCATTGCATACTTCTATCTCTACATCAAAGTTCCTAAAGGCGAAGAAGATCAAGGTGCTCCAGGACTGGCCAGCCCAGTCACCAGACATGAACATCACTGAGCATGTCTGGGGTAGAATGAAAGAGGAAGCATGGAAGGCAAAACCAAAGACTCTTGATGAACTCTGGGAGGCATGTAAGACTGCTTTCTTTGCTATTCCTGATGACTTCATCAACAAATTGTATGAATCATTGTCAAACCGCATGGATGCAGTCCTTCAAGCTCATGGATGTCATACAAGATATTAAATATGGATCTCACAGCACCACTACTTAATTCACTAATATTATTCAACATATTTTTGTATTTGAAGTAAATTATTTGTTCAATTTTCTGTAGGCGACAAAACTTTTGTCTTGCCAAAATCTGACCTTTCTGTGTTCATTAAATGATCAATCTTTCTTCAGTGAAGCAAATTTATTTTAGTATATTGAGCATAATTTGGGAGGGTTTTAGCTTTCATATGAAACATTTCTAAAACCAATCGATTAATTTAAAGTCAGGTTATAAGCTTTTATTTCTACAAAATGGATACGCAACAAGACTTTTGTCAGGGACTATATAAGTGAATTAGTTGACGAAGTACATACTTGAAACTAGGATTTTTTTCAGGTGCTTACAAACATGATAAAGCAGTAGCTTTCTCACTCTCAATTAGACAACACCCTCAAATAAGTTGATCAAAACAGAATAAGCAAGACAGATGTGGACAACATACAATATGTATTTTTAAAAGGTGTACTGTATGTTCCGAGGTAAGTTGTTGTAAGTTTGTGATTAGAGATGTTTTCCAAACCCGACAGTGTTGGGATCAATACTTCTGTCCTATTCATCTTTACCACACAGAATATTGCAGCAAGCAACAAGTAACAGATGTGTATAAAGCAATAAACAAAAAGTTGATTTAAAAGGGACTAATGCCAACTTGGAATTAAAGATGAAAGGAAGACACAGTACCATGACACCACTGAGAGTGCTTTAGCTACAAGAGGAGGTACAGACTACTCTAGACTCATAGCTCTTTGTTTTTGAGAACAGCCTTCAATTAACACCTTCACTTAACAGCTCTTGGTGCAGGATTTAACTCTAGACCTCTTTCAGAACAGATGAGTATTTTATAGGTAACTTCACCCTGTGTTAACTTGTACTTACGGACTTGTCCTATGCGGTCCCCTCACACTGTGTCATGTATAGTTCTGCCTATCAAAGCTGCGGAAGGCTGAGGGATGAGCCAGCTTCCTCATTGACAGGCTGTCAGTCTTAGCTGCCTCAGGCCTAGAGCCAGGCTTGCTCCTGAGGAAAGGGTTTCTGGGTCCTGCCAGACCCCGGCCCGCAGGCACAGGCCCAACCACAGCCCCCCTGTCTGCCCCCAGGGCTGGGCCCCTCTCCATCCGTTCACTCACCGACAGGCTCTTCCTGTGCGGAGGAGCCAGTGTGAGCGAAGGATGGGAGTCGTCTGAGGAGCAGCTATTGGCCCGCTCCAGCCTGGAGTAGGGAGGGCAGAGGGGGGCCCCACTTGGCCCACTAAAGCCCATACGAGCAGTGTCTGGGGCCGGGATCAGCTCGTCAGGGTCCTCAGGGTCTGACTCTGTGTGACTGAGCTCGGCCTCTCTCTCTGGGTGAGATGCAACAATCTCTGGTGGCTTATCAAAAGGGAAAGAGGTGGAGGCTCCCGGGGAGTTGGAGCGCTCAACTGGTGTGTATGGAGTTGACACACAACGAGTGTCAATGCAGTCAGTGATGCTGGTGTACTCTGCAGCTTTCACCTGGACGCCAGGTCCCAGCCCGCCGTAGCAGCCTCTTGGTGTGAACATGAGGCTGTGGGATTTGACCAGTGGGGGCTCGTCCAGGAAAGATGTGCCAGCAGTGGAGAGGTAGCGGCTGCTCTTGGAGCGCTCCAGAAGCCCAGCTGAGGGTGGTGGTGAGGGCTCTGTGTCCCAGGGAGGTAAGCTTGTGTCTGGTAAGAGGTGTGCAGAGCACAAAGACAAATCTGCTGCTGCACTGTCGTCGTACATGGCCCCTGTCCCAGTGCAACCGGTGCCACCCTCCGAAGGCCTGTCGCCCAGTCCGCTGGTTGTAGCGCTGCTGAAGTCCCGGCCTCCCGGCAGCACCATCTCTACTGTATCTGACTGCAGTGACAGGCCCCGATAGAGGGGTGGAATCACACGGAGAGGGTCCAGGAAGACCTCTGCAGGCCCCACCTCCTCAGATGTGGACACATAAATGTCTATGCATGATGATGGACGGTGCTGCTGGGAGACTGCCAGCGTGGCCAGCGGGAGGGGCTTAGACTCCTTGGGGGCGGCAGCTGAAGACACTGACTGTGAGCTATTGGCACGATGTAAACTGAGGGAGCGCTCTTTGAAGAAGCTATCGGCATGCTCTGCTCCATTAGGGCGCTCTCCTCCACGAGCCCCTCCCACATAGAAGGAGTGGCTCCTGACACGGGTGGCGATGGTGGTGGGAGAGGGCGGGGACATAGAGCCCAATGCTGCTCCCTCCAGCTCCTCTGGGAGGCGATATGCATTGCCCTCTGTACTGTTGAAGCTGCTTTGACGGAGAATGTATGAGGGGTCAGGGCACTCCCCCTGGCGTAGCATGTATGCAGAGTCAGTGCAGTCAGAGGAAGTCCGGGACCGAGCTTTGTTCACCTCCCCACGCTCGACACCTGTCACTCTCTCCAGAGCCACAGCGATACGTCCTATCAGCTCTTCCATCTGAGCAAGACGGATGTCCACAGTCTGCAGTGAGGCTTTCATGAAGTGTTCCCTTTCATTGACTTCCTCCAGACGCATTGCCATATTCTCCACTCTAACAAGAGACAAAATAGAATCAAACAAAGAGAAACTTTCCCAAAAAATCCACACTAAAATGAAAGGTTTTAAAACGCACACCTTTCACAGGTGCCTCTGATGCGTTCATCATTTGAGGAGTGAAAGTGGTCGTCTTTCTCTCTGAAATACTCCTCGATACACTGCTCTTCAAAGTCATGTACTTTCTTCAGCTCATCCTCAGTGATGAAAAGCTCTGAATGTAAATAAGAAAATGTCACACACATGATAATTTTACAAACTAAAGTGGATTGCCTAATCAATGTTTGTTGAAGCTACAGAAATCCAAAAATGACTCACTCAGTCCATAGTCCCTCTCATCATCCTCGTGCTTGCGCCAGCGACAGCACAGGTGCTTGAGGACCATGGTGATGTGACTGAAGATGATGAGGGGAGGTGGAAGCACTGGTCGTTCATGGAAGGTCATGATGAGCTGGTATCTCTGGAACTTCCACACCTGATTAGAGATGGACTTCACCTCAAAGAATGTGTTACTAGAACAACAACAAACAAATTAATGCATCTGTTAAATTTTAAAGCAATAACTACAATACTACTCAACGAAAAAAAGTTACATACTTGAATACTGCTATGAGAAGGTTGACCAGTAGTATGTTGGCTACCAAAAGATAGCAAGCCATAATAGCTGGGACAATCCAGGCACCTGTCTTACACGGAGGCAGGGTCACCACCACCCCCTCCCCATTAGTGATATTCTGTCCACAGGGAGCTGTTTTTACCACACACACAAAATATACAGGGGTTACTAACAGGTAAATTCAAAAACAATAACATCCCTATAAAATAAATGTATAAATATGGCACAACAATGTGTGACATGCACAATAAAATAAATAATGACAATACGCCACTCAAACATCTCAAAAACAAACAAAAGAAAAGGTAATAAAAATATTGAATTCAGCAAACAAACAAGAAGCATTTGTTTTATGCTTCTTTTAAAATGGCTATATTTAGCCACTTTCATTTTAACTTAATGAGAAGGTATAATTTACAACAAAAACACACTCATTCGTAGTTGTTTCCAATATATTTAAAGACGTCTCTGATGTTTTAAATATATTGAATCTGTATCAAAGCCAGGTTCAGCTGTGGTTGAGTCATGTGAAATGTCATTAGCATATGTTGTATGTTTTTTCCATCTGTGATGGTTCAGTTGCTGAAGCTTAATGGAGAACATTATATATTTTATTATTTTTGGTTTGTTTGCCTTTTAAATGCAATCTTTTCATGCACATTTTTACAATTTTCACACAATGCAGCCCAAGGAAAGAGAACTGAAATAATTTTGCTTTTAACATTAGATTTAATAAATATAACTCTGACAACTGAACCACATGAAAAAACAAATTTCACCTGATGGATGTGGCAGTACAGTATGTTTTTGCATGTTCATGTTGCTTCATGTCTAGATTTTTTGTGCATACCATGAGACTGACCAGTATCGAGGGAATGGTGATAGATTTATGATGCATTGTCCACATGGCAAAGCTATTTCTCCAAATAAAGTTTGTCTTTGTTTGAGGTAGAAAAGGAGGAATCAACATCACATTTCACATACTGCATTTAAAAAATGCTGCTGCCATGTTAACAATGTCATTTACCAAACAATGCCAAAACTAACGAGGGTAAAGTTGCTTATTGGTATGACCTTCATTCAGGCTACTGACATTTTCAAACACAAATGTGAAATAGAATACAGCAACTTATAGCTATTCTTATATGTTTGGAAAGTTTGGAAAGAAAATACAGCAGCTGACCCAAGATACCAAACGGGGGAGAGCAACTTTATCCTTAGATTTTTAGAAAGATGAAGCCGCATGCACAATTGGGTCTTAAGTAGCTTCTGTGTTAACAGTGGGCATGACAAGGTCATGAGGGAGGAGAGATGGGGACGTGGATGCAGTTCATCTCAGCTCTAACATAGTTAATGATTTACTGGGGGTTTGACTGCTCTGGGGAAAGTGGGATGAGACACTACTACGCCAGCTTCCATGAGTTCGTATGTTATTTATGGCCAGACCAGACCAGAGTTTTTCATTCTGCCTTTGCTGAAACTTCCTACTATGCATATCTGAAACAAAGAATGAAAACATTATTTCAGATCTCTTCTCTTTGGGCCAATCCTCGCACCGTGAACACTAAGATTTCTACTGATTTACATAAGAACAACAGATACTTGATTTGAACAAATGCATATAAAACAGAAAATAATGGTTTACATAATATACATACAACAGAACTGCACGTAGATCTGTTTACTTAAAGTTAAAATATTCCAACAGTATTCAGTATAACAATGATTGTCTTTTAGTATGTTTTGCTTTAAGAATTCTTGGTCAAACTTACGGTCGATCTCATCAGCAAACACCTCTCCATAGATCATCCAGTAAGGCATAAAGAAGATGTTCCTCGCCAACATCCAGGATGGATCTTCATTTGGGTTAAGGATAGCTTGTCGTGCAACACCAAAGCTCATGAGCACCACCAGCATAATAATCACGAAGTACATCATGTCAATCATCTGAGAGAATTGGGAGGGTGAGCAAGAAAACAAATCAAGAAATCAAACAACTTCAAGAATAAGACAGGAGATTTAAGTACAGTTGTACAATTTACAAAGATTGCCAGGTTAACATTGTTGAGAGTTGGTTCTCAATAATGCACCCATATGGCTGAAGTTTAAATAACTATGAATAAATAAAAAATAATATTTTGAAAGGAGCCTAGCAAGCCAACCCTTCTCCCTTTTATTTAAACTCGCAGAAACAGGATCTGATCCCTAACTATACGTTTTAATCGGCCAGTTAATGTTGAGGGTATCCACCACGTATAAAATTGAAATGACTTTTAATTAATTAATTTCTTTATTATTATTAATTAATAATTGCATTTATAGAGTGCCTTTCATGACTCCCAAAGCGCTTTACCGTTCATTATTCATTCACTCTGTACTTGGTGGTGGTAAGTTACTATTGTAGCCATAGCTGCCCTGGGGCAGACTGACGGAAGCAAGGCTGCCAATCTGCGCCATCGGCCCCTTCGACCACCACCATCACTCACACACCACTTTCATACTAGGCAATGTGGGAGAAGTGTCTTGCCTAAGGACACAACGACAGCTTTTGTGACTGGCGCCCCACTGTGGCACCTGGAATTGCCAATGGTCTCCCATCCAAGTACTCACCAGGCCCGGCTCTGCTTAGCTTCCGAGATCTGATGAGATCAGGCTTTGACGAGCCAGTATGGCCGGACTTACAAGTATTGCTGTTACCATTTGTTTATCTGAAGCTAAAAAGGCCTCATGTAATCACTTGACTCACTGGATGTTAATCGAAATCAATGCCAGCACTAATTCACAGCTGATTTACATATCCAAGTAGACTGATTGATGATACACAGACTATCTCAAAGACAGGCAAAAGATGGACTGAGTTCACCTTTTGATCCATAATTTCTTGTTTTGCAGATATGACACACTTTAACATGGATTTAATATAAGAAAAGGAACCTTTTAGGGCAGTTAAGAAGGGCTGCATAAGTTGGGAAAAATATCTAATTGCAATTTTTTTGCTAAAAAGCATTGCATTTGCAATTAGACTTATGTTTTAATAATAAGATTCTATAAAAAGTTCACATTTTAAAAATGCCCAGAAGATTCAACAACAACTGACAACAAGCAATTACATTTCAGAACCTGTTTGCACTACAGGTTTAGCTGTAAGATGCAGCAATAAGATATTATTCAAATTAAAAAAAATAGTTTTGATTGTGATTAATATTGTAGCCCAAAATATATTGGTTAAGTAGGCTAAGTTGTGCTTAGCCTACTTAACCAATTTTTTTTTTATGTGGAAAGAAAAAAACAACACAATATTAATAAATGACATTAAAATAAGAGCTCTATATGTCCATCCATCCATCCATCCATCTTCTCCCGCTTAATCCGGCTGGGTCGCGGGGGCAGCGTGCTGCCCAATACTCATAGCACCTGACCCCCCCCTATGAACCCCTCTGCAGGTGGTGAGCCCACAGGAGGGTGGACAACATGGTCCTTGATGTTAGTTCATAGGGGTGCGGGCATGTTTTGGGTTGATGGGGGAAACCGGAGTACCCGGAGGAAACCCATCCAGACACGGGGAAGAACATGCAAACTCCACACAGAAAGGCCCGGGCGACCGGGGGATCGAACCCGCAACCTTCTTGCTGTGAGGCCTGAGTGTTGCCACTCAGCCACCGTGCCGCCAGCTCTATATGTGTCATGCTTAAAAAATAGTTTACTCACCATCTTCCCAATCATCATGACGTAAGGACCCAGGTACTTGTTGACCCCAAAGATGTCCAGCAGGCGGATGTACCAGTAGATGATGTTCACACAGTAGATGACACGGCCGTAACTCATGAGTGGGGGCTCCTGGAGTCTTAGGACCATCCCCACAGAGAATATCAGAATGGCCATAAGGTCTGTGATATTCCAATACTCCTGTAACCACACCTTCACTTTCTGTAACAACTTCCCAGGCTCGGACATCAGAATCTGTATTAGGATTGGGAATAACAGAGAGGGGCATGTCAATCGTAAATACACAGTAAAAGTAACAATATTTCATGTCTACCATTAGAGGGCAGTGTGAGTTCACCTAAAATGGTTTCTAGAGAATTTACAGACAGCCTGCAGATGAAACTGTCCCTGACACTATGATTAATGGTTTTCATACACATACATTACAAAAATACCAGTTTCCCTGTTTATACTTTTAGAAAGAATTTTTGTATTTCTACTTCTTCAATTCTACAGGCAAATGCAATTTTTTTTGGCTTCCATATATTGTATCAATGTACCCAATTTAGTCTATCTCTAATTTCCACAAGGCACAATCTAATCGTGGAGTATTGATTATTGTATGTATGCCTTGCACCTGGGTTTACTGTACCTCTCTCATTTTCTCGATGCCATTGGTGAAGATGTAAGCAATGACAATCCACTCTTGAGGTGACGGCCATAGATCCATTTTAACCAGGACAATATAGTTGAACAGCATCAGGTAGCCCACATACGCCAACTGAAGTGGACAAAGAGAAAAGTATGTCTTGTCAGATAACCTTAACTTACAAACTGTAGAGTAGCTGTTTACTGAATTATACAATTTCCCCAAGAGACAATTACATGTGATAATTTCTATAATGGGTCAAAAACCGTTTAGCAAAACTGCATTTGATCACTGGATTTAACATATTTTTTATGAAGCACCTTTTTACATAAACCGTAACATCTGAAATACACATCTGGATGGACTACAGTCCCTAGTTATTACCTTGGCTACGGAGGTGTTTCTGGTATATCCTGTAATTAGTCACATTATTTATATTAGAGTCTAATATAATCGTTTTGCCTGACCTATATGCACCTTTTTAAAATAGATTTATAATTTCTTTATTAATTCAAACTGACAAGCTAATAGCAGGATTTTATTTTTTTCTAATTTGAACAAGTATTAAAATCTGAAGCCTGGCTTCATCTTAATATACATGAAAGCAGTCTTCTGCACATTTCACCTCAGTGCAAATCTAATTAATTAAAACCATTATGAAATTAATAAAGGAGTGAGTAAGGGTGAGTAAATCTGTGGCATTTTACATGCTGTGAATGTTTGTAATTTTTTTTTTAAATAAATGTTATCTATTATTTACTTTAGTTATGGTTATGCATAACCATAAAGTTTTAAAATTATATTTCATATGTGTCTTATTAGAAGATATGATAAGAAATGATATCCACAGTACAAAAAGAGTAGGGTGCCACACACATATCTAATACTACATCAACAATGCCACTGATCTATGTCAGTGTGCAGCAAATAAATGATAATCTGCTAATGAGGTAAATCGCACATTTTGACCCTGAGAAAATCCCCAGTGCTTTCAGGGAGCTCTATAATGAAGTTCACAGCTGAACATTTCTCTTTAACCTCCAGGGGTCAAAGAAGAAGGAGCAGGATGGGAGCAGTAAATAGCCAGAAACGTGGTGAAACAAACGCAGAGAAAATATTTTCTCAGTATAAACAAACTGATAAATCATTGCTGGTGATCAAACATGATGTTTCTCTAAGCAAGCAAAATGAGGCTGCCCAATACAAGGCAGGGGAACAAAAGATCAGTTTATATCAAATACTACACAGGTTTAGAGCACACACATAAGATATGGAAGTAGAGTTGTACCAACAGACGTAAAGGGCCATGTGATCTCCTCAGTGTAAACACTCCAGACAGGACAGAGGAAGGATCTGCACAAGGCTTCAGGTGATACTCTCATCAACCTGCCCAGGGACTGTGGGGGTGAATTATTGTTGCTAAAACCTCATCACATGATACATTTTCTTTTTAAAAGGCTCTTTTTTGTGCATTTTCTCTGATCAGATAAATAAATTCAATCACATGATTCAATAAAGTTTCAGGGAATAGTGACAGTAAAATGAGATATGCTACTGAGCAAAGTAGTGCTAATAATCCAGTTATAGCTATCATTTATGCAATTCCTCTTTTCAGTGTATATTAATGACTGAGCTCACAAAGATACCAGATTAGGTCAATACACAACCTTTGTTATAATCAATCCAAATTTATTTCAGACTCCAGGGGGTCCAAATAAAATATTTCAAGTTATCCTTTCGTGCTTGTAAAACAGAATACAGTAGTTTATGATTCAGATGATGGCACTGACCGTATGAAACCAGAACTTGACTATGGGAGCGTTGTAAAACTCGTAGATTTTTCGTCCCATAGGAATGAGGCGATGGCGGCTCTGCACCTCCTCCACGTCCTTCTTCCTGGCTGTTTCTGTGGACACTTTACCCAACATGGCCTGGGGCAGACCGGGTACCCCACAGGAACAAAGTAGTAGCCAATGATAAGATGTGGAGAAACATGAATAAGCCACATCCACAGTGCAGCAGTGGGTGATTTGAAGAGGTATAAATGCAGAGAGAGGGAAAGCAGGGAACAGGAGAAGTGAAAAGTGGTGATTATTAAATTGCAGGGTACAGCGTGGCTCTATTATCATAATAAGATGCAAGCACAGGCATCATTCCAAAATGTCAAAAATTGTGTGTGAGGTGAAGACTGTTACACAGATGACGTGGACGCAGACACTCATGGATTGTGTCTCAGACAATATTTAAGAGGCAGAATAGACAGACTGACAGAAGGAGGGGAGGGAGAGAGAGACACACAGATATTTGGGTTCTATCTGGGACACGTGTTTATCCATGAGAGAGGGTTTGGAAAAGCCCATTGTATGAACATGGTTTTATGTCAAAGCCACCATACTTTAGAGGGAGATCCTTTCTATTTTATTGTCTTTCCTAAAATATAAGAAATGTGGCTGTATTATATACAATAATGCATAACATGCCGTTCATTTTTAAGTTGTGTAATCATAAAGTCACTATGGAGACGTCTGAGTTTGGGCTTTGTTATAATGGTAAATTGTACAGCCTATAAAAAATATTTGACTGAGACATGGACACGACTGTGCAAACAATGCACTTCACATGCATTATCTAGTGGACATTGTCTAATTAAAATCATCAGAATAAAGGCAGGTCAGCCTCCCTCTGTGGTGTAGCAGACTGTGTGTTTTATATGGTCTGGGTGAGTTTTGTATCTGCGGGTGCATTTTTACAGCTGCAAGCCAGTAAATGATAGGGCTCATTTCAAATGTGTCCTCAGGCTGCAACCAACAGTGTAACTTAAGGACTACATGTATAAAATGGCCCATTTTGTGAGTATTTCCACTGGCTTGTTGGCTGTACTCAATGCGAATGAAAAGTATGCACACTGGTGCTGAAGGGCATTCAATTTCAATTCAATCAATAAAAGGGACAACCTTGGATGTTGTTTGTTTGTAGAAATTGCATTTAAACTGTCACGCAGGTATAGTACACTTTCTGGATCCAGGTGTCTTCTCCAAAATTGACTGGATTGAAATGGAACGTGTCCTAATCCTGCTGTACTTGTATGCAGATGGACTAGTACCAACTCACAGGGTGAGCTGGAGGAGGGTGCTCTGACTCTGCATGATTTAAGCTCTGCAGCAGGCGGACATGGTTATATAATGCACAAGCCTAAGCGTCCCATGCTCATGGCCTTCATGCTGAGTGGTATGCTGCAGCAAGCCATCATTGATGGGAGAGTGTGTAGGGCAGCAATCGGCTGGGCATTCAGTACTGTACCTCAATAAAGAACTCAGGAGGGGGGGAGAGGGGGGGGAAAGAGGCTTCAAGGGAAGTCTGAGGGGTAGTATGAAACCAAAAGAAATAGAGGAACAGGCAAGAATTGGACACAGAACCAAAGGGACAAAAGCCAAAGAGGGAAGAGAGACAAACTAGGGAAACCCACAGGCGGCGACAGACTACGAGACGCTACAACTCCACACCGATGTCTCTGCTACGAAGACAGGGAACAGGAAAGGCCTAATGTCTGGAGATGTCCAGATGGCCAAAGTGAACATGTGTGGGTGTCTCTGTGTATTAACTATGGCAATGTGTGTGTTCTACTGTCTCACTGTGGACACAAACAACATAAAACATTTGGCCCACAAAGTGTTAGTCAAATCAGCAAATGTGTTTAAAGTGACTTCTGCGATAGAAAGGTGGGTTCTCTCACCATGGAGTTGTACTGCGTCTCACAGTAAGATCTTACTGTGAACTCCATGTCCTCCTCCTCCTTCTCCTTCACAGGCTTCTCAGGCTCCTCCTCTTCTTTCTCCTGCAGATAGGCTTCCTGTTCCTTAGGCATGTATGACATCTCATCCTTGTTCTTGAACTCCAGGCTCAGGATGGAGGGTGGCAGAAGCAGTCCCAGTATCACCTTGTTTAATACAGTAGATAGTGTTGGTGGTATTAAAACATAAAGTTCTGAGAAATTATAACAAATCATAATTATTCACCACACCAAAGAGTAATATTAACACAGTGACAATTAATTCCCTTCTTAACCAGTAATATATCCTGTCAACACATCTTCAACACTACATTTATAGTTCTTTTCATACAATGGTATCTAGGTATCAAAAGTGGCTGAAGAAAGGAATAGGAGAGTTGGACAGGTCACACTGTAAAAAAGAAAAAGTTAGTTCAACTCAAATTTTCAAGGCAACTTACTGCACAGAGTTTTTAAGTTGTACGTATCAACTTAAACTTTTAAGTTTTGAAGTACTGCTATTATTAAGTTGGGTCAACTAAGCTTTTGAAGTTATGCCAACTAAGCATTTTAAGTTTGTTTCTAGTTTATCAACTTATTTGTAGTTCATATTATCCCCTGTGAAAACTTACTATATTGAGTTGAAATTACTACACCCACAATAAATATTTATTTTTTAATTTTTTACTTTCAACTACATTGGTACAGCTTTTGAACTCCATCCATCCATCCATCTTCTCCCGCTTAATCTGGCTGGGTCGCGGGGGAAGTTTGCTGCCCAATACTCATAGCACCTGACCCCCCCTATGAACCCCTCTGCAGGTGGTGAGCCCACAGGAGGGTGGACAACATGGTCCTTGATGTTAGTTCATAGGGGTGCTGCATGTTTTAGGTTGATGGGGGAAACCGGAGTACCCAGAGGAAACCCATACACGGGGACGAACATGCAAACTCCACACAGAAAGGCCCGGGTGACCCGGGGATCGAACCCGCAACCTTCTTGCTATGAGGCCTGAGTGTTGCCCTGAGTGTTGCCACTCAGCCACCGTGCCACCAGCTTTTGAACTGAACACCAAAATGTTTGCCAGCATAAGTAATTTAAAGCCCAAAGGAAAAAAAAGTCTTTCAGCATACAATTAACAAATGTATAAAAGCATATAAAAATATACTTCAGCATCATCCATCTGAAATATGGGCAAACACCTTAACATGTCTTTAAATTCAACTCATTTTCAACTTTTTAAAATTTTCACTGAGTATTAATACACAGCTGACAAAGCAAATTTGTACCTTTTTTTCAACAGTAGCAAAAACTAACAGCCTTTAAAATAAAGGTACGGTACAAAACTGTACTGTTAAATTTCTCTTCTGAACATCACCATGTTTCTGAACAAACATCACAGACTTTTGTGCAAGTCAAAATAAAACTCTCGTTCACTGCAAAATCAGAGAAAATCAGCAGATTGCTACGAGATTTCAAGTGAGCATGCGCAGATTAGTTAACCTGGTCCTAAATAAGCGTCTACTGTGATTTGTATATTATGCCAACTCAAAATCTTAATTAAGGTCAACTTTTTATCAGAAACTTCCAAAAGTGAGTTGAAATGACTCACTTGAGACAGTGTAAGATGCAATTGGTAATTTTATTGTTTGTGGATGCAAAACTCCTAGTAAACTGAACAAATTCAAGTTGTCATTTTTACAGTGCAGGCTGGAGGTGAATGAAATATGTATTATGTGGTCCAATAAAAAGGTGTTGACTTCTGCATCTCTTTTATCAGATGTTCATCATAATATAATTCCTAATTGGTCACCTGCTAAACTGACGTAATCATTTTATAATGATGGCCATTACTGTTTGGCTTGTGCAGACAGATTAACTCTAATTGTGGTCCTTGTGCCAACTCAGAAAGATCATTTCAGGAAAAGTCCATTACAAAAGCATTAGTGTGAATGGGGTGTGAAAGTGTAGCGAGCTGCCACAAAGGAAGAGAGTGGCACACAGCTGCAGCAGATAAAGGGGACAAGTGTGCAGTAAACACTTCAAATACATAATAGTTAAACAGACATACACGTTTCCTCAAAGAACCACAAAAAACACAAGGAAAGAGAGAACTGTCGCCTTATCTCAACAAGCAGCTGTTCTCTCTTTCTGACAGCTAGGTTATAGAGGACACCATTTTTACTTTATGTTAATTTTTGATGAAATGAGCCATATAAAAGATATGACTTTATAAAGTATTATGAATTAATACTCAACATCATAATCTATAGAATAACACAAATTAAGGCAAATTAAGTGTAGAGTAACTGTTCCTGTGCAAGTTGGCAGCTGTAGTAACCTTAGTGAAAACATAGTATTCTGGCAATGTTATTTGGTGTATATCATCCTCCTGGGTGGAACAGATCCTTGTTTGTTACATTTTCAGTTTATGCTCCAGAGAACTCTAGTTGACTTTGCAACATATGCCCTCTCATTCTCCACCTGCTGAAGTCTTCCCTAAAGCCCAGACCGCCTTCAGAGGTTTGTCTGTGTATGTGTGTGTGAATGCGAGGGTTTTCAGACATCCTCCAAGCAACTTGGAGGATGTGTTTGTTTATATGTTTTCTTCATCTTTAATAAAGACAATAAGTAATATACAAGAAGCTATAAAACACTAAGATTCTACTTTGCAAATTCATCATTTAGTCAAGAAATGGCACACTTAGTTTTGACCATAACATTGAAGTCTGACATCTGTAGTAGAACTACACAGAGATATATCTGAGATAATGTATGTATGAAAAAGAAAGCTAAGTTGTTGTGCATAAAAGGGAAGATATTTGTTTGCAATTGATCCATAATTGTGACTGAAATGAAATGTACTTGTTTGAACGGTTTCACAGTGATTATCGGTGTGAATGTGTCTAGAAAAAGGAAAAGATGACTCTTCTTTCTGCTCCTTTTCATTCATATTTTGTATGTTTGATATTGTGATACTGTCAATGTCATTTTATACTTTATGAATGAAATTAATAATAATAATAATAATAATAATAATAATAATAATAATAATAATAATAATAATAATAATAATAATAATAATAATAATAATAATAATAATAATAATAATAATAATAATAATAATAATAATAATAATAATAATAATAATAATAATAATAATAATAATAATAATAATAATAATAATAATAATAATAATAATAATAATAATAATAATAATAATAATAATAATAATAATAATAATAATAATCATGTTTCCTAAGAGCAGCACTTTGATCATACAGCCAGACTTCCTCGGTGTATTGAGTGTAATAGTATCTGCTGACTAAAGGTTAACTACAGTCCCTCCCACTCTACCGTCTCTGTGTATAAATGTCCCCGTACCAATCCTCATCAATCCTTGTATTTTCTCAGCAGACGTCCAGGAGTGCTTTCTGTCCTTAGAGAAATGTTAGTTGTTTCCTATTTCATTTTACATTCTACCATCCAAGGACATCTTAAGGCAGAAAGTGTTTTAGAAACCATTATTTTCAGAAGTCATAAGTTCAACAAAATACTCCTTTGAAAAATGTGCTTTATGTGCTCAGAGCCACCTAAACCACCTGAGTAGCGCCCTTTACCTTCAGGCCTGAGTTCTTGCGCATACGGAGGCGTCCCATCCACATGTCTGTCAGCAGCATCTGACTGCAGGTGTGAGCGATGAAGTCTCGGTGTTTTGCAGCCACCGCCAGCTGCAGACATGTGGCATTGCTCCAGTTCTTCAGCTCGTAAGTCAGCAGCTTCATGGCCATCTGCTCGTCCTGTTTATAGGACTGGTCAAGAAGCTCCACTGCCAGCTGGCCAAACTCTCTGTCAAAGGCGACACAGGACATATGCAGGGACACACACAACACCACAATGTGTGATTATAAATGCTATATCAACATTATGATAATTATCCATGGATACACTTGTTAAGGCATTACTGACCATCTGGTGAGATTAGGAAAGTATATACACACATTCAGAAACATGATACTACTGTAAACTAATCTCTGCGCAACTTAAAATAAACCACTATTTAAAAGTATCTGGCAAGCATAATTAACTACTTTTGCTGTTTTTACAGTATAGTAGGCCTACCACAATATTGCCAGGTCAATACTGCAAATGAGAAAGTGCTCTAGTATCTATTTATTACAAATAAATAAATAAATACTGCAAATAACCCATTGATACATCTGGTAAAGCTACTCTGTTGAAAATGTGCTTCCAAGTCACAAGCTATTTATACAGTGTTGGTTGTATGTGAATAATAAACTCCTTATTAACATTTCAATCACCAGCCCTCTCATCTCTACGTGACAGCATTATTTCTACAGATATAACTGCTTGTACTTCCCAGGGTACAGCATAGCCACAGTATTCACCCCACGGTACAACATTTATTGTGGAGTGAGTGACAGAATTGTAGAAATGCAACTTTTCCTATTTAAAATGCTTTTATAAGCCTTTGGTGATTTCATTTAATAAAACTAAGTTCTATATGTTGACTGCAAAGGATCATGGTCACTATAGTTACCACTAGTTTTTGCTGCTGCAACAAAACTATGCATTTAAGAAGCTTGTGAGTCAAAATACTATGACAGCCCAAGATATTACTGTGTGACTTTTGATATTACAAAAGCACAACTTTTGTGGTAAGTTTGTGTAGAAAATGATGCTCCATATAATGCTCCATTAAACTTGCACATTGCTGACAGCACTTCACCTGCAATACTTCATAAAAATTTCCTTAGTGAGGTTGGTAAAGGCTCTCCTCTAAGCGAAGTTTGAGTTAAACATCCATAATGAAAATGTATACTTTTATTTTAACTTGTAACATTTGGATTAAAAGGGTGAAGCATTAAATTTTGCTGGACAAAATCAGACAGATGTCCCACCTGGAGTTGTGGTTCAGTTCTTGGGAGATGTCATCCACCATGTCATTCTCAGACGCCTCGTGTGCCATGGCTTTGCACAGCTTACATGCCACCAGAGCCTTGGCCATTGCCTCTTCACCATGCTGCCAAAAGAACAGCGCCATCTTCTGTCTCTTCATGAGCACTGCCCACACCATGAGCTCATGAAAAGGGAAAGGGAAGTGGTTGATTTCAGGGTCGTCCAAATCAATGTCCACTTCTTCCTCGCGCTTTCGTGTTGCTTTCTGGCGGCCTCTCCGAATGGGCATGTCATCCTGATAAACACACAGTGTATATGAATGTAAATCTATACGCCTATAGTACTGTGCAAAAGTTTTAGGCAAGTCTGGGGAAAAATGCTATAAACTAGGAATGCCTTCAAAAAATGGAAGTGCTAATTATTTGTTTTCATCAGTCAACAAAATGCAGTGAATGAACAAAAAAGAGAAATCTAAATCACATCAATATTTGGTGTGACCACCCTTTGCCTTCCAAAGAGCATCAGTTCTTCTAGGTTTACTTGCAGAAAGTTTTTAAAGGAACTCGGTTGGTCGGTTGTTCGAAACATGTTGAAGAACTATCCACAGATGTTCTGTGGATGTAGCTTCCTCACATCCTTCTGTCTCTTCATGTAATCCCAGACACACTCGATGATGTTGAAGTCAGCACTCTGTGGGGCCGATACCATCACTTACAGAACCCCTTGTTCTTCATTACGCTGAAGATAGTTCTTAATGATTTTGTTTTTTTCTTTTGTTAGCTTATTTTGCATTTTGTAAATTGGTTAAAACAAACAATCATTATTTATATTTTTTAAACCATTCTTTGTTTACAGCATTTTTTCACTCCTAACTTTGCACTGTACTGTATAAAGTAAAGGCAATAAAAATCATAATACCAATGCATTGGTCTTATAAAGTTCTTTTCCAGATGCTCAAAGTTACTTTACAGTTTTGTCCATTATACATTCACTCCACACTCTGTGGTGGTAAGCTATATTTCAATATTTAATTTCAAAGATTTCAAAATGTTTTCTCATTGTCATAGAGACCTACAAAATTACATTCATAGCATCAAAAATGGCATATTTTTAATGTAAAGTGTAATACCAAAGCAAGGCCCATCCCATAACCCCATAAGCTAGCTACAAGTTGGTTCAACTGCCCTGGGGTAAAGTGACAGAAGAAAAGGTGACAATCTGCACCACTGGTCTTTCTGATCACCACCAATCACTTACACACAACATTTACTAGGCAAGATGGGTAATTGCCTTGCCAAAGAACACAACAAAGCACTGAACTGGAGCCACTGCCATCCAAATACTAACTAGGCCTGACCCTGCTTAGCTTCTGAAGTCAAGTATTAGGCAGTAGGATATAAGCCCCAAATCCTTTTAAGTGCCATTTATAACACAGATTTGCATAGATGAATTTAGAATATGAAGGAAGATACATATACATAATTTAAAAAGAGCTCATTTTGATTTCTTTATATTAGCTGTAACCATCACAATAAATAGCCTATGTAAACCAATAATACTTGATTGTGTTTATGTTTCATTAATACAGTAAATCAAAATTCACTGTCAACATCTGATCATCAATGTTGACGTAAATAGTAACTTGCAAACTTGCCATTGTGTATATTTAGCAGTAGTAACACAACAATTCATAGAATATATGGCACCAAGAAAAAAGGCAGTTCAGATTTGGCCACAAAGGGGCTGATATCGTTGCATGTTTAATATAAATACCTCAGTGGACTGAGGAGCCACACTGTGATAAAAGCTTTATGATGTGGATGCTTCAAGGAGAGTACACAAAGCATCTATTATGTAGTCTCTTTAGGTCAGTCATTACCTATTCACTCAACTAGAACTGAGCTACTCTGGCATGTAGCCTAGCATCACTGTCTGAAGTCATTAGACATTCATGAAGATACATGTTTTCCATCTGAAATAAATCTGTAGCAAATATCAGTTAAGGCCACAGAGGGAATGATGGTGCTGAATATATAAATGGCAATAGCAAAAGTTTGAAAACTCAAATAATGTTAATATGTATGTAATTTTAAGGAATTAGTCACTGAAGGATCATTCTTAACTACAGGTATTTTTATTTCTAGATTTTTAAGTGCACTGTTTAGTTCTGCCTTCAAGGCTCTCAAAGCACTTATAGTTACTCAGTGTTAGCACGACATAGAAAAACTACGTACCTCCATTCCTAGCAGCTTTAGGGCTTTGGGCTGAAAAGACAAAAGAATACAGACAACTTGTAGAGTAATGTAAAATGAATACTGGGATGTAGACAGTCGAGTGGGAATATGCATTTTAGAGTTGTGTTTTAACTAAAACCTCCAAACATTTTGTGTGTGTACCCTCTCGATGCATGTTTGTAAGTGCATAAGTATTAAGGAAAAGCACATTTGTGCAACTGGTACTGTACTGTGTATCTATATTAAAGCAGGCCATGTATGAATTATGCATTCATGAGCCATCATCTGAGCTGGTAAAAATAGCCCAGGCCTCCTGTGGGGATTTGAATTTCTGCATCTATTTCAAGGCTTTGTTCTTAGTTAACATGTGTCTGTGTGAACGAAAGCATACTAGCACACAGCTGAAATGCCATATTCACATACACATTTGAGCTGACTTCCACTCACAGATTCTTCAGGTTTCTGCATATGATGTGTTGCCGCCATGAGTTGGCTTTATCAACGTATTTTCAGCTGACAATTCTGAAGCAGGCATGCATTTACAGTGTGATGAAAAGGCATATAAACATACAATTTGTACTGAGGATATACATGGGCCTATAAAGTGTAATAATCCCCAAAATGTCAGCTAGAGATTATCTGCTCATTATTATCCTTCCACTTACTCTCTTGGGGCCAAACAGGTTGTGATATAGAGTCCGGAACCTCTTTCTGGTGTAATTACAACGATAAGCCCCGCCCATCAGATATTCAATGACCAATCCAATGTCAATGAGGCTGATGCGGTAGTCTGGAGGCAGGTTTCCCTAGGAAAAAAAGAAAGCAATAATAACAAATGAGTTATTGACAGCAGTTTTTGCCAAGAGACTAAAATCAGGATAGTCAAAGAGGAAAGAACAGCCATACACACGTCACAAATCCATATCTAACTGTTCTTGGCTATGAAAGAAAACACGATTATCACATTCACCTTGAAGTAGATCCAACTGAACCCTGGATATTCCCGCTTGAAAAAAACACACAATGTCAGTGAGAACACGATACAGTATAAGGAAGATAGTAAGGGAAATGGACCACACCAATTTTGGACCAAGAGCCCTCTTTTCCAGACTCAAATTTGTTCAAAACTTTCAAATGCACAAAATACTGAACAATGTGCAGAAAGTCTCAAAAAATGTCAGAAGTTTGTGTTTGAGTGAAGAAGCTGAAAAGAAGAAGTTACATTTTTTAATTTTAAATTAAAACATATAGTAAGTAGCCTGGAAGAGAGGACCACCAGTATGGAGAACTGGACAGCCAGTGACCACTGCTGGAGGGGAGCATCATTAAACCAGTCATTTCATGTGTGGGGCTGTATTGTACACTACAAAGCATATCCTCACAGGAATCATATTATCATCACTGTCACCTCTATATATCCCTCATTTACCTCCTGCAATATATATCCACTTTTAGCACTTACATCTGTTCACAAACAATGGTAAGGAGTTATGTTTTATGTGAAAGAAAGTAGGGACTGGTCAAATTTATTTCCAATTATTTATAGCACACGTATTTATCCATAAGACATTCCAGAGGTAGAGCAATTCTACCTATTGTTTGAGGTATTGGATCTGTGAACAGTAATGCACAGTTTGAAAGATAAGTAAGGTCCAAGCTTTTAGTAAGTCAGCCAGTGGCAAACAGCCTAAACATTTTAAGTGCCCTGAATGCAAAGTTCATAGACAATGCTTCATAATCAGTACAGTCCTTTTAAACTCTCTTTGCCGGTAAAACATTTGCTAATAAATGAGCACAGTTTTGAGGGGAAAAAACTTTTAATTCTAAAACAAACTTTTAGATTACTTCTTATTTTGGAGAAAAAGAAGAACATCTTTAGTGACTGTACAATTATAATAACCTAATATGCTGCTGTGTAAAGTGCAGAGATTGGTGCACCAGGTTAAAAACCAAAATAAAGCTGCAACCAATTTTGGACAACAAAGCTGCAACTTACTCAGAAAGAAAAGCAATTTCTGTTTTAGCAGCGGTTAGAATCTATTCTGTCCATCCTGACTCAGCATTTGTACTGAGCAGGATCTGATTGGACTTGAATGTTTCTCTCACAACCCCCCACAGTGAACATCTTTGTGAGTTTAGACCACACCAAATATAACTCAAAGAGCTAAGAGGAAATGTACGACGGCATGGACATGGATGACACACTAAAGATCCAGGCAGAATGTCTAATTAGCAATCTATACAACACAATCAGCTATAGACTTACTATAGCAAGTACACAAAGCTCTGATGATGGTGCTGCTAGGCCATGCACTACAAAGTGTTTTTAGTGTGTCAGTATTACTTAAAAATAATATTATTATTACTTTTTTCTCACTTGATTTGAGTAACACCTTAAAAAACCCGCACACTGGAATTTCCCAAACGGCTCAAAATGATGCCTTTTGGGAGGACCACATAAGCCTCCAAACAGATCCATTACAGTTCCCTCAATACTGAACGCAGTGAAAAATCACTGTAATAAAAACAATGTAGTTGAGTGTGTGCATGTTTTTATGTTAGTATAAGGGTGTGGGGATTAAAACCTGCATCACCCTATTCATGGGGACCTGCCTCTGTTACGGAGACAAAAATCAGGTCCCTATGAAGTACAATCCTTCACGATTAGATCAACAACATGACTTAAAGTTAAGATATAGGTTAGAAAGGTTACAGTTAGGATTTAGGAGTTAAGTTTAGGGCAAGTTTTAACTATGGTTAAGATTAGGGTGAGTCTCCAAGAAATTAACATAAATCAATGAAATGACCTTGCAAAGGATGAAACCCTAATGTATGTGTGTGTGTGTGTGTGTGTGTGTGTGTGTGTGAGTGAGTGAAGGGGAGAGGAGTTAATTTGCAGAAGAGCTACGAATGAGGGTCGTGCACAGCTTTACACAGCCACCGCAGCCTGCAACTCCAGCTGAAAAGGAAAAGCCAGCCTCTACTGCTACCACCAACACAATAAAATCTACAGCAACAACGCAACATAAACTCTACTGGGTTATGTCACTATACCACACATTGAAGTTACCATTCCCAGGCCGACAACACTAATGCACATACCTTTTTGACATCCCTGACGAGGTGGTACAGCGTGTTGGATGGCCCGTGTCTCTGGTAACATAAAAAAAAACAATACAACATAAATGGTTAGCCGCTATATATCATATAACAAAAAGCATATATCACCACGACAAGATCTCTACATGTATTTGAGTACGATTTATTTCATTTTCTATATTTCACGCTCCGGGGCTATCCACTTTGGTTGTGTGAAATTTTCATCATTTTTTTCACCTTCCAACAAAAATTCCCTCAGGGCCATGGGTGGTGAGAAGCCATTCCCACAATGGGAGGCAGTAACAGAAGTGTGACAGAAAAAGCATCCTCATGCTATAGCAAACTAGATTGTATTGTCAATTATACACTATTGTATACATTATTGAAATTTCATACAGTTTATGTTTGATGTTTAATTTCAAGGTGCACTGTGTAACTTTTCTGGTGGCGGGTCGCTCAAATGCTTTTCTTCATGGAGATGTTATTTTTGCACTCCTGAAATAATGAGACTTAGAAGTATCCTTCTTCACCATTTATTATTGTGCAATTTGAATGAAGAGTAAGAAGAAGAAGAGCTGGCAGTAACACTATGTGTCCCCATATGCAGCATGGACTACCAATCCCAACAGGTGCATGGTCTACTTAAAAAGAACTAGTGGAGGTGACGCAATAAACTCCATCCAGGTCACGGGGCAATAATAAATATTTACAATAAAACACTGAATAATGGACACTAATGAATAAAGAAGTAGTTAAATATTATTATGTACAGTGAACTGTTACCAATAAGAATAATTGTGCTTATGCAATAAAAATATAGTTCTAAAATAATGTGTGGGCAACATTATAACTTCATCTGGAATATTTTGCGGTATGGTATTAAACCTTTTGTATCTTTATAGAGACCAAACCAAGTTACAGGTCAGATCTGTGGAGAGGCAATCCCGGTCACAGTCAGAATACTTGTTTTACTAGGTATTTTTGAGCTATAAAACCACCTGTAATTTAATATGTAAGTAGAGCTGTATACTGTGGAACTTTACAGGCAGGGCAGTGACATCTCCATAGAAACAAGCAGGTGACGGACCCCCAACCAAAAAGTTACATGGTACACCTTTAAGGGAATAATTAGTGATTATGTTATTACCGTGTTGTAAAGCTCTTCCAGTCTGGAAAGGGTTAAGAAGCGATGCATACTGACTCCATTTTCAATTAAAAGTTTGACAAAGTCCACTCTGTCAAGAACTAAGGCATCCAGCATCGCCTGCTCCAGAGATCCAACCTGAATGAATATAATCAAAAATACTGTAAATAATGTACCTCCTGTATTACTGTAAAGGAATAAGTAAAGCACAGTGAACACACAGACTGAACTAGTCTCTGCAGAGGTTTCAATAATTCATTTAGTAGAGAGAAAGGCTGTGGGAATGGGATCTTTTGTCAGAAACCAATGCATTATGATTTTCTTTATTTGTTAATATTGCAACACTTCTACTTTCATTACAAATTTACAAGATTACAAAATTAATGCGTAACCTGTCAAAAATATAAAGACATAAGATAAGAGCATAAGTTAGTTTTTTGGCATATAATAGACTGTAACCTTAGAATTATTCTAATAAAAGGCTTAAAACAATGCGTTGATATTTGATATGACTTTGGATTCAAGTATTGCAAATGTATTTTTACAGGCCACTGCTGTCCGTAGATGAAGATTTGGCTACGTGCGATGTCCACCCGGTTCCAAGCCAAGGCTAAACTCAACTGGTCAGGCGCAGAGGCATTGGCACCTGGAAAAGATGAAGCCATTAACTACCATTTCCAAAAAAGATAGTGCTTGTTTAATAATCGACTGAAAAATATGCTCTGCTGGCAACAAGAACAAATCAGACACCCACTAGGAGGAGCACAAAAAGTATGTAGGAGGGAAGAGGCTTGTCACTGCCTTTGGAGGAATCTGGGCTAATGCAAAGTATAATAATCCTTAGTAGTAGACATTTTAATAAGCTTCCTAGTATCATTACTCTCTTAGGCCCTTGGCATTACAGGAGTTTAATGGTGTGAGTTCAGACAGCTATGTTAATGAGATCAAGAACTAACTAATAAGAGCAGCGGAGATACATACAGCATAATATTAAAATATGGTGGGCTTGCCTTATCTTAGACTTGGAGCTGACTGTGGTTGTCTTTAAGGAGTGAGGGGCGGGGACTTTATGCAGCAGTCTTCTTCATCTTATTCACTACTTCTTACAGACCAATAATTAGCTTAAATGGCCTGTTACTCCATGTTTATCGTGACTTTGGGATTCTTTATTTGGAAAGTCCATTACAATCATCATGTTATGTCATACTGTTCCACGATATAAGAACCAATAATGATTAAAATACGAGCTGTTGTACACAACATTTAACTCGTTTTTTAACTTATTTTTGTGGGGTTGGCGTCACTTGTTTTTTTGTTGTTGTTTTTTTTTTTTTCTTCCAAAAGGCTTAGTCTCTTCTGCTCTCAGAAAATCTGTCAACCCTGGTGTTGGCAGTAATGCATCCTTCCTGCTCATACATAGCCTTCTCTTAAAGCCCTACTTTACTGCTTGTATTTTGACTTTACTGTGCAATGTTGAGCTGCCGGCAGTGGCTTAGTTCGTCAGCAAAGAAGTCTAATCCAGTGTTTTAAAAAGCGCTCAGGCATGTGATTAACTTTATTTTACACTAAAAGCCCTAACATGTCTCAATGAGCCAATCATAGAAGGCTTCATGCTGCTTGCCATAGAGTCACATTTAAAAGAAAACTCCTCATCCCCTTTATTCACCGCAACAGCATTCAGCTTCTTCTTCCTCCTCCTATTTATCTAAATGTCGTGTCATGCAAAAATCAAAAAGGGCAACTAAAACAGGGCATGAAAAAGACCCTGTAAGTCACATGACCAATGAGTTAGAAATAATAGTGTACAGAAGAAGCTGCAGAAACAGTTTTTTAGATGAAATGACAATGTTGTATAATAGGGCAATGAAATCATGCAGGCAAACTGTTACACGTGCATAATGCAAGAAACAAGCAGGCACTAGCTTTGCCACTTATTAAAAATATTCAACAGCAGAACTATAGCTCCCCTATACAAGTGACAGATGTGTGCAGTTTGGAGACAAAAATAATAAGCACCTTTCTCATAAGATAATTTGATACTGTATGTCAAGTTTATACAGTGTAAAACAGCTGACAATCAACCAACCACACTTCTGTCTGAAGCTAATTTGAATGTCATATATGTAAATGTAAAATGTGTCAAAGTAAATCTATCTTAGGGCTCTTTTTATATATATATATAAATACTAGAGATAAAGAGATAATCATTCTAGTTAGTTAAGCTGTCCCAAAAGACCCATTGCATGTTTGTGAAAAATACATACAGTTTAGCTTGCCTTTCCGTCCACATGCATAGGTATGTGTGGTTGAGGGCATGTTTGAAAACTCCAGAGGGCCTGCTTAACACCTGATTCTCCAAAGAGTCAAATGCAATCTTAATCAATATGAGCTACTGAATAACCAATCGAAGATATGGATCTGTGGCTCCTGTGTGTGTGGGCGCAGAAGGGGAAGAAAGGACTGGCCAAGAAAGAACAGTGAAGCGGAAAATAGGATAAAGAACAATCAGCGGTTGAGTTTAATTACGATGTCTGCACTTTTAAACCCATCTACTGTCGTTCAATACTGGGGACTACATAGCAATTTGGTATATAATAAGGTTAATGGTGTTTTGCTTTAGAGTTAATCTTTAAGGTTAAGTTTCAAATCAACTGTATGATTTATAACAATAATAATTTGTTTCTGACTTGTATTGCTATAAAACAAGTAACCGGATCACTGAATATTTTTGAAAATGATTTGGCAGATCATAAAAAGCTAAATAAAAGTTGCTGTGAACAAAATAGTTTTGTATCTGCTTTAGTCAATAATCAGTCTGGGAAAAGAGATGTAATGAGCAGCTGTGTTCCTGATGCTAAATGATGATGCTCCAGGTGCCTGTGCGAGCTTGGTGCATACAAAATCGCTCACCTGAATCCAACTTGTCAAAAAGAACAATACAAATCTAAAATTAATGATCTAATGTTTTAGTTCATCATTGTTTCCAACTGATTGACATTTGCAACTGCAGCTGTTCTGAAATACAGAATGAGCTGTAACAAACCAATTCTAGATTAAAACTCCAAATTAAAAATAGTTTATATAGTTTTTGTTCTTCCGGTAGGATGGGACTGTACTATTTTGTGCTGTTATCTCGAGTGCGTTCTCTGATCAGCTCCTCAAGTACAGTCCTGAATATTTTATTGTCTGCATCATCATAACGTGGGAAATCTGACTGTTTTAGGGTTGACTTAGATCTTTATGAAGGCTCTAGATGTTTTCCTTGATGTTATTTGAAAGCAGTAGTGTTGAACCAAAAATACATCAGCGCATGTCTATGTTTAAACCTCCTTTGTGCTGAAAGTGGGTCAGTAAAAGCTTCATATCTACAGAAGTGTCTAAATAACAACATCCCCGGAGATGGTGGCGGTATCATATGGGAGCCTGTTACACTACAACTGTGGCAGAACTCAAACAGACACACAAACACATACTCACCTTTGAGTAATGCAGTAAGGATGGCCAGGTCAATGTCCTGATGACCCTCTGACCCCATTCGGAAAACTGTTATCTGGCACATTGTAAGAAAAACAAAAAGACAGATTGAAACAAATTGAAAAATACACTGTTTGTACTGCTGCCAGTCTCAATATTTTATTTTAACTATTTGAATTATATATTGACATATTTTTTCTGGCCTAAATATGCATTTACACAAATATTAGTTCAATGTCCAAAAAGTACAGAAAAATTGTAAAATTGATTCAAACTATTTTCTCAAATCAATCATGCAAATATTGGCAGCTGCAAATGACAAACACACCCAATTAAAACATTATTACAAGTTGAAAAAAAAAAACATTTTGTTGCAATTTTACTAGACTTTGTATAATCCCAAAGCCAGTTGAAGATGTATGGTGTATTGTGAGCACATTGACATTGTGTTCTGTGTAATGGCTCTGGGATCAAAGCTCCAGTAGAGCAGAGGAGGAACAGTGAGTGATGGCACAGATTTGGTGGATCATATTTCTGATGTAAAGAAGCTGTTGTGCCATTGCAGACGTAACATGTACATGTGCACATATGCTTGTATGGTGCATGTGCGAAGGGCACCTTGTGAGAGTCATGTATGTGTGCGTGTTCTGAATGCCCAACGAGCTCTTCACTAATCTTTCCATCCACACATCCATCTCCTCCCACCTTCCTCTCCTCCCTGCAGCCCATCTTTCCCTCTAAATGGCTTAATTTCGTGGAGCTCCAGGAATCTGTGGGATTTGCTGCAGCTGCAGCTCCCTAAGGGAATGTTGCAACATTGTGGGATAACCCCTCCCCTTCCACACTCTCCTTACATCAGAATGTAAAGTGCCATAGTAGACTCCTATGATTCAGTCTCTATTATGGTGCTCATTCATCTGTTTTAAAGCATATGTCGATGATACATTAGCTCCGCCCCCAGAGGATAACGAGACCAAGACATCATCTCACACCTTCGTCCTGTGTCATGCATTCCAAATCAATCACCAATAACAGAAGCATCGGGTGTGTGAAGTTACATTTGTGTGTAGCCATGTGTGTAATCAGGAGGTTTTTTCCCCATGTGAAATGGAGGTGTGAGGGGTTATGAAAATATCGATTGAAGTTTCTTATGAGCACACAAACCAATACGTGTGTAGCGCAGTGGGTAATTTCTTGTGCATTTTGGACTTTAGTCATACTGTGCCAGTGGCGAGATTATTCTTTGGTTGAATGCCTCAACTTTTAGTCTAATTGATGCTAACAGCGCATTTAGGGAGCCATCTGTTTAGCACACATGTAATACTATGATCTAACCAAGTCCATGTGCTTTCAAGCATGTGTTAGTGACTGCTAGTGACTTTTGAGTTTAAACCAAGATTCAGCATTGTTTCACTAAGCAAAATATCCAAAAATACCAGATGCCAACTTTACGATGATGGTAGAGCAGACATCATCATACACATTGTAAGTATCCATCATTGGATACAAAAAAGCACAGATGTGATGTTTAACAATCAACTTTCAATTCTGGGGTTAATTGTAAATTTAATCTCAGCCATTCCAGCCACATACAGGTCTCAAAAACTTGAACAATACAGCAAGAAAAGGTCATATCTCAATCCTTTTTAATTATTATGTACATCAAGTGACAAAATCACAAAACATCCTGGTGAACAGTAATTCAAACTGTTTTCTGGTGGATAATGATAGCTCCACACAGCAAACTGCCCTTACATTTAAAGATACTCTACAGTACAACATATGCTCCCATATATAGATTGTGGTCTTGGCTGCACCAAGGCACAAGATGGATAGTGATGCAGTGGAGGAGACGTAACGATTATAGCAGGTGTTGGCTTTTGTTTCCTCTCCCCCTTCAGGTCCGTTCACCTTTACCTCCAGCGCTCCTTTTACACCTCATCCTGCAGCCATACTCCCACACCCAGACAATAATCTAGCAGCAACCTCCCACTAAAACATGCATCATCCAGCCTTGTGCTCCACTTGTTCCCTGGTTCTTCCTCTCTTCCTGAGACGTATCCCCAAGGTGACCCTTTGGAATTGTGCAGCCCATTTAGAATGTAGCTTTACAGCAGCTTTGGCAGAGCAACCAAATTGCTATGACATTAAAGGGTTACTAATTTAATCTCAATGACCCTTCAGGGACTCATCAGAGAAAGCAAACACTGAGCTTGTGCCCAGTGCTTTTGTCCTAGCAAACAGGCAAGATGCTAAGTGTAGACTAATAAACCTGAGAGGCCTATTATTCTATATCAGAAATCATACTATTCTGCCATCATGCAACTGATGGTAAAAATAATTTATGATTTACCTTCATGATGTCGCCAAATAGTGGCTGTTTAATGCTGGGGTACTTGATTTTCAAATCATGTAAGATGGTTATCTAACTTCCTAGCTCTCACAGAACCTTTTGCACATCGTTATTATTATTATTATTATTATTATTTTTTTCAGACAGAAAAATGAAGATGGACTATCCTTGCACAGCCACTAAACTCTCATCCCAAAGCATCATATAGTGATGCACATGGCTCTATGGCTATATGATTTTTGTCACTAATTCTGGTATTACACTTCTTGAAGACAAAGTTGAGTAATGCATGAAAATCAGCAGGAAGGATGTTTTGTTCCTATGGCAGGCACAGTCAGATCATTTGCACATATTCCAGAGAGGGTGAACTCCGCGCTTAGAGGATTGGAAAAGTGGTCTTCACGCAGCAATGAGCCACACTGATTAGAAAACATTTATCTTCATTTAACAGGCGTGGATCCATGCTGCGACATGTGCATACACAACATATATCTTCTCCAGCCAGTGGAGCATCTTCTGTGGTCCAAGAGCTGAGTGCCATAAACGGTACAGTAAAAACACTATGCTAATCATGTCGTGTGCATTAAATCAAAATATCATAAGAAGTGTAGGTATGCACACATGACTGGCGCTAGGCTACTTGAGTGAACAAACAAGATCAAGTTTGCACACTTAATCCCAATCTGCATTTAATAAAGTTACTAATATAATAAATAAATAAATGTCAATCTTCCTCCACTAATTGAAACATTGTCATTAAATCAATATAATCATTCAATATTTAGAGGATTTTGTTGAGAAATAAGTTATTGTACCCATTATTTCTGTAATTTTGCTGAATTTTGGGTTATATCCAAATAATCGCCTTTCGCTTTTGTACATTGTCCCTGCCATCCCTCTCTCTCATGGTCCATTTAAGTCACTTGTTCTCTTCCTCATCTTCCTCCTACTCCTTAGTTTGTGTTGTCAGGAGGCAGGAAAATGCATTGGGTCTGCAGTACCTCCTCCATATTTAATCTGAATTAGACATATAAGTACCATTGCCAGCTAAATAATTCATAGCCAGATGGGGGATACGACACAACAAGATAGGGAAGGATATTAAGAGATGCACTGCACAAATAGACATTAATGTACCCAAAAATATTTTTCAGATAAACTGTGGTTATGTTGTGCTTGATCAGAAAAATAAACTGTGGAGAATATAGCAAACACAGAAGAGGATGCAGCAAAATAACTGAAGCACAAAATGTCCACATGAATAAATCAACATGCCGAAAATAAGGAAATAAAATCACCACTTCCACCACTTGGCCTCTTGGGTACACAGATAAACACAGAACATAAGCTAGTCCATCTCCTCCTTACTCTTGTCTTCCTGAGTGATTTAAGAGAGGATATACCTGCCCTATCCTATAAGAAGTGCGAGATAAAGCAGAAGACCTGTTACATGGGACCACACAGCACTCTTCTCCTTCTCACATGCATCAACTATCACTAATTTTCTCCCTTTTGATATAACTAGTCCACCAACGAATAAGTGATAACACACAACGTGGAAGAAACTGCTGCCTCAACACAGCCATTATAATTCAACTTGTCAACCTATGTAGATACTACATGCAATGTTTAATTCTAATGCAAATCTAAATCTAAAATCAGAATACAGGAACCAGCCACTGACTACAACTGATATTGACTAAATTGACATCTTGTAGGGACATGAAAATATTTAAATAACAGTTGAAAAAAATTACATGACATTGCACACTCGGTTTTTGCTTTTTTTGCCATAAATGTGCACTGACAAAATGAGACAATTTGCTCACTGGCTGTTTTACAAATTTTCCGCTAAGAAATGGGGCAATTTCTTTGTTTCTGGGTGGAAGCTCCTGTGGTGCTTATCAGAAAACTCAAGAAAGAGAAAGAGATGTCAAAACAATTGTAGGCTGTGCGTCAACAGCCACCATCATCTTGTTTTTGGAACATCTCTGCAGGGTGCAAACAGTGTGCTCACTCATATGGCTAAGACAACAAGATGCTATCAAACAGCACATCTGCACCAAATTGCTATTGCACTCTGGGTAGGCAATCTCCCTTTGAAGAGCAGTGAATCAACCGGCATGGTGGCAGAATGACTAGCACTCTTTACAGAAGGTAGGTCGTGAGATTGACTCCTGAGCTGGGCCTTTATTTGTAGAGTTTCTTCCCATCTCTAGGTGAGGTTAATACAGTTAATATTTTATTTTTTTAATATTTGCCCATGCCCACTGCTCATGACAGGTTGCCCAGTGGCATTGAAGGATCAACAAAGACTACAAAATCTTCCCATGGGGACAATAAAGTGTACATTACTTTAAATTTCTCTGTATAAACTAGCTATCATCCGTTTAATGTTCAACAAAGGGACTGGAGGCAAATCACAGTGTGTTTAAATGTGCTATAGATCTGGTTAGCAGAAGAGCTATGATGCAATAACTACTGCAAGCTGTTTATTTGGCTAACATGGTGAACATAAGAGGACGCATTATTCATATCTGGAGAAGGGGGTTTCATATGCACATTACACACTGGGATGGCATTTTCAATCACATGTCCGCAACTGTGTCGACAATCTATACTACTGTAATTTGTGAAGCATGATTAAAAGCATGCAGAGTATATGGCAAACACACTTATGTAAATGCACACATGGTGACACATACAGTCTCCCCGCCCTACATAAGATGCTGGTTGTATGTGACAGACGGTGCTTAAAAGACCTGGGTCTAGTCCCTGAGGAACAAGCAAATGTGTTAGTGCTGTTTGGAAAGACATGAGTCTTCCCATTGGGTTACACACTCTCAAGGTGAAAGCCACCTGAATACATCTGCATAAAGTTAGCATCATATATCATTCATTAAATGGTATATAGTAATTGGTTCAATAGAAATGTCATGATGACAAAGCTCCATTTGATAAATCAATTTGTCAAGGCTTCATTTCATATTCTCATCATCACCATGAAGGGAATAAAGATAGGCCAAAGTACATTTTTGTGACTTTAGTGCACTATAAAACTCCCCTCACATTTAGAAGTCTATATAAAACTCTATATAAATTCCTTACAGTATAATTAAGTATTTTGTTATTTAGATAAACATTTTATTTAATCCCATTAAGATTAAAAGCTCTTCTCTCCCAAACATACAGTATATACAAATGCAGACTCACCAGCTCCTTCTTCTTCATGCACTCCATGAGGATGATGAACAGGTGCTGTGCTTGTGTGCGGCTGTAGGTGAAAGTCTTCTGGATGGTCACCAGTAACTGGTCTCTTAAAGATTCGTTAATAATTCTAGGGCAGCAGAGATATGAGAAGACAAAACCAGAGCCAAGAATGAGGAAGAGAAAAAAAGTTTGTCCATTTTCTAACTACGCACCATAGTATTAAGCAATAACATTTAAGTTGCCTTTCTGGATTTTGTATTTACTAATTTCTGACAAATAAATGAATATATGAACTAGGGCTATGGCTTAAAGCTATGGCTTTAAGCCAACAGGATAGTATAACAGCCCTTCACTTTTGTTACTCTCTTGAATTATGGAGGATCCATACCCTCCCTCCTCAGAGTATTTATGTCCGAAGGCCAAGATGTCGGAGGCTCGGCCACTGCCATCACAAACCACCACCGGGACTGGAGGAGTGTCCCTGAGGTACTCCAGCACTATGGAGATCACATTAGGGCCTCCTTCAACGATCAGAGCCACCACAGGCACACCCTGACCAATACCTGCACACAGACACATGAAATGTACTTATCATCACAGTATAAAACATAAAGGCATCTTATAAAGCAGATAACAAAGAGTCTCAAAAAAGCTACAACTGATGTGTAAATGGAAAAAACTGTGAGTAAATGTGACAGCTGTTGTTACTTGTTAAGAAACCTCTTCTAATTATGGCAGCCTGTCTTTTTATAAAGCACCTAGACCAAAAATAACCAGTCTACTTTGTGTGCTGTTCCTGTGGCAGTGGCGTGTTGTGCGGATATACCTGACTCTGACAGTGTGCCTGCTAATCACACACTCTTTAGAATAATTATGCATAATTACAAAACAGCTGGGTTTTCTGTATATGCTACAACTACATACAGGAGAAGCTATTCTGGATTTGAACATCATTTTCCAAACCCATATTGGAGTCTCCCCTTTTACTCTCATGGCTCATCCCCTCCAATATGCTTTTTTTCTCATTAAACCGTTCTCACTGTAGTACCAAAGCCCTATGCTTGTCCAATCTGTTGGCTAAATCTTTTAACCTTATATTGCTTTTTCCTGCTTTAGCTTATATAGCCACAGCATTCTGTTTTATGAGCTGGTGTTTTGTGCCAGGTTTGTGAGTTTCCTATTTTGAAAGCTGTGTTAAAGTGGCCCATCATAGTGGTCTGCATTATTCACACTGGAGGAAAGTCTCTCAGGCAGAAGATACATATACAAATGCACACTTACATACAATATACGCACACATTTGGAGGAGCACCATTTCTCTTTGCCTCACACAGCCTCGTGCAACTGTGGATCAGGGACAGTTACATAAGACGAATATTTTAGGGGCCTGGTCTCCTTCAAAGAGGTAAAACAGTATTCCACAACACATCACCCAACCCCATATCAGGAGAGAGTGGCATGAAAGTCACAAGTTAATGAAATGCATTTTCTTTTTCCTTTTTTTAACTTCTGTGTGTTTTTGTCACCAGAATGTGCGTATGAGATATGTAGGATGAAGCATTGATATTGATGACTTATGAGGCTCACAGTGAATGGTTTTAAAGCAGAATATAGTCCAGTGGAAGGCCACAGAGGAACGGATGAGGGGGAAAGCACAGCAGTGTCATGGCTGAGTGGTTTAAGAGCTCTTTATTGGAGCAAAATTGCATACAGAAGCATACAGAAGCATGCACACGCGTGTAAACAAGCTGAAATGATGGCAAATCAAATTAATCAAATCAAATATAAAGAAATGCAAAAGGCTAATACAATAAATAGGTTTGTGACATTTTATGCTATAACACAGCAATTCATGATTTTTAGGTGTGCTGACCCTACAAATTAGGATGCAGAGATTTGTCATTTGATTTTGCAAGGTGCCCTTCAAGACAAGATGAACATTTATCCAGTCAGAGTGACACTGCATTGTTACCCAAGCAAAAATAACAGGCTTGACATTTTATTTTTTAAATTAAACCTTATATATATATATATATATATTTAGCTAGCAAGTAATTTGAACTATTTTACACAAGATAACCTTTCAATGTCAGTGATTAATCATTATTTTCATTTTTAATCAGTTTATAATTTTCTTGATTGATCATTTGGTCTATAAAATGTCAGCTGCCCCCCTCAGAGCTCAAGGTGACATCTGAGCATTCAGGGACTGGACTCCCATGATGGAGGTAAGAGCCAACAGTGCAGCTGCAGTCTCCCAAGTCAAAACCTTGTTTTTTGTGTGTGTGGCTTTTCTGTATTAAATTTACCCATGCACATAACTACAAAAATCTTGACTCAAAAGCTGTTTAATAAGGACCCAAGGCCATACATTTCTATATTTACTGTACCTTTTGTAATGAAAGTAAACAGAAGGAGATGGAGGGTAGTGGGAGCTGCTAAAAGTCACATGTAAGATATTTACATCTAATTAATGGAATAGCATCGACTCCTTGATAAAAACTCCAGGCTTTATATCAAAAGAGTAATGGCTTTTGAGTGTGGCTCAGCTACTGAAATGGGCCTTACATTTACAGCAACATTGAATTACTTCTAGTATCTTAAAATCCCTACCCATCCATTCTGCACCATTCAGGTATTCATAAAAATGTATTGTGTTATGTGTTATCTACATGCACATATTTTCTTTCCACACCAAATAGCGATGTTGTCATTCAGCCAAACATAAAACCTGACATGATTCCAGGAGCAACATCCTAGTACTTTTACCAATGTCCCACTGGGCAAACACTCCACAAGTTCACGATTGATCATCCTGACATTGTTTTGACTATTGACTTTTTTGACTATTGGTGCATGAACAGACCATCTCTTCAGACTCTTGTTCACATGCAAGAATTTATTGTATTACTGTATACTGCTCCACACCTGCACTTGGTTTGCTTATTCAGATTTTTCTTTGCATTTGGTTTACTTAAGACTAGGTTTATTAAAAAGAGAATTGTGTTCCAACTTTGAAATCTTATCGCTCTAAAAGTACATCATTTTATCCCCAAATTGAAAAGTCACTGTTAAATCACTTCTCAACTATGACACTTAAAATTGAATATAACAACCTTCTTGACACCTCCTGTCCCATAATTTAACTATAATCTCTTGGGTATAGGCTCCTTCACAGTTGAGGTCACAGTGTCAAGGCGAATCTGCAATGGAAGACCTCACAGCTCCTGGATTCAATTACTGCACAGTCCCTTCATCTTTTACATATGGTGTGATTAATGAAACCTTCTCTATACAAAGGCCAGTGAAGGTCACACAGTAGTTATTTGCAGTTAAAAAGCACATTCAGTTCACTAAAAACTCACGTCTCTCAAGTTAAACAGACTGCAGCATAAGGCACTTAGGTGACTCTTTCATTTGAATAGACTTATTGTGATCCTGCAGTAACAAATTGTTTTTAATCTTGTACATGACTCATGTGTACTTTCCGCCAACTGCTACATTTGAATAACTACCCAAGATAATAACTTGGGTGGTAAAAAGTGTCTGCTTTTGTCCACTCCATGACTGAGAAATAGAAAACAGAAAAATGTGCTTATTGCCCCTACCAATGTACCATGATTGATCTTTAGCCATTTAAAATCTTTCTGAGTGGCGTTTATACTGTATTTTCTCTTCAAGTGCTGCCGGTTCTGTGAAATAAAATACATGTAATGGAGAATTAAAAGCAAAGAATGATTATTGATCTGTTTTTGTATACTTGTGAAAGTGTGACAGCTCTGCCAGTAACTGACCATGGTCCTCGATTAAGGTTCATGACGACAGCCAGAGAGATTCAATACTCACTCACTATGTTTACATGCATGCCAGGAAAACCAAATCTCAGGCCGAGTTAGTTTTGAATGCAATGACTCAAATCTCCCAAATGGCATTAACATATCTGATCATACCTGGAGCACTGATGCATGTGCTGTACATAGCGCATTCTGATGGCCCTACAAGAGGCATTCAGCTGCACAGGGCAAGAAACAGCGGGGAATATATTACGCATGTGTCTGAGCTCACTAATTTTACATGAGCCCCTTCTCTGTCGACTTGATACATTAAATTAAAAGAGAATGTAAAAACTATAGGAGTTTCAATGTAATTCCACTAAGCAAATGACGTGTGAGCAACATATATCCTATCATGTGTAAAAATCAACTACTCAAAGTAAATGAGTTATGGTTTACTGATGTGTATGTGTTCTCTTTGACCTGTATGTAGACCTACTCTCTGGACTGGAATTACCAGTGCATGTAAACTGACTGTCAAAAGTAACATAAGTTTAGATTGGAACAACATGGATACAGTGTAGGTATCAGGCAATGCAAATGGTTTATCTGATAGCTGTCCTTCAGTGTATCAGTTGTGTTTAAAATGGAAAGAAATAATATTATTTCTAATATTATATACTCTACAGTGGTGCAGTGGTTGAAAATGCCATGACAGTGCACCAAGTAGGGCACAATGGGATAGGACACTCAAAATTGTAATCCCAGTATGAGATCTGACAGGTGGCAACAGCCCGGCTAATGTGAAATGAAAAGGTGTTATGTGCGAAATAGCAATAGAGCGGTGGCTACAAGAATCCTATATTACAACGCTAATGACCTTATGAATGCCAGGCCTCTGTGACCAAAAAGAACCCATTCCTTCACCTAAAAATGTCCTTTAAATGAGGAGAGAATTGCAGTTACACAGTGATGGCCGCTCCATAGAAAATCGCATGGTGGCACAGCAGGATTAGCTACAGGATTGCCCAGTCATCACAAAACCACCACGGGGGAAGATTACGCATATCTGCCCAGCACACGTCTTTCATGTTTCTGGGCAAAATGAGAAAGTGTAGGAAAGGAAAAAAGCCAAACCAAATTCATAACCAAAATATTGTTCATAAATGAGCTTGAGTATTAAACTATTAACTGCTGTTTTTATAGCTTTGGCAAATCTCTATAACACTGGAACAGCAATTTGACAGACAATCAATTCCTCAAGTGATGCTTAAAATAAATATGAAGCATTTAGTTTGGCCCAAGGCTAGTGGCCTCAGCACATACACAAGGAGCAATACAGATAGATTATGCATTAAATGTCACTGGGTAATAACCAGTGATGGGAATAATAAAAATAAACACCATTACTAACGACATTACTTTTTTCAGTAACGGGTAATCTATCTGATACTTTTTCTATCCTTATAAAGCCGTTACCGTTGCCAACACGCGGTGACGACGCGTTACTGAAGCTAATCGTCATCATTGCATCAACTGTATAAAAATAAATGGTACATTTCAGATGCACTGAACATTTCGTAATAAAAGGTTCAATCTTAGCATGACTCCTGGGTAACAGATGATTGTGAGACGTCTGAGCGCCCCTTTGCCTTCCCAGCCCCTTCTATATGAATCCAGGCATAGGATGACAAAGGGAAGTCCATTGGTCACGGCACTGGTTATAAGATGTTGAGGCCTCAAATACAAGAGGTTTGTCCAGTTAAGGTAAAAATAAAAACCCCAATGTACAGAACTTAAATATATAGTAAAGGGACAGTTTGGAATTTTGGACATGCTGGAGACATGTGGAGACACTTTTTTTTTTTTTATTCCATCCAGTCCTTGTATTTGGAGAGTTTGCTGGTGCTAGGCTAGCACATGTCAATGGCCATAATTAGCCTGCCACTAAAAACAGTCTTACCCACTCCACAGTGCACCTGAGGCCAATTATAACGCCAGACTGTTGATGTGAATGTCTGTGTCAATAGAATAATTTTATAAGTAAAACCAACCTTGCATTTGAAGGATTTATGTCTTGCAACAGCAGCGAGTTGTACTTCCTGATAGAAACCTTGGCAGCAGCGTACTGATATATGGGAAAATAGTCCCTCAATATGCAACGATTCATGCGATGCAAGCATAGACTGTATAAAAGAAGTGGACTAAGTGAGTGTGACGTCACCCATAAGTGCCGCTCAAATGAGGCTCGCGATGCTAACGGTTACAGGGGCAAATCTGGAGCCAGGCTCTATGTTATGAACAGGGTTTTTTTTGACGGACAAAATAGCAGAAAAAAAATTCAGGATCATGTAGAGCGGGTTCATACAAACATTTTAAGACTAAAATGACGAGGCTCACAGCAACAGGGAAAGAGAGAGGAGCGATCAGATCCCAATGTAAATCAATGGGAAAAAGGGAGCGAAGGAGCCGGAAGAGCCTCCTGGAACACCTTCCAATTTGGCACGCGGCTGCTAACGGAATAGCTTAGTCCACTCATATGTACATTCTATGGATGCAAGTGCGGCAGTATGACCTCCAGGCGGGTCTTTCCACTTTAAGAGACTATTCCCATTGGCCAATCGCAATAGCTGTCAATCAACAAATAGCACCTCCTTTGTGTCACTCGCCCTCTGCACTTCCTGGGTCCCCCTGGTGTACCTCCATGTTCTCCACTCTTGAAGTAGTATTCTCAGTTTTTACCTATTTCACTCATTTAATTTGGTCTTAATGCAGGTGTTCCATTGAGTGCTATGGCCTGTTACCTAAAGCTGCAGGTTGTGCTCCATATATGTAATCACTGGTCCAGGATAGTTGCAGTGTCACGGTTGAAGCCCCGCAATGTGTATTCCTGTGAGTCAAAAGTGGTATGTTGGAGCTACAGACCTTCGTTGCCAGTTTAGCTGTAGGATTAGAACTTCATTTTTATTTCTAGATGTGACTCCTGAGAGCTGCGGTGTAGGTGCTGGAGCCACTGCCTTTCCCTTTTGTACATGTGTGATTGACTGGATTGTGGTATCCACTTTGCTCCGTTTAGATTGGCCTGTCTGTGAATCCCAATGTTAATTAACTCCCCAATTAACTCCTTGATTTTACAGACTGAGCTGAACAAATGAAATTCACAACTATTTTACGTACATGTACTCTCACCTAAATTATGTGTAAAATAAATGTAACAACTGATTTAAACATGGAACCTTGCCTCTGTATTATCAAGAACGAACCTGTGTGACCTTTTTATTTAATTTTTGGGCATTGCTTGGTTAATTTTACTATTTTATTTCTTGACCATCACCAACCCCCGTCTGGCCACACAAGGTTAGTTTTATTTCAAACATTATTCTATCAACACAGACATTTACATCCATAGTCTGGTGCAATAACTGATTTTCTTCAGGTGCACTGTGGAGTGGGTAAGAGTGTCTTTAGTGCAGGACAACTATGGCTATTGACATGCGCTAGCCTAGCACCAGCAACCTCTCCAAATACAAGGACTGGATGGAATATTTTAAAAAGTGTCTCCACACATCTCCAACACTTTGGCTCACTAGGAAATGAGGCCCAAGTCCAAAGTTCCGAACTGTCCCTGTAACACAATACATGCAGTGAACCACACAATAGAAAAGCACTCAACTAATGTGCTATTAGAAATTTACATGTGCTGGTCAAATACGACAGCTGTGTTTTGTGTGATATCTTGTTTTTCCTTATCCCATTTAAAAAGCCAACACAGTAGAAAACAGTGATAATAAAGCAGGATCACATAAAGACAAGAATTCATCTAAGCTACCAGAGATTTTGGCAAAAAATAAAATTTGAAGAATAGGACACTTCCAGGTTTTCTGAGATGTGTTACTGGCTGTGTTAAAAATATACTGAGAGCATGTGTTCATTACATAGCCAAATAGCAGTAATTTTAGTTCCTTCACAGTTTTAAAATAGAATGTGAACTCAATTAACCCTCAGAAGTGCTGAGAAAACAAGGGCTGAAGTTCCATCATTATCACAATCAGAACTGGGACAGTTAGTTTGTCATGGTACACACAATCTTACTCACGTGTGTTAATTTTCTGCAGGGAGATATGTTTCTCCAGCTGCCGTCGGAGTTTAACCTCAGCACCATATTTCCCTGTCGTGCCGTTGTCTGCCAGGATGAAATGGGAATGAAGGCTGTTGAGGACAGTAAGTTTGCTCATTGGGTTGGACATTGTCTGGTATGGACGCACCACCTGGACACAACATAAATCATTAGTATTAGTTTGCATTAGTGTCATTGACTTGTCTTAAGTCTGCTGGGGCTGTATCATAGACTATAAAGAAGTGGATTAAGGGAGTGTGACGTCACCAGTAGCGTTCAATTAAGCTCATCAAAGTTAGTGGTTATAGGGGTGAATTTGCAGGCAGTTCCATTTTAAGAATAGGAAATGATGTATGAACAAAATAGCAACATTAACATAATAACAACAGAATCATGTGGGGTGAGTTAATACAAACATGAGACCAAAATGAGCAGCCTGACAGCAGTAGTTATGGAGAGAGGGGTTATACAAGCATAGCATAATACATATTTGGAGAGGAGAAACAGATATTGTAGCAGTTTGTTTTAAAGAAACAGTATATTAGATTTTTTTAAACACTGAACGTGATGGCAAAGTTATTTATGCCGTAATTTAGTGTTTTGGTTCTGTGTTAATTTTCGCCACTTGAGGGTGCTAATTACTTTTTTGTTTCTGGGTTCATGCATCCTGTGTTTTGGCTCCTTCAAGAAAGGAACAGTTGTATCAATAGGTCATGTGACACTAAAATCAGGATGTCCTGTAAAGCATGGTTCTGAGAGGTGTTGTTTTCATCCAAGTTAATCCAGACACCTTGATGTCAAGAAGAAGTTTAGCTGTCAGTTTTTACATGATTCAAAACAAGATCATGCGCTTCAGCAAAAACAAGTTTGTCAAATGGATGGACAGAAGTTGCAAAGGCCAGAGGGAAGGCAGAGGAAGCAAAAGCACACCTTGCATATGCAGGGAAAGAAATGAAACTAAGGTAGAAAAGGCCAAAGTGGAGGCATCTATGGAAAGCCTCAATTTTGAGAAAGAAACAACAGCAGCAATAGCAGAAGATGAAGCCCTTGAAGCTGCTTGTGAAGTGGAAAACGAACGGCACAGTTTTAACTAAGTTGAGGCTAAACTCTATACAGTCCCTACAACTGGCAGAAAGCAGTGAACAAAATGTTGTCAAACAAACCTGGGATTTGCAAACACCAGTAAAAGTAGAACCAGATGCGCAATTCATGAACGTAATGGAACAAGAGAACCCCTGCCATTTAAGTGCCCACAGCAACATCTCCTTAATCACCGTTCTCAAGCATTAAAGTGCCTGATGTCTCTCAAACGCAATTTTGAAAGAAATGAAAGACCATTTTCTCGAGTTCATGGATCAAATGTTTAAGAATGGTCATGCAGAATTAGTGCCACCTCTGACTGAGCAGGATGATATTTGCCAACATTTGGTGTCTACCACCCAAGGAAACCTAAAAAGGTCAGAGTGGTGTTTGATTCTATTGCCCGGTATGAAGGTGTCACATTGAAAAATGTTCTGTTATCTGGACCAGACCTGAACACCTTGCTTGTTGTGCTCATGCATTTTCACAAAGAAGCAGTCGCCTTCACCGCAGCATAGGACAAATGTTCTATTGTTTCCTTGTCAGAGAAGAAGACAGAAACTTTCTACGGTTCTTGTGGTTTAAAGACAACAACCCCTCAGGAGATGTTGTGGAATGTCGGATGGTCCATGTGTTTGGTAATAGTCTGTCACCAGCTGTAGCCATTTACACCAATCTTTCCTGAGCACTGAGAGCTTCCTTAGCAGAGTTGTCCAATTTGTCAATCCCCAGACCTTACACTGAAACTTCACTATCTGTAGCCATCAGAAGAAAACTGTGCATCTTCTGTGACGCTTCGACAAAAGCCATCGCTGCTGTTTCTTACCTAAATGTCACAGATGTTGCTAGTAACAACTGTGTGGTATTTGTAATGGCAAAAGCTTAGTTGGCGCCTCGTCCAGAGCATACTGTGCCAAGATTAGAACTTTGTGCAGCAGTCTTTGTTGTTGAGCTAGCAGACTTGGTTTCAGCTGAAATGGACCTTTTGCTAGATGCAGTAAACTTCTACTTAGCAAAGTAGTCCTGGGTTAAATCTGTAATGTCATTTTTTACGTGTATGTCAGTAACCGCATACAACGCATTTGCAAATGATCCCATCCAAACCAGTGGTCCTATGTCCCCACAGAGCAGAATCCTGTAGACCATGCAACTTGGTCTGTCTCTGCCAGCAATCTGAAGCGCACCAACTGGTTGACAGGACCACAGTTTTTGGTGTATTCGGAAACACAAGTCAAAAGTGACTCTTATGCTTTGGTGGATCCCAATTCAGACCCCAACATCAGGCCTCTAGTGTCTGCATTAAGCACTATGACATCTGTATGACAAGTTTTAAACCTGGAGTTCCTTAACTTGCGCAATCAGTTGTCTCACCCACATCTGCCCCTGCTTCAATCCCACCCTACCAAGAAAAAGCATCTGTAAGGGCTGGCATTACTATAAAGCTGAGATAACAGTCAAAGAAAAAAGACAGGCTTCAAACTTCATCATACAAATGTTGCAGAAAGAAGTCTATACTCAAGAACTGGAATGCATCCAAAATGACAAGAAGGTTCCAGCAAAGAGCCCACTGAAATGTTTGGACCCTTTCATTGACCTTCAAGGCATGCTTAGAGTTGGAGGTGGTCTTCATCATTCAAACTTTGAGCAAAGTGAGAAGAATCCACTGATTATTCCTGGAAAACAGCATGTCACCACTCTGCTTATCCAAGAGTACCACAACCAGGTCCACCTTCAAGGCCATCTCATCACCGAAGGACCAATATTATCAGTCACAATCTGCAATCTTAGAGCTCCAGTCAGCATTCAAAAAATGGCCAATCTTCCAACAGATCGTCTTTCTATAGACCCACCATTTACAAATGTTGGACTTGATGTGTTCAGTCCGAGGAACAAGTCCTCACTGCATACCAGAGGGGGCTTTTCACAGAGCAAAAGATGGGCCGTAATCGTCACATGTATGAGCACAAGGTTGGATCATATCGAAGTTATAGAGTCTCTTGACACGTCGTCTTTTATCAATGCACTACGCTGGTTCATTGCTGTTCTTGGCCCAGTTCTTGGCACATTCACTCAGACTGCAGCACTAATTTTGTTGGTGCATATAGCGAGGGAAAAACAAGTTCATTATTCTTTTTTTTTTTATCCCCATTAGCTACAACCAAGTGGTGGCGTCTTCAGGGGGTCCATTCAGTGAGTGAATTCTGGTGGTTCTGATTTTTCACATGACCTGGCCTGTCCGCATGTACTGAGCCTTGCAACTCAAACAGGGCCTGCTGGATGTCCCCAAAGACAGGCTCAACCACTGTGGTGATTAAGCTTTATTTGTCTTAGGTCCCAGAACAAACTTCCTCTGATATGCGTACTATCACAGACTTTGGCCAGTTTAAATCCATGCTCAGAACTATTCAGACTGGCTTTCAACTCTCAGTGATATGATGACACTTTGTATAATTTCTTTTTATTTCACTGTTTAATATTTTTCATGTTTTTATACTGTTGATTTCATTGGAAAGCACTTTGGTCACCTTGACTGTTTTAAAGGGCTCTATAAGTTAAGATTGATTGATTGATTGATTAATTGATTGATTGATTGATTGAGATGTGACCAAAGGTCAAAGCTGGCATGCTGTCAGACAGTAGGGACTTTAAGGCACTGGCAATCAAGGTTCAGTTGGGATTATACTGCAGGTTATATATTGTTCTTAATATCTTAATATGCACAAAATATTGAAAACTGATTTATTTGCGGTGATGATTTTGATGGTTATGTAGAATACAATTAATGCCCAATTAATGCTAATGCCCATAAAAATAGAGGCTCCCATTACTTTACATGTTTATTACAACAGTAAATAAATGAGACCACAAGATTTGCTGTTACCCTAATCATTTCATGAGGTACTAAATTTGTGGTTTTAACTGCTGTAAACTCAGTTGGAAAATATTTTTTCCAAGCAAATATTTGGTCTTGAGACTTTATTGACAAGATAACACAGTAGAAGAAAGTTGTTTTGTTTTGCTATATATTAGACAAATTTAAATGGAGCACATAAAATATATCTAAAATCTTATTTGTTGTTATATATATATATATATATATATATATATATATATATATATATATATATATATATATATATATATATATATATATATATATAATTGCTGTATATTGTTATATACAGTTATAGTTATAGTTATAGTTATAGAGAACTAATTACAACTTGGAAATAATGCCGTTTCAATTTAGTCTACTGGGGCTGAGCCTGGCAGCTGATCATTAGGCTCAATGCAAAACCCAATCAAGCATTGAAAAGAGTTTGAGCACTTCATCATTTTGTTACAGCTACCAAGTATTAATCGGCTCTGCTCGACTAGTTCACACGGACAAAAAGTGATGAAATTTTAACTGTAATCACCCCTTGATTTTGGATGAGTCAGCATGTGGTGCCTTGTCTCACATGGTCTGACTCTCTCTGAAGGACTGTTTATCTCTGATTGAATTGGCAAACTCAGCATCTCAGTTAATAAGCTGTCAACAGCAATTTACTCTGTACCACAAACTGTGCAAAGCATGCTACCTGCAAACAAGCAGGGAAGTACATCTGCAGCTTGTACCAGAGGCCATATTGTTGCTCATTTTGTACTCATCTGACACTTACATCTTTGCCAACAAGATCCTCTTGATTTTCGACAATCCCCCATGGTGCAATGCCTATGGTACAGATCTTGCCCCTTGACTTGGAGGCATGGTCTTTGAGTGCGTCTCCCACGTGGCGGATAACCCCTGTGTGTATACATCAAGAGAGCGGATCAGGTTTGTGGTCAACATACAATTCTTAAACACAAGTAAAATCTGTTGGGAATTCTTGTTGAATCAAATAACACTGACTAGAAAAGATTGCAGCCAGTCTTATTAACAGAGGCTGAAAATACACCTGAAGACCATTAAATCCCATCTCTTTTACTGGCGTGCTCCCCTCGTTTTCGCCTTTAACTACCCTTTCAATCCATTATTTAGCACTCACAAGCACTCTTTGACTCTGGACTTATTCTGAAAACAAAAACTTATTTTCTATTGCCTATTATGTGAATACAACAGAGAGTTAAGTTGTTTTATAGGAACTTGTCTTTTCTATTAACCATTAAACATTAATCAAAATTGTTTTTATACCTCCATTTTTTTTTTCATTTTTCCTCTCATTTTTTACAAAATCATGTATGGTTTGGACCCCCTCAGAATGGCACATCACAACAAGCATTCCAATAATACATTAATAATAAATTAATGAATGTCAATTCAATAATCAATTTTGTTTTTTTCACTCGGCTAAAGAAACCTGTCAATAAAGGACAACCTCTGCTCACACATGATAAAACAATAAATAACCCATACATTGCCAATCTGTCAGTTTACTTCACCCTCTTTGATTCTGTGATGGCCAGTGCTCAATGGCTAACTTTGTAGCCGATTTTAAAGGCTGATTTCACTTTCTCTCTAGATTTAAAAAATGCTCAGCTTTTTACAATGCTCCATCTACATACCTCATCATCTACTCCTTTCTGAAGCACAAGGACTATCTTCCAAGCAAAGTTCAAATCCAACAAGATGCTTAAAATGTAGTTTTAGGTTAATTCCAGCTATAAATAGCCACTACTATATATTAGCCACCAAAGGATTTCTCCCAAGACATGCATGAGTTGCTTATAGCCAGCTGGTTTAGGGAAAAGCACTACAAAACTCATACTTGACAACAAAACTCTTCTGATGGATGATATGGAAATACCTGTGTTGACCCCTCCAGTAAAAATCCAGGCTCCTGTTGTCATGGCAGCCTTGATGAGCCCTTTGCCAAAGACCTGCTTGAGTTTGGGCTGTAGTTCAAAGTTCTGCAGGCCTCCGTGCACTGAGATGAGCAACTTTGGCAGTTCCAGCTGCCACTCCTTGGTCATCAGATGAAGCAGCAGCTCAGGCTTTGTGTCATATGACACCCGCACATACTAATGGACAAGACAAGGGAAATGTCAGTGACAACAGAACTTGTGTATTACAATAGTAAAAGCATGTGAGCTAAGGAGCCAATAAAATCATAACCTTGTGTAGTAGGAGAGACTCTTTGCATAGGGTATTCAACAGATGTTTGCAGTGATTGCAGAGCCACGTGTCTTATGGAGCATCTGTTTATCTGTCTAGTTCACCCACAGTTACCCAACATGACATGTGTCTGGCTGAATAATTAAGCACTTGGAATTCAGCCTAATAATCCCAGTGCTGCAACTGTCTGTGATTTCCTACTCAACTGATCAACTGATTTATCACACTAATGGGAAACGAATCATTTGCTGCTGAAGTTCCTTCAAAACTGCTAAATTACAAACACATCTTTTCTACTATAATAAATCTGTTACTATGATATTATTATTATACTACCTTCAATAATACTAAACTAAACTAAGACTAGTCACCATGGCTTTGTTGGAGTGTCCTCCTCCCTGGAACTCAATGGTGCCGAAGGCATCAGTGGGGCTGAGCTGGGTGTGCTTGCTTATTGACCACTTCTCCGATAGGCTGTCATTTTTGGCCAAGCGTTCTGCCTTGTCGTTCTGACTGGAGGAGATGCCTGGGGGCAGGCCAACATGCTGACCAATGAGACGACCACAACTACACCTGGAAGACAGGGAGATAACCTTCAGCTTCAAGTCAGATTGTGGCATTACTTAAGTGAGCAAATGTGGGCCATGTGCAGGGACATAAGCCTAGCTGTCAGCCCACTCAGGCTACATGGTACTGGCCTTCCCAACACAGCTGAGCTCTTATAGCACATCCTTTGATTTCATTGTGTTTTTTCTACCTCCTGTCACTTGCATAGAGACCAAATATAACTGTGCCTTCAGGCAATCAATACAGATACACTAAGGTACACTGGGTTTGTTATACTCTATGTCATGGCAATTTGTTGCACCATGTACACTCAACAAAAATATAAACGCAACACTTTTGTTTTTGCTCCCATTTGTCATGAGATGGACTCAAAGATCTAAAATTCATTCCAGATACACAATGTTACCATTTCTCTCAAACATTGTTCACACTAGGGGTGTGTTCAAAAAATCGATACGGGGATACATCGTCGTGGGCCTCTTGGCGATACACGTATCGATACGGAGGCGTCAGTATCGATATTTTACATGCAACAAACATTATTTATCAAGCTTCAGCAAACTGCGTCTGATAAGTGATCCTTGCTTGCAATGCGCATTTCGTATTGTCAAAGGCAGCATTCCTTCTGCACTACAGCCTTGTTAAGGCCATATCTTAAGTTTACTTTCATCAAAGGTAGCTACATGTCAGCATACAGCCTTGTTAAGCCATGTTTACATTAATAAACTTAACACCCATCCGCGCGCCGGCGGGCGTTTACACAACATTAAAAAGTCAAGCCAGATATTCACCGTACTTATTTTTCCAATATTGACATGCTATACATCATTTGAAAGCTTAATTCCTCAGTAAAACCACCATATCATTCATTTTATGCCACACAGAGAGCCCAAAGAGCCATAACTTATAATTCCCGAAAATATTCATCGCATTTCTTACCTTTGAGCCGGTTCTGTCGGTCCGAAACGGGTCCAATCCAGGAATAGCTGTGCTCAATTAGTCCGTAACAGTCCACAGAAAAAGAATATCCAGTTGTTATACGCCCGTTGTAAGACGGGACGTATTATGCTATGGCGCTGTCCGTCAGTCCGTCCGTCCGTCCGTCTGTCTGTCTGTCTGTGGACACTTCAAAGCTTTGAAGTCTTTGAAGCTTTGTCTTCATGAAGAGGCAAAAATGTTCTGCTGCTGAAAGCGAGAACAACCCACATTCTCTGCTTCTTTGAGCTTTGACACATTAAAGCTTTGTAGTGTCTTTAAGTTCTGTTGCTGCAATCTGATTGGTGGAATCCCGATTCTAGAATGTGATGATGTCATACTCATACTCCTACTGCAAGAGCCAGATTTCCCTATTGATTATCCGTCCATCCGTCTGTCCATCTGTCCGTCTGTCCGTCTGTCTGTGGACAATTTCTTGTCCGCGCTCTAACTCGACAACCGTCTCACCTAGGAATGTCAAACTTCCAAACTGCACCAACAATTAATTAATTCAAAGTACAGGCGTATTTTGCCCCGCTGGCGGAGCTCTTGTTTTTTTCATAAAATAATTCCATGTGGAGAAATAATCCAAAAAGTCAGAGTTTGTCTGAATGGATGAGCGACGCATCTCTCTACTACTCTCGCTCTTGGTCCTTAGCATAGCTAAACGCTTAGCTCCTGTTAGCGGTGTGGGGTATGTTTGTTTTCTCCACACTCTTAGCTACAAAACAAGCGTATCCAGGCTTCGGTCCGGCTACGGGGCGCCGCGCTACAGCTTGGGGAACAAAACGAGTGCGTCCAGTTAGCGGCGTATTACGCATGACCGAGGGACAGTTCCACGGCAAAACCTCTTCAGTCATTGGGTCTTTCAGGAAATGATTGACAGATCTGAGTAGCCTATGAAAAGACGATTTCAGCGGTGGGCCCCATGTGGGGCAGAGGTGCTGTAGTGATAGGCTAGCTCCATGCGCTCTGTGTATGGAGACTCTCTCTCCTCCTTTTACGCACACTCACAGGTGGAGGCACACGAGACATATGGAGCGAAATTTTTTGGCTTGTTTTAGTTATTTATCTTAAGAAAACATGCCTAAATTTCAGAAGATGGTTTATTTATTATACATTACATCTTATTACAGTTTGGAACATCTGGTACATATTTGAACACTTGTGCAGAGTGCGGGTGTTAACAGGTTAATCAAGGGCAGTTTCTGCCTTTCAGCCTTCTTCTGTTACATTGTAACTGATGCGCTACACCAAAATAAAAATAATATTTGAGTAAACATCTGTCTTTTTTTTTAAATTATAGGTTACGTAATGTAAAATATCGGGATACGTATCGCCTTGAAGACCATGTATCGGCATACCCCTGTATCGCGAATCGTATCGTATCGAGACCCCTGTATCGCGAATCGTATCGTATCACAAGGTTGTTGGCAATACCCACCCCTAGTTCACACATCTGTCTAAATGTGTGATAGTGAGCACTTTTGCTTTGCTGAGATAATCCATCCCACCTCACAGGTGTGCCACATCAAGATGCTCATCAGACACCATGATTAGTGCACAGGTGTACCTTAGACTGTCCACAATAAAAGGCCACCCTGAAATGTGCAGTTTTGTCTCACAGCAAAATGCCACAGATGGCGCAAGCATTGAGGGAGCGTGCAATTGGCATGCTGACAGCAGGAATGTCAACCAGATCTGTTGCTCGGGCATTGAATGTTCATTTCTCCACCATAAGCCATCTCCAAAGGCGTTTCAGAGAATATGGCAGTACATCCAACCGGCCTCACAACCGCAGACCATGTGTAACCACACCAGCCCAGGACCTCCACATCCAGCAGGTTCACCTCCAAGATCGTCTGAGACCAGCTACTCAGACAGCTGCTGAAACATTTGGTTTGCATAACCAAAGAATTTCTGCACAAACTGTCAGAAACCGTCTCAGGGAAGCTCAACTGCATGCTTGTCGTCCTCATCGGGGTCTTAACCTAACTCCAGATCGTCGCTGTAACAGACTTGAGTGGGCAAATGCCCACATTCGATGGCGTCTGGCACGTTGGAGAGGTGTCCTCTTCATGGATGAATCTCGGTTTACATTGTTCAGGGCAGATGGCAGACAGCGTGTGTGGCGTTGTGTGGGTGAGCGCTTTGCTGATGTCAATGTTGTGGATCGAGTGGGCCATGGTGGTGGTGGGGTTATGGTATGGGCAGGCATCTGTTATGGACGAAGAACACAAGTGCATTTTATTGATGGCATTTTGAATGCACAGAGATACCGTGATGAGATCCTGAGGCCCATTGTTGTGCCATACATCCATGAACATCACCTCATGTTTCAGCAAGATAATGCACGGCCCCATGTTGCAAGGATCTGTACACAATTCTTGGAAGCTGAAAATGTCCCAGTTCTTGCATGGCCAGCATACTCACCGGACATGTCACCCATTGAGCATGTTTGGGATGTGCTTGACCGGCGTATACGACAGCGCGTACCAGTTCCCACTAATATCCAGCAACTTCGCACAGCCATTGAAGAGGAGTGGACCAACATTCCACAGGCCACAATTGACAATCTGATAAACTCTATGTGAAGAAGATGTGTTGCACTGCATGAGGCAAATGGTGGTCACATCAGATACTGATGTTTTCTGAGTCCCCAGACCCCCAATAAAGCAACAACTGCACATTTCAGGGTGGCCTTTTATTGTGGACAGTCTAAGGTTCACCTATGCACTAATCATGGTGTCTGATGAGCATCTTGATGTGGCACACCTCTGAGGTGGGATGGATTATCTCAGCAAAGCAAAAGTGCTCACTATCACACATTTAGACAGATTTGTGAACAATGTTTGAGAGAAATGGTAATATTGTGTATCTGGAATGAATTTTAGATCTTTGAGTCCATCTCATGACAAATGGGAGCAAAAACAAAAGTGTTGCGTTTATATTTTTGTTGAGTGTATATGGCATATGGTCCTACACTAGTGAATGAAGCAGCATAAGCAGTTGTAGTTTGTATTTTTACGTCATGTTTTTTTTTTTTATGTTTATGTCTATAGGGCCTCTTCAAATATACTAACACCAAATGAATTGGAATTAAAAATCACTCAGTAGTTTCCTCTCTCCCTCTTGGAGATATGGAATTTGCTATTGTAATTTGAATATTATAAGAATTGTAAATAAGGTGAGAGAATAGAAAATGCCTTTAGGATGCTTCAGCTGCATACATTCAGTTCACTTGTATATTTAATGTTTTATTGCTACATTAACTAAATTATACCTACTAAAAATAAACTTACCTGGGCTTCATTTACATTTCAATTCTGGCAATTATGTTAATGAGGCTTACCCACACCTGCAGTGACCTGAATTGGACTTGACTCTCTGAACGTGTCACCCTGAGGAGCAGCATTTGCTCATGTACAGATTTTAATAACATCACAGCATCAGCCGCTGCAGAGCAGCAAGAGACTGGAGGCTGAGGAGGCGAGACTGAAAGTGTAATTTCATTTTCCAAAAGGGGTCTTATACTATCAAGTGACATATCAGAATGTGAATAGGCCTTTAAAATAGATAAACTATAACATTTAAGTGTTTGAGGTTTAGGGTCCATTGCTTTACATGTGCTTGGATTTGAAACCAACCTCATACTCAAGACCAACAAAGCATTATTATGACAATGGCCTGGGAAGCACCTCAGTTGTATCAGTGTAATTGAACTCTGTGCGTTATGTATATTAGATCTGATTATAAAGGTCCTGAACTGAGTTATTTATGTTTATTTCAAAATGAGTGGAAATGTTACTCACCTATGGGGGTCTTTGGCGCTTACGATGATGTGAACACATTCTCTCTTGCTGAATGCTCTTTCGATCCACGATTTCTGTGCCTGCAAAACACAGGCATAAATATTTGTTTTTAATTACACTCTATACAAGATGCATTGGTCCATGCAGTGTTTCAGATAAGGGACTCAGACCTTAACCTAAACCAGGAATCTCATGATACAAACTTATTGAAGTATAGAATTTTAACAATATTACCTCCAAACTGTAGTCCATTAATGCCAACCACTTGACTGACCTTTTGCTTAGTCATTTGCTATAATGTACACTGTCTCACTGAAAAATAAATAAACATATTATTCTCTAGATATTCTTTAGTAATGCCCTCCTTAGTCTGACTAACATCCCATAGCACTTAAATGACTATTCCCTAGCTGTAACTCCACAAGTGATTTAGTGACTGCCACCCCCTTTTAGGATGACATGAGTAGCTGGAAATGGGAAAGGGGATGTTCAACTCACTGAAGCAGTAAATTATGTCCATAATCCAAGGCCTGAAACATTCTAATCTGCTGACTACAAATTTACCCAATGTTTCTATATTATGGGCCAAAGAAAAAAAATAGCTTATATATATATATATATATATATATATATATATATATATATATATATATATATATATATATATATATATATATATGTGTGTGTGTGTGTGTGTGTGTGTGTGTGTGTGTGTGTGTGTGTGTGTGTGTGTGTGTGTGTGTGTGTGTGTGTGGTTGAAAATGACTTGCACACTAAAATGCAGAGTTTAATAGGGCATGTGTCAGATGGTGGATCTCAGGTTCTGTCGTAGGTCTGAGTGACAGAGCGACTGACTGGAGCCAATTATCTCGCCATGGTTACATCCAGTGAGACAGTCAAGAGCCACAGTCAATCCCAGTTACATAAGCAGGGCTGCACTGAACAAAGATAAACATCTGTCTACCCAAGCCCATGCATAAAACCTTCTTACTGCACATACAACAATGAGCCATGCATGACAAAACTGACTTCCCCACTTCCCCTACACTTTCGTACTCACACACATCAGATGCAGTACATTAAAATTGGCACAGCAAAAGTTGGATGACAAAGCAAACCAATCTATGGTATAATAATTGCCAACTAAAACGCAATGAAAGCAAGAAAATACTGTAGTGTGCAAATTATGAAACTTATTTGTTTCCAGGAAAATGCAGCCATCAAACTCACTTAAATTAACACAGCATTAAGAATAGAATTGGTAGCACTTAGTTGTCTTGTATATCTCACTCCCAAATGAGTCAATTTTAAGACAGTGTAGTAAATATAGTAGTGTGTCATTTTTACAGTACATTGTATACTACTGTTAAGTGAGTGAGATGTTGGTAGATGTCTCTAAAGGCTAGGGATGGGCAATAAAATTTTCTTAATCGATCGTCGGGAGAATTAACGATTGATTTTCGCTTAATAATTAACGTTTTATATTAAAATTATCATCATTATTATTATTATACTTTTATATATTAAAATGCAATGAAAATAAAAATACAGCATGTTTTTTCTGTGAGGAGATCTTTATTAGCAGGACAGTTGTTGGCAGTTAAACATTACTTAAATTCATGAGCATTGCGTAAACCTGTGCAAAACACAACTTTACAACATATAAACCATAACGACTATAGAGCCACATCAGCCCATTTGATATTATATGCAGCTTTGCACACATTTGTTAACGGTTTACAGAAACAAAACTTAAAACCACATGGCTAATTTGCATAAACTATGAGCGCTGAAAAAAAGCATGCTCTGTGCCCTGATGTGGTCGGCTTCTGTCAGACTAAAGACACATCTCAGTGGAATATATCTATTCTTTCTGTGACAGAGGATGGTGAGTCTGTTCTGTGCGTTTGTCCTGTTGTTGGAGATATAGAACTATAATGAAATCATGTTTTTCTTTTGGATGCAAGCGTATTCAACTTTATGTTGCAGTAACTGGTACATTGCCTATACATGCCACAGTATCCCGGATACTATCGAAATATCCCAGATCCCAGAGTGGTATAGTGATCTCCAAGGTGTGACATGGATGGCTGCAACTCCTGTGTTTGCACTGTTAGACGCAGCTTCGTCTCCATACACTACGCTACGCACAACAACCTACATTCGGTTTGGCAATCAGAAATGAATGTGATCTCCAAAATTCTAAGTGATCAGTTATCGATTAGTCGACTATAATCATGCCCATCCCTACTAAAGACACAGCTTTTTAACACACTAAAATGTATTCTAAATTTGCATAACACTTTTGGGTAGAAAGAGGTTGATAATGAAGTTGATGTATTTTAATGTCCTTGCACACTGAACAGCACAAGTGGCCCTGCATCTTGTTAAATTAAATGCTTTCTGTTGTAGCTCAGCAAAGTTTTCACTGTCACTGACTGGTTTATTTGACAGGTAATAAGCTAAAAAGAAAGACATATTTGGGATGTTAAAAAAATGTATCACTTAAATTCATCACTCAAAAGTGTTTCATGTTTTATATTGTCATTTTACTCTTTTAAAATAACCCTTTTAATTGTGCCTTGTCTGACCAGCTTTGTCGTGACATTCTTCCCCAGAAACTAACTGAGATGGACTTAATGTACTTAAAATGAATATTAACATTTAACTTAATAGCTCCTTGCCCATGTCCATCTGCTTTATGCCTTATGCCTTGGTGGAGGTCTGTGTACACTGTGTGCTTCAATAAATTTTCTGACCACAGCTCTGTTTGTGCTTGTTGCTTGACCCATGTTAACATTTGAATTAAAATATAAAAAGCTGTTCATACGTGTGAACTTTTAACATTAACATTGCAGTCATGTGGCTTATTTGAGTGGGACCTTGCATTTAGAGAGCAGGCTTGTGTAGAGCAAAATGAGAGTAGATGTCCTGTCAAGCTTGTACCAAAACTTATGGAGCACACTTCAAACCCACTACAAAGGAAACACAAAGCCGTGGAAACAAAAAGGTTGGCATATTTGCCTGCTGTCCAATCTGGGAGAGCAGCCCCAGCTTTTCTCCCAGCCAGAGCTGCTTGTACAGGGCTTTCTCCACCAACATAGCTACAACAACACACGACGCATCCGCCTGACTGCCCTGTCACACCACAGCACAGCAAAACCCAGCACCAGGAGCGAGCCAGGAGACCACTTACCCTGCCTCCACACTTCCCACGATGACTGACCATTACTCTGGGGCTAGGGTCTGCTTATAGAGAACACTACTATCACATGGCAGGCCACACCAGTGCCCCCAGCCCCATTCTCCTGGTGACACCAAAACACTATATCCATCCGCTGGTTCCCCCGAGCACAAACTAGTTCCTCCTGCATCAATAAATCTGTAACAAGTCTTCAGATTTTTTAGTTTTACAAATCTAGGCAAATATTAACTAATACAGTAAATGCAATAATATGATTATACTCCATCACAACAAAATAAGAGTAACAGAACATGCACAACAAATCTTGCCTTAGTCTTGATCTGCTATAGGGCCGAATTTTAATTAAAGGTACAGTGAATAACTTTTCTGGTGTAGGGGCTTGTCTCCACAGTCATGTTATTGCTTTGCTTCAATTTCCCATAGTTTATTTAACAATCTAACTCTATGGAGACAGGGAGGGGAACCCACAACTTCAAGAAACAAGTCAGATCTGTGGAGAGGCAGAATCCTTACTGAAACAAAATGTATGTTTTTCAAGCGATAAAAACACCTACATTCAAAACTGAATTAAATCGATATGATTAATGCCAGCAATACATTGGCATGGAGACACCCAGATCAGAAAGGTTATGCAGTGCACCTTAAATATGTGAAATATGTGAAAAGTCATAAAGAGATGCCATACAGACTGCCTTCCATTGTGTAATTAAGATTTATCACCAGGATGCTCTGTTCACTGTTGCACACAAACAGGGACAGACTGGGCAGTAGAAACAGAAGAATGAGCAGCATCTGACACCCTGTTAGGGGTCTTGACTCCATTACACCCACACCTGAAGTACTCTGTCTCACCTCCTCCTTCCAGCCTTTACAATTGTGTCTCCTTTTTGTTATTGACACTGGCAGCGAACTGAATTGAGACCCATATCCAATCAACAGCCTAATCTCCCACCTCTCTACGGCTCATCCCTTACCTTTTCCACATCTCGTCCGAAACACAAATGACTTGGCAATGTGAGCTGCCACTGGCTATAGTTGAAAAACTGGTCACAATAGTCAAAGAGATTTGAAAGACAACAATCTATAAAGTACATTTTAGTTCATATATAAAACCTCACAATCAACTGAGTTTCCACGATATAAAAATGAACACAGTCAAATAATATAATTAGCCCCTTGTACCATTATTAATCATTACTGAAGTCCAAGTTTAATCACACTCTGAAATGAGAAGCTTCTTTAGCAATAAAATGTAAAAGACATTTCTCGACAAAATAAAGATCACTAGATCTTTTCGAATTATATACAATGATGACCTACCTGTTTTATCAAGCATTGTTTCTCTTTCCTTCCATACAAATTTTATACTAAAAACTAAAATGTCTAAAAACAGTTCAAATGGTTAGTAGCTCTACAATATGTGTGGGAGCACAGTCTACAGAAGACACAGACAGAACCGTCCTGACAACTAAACTAGACAGGCTTTCCATGCTTGATGTCTCCTCCCCTTTTTCTGACCCACAATGAAGCTATCAGTCTATTAAAAAAGAGTTAATTTTTACTTTTGCACTTGACTTGACAAAACTTTTATTTCGGAAACAAATGAGAGAGTGTCCCGTCAAGCCGTCTGTTTGTCATGCTCTGGGCGTATTTCTGTCAGAGATCAAGACCAGGTAGGCTGCGTGAATGGCACAGGAGCCTATTAGGTGAAGCGTAGTGACAGTCGTCTGGAGTGCGCACCATTATTTTGGCCTAAATGACATGGTGTCACTGTGGCAAATATTGGAGAATGCTGAAGGGAATTTGAAACCGTAATAGTTTCCTCTTTCATTAATAAAACCAACCAGACTGAGAGACACAAGAAGCCGAATAATTTGAGAAAGGGATAGCACTGAGGAACTGTGCTTTCTAGCCAATATGAAGTCTAAATGCTCCATACTGGTGATGTGACCCATGCACAGATCAAAGATAGATTGTGTTAAGGTCACTGCTGGTCAGGTTACTGAATCCGATTTTCTTGCAAGTAACCTTATTAACACAGAGCATACACAATAGGTAAATTGTCCAACTAACATAGTCCTGACTAGGCTTAGCCCACTGCCTTTGACTAGTTGTCCTAGTGGCACTGAAGGATGGGTCGATAAAGTATTCCCCGTACCTTACCTTAATGAGCACATCAGCCAACAAGGCGCATAGTGAGTAGCGCGTAGGAGTGTAATTTTTTTTTTTTTAAAGTAATGATTACACTAGTATCTACTATACTGGGTGAGGAGGTGAATAAAAACAAATGCAAATCTAATCCTCTATGAACAGGCTTAGCCATCTGAATCTTAAAGACATATAAATGTAATGTACTCAGGTGCTTCTTTCTTCTTTGTTCAGAGGTGAACACCTGAGACCATGAGTCTGTAGGCACCACAACCCTCTCATCTACACCAACAAACAGGGATTATACTGTCAGTTACAAAAGACAGAGGCTGCTCTCTTGCAGAGCCTAAAAAGTAGGGCTGTGCAATTGAAGGCATATGAATCGAGATTCAGTCATTTCAGTCGTCAATGATCAGTTTAACCTCTTGAGACCCTGTGGCCCCATACGAGGACATTACATTTTTGCCTCTTAGCACCATGATTTTCAATTATTTTAAACTTTCACCTGTAATCAACTAAAAACCTCTACAGCAGCTCCCGAAAGTAAAAAAAAAAACTGCATGGTAAAGTTTAGATGCAAAATGTATGAATAAAACCAATGTATTTATGTACAATAATGTCTCTTCATGTATCTTAATGTATCTTCATTTGGCATTAAAATTTGACACATTTTATTGACCACAGCAGACGAGAGCATCAGTAAATGTCATGTCCTCGTTTGAAGACATTGGGACTATGTTATATTATTGATTGTACATGTTGTTAGGTAAACTTGGGAATATTTACATGAGTTTACAGTTATAAATTGCTGGACGTTTCTGCTGCTATAGGGAAACTGTTCCCTGTCTCCACTTTTTGCACCTCTACTTTTTTTTGTAACGATTGAAAACCAGAAAAAATTAAAACTGTGGACCACATTTTCAGGCCTTTTTGTGTGTTTTTAACCTCACTCACTGAACCCCAACCCGCTCACGGTCGACCTACGTCACATTTGGCAGGTTTAGGGCTTGAAATAAACAGCTAATTGCTGTTTGTTTGTTTTTTGTAATTTATTTATACATTTTAATGTTTTTACATTTTTTAACCAATGGTGTCATACAGAAGACTTACTTAGTAGGTCCTTCTTATCCCAAATAGCAAGAAGAAATGAAAAATGCACACCAGACAAAAGCTCGGGTCTCAGGAGGTTAAGACATTATAAGTCTTCTGTCAATATTGACTTGGAGCAGAGTTCTTACAACAGTGGAACACATTTGTTGTGTAAATGGAACTGATTAAAAGACCATCTTGAATATCTTCAGAAAATGAAAATTTAAAGTGTGATTGATCAAAGTGAGGAAAAACTGTATGTGTGTGCAATAAAACATTTTTCCCAATATTTATGTGGTCACAACTGACCACACAACTGAAGTTTTGTCCAACTTTATACATAGCTTTACCATATATCATTGTTAATGAACATAAATGAGACACGGTAAACATGCCAGACTGTAGCAATGGGCTGACTTCCATTTGTCGTTTTATTGTATTTTTGCGATATAAACATAGACTATAAGAGAAAAATAACTTCTATCTTGGCCATGACCGTACAAGTCCTTATAAAGAATTTAAGAGAGCCTTGCTAATGAGCTTTGTTACTCTGCTGTCCTTCGGGGACAAGGGTTAAGACTGGAATGGCTGTAAACACTAAAACAAGTGTAAAATTCATGCGTGTGTGTGTGTGTATGCCTGTAGGCTAGAGACTGGGGGATGTGTGCAGATGTGCATTAGTCAGTATTTGTGCATGTCACTTCCCTCCAGCATGATAATCCTATTGTGTCTCTAGGTCACTGAATGCATAAGTGGTGGGCAGGACTCAGCCGATACAACTGTAGTCACCTGTCCGCTGGAAGAGGTCACCGGCAAAAACATAAATCTTTATAATATTTCAGTCAGTGCCCTTGGCTGCAGCCCATTATCGTAAATGATGTCAATGGTCATTGCTCATCAGCTACCTATAGTTTCCCATGCATCAGTGCAGAAAGCACTTACATAAACAACAAGCCTACAAGCAGTAGAACATGCAGCAATCAGTCCATACTCACTTTAAAATACACATCCATCTGACAATCTTACAAAAGTAGAGTCATGTTTCCATTGGTGACACAGGTCTGGCCTTGACACTCGTATTTAGAGTTATGGCACCTAGAGGGCCACAAGATTATGAGCTATTTCTATGATGTATCTGAATGTGTCATGTCTGCTCTGATCAGGAAGGATCAAAAAATATTTATCAGGTCACGAGGCCAATAACACTGCTCCTCGTGTGTGACCCTCTGTCTGCAGCTGTTCTTCACAGATCCTTCACTCAAATGATGGAGTATGAGTTCCGTGAGATTCTGATGAAAGGCTTTATGGCTGCTTGCCCAGGTGCTTCTAGCAGGACTTATAACAAATTTATGTATTACACTGCACCATTATTGTGTCCTATAAAGTGTAATATGGTATCAACAGCTCAACCTTACTCAATATTCAGGGTGATTCATCTAAAGCCAACTTAACTGAAATCCAAATAAAAATAGAAAATGATTGACTGTCAAAAAATAAGCATCAACATAAGTATGTAACTGAAATATATTAGTTGCACTTACATACAAATATAGATGAATATATTTATTTCATATCTGTCTATAAGAAAGATACATTAATATTAAACAAATGCAGACTGACTTGTGTCTGGCTATTGCATTCAAATTGCCCAGAATCTATTTGAGTCTGAAGTGACGCCCCCCTTATAAACAGCCAAGCAGACCTGACAGTATACTGATACATACACCGTGCAGCTCATTCACTGTTGCCTGTGCTCTGGTGTTTACGCCCTGTATGTGCATGTGCTACTGTGCTGAACGAGTGGTGGTAATGAGAGAATGCTAGCTTGTTTTAGCTGCCGTCTTTTTCAATCCATCTCCTGGGGCTAGAATAAGCAGCTTCCTTTCCCACAGGCCTGGCCTAAGCCGAGCTGAGCGCCTGGCCATGCGGGCGCTAATCAACAGTGGCATGGCCATTCTGTCAGTGGCGGGGGGCCATGGGGGTGTGGGCCAGAGCAGGGATATATAAAAGGCTGGTGACAACAGGGAGAGTTAACACAGGTGAGGGAAGGCTGCAGACACATAGTTTATGAACTGGACAGTGCTATCACTACAGCACATAAGCCTTTACCACCAGATAGACAGAGCAACTGCATTCACATTCTCACACACAGGGCAGATTCAGGGCCCCGACTGAAAAGATAAGGCTTATATTCAGTTTGTGCCGATAGCAGGGAAGTGGAAAAACTCACATGAGAAAAGGAGCCACTGAGCTGCACAGGATGACTGAGCAGTGTTCACAGTTTTTTAAACTGTCACTTGACTCCTACCAACCAGCTCCAGAGCAGTTAAAAAGCATGCATGTAAAACAAGGGGAAAGTGTTGCATTGCAAGTATATAGATCTCATGTAACAACACAGGATTCAGCCCTATAATTTTTGACCAAACGCAGAGTGAATGAAACATAAATGAAGCTAGAACCACAGCTATTCCTACACATTTAAGAGCTATCTCTGTAAACACAATTCTAGTGCTGGAATAATCACAAGGACGGGGTCATGAATGAAAAAACAGGACTACCTGAACAAATCCAGGTATCTTTTAATGAAATATAGCAAATATACTTGCAGTGCAGATCGAATATGTCAAATATTTTGCTGTCTTGTAACCAAGTTAAAACCTTATTTTTTAACAGGTCAGTGCATACTTGAGCCTCACAGAAGTTGTATGGAACAAAGTGTGTAATGTTTTGGTCACATTTACAGGAAGGCAGTTGTTGCAGTATTCATTTCCCTCATGAAGCGGTGCATTCAAGGCCACAACAGGAGCTGTGGGCCCTTGATCCCCTGCATACAGTTCTGTTCGCTAAAGCTAAAATGAATTTGGATTTGGGCTATAGCAGGTTGGGCCAAGTGCTGTGAAATTGCTGCTTGTGCATCCACTACACTAAGGGCTACAGGAGCTTAAGTTAAGAAGACACAAAAAACAAAGAGGAGGTGGAAAAAGCGGGTGAAGTACTCAAAATCTCTATTATACTTTAGCAATTTACTCAAGAGGAAGTAAAAGCTGTCTGTTTGTCATATGTATTAATAATAACAAATACTACTACTTTAACTGAACACATTTAGTTATAAGATGAAAACTCTCAGTCGTTTACCTAAAAATATTAAGCATGCAAAATTCCAAAGTCCTTGAGTGAAAGTATGTATGGATTATAGCCACTGTCCAGCCACAGTTTGTGTCATGTGTCACGGAGGCTTAAGACTGACACTGACCCTGAGCTTCATAGCTCGCTTTGTCCTTCTCAATCCTTCTCTCTTTTATAGCTCTGGTGCAGCTGTCAAGCCAAGTGCACATGACCAATGGTTCCTCTTTGAATATTGTAAGCAGCAGCACAGCGGTCACACTGAGACTGTGATGTGGTGCCATTAATGCTGCTCACACTCTCTGTGAGAGAGACTCGTCTGAAGAGGGAGTGAGAGCCTTCACAAAATGTCAAATGGCTCTTAAGGACCCCACAAAACAGAGTAAGGACCACATTTAAACAGTTGAGACATTAACAGCTGTACATGTGCACTATTACATCCATTATAAAAATGGCTTTTATAATGTCTTTTTTGAGTGGTGGGTACATTTATTCAAGTTTAGCAACTATTTTTAGCAACTAGTTTTCTAGTGCTTTTGAGATGAGAATGTTGTGTTTGAAGCTACACAAACAGATATGACACTTTGCTCCAAAAATAGTACTGTCTGCATCATCTAATTATTCTTATTCACAGCCATCCAATTTTGTCACAACCAACATCCAGTGACATCACTTGACAACCAGTCAATAAGCAGTTTGAATATCTCCTGAAATACATGTGAATTGCATAGTTGTGAGTAACGGAGTGTCCCTGGAGACAACTAGAGGAAAAAAGCGGACAGACAAAGTCTGTGCTCCACAAGGAAAAACACACTACACCAGAACATACAGTAATGGGTTATGGCAACTTCTGTGTGTTTCCTCACACCAGAATGCTGCAATAAGGAAAACAACCATTAAAGGACAGTTAATTGGTTCTCGTTTGTTTAGAGGAAAAAGCAAAGATACAAACATTTAAATGATTATGCTTTACTACAGAGGGCATAGAGATAAAACCATAGAGAAAATCAATGTGTGTCATGGTCTAATAACAAAATGGCAAATAGTAAAGCTTTGTTAAATCCAATTTATTCAAAGCATATTTTCATCCATGAAAGGGAGGATGGGTAATATAGCATAATGTATTCTAAAATGATAATTGCTCACGTAGTTGAGTGTTAACATACTGAATAGTAAATTAAAGACTTTCTTCAAAGTGGGGTACTATTTTTTTCCCATAAAATTAGATTCATTTCCATGTCATTATAGCCTCTTCATTAGTCAGCTGACCACATCACTATGAACCTCATCCCATATACATACATCTATTATTTTCCCTCACTTCATCTGGCACCATTCTTCCTCTTTTTTCTCTCCCTGTGCATTCCTATGTGTCAGCACTCCTGACACACATCCCAGCCGAGCCAGAGCCGGGTGCTGTTACCATGGTGACAGGAATCCAGGAGGAACCCCCCTTTCCGTGCTGTCTTTGCCCCCTGCCGTAGCCCCTTTAGGCTTAGCTGTGAACTGGAGTGGTGATCTCTGGAGCATGGCGTGTGTGTCAGAGTGTACAACAGCAAGCCAACACAAGCACACAAACTCTCAGAAGAATCCAGCGACGAGGGCCAAAAATTAGGCTTATGCAGGAGAGAAGAGGAGACAAGGGGACAGGAGCAGCCAGCCTTCACTCTGTCCTTCAACCATGATGAGTGTGTGTCAGGTGAGAGCTGCCAGGCCTCACAGGGATGCCCGCCCATCACACCAAGTCCCACCATTTAGAATGATGACGAGTGTCTGCTACAATCAAAGGTTAAAACAGATCAGGCCCAGGTCTACTCATATCCTATCCCCTATCCTAATTATCTCCAAAATTCTCTTTAAAAATGTAGTTACGTAATTGCATGTCATTATCTTTGCTTTTTGTTGTCATTGATTTGTTGATTTTTGATAGGAAAACAAATACAAAAATGTTTGTCAAAATGTTTATGAAAGTTGACATGCCTTAAACAACAATAGATATGATGAAAATTCTGACTGATTAAAGGATCATTCTTTAAACATTCTTTTTGAACATTCATAGTATCACACAAAAAATTCAAATAAGTAGACAGAGAGGGTTGAACATCAAAAACTAATAAGGTCTTTTGAGAAGCTTTGCCAAAAAAAAAATTAAGTAAGTAAGTAAACAAAAATGCCCTTCTGGGTAACTAGTTAATATATTTATCACATTCTAGTGTCTAGTTTTTTATCACTACCCATCTGAAAACATCCATGATCACTGATCCCAATATATTGCCCATTCCAAAAGGACAGTATAAAACATGCATACAATTGTTACAGACTCCTCCTTCATGTCACATAGTCTAACAAATTATTCTTTGATGACATTTTTGAGCAATGCCCTTTTCCCGGAAAGTGTCCCAGTGTAGTCATTTGTTATGAGGCTGTCGATAGAGCTGTCGGATCAGTAATGGCGCTGTCTGTCACCTGTGCACAAGGATCAGCCTCAGTGCGGATGCATGACTGTAGAGACATTATCATTTGCCTATCACCTCTATCTATACTCACAACAACACATGCAAATATGCCTGACAACACAGATCTGAGCAGAGATGATCTTTAAAACACCATTCACACACTGGGTAGCCTGTGCTGCTCTTTTGTCATGCAGAGTTGTTTCTGGATCAAATTGAAAAAATAAATATGCACAGCATGCATGTTGCCACTGAACCAGGGACAGGCTGATGGTCATATCTGCTAGGAAGATTTATTGAATATGTTTGGAAGATGTGAACTAGAAAACAGAGCATTCTCTTGCCGGACCCATGGCTCCTGCATGAATCGCCTTGGTCTATAGCAGTGATACGTACAACTGGTCAGAGACACTAAGGTAGTGGTTCTATAACTTTTCACAACAAGTCCCACTTATGAAAATATTTGCCCTTCAGAATACCACCAGATCTAAACCAGGTCTAAAATAGATGGGGCTAAATTAGGAATAAACCAGGTCTAAAATAGATTGGGCTAAATTAGGAATAAACCAGGTCTAAAATAGATTGGGCTAAATTAGGAATAAACCAGGTCTAAAATAGAATGGGCTAAATTAGGGCTAAACCACAATAGGTAGGACTAACTTAGGACCAGACTAGATCTAAAAGAGAACTACACTACATGTGGACTATAGTTCTAAAGAAAGACTAACTTGAAAGCAGAAAAATCTGCATGCACCTGAAGGACTGTGTACCGTCAGCGGTACAAAAGTTAAATAAACATGGCCTAAATGTAAAATGACACTCCAGCAACAGCACACTTCATGCACATGTTGTATATGTAAATAAAACATACTGTAATAAGTTTTCTCAAAATTCACACTGTGTCTCTTCAACCCATGCCCAGGAGCACATCTCCTAGACAGGAAGTTGGCACTAGACAACAGAAAGTATAAAAATAAAATAAATAAAAAAATTTGTTATGTTACAGCTTCCAACAAGTTTCACCTTTCATAAGGACAACTTTAAAAGCAAGGATTTGGATTGCCTCTAGATGTTTTTATTCTGTCTAATTTGAGAAGCAGAGTAAAAAATTAGAGAGGGTTTCAAGTCAATTAAAGACAAAAAAGGGACAGTGTCTTACAATGAGTATTTCTAATAACAATATTAACAAGCAGGTGTTAAAGTCTGATAAATGGTGACTCTATTCAACATTCAAATCCATTGTCAGTATAATTGCAAGACATTCAAATTGACCTCAGTGACGGTAACCCTGCCACCTCTCTCCCATCATGCATAACCTCTGTGGAAAGCTCAAACTGGTTAGACAAACAGAAGCAAAACCTTGATTTGAATATCATTAATGGTAGTGGAAAAGTTTGGGGGAACCACAGAAGTGAGTGGGTATAAGCGAGGTACTGTACTTAATACTTCAAGGTGTAAATACTACAAGCTACTTATCATCAAGAAAAATTAAATCCATTCAAGCATAACTTGAGAAAGCACAGAGCGGTGTTGCCCAAATCCTGACGGTAATATTCGGGACTATGCTTGACTTGAATCACTATTTGTCTGCTAATGATGCCTTCAGAGGTAGCTATGGGAAAAGACCCATCACAGAGTGAACAAATGTGTTCCCTCTGACTTCACTCCAGCCATCAATATTATTAATAGCATCTTCCTGTGTCACTGTTGTGGGCTAGACTCTAATTGGATAGACAAGGGCAATGGCTTGTTTAACCACACACATGATAATGATGACAAAATTACCTGACTCCATCCACATCCATGTTACTAGCTGAAAGCATCTTTCATTAGACTCTGTTAACCTGGAAGCTAATGTCTTTAATAAATGTGCTTTCTCCACTTTATTCAGACAAACACATTCCCAGCAGAAGCATCCTGTCCAATTAATTACAAATACAAAAAAAAGTTTGTTTTTGCTCTGTGGGGATTTGAATCATGGCCTTTAATTGGACAAAGAGGAAGTGGATGGTGCAGTCATTACTTCAACAAGATTACATATTAGTATATCAATGAAAATTTGTAAAAAAAAAAAAAAAAAAAAAAACTTTAAATGTAGTCAGCTGATCCATGTTTGCCAAAGAGTGCACAGGTGCATTGGGAGTTGTCACTAAACACTCCATGTTTAAGGCACGACTTGAACCTTTAGTGAAAAACATGTCTCATCTTATAATCTCATCCAACAATTTTATTTTTTTCATGAATAGGCAATATTATTCTAGTAGCTGTTTAATGTGTTACTTTCCATTGCATGGTGCTTTTATACTTAAAGAATCAACTGTTGGACACATTTCTAAGATTCTGGTGCCATTGTCCAAATCTTTCATGAGCTTGATTGTGTTTAATAAAAATCTTCTGGTCTACAATGATTTGCTTAAGTGGCCAGCCAGAACCACACACTTTGACAAAAATTTACAAAGACAAGTGGGTCTGGAACCATATCCTGTGTCCTAATTCCAGAGGGCGTGATTGACAGGTGGATTAACAAATCAGAGAGACACATGGTCTGTTCTGCTAAAAGCAAACGGTTGGTTAAAAACAGTGCAGATATTTGCTGAATCAATAACAAAGCACCAAGAAGTAATACATTTTATTCTGAATGTTACTAGAATTTTGGAGAGGAGATGTCTTGTTCAACATTTGTTTGGAACTGCACCTTTGGGTCAATGTTAAAAGTACTCTATGTAACTATTTAGGTAATGGGTCAAACATGTTTTTTTTTAGGTGTAATGGAGCAATAAAAATGGCTCTAATGAAGTCAACACTTAGATAGTTTTAATGTCATATTGTGGAATATTCCGGGCAAAGCAAAATCATTATACATCATCTTCATGGAGACAAACAAGTGACATGTCCACCACCATACACCACTGCATTACATAGTGCACCTTTAAGATAAATTCACTTCAAACCTTTCCCTTCATGACTAAATACTTGAACATTGGCCAATTTTAGGTGAAGCACATTCAAAGGAGTTTACTTATCTCTAATGCTCACAGAGAGTTGAGGTCTACTTATCATGAGGTCTGTCGGAGACGTGAGTTCCCACAGACTGGAGCTCGGGAGCAGAGACTAATGTGTGTTTGGCACCCACAAGACATGAAGGTTAATCTAACAGATGGGCAGACAACAGGCCTGGTAAAGGGCTGACTTTACTAAAAATACAACAGCATGAATCCAACGCAGAAACCGCTAGTTTTAGAACAGAAGAAAATACCATTTTTAATTTTGCGTAAGATTCATACTGACACATTTATGCATGAATTATGACTCATCCAGCTAAGACTCCTCTAGAGGTTTTTCACTTCAATCATGATTCAATGATTCTTATATCTTAATCAGTAATTTCCACAGAGAGGTGTATGCATAGCTCTTGCATAAGTAGGTATTCCTCCCATTACCTTGTGTTTTCTCTATCCATTATAGTACAATTCTCTGGATCTAATTTCAGAGAAAAATGATTTGCAATGCTTTCATGTTGATTTTTCAAGCCCAGGTCAACTTGAAATGACACATAGTGCGCCAGCTTGTATCTTTTAGCTGAGGAAATGGCTTTGCAAACTCATCACAGGGCTCATCAGTTAGGGTCACACATAGACATACCTTTATCTCAATATTTACCAGTGGACCGTGAAAATGAACTGTTTAACTGGCCTCTCAGTGTCATTTTAGGCACTTCATTGGTACTGAAACAGCCTGTATGATTATGGTAAGTGTAGTGATAATATGTGAGGATGTCAGGAGCATACGTATTCTATGTCCTTTAATCCTTCTCACAGCTGTAGCTCACTGCAACTGTGTCACAAAAGCACACTTTTATTTATGTGTGCCAATAATCCAACCACTCTGCAAAAATAGCTTCTATGAAAACACATGTATATATATATATTTTTATTAGGACTTTACATCCTGCACGGTGCATGATTACTGTCTAGTTAAACACACAGAGGAAACCTCTTCATAGTTTTTAACATTAAACTGTTTTTTTTTTTTTTTTTACATATATATATAATTGATGATGTACTTGCTGCTGCCTAATGGCGGCTTGTATATTTGTACATGGCACTTTCAATTAGCTGTAAGCTCTGTTTCCACCCCTAACATCTTATTTCTTTCATTATTAGAGTTTTCTGCCACTGCAGAGTCTCCACAGCAGAGGCTGTCATTTGAGGCTTTAGCTGTAACAATTGGCCACACTCTCCATATGTATCAAAATATTCCAAATGTCATACTTTTCCAATATATTACCAGCAATATGACATGGCCAAGCTCTACTCCAGGTATGTTTTTGCAGAGGACATGAGACAATCAACAGGAGACAAATTGATTTTGTGTAATATAGTATCTTCATTGTGTGAAGATGATAAAGAACCAGTGCAGCTGACCTCTGCGCTGGAGGAGGGGTTAGAGGTAGTTTGCAGATGGGTAAGAGCCACAGTGCACTGTGGGGTACATATTTTTCCTATGCATCTGGAGTTCCCTGATAAGGCCCAGCCTTAGAGCTGGCAAAGACTCAGAGCCAGTGAAACCTCAGTATTTGTCTGTCGCCTCACATTGTACTTCTTTCAGACCCTCGTTCATTATTGAGATTCACTGCTCCTTTTTGACAGATCTTCCTCTCTTTGGGGCTAAACTGCAGTGCTCAGATAATTTAGAAACTCTTATAGACCAGACCTGTATTTTTGTAACATACTTAACACATTTCTGCCGTATCTTACGAAATGTTGCAACATTACGTGACACTTCTAAATGATAAAATGTGAAGACCTAATGAACCAAATCAGACTGCAGTGCTCAGAATCTCTTACTAAGCACACACTTCTTTACAATAGGGCCACACCACTCTCCTCTTTGGCAATAGCCATCTTTGCATTCAGCACCTCATTACTGCCATGAGTTTTCAGCCTACTCCTTTTTCAATGAAGTTTTCCTCTCTGCGTGGAGCACTGAGCACCTCTCCACTAACTGCCTCTGTGCTGTCCCACTCTCTTAAGGTTCCCTTCTGTCTCCTGCTACCGCCAACCCACAGACAAGCTCCTGTAAAACCAACAATGGTCACAAGGCACAGGGGAGGGGACTGAGGACATGGGACAAATGGTATCCTATTTAATAACAGGGTGATGGTTTGCCTGCCACATACATGCATTGCATTTTTAAATGAAAACCGTGTGATATTATCAGACTCAAACTATTTTTTGTTTTATTGTGAATCAGTTATTTTAAAACTGTAAAAAATTCTCTGACCTAGAAGAACCAGTTAATAAAAGCTAAATTGGGGAATGACAAAAATCTTAATAGGGCCTTTGATAAATAAGTACTGCAAAGTAGTGGGCACTGGACAAGTGATTTGATGCAATGTGAAAAGAGGGGAAAAGCAAAACAAAAAAACATTACTGACATCTCTATGTTGGCAAGGATGGCAATCATGTGAGAGGACATAAAACACAAGAAAATACAGGCTGTGTTCTTGTCTCTCATATTGGCTGGTTGGTCTGGTCTAATAATAGATTCACACTAGTCATATTCTTGAAGTTTTAACACATGGGTTGCAGTGCAGTCAAATGGTGCATTAACATAAATCTGACCACATGTTCTCATTTTTGTGTTTGCGATGACATATCACATGGTGAGGGCTAAGCATAATTAAACCAGGGACTTACTCTATTCGATGCTCTGCCACGCTGCAACCATCTGACTGCGACTTTAATTGCTTTTCGTCCACCTATTCCCACCACACAAGGCAGCTCTATTTGATCAATTTCAACAAATCCAAGGGGACATCGTCTTCATAACAACATGCAAATTTGGTTTTGATAACATGATTGTGTTTTTGCAGAATCCCAGGTCCCAGTTGTGTATTGATGTGTGAGCACATATGCTGTAAGTGAAGACTTTGCATAATGCTTAATTCATATAACTTCCTATAAACATGCTGGCTTGCTTTCATGCTTATGAGCGGGTGACTGGACGTAAAATGACTGTGTGGTTCTGTGCACCTGTGGTACAGAGCTGTAGAGGCTCTGGTTTCCTCAAATAGCCTATCTCATTTGCAGCCTCTCTGTGGTCTCGCCTGTCTTTGTCAGCCTGCAGTGGCAGGCGCTACAGCAGCAACAGCTCAACACCTGACCCTCTGCACAGTCCTAGTACAGAGCAGAGCACATAGACATGAGACACACAATCTCTGCATAACAACAGCTAACATTATCCTGTCTCCAAGGTCACAGGCCTACATGTTTGTGTCAGTCCTAAGCTCAGATAAATGGGATGGCAAGAGGGAGAAGCTAATTATTGCATGTTATCAAGCAGATATTTGCTGCGGTGACTACCAGGGAAGAGGATTGTTTAATGGAAAAGGATTGAAAGTTGCATAAACATTATAACAAAAAATACTGTACTAATCTAAAAACATGACAAACGTCTGTTTAAAATTCAACAAAAGCTATTTTAGCACCCCAGTGCCATCCTGTTTTCACTTGCCCTCTGTATAATCCACTATTCAATGGAAAACAACTTTTTCTTCTGATCAACAAATAGTGCATTTGTTGCTTTTTCTGTCAGAGTCCATCTTCAACAACTGGAGTGCCATTCCTGGCTCTGCCTCTGACCTGGATCACTTCAGAACTCAGCATGTGTTGAAAAGAGGAGTGCCATATGGTACAAATAGGCTTGTTTTTAGCATGATAAAAAGTAATGGTCATGTTTTGGTTAAAATTACAGTATAGTTTGAGGGCATTTGTTGTGATATTTATTGCAGGTATGTGAAGGCATAAAACATTAGTTTTAGTGTTGCCGTCACCATTTTGGAATGAAAATGTCATGAGGTTTTAACAAAAGGTCAAAAACAATAAAAGTCTTTCTTTAGCCTGGCTCATGCCAGATTGATATGTCTGACACTCTGATTTATAACACATTATCAAGTTCGGAAAACGTGGAGCATCATGATGACTATTTGAATTTGATTGGTTGAAGTGTTACAACTGTTGTTGACTAGTGATGATTATTCTGATTAATGCCCTAATAACATGGCCACTGCTTGCAAAGCTCAATTTGAAAACTTATACTAATAGTAATTTTCCCTGCAGTATTTGAACCTCTTCTCGTTAGAGCTAGCCAATATTTAGTTAGGCCCAGTCCAGTAAGTATAAGAGCAGTTTGAAAGTTAGAGAAAGCTGAAAATGAAGTGCTGAGTCGGCAGGAACCATTCACATTCTCTGCAGTAATAATCGGCTCAGTGTGCTCTGGCTAAGAAATAGGTGAAGTATAGTTTACTCCTTGTCCTCTAACTGACAGGGATAAAGCTTTATTACATAAGGATGCTGGCAAGACTCTGCACCACAGCACCTGCCAACAGTCCAACAGAGAAATGGACACACATTCATCACTATGGGGCTGCCCTGCATCCTATTTTTACTCTTCATTCATTCAGTCTGTTCTCTTAGCTCTTAGCTTTAGGAACCCTTTGTGTGCACACTTCCTTCTTTAAATGCTTTCACGGATCTGTTTTTTTTTCTAGGAAATTGTCATCTTTTCCTTTTGGAAGGAGGCAGAGTGAGGGTCTTACTTGTTTTCATAGAGTGTATAATCCCATACCCAAGTGGGAACAACAGAGCCTGTGATCAGTTCAAATGTATAGAAAAGGATCTTATAATAGGATGCAAGATAAATGACTTAAGAACAATATACTTTACACTAATGTACAAAGTGTATTTCTTGGTATATGTAACAAAAGCCAGTCAGTGTCCTCTAGAAGACACAGCTCCTACTATTTGAACCTGTGGGTCTGTACCACTGCATTAGTTTCTCAGTAAGCATAGATAACATTAAGATACCATAAAATACAATCAGAACATGTACAGTAAATTAAAAAATCCTGACAGAAGCTTCTTCAAAATACATCCAGCAACCATTGTCAGCTCACCACTCTTTTTTTCTTTGACCTATATGAACAAGAAATAAGAAACAAGAGGACAAAAAGACAAAGAAACAAGGGTCTTTCAACATTAACTTTGAGGATCAGTTTAGTACTAATCCACCTCCTCACTCTTTAAGAGATGCCATTATGATATTCATTTCATCCGTCAGTTGTCCAAAGGTTATTTGCTGAGGCTGCACTATTTCACTGCAGCTTTAAAGTGCCATAGTGAAGCTGTCCACTGCAGATGAAAAGCAGTGGAGGGATATCCCGCATTAGAGATATAGTATTGCACGCGCTCCCCAGGGCTGGACCTACACCCTGACTCTAAATACTGTAAGAGGATTTAAATCATGATTTTAATTCAAATATAAGCATTGTATAACACACATTTAGATGCACGAGTAAAAGTATAATTTTTGATGACAGAACCATGTTAGACATTTCAACTGACTCCATATGGAAATGATTTATAAGAGGAGAGTGCTGAGATAATTTTAGATTTACTTTAGAAAAAAAAATCCACTTTAGGAGGCAAAGTGGAGCAGTGCTATAAACGCCACAGAAAATGGCAGCCATTCCTTCAGGGCTGGAGCTGTAATGACAGTTTGAAAAGTGTGAAGTCTGGTGGAGAGTGAGGACTGGTTGCAATGGGCATGCTCTACATGCATTGAGCAAAAAATCATGCCAAAGACCGCAGTAAGACAGAAGGGGTGGACACAGTGCTGTACTGAGAGAGCTTAAAGGTAGTGTTCTTGATTTTTACTATCCTAACAATGTGAAAAAACAAACTTGTCCATTTTAAACAGCTTGCAGATGTCCAAAAATATTCATGACTTTCTTAATCTATCCTAATTATTCACCATGATGAGTTTAGAAACTTTCAGAGTGGGGTTTTGCCACCATGGCACTGCTACCAACAACTAGCATGCTAACAGTGCGCCCCATTACTTCCTGTTTTGGCCATTAAAAACACTTAATATATAGATGCAGACACCACACAGTGATTTTATTTTGAGCTGCTTTTACACTCAACATACTGGGGGAAAACAAATTTTACTTTATTGCATCAAAAAAACAAGTACAGCCCCTTAAGAATGACTAGAAGACTGATGAAGAACTAAAATAGCCCTCTGTGACCATGCTGTTCACTTTCATTTTCCAAGTCCGAAGATCCAATATACAGCCTCCATACACATATTCATATATATAATCACACACTGGCTGTAATGTTTCAGACACTGAAAACTTCTACAGCTCAGTGCACAAAGTCGCTCTCATTTAACTTACCATGATTAATGAAGCTTCTCGTATATATAGCACTTTCTTAAGCAGCTGTCAACACATCATAAACTATTTATTATCATGCATTAAATACAACACTTGAGTGCACTGTACAACAATACTCTTAGTCCATCTTTGTTCATGAAAACACTTTCTTGCCCTTCCATTAATTAAGGTAGAAAGTTCAAGCAGTAATAAGTCAACCAATTTTTTTGCATGTTTTGCAGCTATAGTTTACCACACCCACAAAAGGGATTTATTTTAGGTTAAATATTTGGACATTAATGGGACCTTTTAATTAAAGGTGCACTGTGTATGTTTTCTGGTCCGCCATTTGCTAGTCTTTATCAAGATGTTCCACAGTATGGAAGTTACTGGTCAAATCTGCCTTTTCACAGTACAGATGCATGCTTTTCAAAGTATTTCTGAGAAATAAACACCTAAGACTGAATCATTTGAGAGATAGATGACTTTAAAGTTATTATGTAGAACATTCTGGGCAAAGCTATAAAATCTACATGAGACAAATAAGTGGTGGACCCTCCACCAGAAAAGTTACACATTGCCCTTTTAATGAAAAGAATACAGAGCTATTTTCATATACAACATGTTAGTGAATTTAATGATTTTTATGAACACCCTGCTGTGATATTCAGAATAACAGCTGCCATTGCTGAATAGAGCTTTCATTTCAAGACTTTTGTTTCCCAATTTGACATTTATGAGTTTCTGTTTATAAGGCTGAAGTCGCAGATGGAGTCAGCTCAATAAACATTACACCCCTTCTACCCTGTGCTGTGCCACCATTTTGAATGAGTTATTTTCTATTATGTGTTATTTTTGTGTTTAAGCTGTGTCATGAGATGAGTATGGTGAGAGGATGAACACTATAATAAAGAGCTAAATGAATCTGCCAACATTCACTGTCTATGTGGCCCATAGAACCCAGTACAATCTTCTGTTTCTCCACAGCTTAGGATCTGAGCCTTTATACTACAACTGATCTTCAAAGACCCTTCACACTCGTCATCATCCTGTGTGCGCACAAATGCATTTCAGTGGAGAGAAGAGCTCCACTGGGTTCCTCTATACATTTTCCCCATTGTTCTGGAGGAAGTCGTGTCTATTAAAAGATCATTCCAAGTTCAAGCTGCAATAAAGACAGCTCATCCAATCAAATGCACTGTCCCCACAGTCAACCTGACGTAGGAAAGTGTGTGTTATAGCCTGCTAGTCCAGTCAAGGTTTTGTTGTGCATTTGTGATACCTGCTAGCACTGGAGGCACAGAGCAAGCTGAAGGTGCCATTTGTGGGGAATAATGTTGCCCCAAGTTGATTTAAGATTCCACCTCTTCAAGCTAATGACTGGGTTGAGCCAACAGAACACTGATACACTGATACAATACAACATGGTGCCCAGAATATAGTGAGGAATTTCTATGGGTTCTGAAGAGGAGCACAGACAAAGGGGCAAAAATGAAGAATTAAAGACAGCAGCATGATGAAGTGATTATAAATATTCAGCATCCTGTGTTGTGTTGCAAAATTACTATGTTAATAAGTACATTCCCAAGTCATCAGATCCTCTTCTGCCTTCATGTTGATTTGTATCCACACAATAAAAAACAATGCAATGTCTTGTGACTACTTGTGATTGAATATTTGCAATACACTTCTGAAATTCAAAATAGAGAATATCTTTGATGCACTTTTAAATGGTTTGACTTCTCCACGGCCACACATTGATTTTGATCTAAAGTGTTAAAAGCTTAAATTAGGACCTATACAAGGAGTCAGAGGCAGTCATTACTTTATCGACACAACCGTGAGAGAACACACATTCAATCACGAATCATTGGTCCCACCTATAATCACTATGTAATCAACAAACAACATGGGCTGTCCTTGCTCGTGACATCATACATGGGAGGAGATAAACCACCATGGTGCAGACAAGATCTCAGAACTATTTTGCCCAGAAACTAGAGCTGTGGAAATAATTGAATTTTCATTGAGATCAGTATTCATTTCATTCATTTCAAGGATTTCATCTCTAATCATCATCATTTTCATCTTGGCTCTTTTAACTTTGTTAGTAAAATCATGTGGTTTGGAGCAGAGATCAGACTTAGGAGGAAGAAATTAATATTCAAAGTCCTTTTTATTAAGACAAAATAATATTGTAAATGATGAATATGAGGAAAAATGTTTTTTGTTCTGTTTTGTTTTTGTCATGTCACCCAGCGCAAAATGTATGAACTTCAAAATATCTGAAAAGGTGTGTGGAAATGAAAGTGGATTTTACAAAGACGTAGACAGCATCATGTTCATCTATTTTAAATAGATCAAAGCCTTTGAAGACAGCACACTTTTCTAAACAAATGTGTTCTTGCAGATGTCACTTGAAGCACACTTCTCCTGTAATAAAGCGGACAAGGCAGATCTGATTAATATAACAACATTCTTTCAAACAGTGCAACCCTTCATCATTTTTCAATTTAATAACCTGCCTCAAGTCCTGTAATTAAAGAAAGGGAGGAAACCATTTTTTTCTATTTATCACATCAGATGTTCAAACTTAGACAAACTGTAAAAAAAGGATAGAGCAAAAGTGTATGGCAGTCATATTCTTGAGCACTTTAACTTGCCTTAGGTGCCAGTAGTTTGTTGGATCCTTGATGAACAGCTTTGAGTGGCCAGAAGAGGGAGAAAATAGCTACATCAATGTGACTTATGCACTTTGAAAACCCATACAAACAAATATTAATTAAGAACAGAATAAATGGAAAGATAAACATACATCAACAATTCCAGCTAACCTTTACAGGAGAATATCATGCAGTCACATTTTTATTGGAAAATAAATGCAAAACATGACATAAATATTGTTTTGACTGCATCATGGATTTTGCTGCATCCAAGGCATGCCAGGCAAAATAACAAGTTTACACCAAGTGTCAAACTAGATCAGCGGGGGTGCAGGATAGCAGACTGCCATCATCCACAATCTTTTACAGCATTTTGAGTTTGAGTTTAGAGAAATTATATCAGTGCACAGCCAGTACTCAATAAGGCAATTGTGCAAAGAGCAGCTACCAAGGCCAAATAAATAAATGAAAAACAGTGAACCAACTGATGTGAATTTTTCAACATATTGCTTTAATGAATTACAAAAGTTACATATGTGTTTCCTTGAGTGGAAAGGCTGTACATTATACTATGATGGCAAAGTGTAATCTTCTATTGCAGCTGCCTGTGCTGCCGCTGTCCATGGTGCTGATTTGTTCATTTCTAAACTTGTTCACAGTGATTGGGGGTCAAATAGGAGCAACTGCCTGATTGATTATACATGCCTTTTTTTATCCCAATCCCAGTCTTGTAGATGACCCTCCTGAGGTCACTTTCTGTCTCAAATAGATGCACAGATTATTCTACACACCTCAATGGGATTTCATGGAAATCTTGACAACTCATCAGTTTGAAATCTATTGAATGAATGAAATAATTCAATAAAATAATCCCTCCTGTGGGCTCACCACTCACAGAGGGGTTCATAGGGGGGTCAGGTGTGCAGTGGACTGGGCGGCGAACAACTGCCCCCATGAACCAGCCGGACAAAGGGAGAAGATGGATGGATGGATGGATAAATGGAATGAAATTATTGATTTGTTGTTGACCTATTGACTAAAGAGTTTTATCATGATAGATGGTCCAACAATATTTAGGCTTTACGGGAAAATGTACAGGAATCATTATGCAAAAAGCTTGGTTCTGGTTAAAACTATAGACAATGTAACATCAGATTTTCCTAGATGAATCTATATCTTGCCTAGTGAGAGCAGCAGCCTCCTACAGGATCACTGTAGTCAGCTGTGAGCTCTGTATATTGACCGTTGACCTTTGGATGTTAGTGATGGGGCTCGTCAATTCTTTATGAGAAGAGTAAGTCATATATCCAACCAACATGTCAGAATATGTTACAGGGATTTAACTGCTACTTTCAGAAGGACATGGCCAGAGCACTTCTGAGTCTGTAGCATTCTATTTCTCTCATCACTGTTTTCTTTGTTGTAGCCAGTCAGTGACCTTCCCTTAACAGCTTTTGAATGCACCTGAACTTTAACATAGCTAGTATAAAACCACATGGTAATGTAAAGAAAGTAGGAGTGGGACTTGATTAAAAAAAAAAAATTATTTAATTACAGGTCTTGTAATTAAATAACCTCAATCGCATAACAGTATTTGCCCCAAAAGCTACATTTATTTTATGTAATTTTTTTTATTTGTTCAAGTTTGGATTGCTGTTTGTACTCAGACTTTCTTGAACCAGAACAGCTCCCTCCTCCAGCTCCAGCAGTTTCTGTGCTCGCTGTGACATGTTTTGCGTTTAAATGTTAGTGTAGGGTTGAGGTGCTTCTGTGATATGCAAACTCTTTTCTGCACAGTTTGCAATAAACAACGCCTTTGTCAGTACTTTCATCGGGTAGTTTTTTTGAATAGAAATTTATTGTTCAGCAGACCCAGAGCGCTTTCATGTGCTGTTGTTGTTAAAGTCGGAATTGAGTGCCACGACATGGTGCACTAACAAATGTTGTTTGGCATGCAAATTGTGATAAAATGCATTAATATATTTAGTGCATTAATTTATTTGGAATTAACTGATTGTAATGCGTTCATGTCCTACCCCTAAAAAAAAGTATAATCATTCACTGTTGAAAATAACATTATTTTGTGAAAAAATTCTTTATCACAGCAGTATCAAAATTGGTACTGAGCATCAAGTCTATTCCCTTGTATAAAAAGTTTGAAATTTTAGTATCATGACTAATGTCTGGAGCCTGTAGCAACTAAGGGCCTTTGCTACACTCAAAGATCAAAGGTGGTCACAGCATCCATAGAAAAACCATTGAAAAATTACAGCTTTCACAATGCATTTAACAAAATCCTTTTCTATCACAATGCTATATGGAAAATTGCCAAATGAGAAATTGCAAAGCTTTTGTGTGCCTAAATAAAGGAATGAGAAGTTAATTGGCAGCTTATGTTCCTGTTTTGCGTCATTAGTAAGATAATGGTTTAATTGAAATCTCATAAATGCGGTATTTGCTGCTTAATTGAGACATAAAGCAGTGTGCACAATGACACCCCTGGAGTTTGAGGTCTCTCTCTTCACACTTCTCCTGCAGCTACAATGAACAGAACATCCATGATCTTTCATTATAGGATCCATCTGCTGGCTCATGAAGAGACACCCATCAATCACTTTTAGGCACAAACACATTTACAGATGTTGTTCATTGTACTAGTGGCTCATTTTCTCCTCTTTAGTTTCTAAAGTTTTCCTGACAAGCAATTAGCTGTTGATACAAAAATGGCTCCACCTATAGGCCACTGCAAGTAGTTAGCTTTGAGCTGAAGTTGTATATTGTCAGAAATAACTAACAAACTCTAAAATAGTTTTTATTATAGTAAAAAAAAAGTGCTGCTTCCATTCGCTGAAGTGTGGAGATAAAGTGTTGCCATGCTGTGTCTTTTATGTAACAAATGTATTTTTAGCTTCAGAGTGATATATTTATTTTTGAGCCGTTACATCCAGCCCCCATGCATTTTGCATAAGATGCAGTGTTTGTAATTATGGCTGGCTAGATTAGAATCAAAATGGAAAAGATAAATTTTCCTAAAAAGATTAAATGATGGAGAGACAATGAAAATGAATCACTTCCTAAATAATTAGAGCAGCAGACATGTGAAATAAGATCATTGATAAAATGAAAAACGGAGACAACAGTTGTGTGACAAAAGAATCACTCACATTTTGTCAACCTAATCTGTTTCAAATCCTAAGAATAAGAATTGCAGATGCTGGCAGTTTTTACTTCCTAAATACTGTTATTCTATTGAAAGAAACCCACTAAGATGAGAACAACAAGCCACAGCACCGAGGTGATTATTTTCCCCAAATTATATTATTTGAATTCAGTACAAGCTCATCCACAACAGATATATTAGTTTGTCTCTAATTGGGAATTAAGCTATGGCCAGGTTTTGGAGAGGTCGGCAGAATCTGTTGTGATGGATTTAATTATTGTTGAAGACTGTGTGAACATAAAATTAGTTTTTCATTTTATTAATGAGAGGTTTCTATAGAGATGAGCACTATTTTATAAACAAAATATACAGTATTAAAGCAACTGGTGAATGACCACTACTCTACTTATCACCTTTAGACCCTTTCATACATGCATGGTACTCTCATGTCATAATAAAGCACAATAAGGTGTACATGTAGTTGCTGCAGTATGAATAGAGCCCCTATAGTACTGTACTTTGGATCGCCTTGGTCACAAAAAAGCATATGCTCCAGTAATGTACAGAATATGCCTGTTGACCACAAGGCAGGATCCTGTACAATAATATAAAATTAACAACTTTAAACAAAGAAGAAAACTCACAAATTCTTGATAAAACATACACCCTAATCTCAAAATGAAGCCACTAACTAGCTAGGGCACTGTCATTCACCAATGTTTCAACCATGCTCAGAGGCACATCTGCAGCTATACATTTAATTGCTGATGTGACAATAGTCCAGTAGGTAATAGGTATCATAGATATTGGTAAATAACACACGGCACAAGTATTACAGGCAAAGGCTTCATAATTAATATTAAGTATTAACTGACTTTTCTAGACACTGGACACTTGGTCACGTTTCATTATTCATTCACTCCCCACAGTTCATGCTGATAAGCCACTTCTGTAGACATGACTGCCCTGGGGCAGAGGCCACAACTCACTCCAATTTCTTCTTTAGGCTGCACATAGCAGGTGAAGCTATCAGACAAAATAACAGTAAGCAATGGTTGAAACTGAGGTTGAATCACCAACTATCCGGGTATAAAGCCACCACTGTACCACCGGAGTCACTGTTGCTACTAAACAAACAAATTCTATTAGCCCACAGTGGCCATAACATCACTGCACCACTTCAAGTCTTATGCAACACAGCACCTAACTTCAGAGGCTCAGTGTCCAAAGATACCCTTCAACCAACAGCAAGTGAAAGCCCAGTGTCAATAATGTAACAATAAATAAGTCCAAGGTTTTAATGAGATCTCAGAGTGTCCCAGGATATGTTTCTGATAATTTACAAGTAACAATGGAGCATATGTTCCAGACTCATACACTAAACAACAGCCAAGGTGAAAAGGCGCCTTGTTCAATCACTTGTTACAATGGCGTTAATTTAAACAGGCTTTACAAATGCAAATGCTCAATATGATTGTGAGGAGCAGCTCCACCGCTCGACACTTTGATAAAGCCACATCAAAGTAGAGCAAGGAAGAGGCATTCAAGACCTCCAACAATAGCCTACTTTACACAGTGCCAGCAACTGGATTATGAAAGCAAATGAATGAATAAAATCATTGGTTAAACCAGCCTCAGTCTCAAGCACCTCAGCATACAAAATAATGGTAACATTTCATACACTCTTCATCTTTGTATCACATTACATCCCTAATTATAGAAAAACAGAGCTAAATATTGAAGAGCCATGAGGAATGTATTCCCTTATCTGTCACTTGATGTTGCATATTCTCCTATTCTTCTGAAATTGCATTTGCTCTGTGTGCCACATCCCATATCATGTCCTGCTCTGCCATCTCGTTCATTTACTTTATTTTAATTTTCTTTGATCTGTAACCCATTTTTCTTGTGAAGTTTTCCTACTATTGTATGTTGATTTTAATGCATTGTGCATTATGTTATGATGCTGAAGAAATGTAATTATGAGGCTGAAGAAACACAATGAACTAGATTTAAGCCACTTTTGAAGCGGTTCTCTCCATCACACCATAGACCCTCCTTTGTCCCTATGAAAGTACTAAGAAGATGAGGGGGTGTCTGACACATTTCACAGAGCCAGAGCATGCTTTTGGTTAATTCTCTTCTGAGAGTTGCTTTACCTTGAGCAGGCGCACAGATGGCAGGAAGGCTGCATGGCACAGTTTTCTGATGGTCCAGTTGAGTGGCCGTGGCGCGTCCAACTGGTTCATGTTGCCCGCTCTTCCCGGTGCAGCCACTGATCTCCAGTAGCTTTTAGTGCCTCCAGCATCAGTGTTGCCCCACAAGGGGGGCAAAAAAAGGAGAATGTCTCCAACTGGCGACAAACGTACAGGTCCCAGGGCATGACCCTCGACAGACGACTATAGACCAGAACCACCACCACCACTGCCCCCCTCCAGCTCTCACCTGGGCAGCCGTTGCCCCTTCGTCTACCACTCACTCAAATCCACAAAGTCAGAGGCAATCCAAGCCCGGAGCACCAGAGCATCTCCACATCCAGTTGCAGGAGCGCACTCCGGTTTAGAGAGGAAAAAAACCCTACAGAGGTCCCCAAACACAAAACAACGCACAGGACAAGATGCACGAAGGAAAAGGAGAGACAGAAAGAGGAGAAGAGGAGAGACAGAGCGGAGAGCTGCTGTAGAGAGCAGTGCAGTGCAGTATAGCGCAGAGCAGCGCTGCGCAGAGCGGAGCGCATAAACGGAGCAGTCTGTCAGGCAGCGGCTCATTTGAGAACACTGGAGTCTCTGAGATGAGAGGAGGAGAGAAAGAGGCACAGGCATTAACTAAGATACACCCACGGTACAATGGAAGAAGCTGATACAATTACAGCCAAGAAAAGTAAAAAGGGAGATAAGATGAGGTGAAGAGGGGGTGTTCTGTTAGTTGGTCTAAATGCTTTTTATACTCACCAGGTGGAACCTCAGGAACCTGTGACAGAGCGACCTATTTTACAATAACTCTTGAAAAGACTGCTGATTTGGGTATTTAATCAAATGATCTGTTTTTCAAAGACCTTTTTAGCACTCACTCTTTCGTGAAGACTGTGAAACACAAGAATAAATGCAAATCACAAACACCACATTTTTTCCCTGCAAACAAAATATGATGGTCGTAAAATGTATTCAAAGCTGCTGATTCTGAAGTTCATGCATTCTGAAATGCATGTGGCTCTTGTATAATATAGTTTATTGCTCTCCCTACAAGGAGGGAATGGGCAACGATGAGCGCATCTGCGGATGCGGCCATATTTATCACTGATAAAATGAATGGAAGACAGTGGGAGGTCAGGGAGCGACCCCGAAGAGATGGTGCAGACGTGCCCATATATATATATATATATATATATATATATATATATATATATATATATATATATATATAAATATATATATATATATATATATATATATATATGTATATATATATATATATATATATATATATATCCATATATATATATATCCATATATATATATTTATATATATATATATCCATATATATATATATATATATATATATATATCCATATATATATATATATATATATATATATATCCATATATATATATATATATATATATATATATATATCCATATATATATATATATATATATATAAACGCGTTTCTCACCTTCCACGGTGGTTGGTCTTGCTCACCCTCATCAGCTCGGGTCCTCCACCAGAGGCCTGGGAGCTTGAGAGTTCTGCGCAGTATCTTTGCTGTTCCCAGTACTGCGCTTTTCTGGACTGAGATGTCTGTTGTCCTTCCTGGGATCTGCTGCAACCACTCATCCAGTTTGGGGGTCACGGCCCCGAGTGCTCCGATCACCACAGGCACCACCGATGCTTTCACCTTCCAGGCTCTCTCCAGCTCGTCCTTGAGCCCCTGGTATTTCTCTAGATTCTCATGTTCCTTTTTCCTGACATTGCCATCGGTCGGTATTGCAATGTCCACCACCACGGCTTTGTTCTCTCGCTTATCCAGAACCACAATGTCTGGTTGGTTCGCCATCACCATTCTGTCAGTCTGTATTTGGAAGTCCCACAGGATCTTGGCTCACTCATTCTCCACAACCTTTGGAGGCATTTCCCACATTGATCCTGGGGTTTTCAGCCTGTACTCTGCACAGGTGTTTCTGTACACTATGCCCGCTACTTGGTTATGTCGCTCCATGTATGCTTTCCCTGCAGCATCTTACACCCTGCAGTTATGTGCTGGACTGTCTCAGGCACTTCTTTGCACAACCTACACCTTGGGTCTTGTCTGGTGTGGTAGATCTGGGCCTCTATTGCTCAGGTGCTCAAGGCCTGCTCCTGTGCAGCCAGGATGAGTGCCTCCGTGTTGTCCTTCAGACCAGCCCTCTCCAGCCATTGGTAGGATTTCTTGATATCAGCCACTTCAGTTATGTTCCGGTGGTATGCCCCGTGCAGGGGTTTGTCCTGCCATGATGGTCCCTTCAGCACCTCTGCACCCCACTGTCTGAGACATTCTCATCATGATCTTCATCATGTGAAGATCATAGACCGTATATATATGAGTGGACATAGCTAACCTGCTAGCCGCCACATGCCGAATAGGAAGTGCACCAGTAGGTTCTTCCGGCTCCTTCTGACCCTGGCTCCAATTTACTTAGATTGGGATCTTGTCGCCCCCTCTCTCTGTAATTGCTGCAGTGAGCATGAGTCATTTTGGTCTTAAAATGTTCATATTAACCCGCTCTATATGATCCTGAAATTTTTTGCCATTTTGTCCGTCAAAGATTCGCTCCCGTAACCGTTAGCATCGCAAGCCTCATTTGAGGAGCATTGAACGTTGTGGGTGACGTCACACTCGCTCTGTCCACTTTTTTTATACAATCTACAGTGAAGACAAACAAAAAATATTATTATGGCCACGCCCCCTGACAAACCAAAAGGCGGCCATCTTGGATTGAAATCTTCAAAATGCAGAGTCAGGATTTTCGCTCATGTTGCATTTGAACGTACTCCTCTGAAGGTGCTTCACCCACAGGGCTGAAAATCACCGTACATCATCTAGAGAAGTGGGGCATCAAAAGTTAGCTAAATCTTTTTGATAACTACCACGGTTTACGTGCGGCGAAGCTGCAAATTTCAATCAAAATTTCAAACAATATTAAATGTCAAGATTTGCTCCTATTCGCACAGGCTTAGTCCAATTGTGCTGAAATTTTAATCACTAATGCATGATCTTGGCCTGAATACAATACACTGTAAAGCATACGAAAAGTGTACACTATCAGATTTGTACCAAATTTGGGATTTCATTTCTATGCATGACTACAACCAAGGGAGCAGAAAGACTCTTCAAAAAACATTTAAAGTTGTACTATGACATTTCTCTGATGGAGGATATGTTGGCCTGGGAAATTTGAATCTCTAATGTGTGATCTCGACCTGAATATAATACACTGTATAGCAGGGGTGCCCAATACGTCAATCGCGATCTACCAGACGATCGCCAAGATAGTGCCGGTAGTTTGCTGGGTGCAGCATTTGGTGGGAGTGGCAATTGCGGGGCACAATATGATGGGCATGCTGTGGGGCGGTGCGGCCAAGGGCCGTTCGACGCCGCTTGCAGCTTTAATATTACATTTCAATCTTCTCTCAAATGTTAATGGCCCTGGACAAGTGGGCAAGTTCATGTGCACTGATTTTAGCATGTAAACTGCCAGTCTAATCATATTTGTATCGCTTGTCAGTAAAAAAAATACAAATAAAATAAAAGTTAATTATATTTAAACTAAAATCACTCTATGTATTTTATGTGCACAGTATATGGTTGTGCTTTTGAAGCTGCTGGCCATTGTTATGAAAGTATCTGCCTCAGAGATACATAGATGAATACAGGTACAACTGCAGTGCATTATACTAAATAGGCCTTTTAGAATAAAAAAAAATTAAAAATCAATAAGAACCAGGCCTGTCACAAGAATCTCTTGTGCTTAAAACATTAACTTTATGTTATAATTGTACTAACTGATTTTGTAAAATGTTGACACTGCAATCAGAGTGCATAAAAAATATAAAAGACAAAACAAAACAAAATAGACACTGACAAGTATCTGACTGACTCTCCTTCGCTGCACCTGGCACTGACTTCATCAAAATCCCACAGATACATTCATTTATTTTTGTATATTATTCTTAACTTCTATTGCACTACCTTAATGTTGACTCTAGATGGCAACATTCAAATGGGCAATAACCGGTGCAGCTTGCCTTGCATACATCATATCTGGGTCATTCTCATTAATATGAGTCCCTACTCAATGCCAATGAAATTTTCCAAAACAAGATTGACAAGATTTAATTTATTCCATTTTATGGGTAATAATTATAGATAACAAAATCTTTTACTTCTTTTACACATTGTATCCACCAGAGGGCACCAGGTCCTCACACCTTCTACCCACGCAGTTTATTTTCTTCTCACCCAACTTGGCCGCTCTTATTATAACAACAATAAAAGCAATGGCAAAGAACAGGACGCGACAAGATGGGATTTAATTCTCTCACTGATTCATTCCTCACAGTTGGAGCTTAGGTTAGCAAACCAAAAGAACCTATTACAGCAAATGGCATACAATGTTACTTCTCCACAGTATAATTATGTTAGCTATGTTGCTGACTTAATGGTTAAATCAGAATTTCACCAAATACACAAATATAATTAACCAGCAAACACTGGATATTTATGTGCAGTGTCAAGTAATAGTTGCTTGCGAATGTTTACAAATTTTACAAGGAATTGCTATAGATGTCTTCAAATATAGTTATACAAGGATAACAATACAAACTGAAAAATTAAAAACATTAACACCAAATCATTATATAGAAACTGAATTTTTTTATTTTTTTTTATCAAACAGCACAGCATAACAGAAAAGTAGTAACTCACTTACTATAATTATAACAATGTATATGTTGGTGCTTAGTGGTATATGGTGTTCTTTTGGCTTATTTGCCAAATACGTGACTGTGTAATATATTAATTTGTTGTGCAAAAATAGGATGCCAAAGCTTTTATCTATCTTGGCTTTGTCCCTTCACCAACAAATGTGACAGCTCAATATCTGGCTCTATATGCACCGATTAAAGTCTAACACACACTCACACTCAGTGCTACCCCCTACAACCTTTGCCCTGAGGAAGCAGGAAAACCTCTGCTGAGCCGGGAACACTCCTCCATCTGGGAGAGGCAAAGAGCCCACAGGAGAGAGTCTTACACAGACCAGCCAAAGCATTCAGATGAAGCCACACAAGCAGCCATGGTGTTGTGCTGCTGATGGCTGGCCAGAAATCTGAACCAGTTTATACGACTGGCACATAACGCATGGTAAAGTCAACCATATATTTAACATATACAGTAACACAGGTAGCCAAGACAGAGAAAAAACCATACAACACATAAACTACTCCAATATCTACGGAATTATCACGTCTTCTGGGTTAAAAGACATTAATAAAAGTAATTATAAAAACCTGAAGAACCCAAAGAAAAAGATCACTCATATTTCGACATGACTCAAAATTACTCAGGGACTAACCAATGTAATGTCATGTCTCACGTCTGTCTCACTCATGGTCTGAATACACCTGACCAAAATGACTCCCTGTTACTAGTTTGCCACAGTGAAAACCTTCCCATAAAGCACTGTGGCCAAGCATATACCTATAGGTCGCTACAATATTTTAATTTTGTCAAAAATGATTACAAATCAGAAAATAATCACATAATTTGTGCTAAAATAGTCGGAAAATGTATAATTGTTTTCTTTAAGAAAAGGCTGGTTATGTTGATGTTTCTGCTCAGCAGGCAGTGGCAGACGGATGGACCACATGGATCTATGATGCACACATTACGCGACTTGCAATATACACGATCATTTTCTCAGACTCTGTCTCATACGTTTTCCTCAGAAAACGGTCTGTTGACACATTTCTGTGTAATATAACAGTTTTAGTGTCCAGAAAGAGGCTGGGAGAGGGCAGTGTGCCTGTTAAGAGCACAGACAGTCGCAACGTAGTGTGTAAGGAGGTACTGGGGCTGCGTGTGAGTGGTGGATCAGGTTGTGCATTGTGTTCTGATATAATTCAGCCAATAGTGACAAAAATGACTGTTTCTGGCAATCGTTATAGTACTATAAGCACATCGTCAGCATCAGCACAGCTGATGATGCAGTGTCTCTTTTCTGGCCAATGGGAGTGTTTTGAATGGAGACATTTGTATATGCCTACATGTACTGTATATAGTTGGATGCCAATAAGTTATTGAGAATTTTAAACTGAGACAGTTGACCTGATATTTATGTTGATGACGGGTTCACATCTGTCACCACTCCAAACCAAGCAGTCGACTTGTAAGAACAAAAAACATGTTAGCAGAATCTAACCTGTGGCTCCACAAGGTGGCCTCTAACTGTAGCCTTGTCATAGAAGCGTTTCCTGTGGAGGATTGTGCCAAAGACTTGAAAGACTTAGGCCTAGGGGAAGATGCTCTTCCAGTTCAGAGGAGTCTAGGACTCTGTTGGAACTTACAAACTGACAATTTCACTTGCTTTGTATTCAAAGAGACAAAGCCATTCACACGCAGAGGGGTACTGTCAACTGTCAATAGCTTGTATGACCCTTTAGGTTTCACTGCTCCCATAATCATGCAGGGCAAAGCACCACTCAGGGAACTGTCATCTGAAGAGAGAGACCGGAACACACCTCTTCCCCCAGAAAAGGGGGGTGGGTCTCATGGAGGGACTTGAAAGCCCTTGAGGATTTACAAATCAAAAGGTGCTACAATCCAGGGTTGTTAAATACAATGAAATGTAATGAACTGTGCCTTTTCTGTGATGCATCAACTGTAGCAATAGGGGCAGTAGTTTACTTGTGCTCTTTAGACAGTCAAGGTCAGTACCACATAGGTTTTGTGATGGGAAAGTCTAAGCTCATTCCCCGCTCTGCACACACTGTCCCACGGTTAGAACTTTGTGCAGCAGTACTCGCAGTAGAAATGTATGATTTAATCAGACACGAGCTAGACATCAAATTTAACAGTGTTAACCTTTTCACTGACAGTTGTATTGTGTTAGGGTATATTCACAACTCCTCAAAAAGATTCTACATGTATGTAGCTAACCATGTCATACACATTAGGTTATCTACACAACCTGACCAATGGCGGTATGTGTCAACTGAGTTAAACCCAGCTGATCCGGCAACAAGAGTCATCCTAGCCGCTGAACTCAAAAACAGTAACTGGTTCACTGGCCCAACAGTTAAGTTGCTGGGTTTTGGCCCAAGTTGCCTGTGTTCAGACAAATTCTGTGAGTCGAACAAAGACAATCCATTCTCACTTGTTTAACCTGAAAATGACAAAGAAATACAACCAGAAGTAAAACACTCATCACAGCAGTATCAGAGTCACAGCTATGCTCAGAATGCTTCAAAAGATTCTCCACCTGGACAACGGCATGCAAAGCAATAGCCAAACTTATTCACGTTGTTGCTTCTTTCAAACAAAAAAAAACAAGTGGACAAGCAGGAAAGGTATAAATGTGGAAGAACTCACACAAGCTAAAAATGTCATCATCTGATCAGTGCAATATGATGCATGCAAAGAGACATTGAAAAAGTTGAAAGAAGGAAAAAAGATCAACTCAAAAAATGACACACACAAAAAGCTCAATCCAGTTGTGGAAAAAGACTATTATGCGTCGGTGGGCATCTCTCCTCTGACCTCTCAGAAGATGAAAAGCACCCTCTGATTATCCCTTCCTCCAGACACGTTGCCATGCTTCTTGTTAGACACTTCCACGAACAGTCAGCTCATCAAGGACAACGCGTCATGGAAAGAGCTGTCCATGGTGCTGGCTTTTGGATAGTTGGAGGTAAGCACATTGTGTCTTCTGTAATACATAACTGTGTCACCTGCCACAAGTTGCGAGACAAAATACAGGCCCAGAAAATGGCAGACTTGCCGGCAGATCGAGTAATGCCAGAACCTGCCTTTACCACAGTAGGTTTAGATGTGTACGGGCCATGGACTATAGTTACACACCACACAAGTGGTGGCAGTGCCTTAAGCAAACGGTGGGCAGTTATTTTCTCATGCATGACAACCAGAGCTGTGCACATTGAACTGATTGAAACTATGTCTACAGACAGCTTTATAAATGCAGGAGATTCTTCTCTATTCGTGGCCCAGCCAAGCTCTTGCGCTCAAACCAAGGGACTAATTTTGTGGGAGCTTGTAAGGAACTAGCTTTAGACACAGACAAGTCAGTAGTGGGAAAGTCCCTCCAAGAAAAAATGTGCTCATGGACATTCACCCTCCGCACGCGTCCCATATGGGAGGGTTCTGGGAATGTCTCATAGGTGTGGCCAGACGTATCATAGATGCATTAATGTTAAAAAGAATGCCCAAACATGTCTTACACATGATGTTTAAGTATGTTTATGGCCGAAGTAATCACTATTATGAATGCAAGGCCTCTCGTTCCAATATCTACTGACCCAGAGCGCCCAACTATACTCACACCAGCAATGTTACTAACACAAAAAACAGTTTCTGTTCCATCTGGAAACTTTTCCTCCACACAGTTGCATGGAAAACAATGGAAACAGGTAAAACAGCTCGCAGACACATTTTGGAAAAGATGGAAAGGAGAAAATTTGTCTACCTTGCAGAAACGCACAAAATGGACTGAAAACCGACCAAATGTCAAAGAAGGAGATGTGGTCCTGTTAAAGGCTGCTCAAGCACACAGAAATGAATGGCCCATGGGACTAATAGTAAAGACTTTACGCAGCAGTGACACAAAGGTCCGCAAAGTGGAAGTCGGATTGTTAGAGAAGAAGGGATTCCAAAAGTGTTTCTAAAACCGGTCTCAGAGATTATTATTTTGCTTTCAGAGATTGAGTGAATATATGCCATGTAACACTTATGTTATGTTTATGTAATGTTTTATGTGTTTTGTGGTATTGTGGTGATATAATGTGTATCAAGTGGGGAGTGTCATGGGGTTTAAAGACAATATTTCATAAGGTTAATAAATTAGTTAAAAGTTATAAATAAGTTAATTCTCGCTAAATAAATATGTTAATTTCGTATTTTCAAACTGTTAAAAAGATTTGGGTAAAATCATCAGAGTGAGACATCTTTAAGGATCGTTTCGAGTGAGCGCATGTACAAGTGAAGCTAATTCTACAGCAAATGAAGGCTGAAATTGGTTCTTGTACACGCTGAACGTGTTCTAAACATTTGAGCCTTGGAAAATGTTTGTATTTGTATCTTCACAAGCACTTTGAGGTCATGTATATATTTTATTTTGAACACGTAAGATGTGAACTTGTGGTTGTTTCATGGAGCTAACTACAGCCATATTACATGTGCATAAGCTAGCTACTTGTATTTTGTACATCAAATGTACTGTGTAGTTAATAATATGCCTTCCTTTTTTCTGTATGTTTCAACACATATATAAGAGACCTCCTTAAAAGCAAGAAAACTACCACTATAAACCCACCACTGATATTATAAATATTTGAAAATAATACAGTAGCTGCTGAGCATCAGCTCAGAAAACCATTCAAAATAGGTCAAATCTTCAAGCTGAGGTAGTCCAAACCAAGCCTAGCTCAAGAGATCTGGAGATGGGTCCCCAGTCATCCACTGCTCCTGACAGGTTGCTTCAGCAATATCAAAAGATGGGTCAAATGCAATACCTGCTTTCCCAACAGGAACCATGTCCTTGAAAAGGGAAAGGTGCTCTGTGTATATCAGTAATGGACTAGAAACCACTATGTAAATGCCAAATGGATCCTTCAGGAAGACACAAAATCAATATTATATTGGAATGTACAGAGAGGAAAAATGTCACATAGGTCTACTATCAAATGTCCCTGTCTCAGACAACCATATGTTATGCAGTGAGAACACAGGGTCATCATTAAAATATTTACAAATTAAATAGGCCAGCCAAGAATCTGAATAGACAAAAGAGAAACATGGTGCTCCTTTCTCTATGTTTACTTGCTCAACTGAAATTGACATGTTTTAATTTGACTTGCTATTTTTTGTTGTGATAGTGAATGGCTATGCTCATAGCTCACAGTCTCTCAGTCTCTATTGGCTTTAACAAGCAACTGAATACCTAAAAAAAAATATTTTCTAAATTAATTTGGTCCAGGACTCTTCCAGTATCTGCATTTGAGTTACAACATTTCAGAAGACAGGTTCATCAGCTGCTTTATGTGAAGTCTCTGTCAGCTCAGTGCTCTCCACACACTTCAACACATAAATCCACAAAAGGCAGATTAGCATTTACCAATATAATCTTAAGAATCAACAACCAGACATGGCCTTACATCTGAAGCCATCTCAATGACAATTAGTGATTTTACTTTCTAATAGCAGTGAACACAATAATAGTGGGATTTAACAAAAAGACTACCATAAAAAGACCAGTAATGATGTCTTGAAGTCTTGAGTTTTTTGAAACAATTAAAACCTAAATGTGCTCGCCCTCTCACAAACCTGAAGACCAGCCCTCAAAACAGCTCATGCTCGTTGATGGAGCTGGCCATTCTGAGGATGATAAATATGAAATAGAAAACAATATTTTACCGATGTGCAGGACACACTGTTGTTGCTATGGTGACGGGTATGGTGTATCACAGTCCCGAGTCCCTGTAATAATTTGGACACCACAGCCCACTGCCCCCAGGCTCCAGGTAATGGCTTTTACTGCCACACCGTTACTCCTGTAAATACATACAATGGTACCATTGACCTCAAAGCCCAGAGTACATGGCATCAGATAGAAGCACTTCAAAGCTGTAGTTCAAACAAGACAACAGAGGTTTGTGATCAGACCACGGCTATTCAAAGACAACTACATTAACAAGTATATAAGTATCCCCTCTACTGGGGACTGGTGGTGTAATAGACATCACAAAAGGGCCTTCTCATTCAATTAAGCACATGTAATCAACTTTTTCATTTTCAAGTAATGGAACAGAAATCACTGGAGTGTCAGACTTTAAAACCAAACGTGAAGTGTCTAATGGAAGTGTTTGTACTGAGGCATGACTGAGCATCACCAAAACCTTTCTGCCTGTTTCCTCACTTCTGCCACTCTGACTGAGAATAAATTAGTCCAAGGAAATCAGGGGAAGGGAGCTTAAAGTCGGCTTTCAAAAGCTTTGATCAGAACCCATGCCAGTAATCTGACAAATCCATAAAAGGAGAAGCTCAAATTATTGCCTTAATAAGGGGTGGTGTTTGTACATTTATTTAATTCAATGAGACACAGAATATTAGTGTGCATAAGATAATTAAAGGTGCACTGCATAACTTCTCTGGTTGAGGTTCCATCGCTTGTCTTTATAGACATGTTATTGCTTTATCTAGAATGTTTCACAGTATAGATTAAACCTGTCTATCACAAGGGAGACAAATAGGTTACAGCTCTATGCTATATTACAGTTCAGATCTGTGGAGAGTCGCCCCTATTCGCAGAAGGAATTATTGTATTTTTGAGCAATAGAAACACCTGTAACGAATAAATGCTAGATGGATATGTTTGATGTCATACCATGGAACATTCTAGGCAAAGCAATAACATCTCCATGGAGACGAGCAGGTAGAGGACCCCTCAGCAGATAAGTTGCACAATGCACCTTTAAGATAATGATTTTGATACATGTAGCAACTGTAAAAAGGCATTTATATGAAGCAAATAATGTGTTACACACCTCAGGTCCTACCAACAACCCACAAGAGAACAACTAGTACCAAGAAACTTCAATGCCACTCATGTTGTGTGGTAATATTTGGCTCCAGTGTTTCTAGGTTAATACAGTTTGCCCAAAAATAGAAAATGAAACTGTGTTAATATGCAGGAATGTATTATACTGTTATGTGGTGATGTAAGGTGGTCTATTTTGTTGCTCTGTCCACCAAAAACAGGTCATTGATGCCCATGGAGTGAGTGAGTCAAAGTGCTCAAATGGACCCTACAGCTTTTAAGGTCATAATTGGTTTCAGGTTGACCGCATTTCCACAGATATAATTACAGTGAACTCTCTGTCAGCTCCTACAGCATTAATCCACTTTGAGTGTGTGATTCACTGGCTTATCAACTACGAAATGTGCCCAAATCAAACCTTGCTTCCTTGGTTTTTCCAATTCCCTGCTTCTTGGCTGTTCACGTCTAGTGCTTTTTGTAGTTCTGTCTGTTCAGTCAGACACATCATTGCTGTGAATAGTATCTGAGAGAGGCATCTACAGCTGCACCATACAGCAGAAGACACATGAAATGCAGCCCTTTAATTTGTAACGCTAAAAGGGATCTCTCTAACTCCTTCCTCTCGCTTTCCATCTGTGTCACACATACTTCACACTCACAGATTTACTTTTTATCTCCGTCTTCTTTGTTCCCCCTGCACATTCACCCAACGCTTAACACCTCCTACCACTATCGCTGCTTAAACTAACTTCACTTTAGACTTCACACTGTTTCCAAGTTACTGTTGCTACCAGTGTCAGTCATCGCCCCTACACACAAACTCTATCAATACCAGCTAATAACCAGCTTATTTGTACAATGCAGCCGCTCTGCCACTCAAATGTGAGGTAAGCAGATTAATGCTGGGACTTAGTGCTTTGTTGTGCCAAAAGGAGAAACTGTTAAATTGTTAGTCACCCTGCCAAAAGGTAAACACACACTGTTATACTGTTTCCCTGTATCTCTGAATGGGTGATTTCCTAGTATTAAAATGTCTTATTACTCAGAGACATATAAGTCTTTTTCTACATTCTCATCCTCTTTGCATATCTGAATATGATTTTTTTCTGCACTCCGTATACTGTAGGTTTTATATATAAGCTTTTGTTTGAACTTTGCACTTTTTTATTATCAGCCATAATGCTCAGTGTTCCTGAGGGTGTTTTTCTTACTCAAAAATAGCTGGAAAAAGACCTATTCTTTCTTTGAGTGGAGTCGCCTCTGCACAGACCTGGTAACTTGGCCTGGTGGCATCACGTGCTTTGTCTCCATAGCAGTAGATATGTAATGCTATACTGTGGACTGTGCATTCTCAGCAAAGAAATAACACATCAATGGAGGCAAGTTGAAAATAAAATAGATAAAATAAAACAAAACAGGCTTTAAGAGTATTACTTCTCCTTTGAGGTTAGTGAAACCACAGTGAATAAAACAAATCCAAACTAAACATGAAAACAACAAAACCTTCTCTTAACATTTGAGTCACATCGCCACCCTGTTGCACAGTAGTGCCCAGAGGAAACCCATCCAGACCCAGGGATTGGGGATTGAGATATATATATATATATATATATATATATATATATATATATTGATTGATTGATTGATTGATTGATATTGATTGATAATATATATATATATATATATATATATATATATATATATATATATATATATATATATATGCGGGCACATGGATCAATACATGAGCGCAGCACAGAAGGGCATCGGCAAAAACACCAGGGGAGCCAAACACCAACTCCTGGTTGACCGAACAGTCGCTCATGACTGCAGAACCCGTCAGACCAACCTGTGCACTGCCTGGATTGATTACAAGAAAGCCTATGACTCAATGCCACACACATGGATCACTGAGTGCCTGGAGCTGTACAATATCAACAGGACTCTAAGGGCATTCATTGTTCATGCGGTTGTGGAAAACCACCCTTGAAGCCAATGGCAAGCCACTTGCACAAGTGACCATCAAATGTGGCATATACCAAGGAGACGCACTGTCCCCACTGCTGTTCTGCATAGGTCTGAACCCCCTCAGCCAAATAATCGACCGCACTGGCTATGGATACCGACTCAGAAACGGAGCCACCATCAGTCACCTCCTCTACATGGATGACATCAAGCTGTACGCTAAGAGTGAGCGAGACATCGACTCACTGATCCACACCACCAGGATCTACAGCACAAACATTGGAATGTCATTCGGGCTCAAGAAATGTAGTAGGATGGTGACAAAGAGAGGGAAGGTAGTCCACACAGAGGGGGTCTCACTCCCAGAGGGAACAATAACAGACATTGAGGACAGCTACAAGTACCTTGGTATCCCACAGGCAAATGGCAACCTTGACGAGGCAACAGGGAAAGCAGCGACAGCCAAATACCTGCAAAGAGTACGGCAGGCCCTAAGAAGCCAGCTCAATGGCAAGAACAAGGCGCAGGCAATAAACAGCTACGCCCTGCCAATGATCAGATACCCAGCAGGAATCATAAGTTGGCCAAAGGAGGAGATACAGCCCACGGATGTTAAGACACGAAAGCTCCTGACCTGCATGGAGGGTTCCATCCCAAGTCCAGCACCCTGAGACTGTACACGAGCTGGAAGGAAGGAGGCCGAGGACTAGTGAGTGTGGGAACCACTGTCCAGGATGAAACATCCAAGCTCCACAAATACATCACTGACAAGGCCCAGACTGATGACATGCTCAGAGAATGTCTCAGACAGTGGGGCGCAGAGGAAGAGGTGCTGGAGGGACCATCATGGCAGGACAAACCCCTACATGGGGCGTACCACCGGAACATAACTGAAGTGGCTGATATCAAGAAATCCTACCAATGGCTGGAGAGGGCTGGTCTGAAGGACAACACAGAGGCACTCATCCTGGCTGCACAGGAGCAGGCCTTGAGCACCCGAGCAATAGAGGCCCAGATCTACCACACCAGACAAGACCCAAGCTGTAGGTTGTGCAAAGAAGTGCCTGAGACAGTCCAGCACATAACTGCAGGGTGTAAGATGCTGCAGGGAAAGTGTACATGGAGCGACATAACCAAGTAGCGGGCATAGTGTACAGAAACATCTGTGCAGCGTACGGGCTGGAAACCCCAGGATCAAGGTGGCCTCTGGTAGAGGACCCGAGCTGATGAGGGTGAGAGAAACCAACCACCGTGGAAGGTGAGAAATGCGTTTTTTTTTTAAATATATATATATATATATATATGAATGAGATCAGAGCCTAGATATAGATGATAAATGATGATATATGAAGAGATATAAATGTAGCCAGCTGTTCCACACAACTGTTATTTGTGTGTTTAGAGCTTGTTTGTTGGTTTGCAGACCATCTGCCTATTTGAAGAGTTATCATATAAACCATGTTTGAAAACATGAAAAATTATTTACAACTTTTCTATGGATAAACAAATATTAATAATAATCATATATAATAATACTAATAATCATAATATTATGATTTATGATTTAAACACAATTTAAAGTCAAGATGTGGGAGCTATTCTGATACTGTAATTAATTAACAGCTAATTTACTAACCAATATTCATTATCTTGAGTTTACACGGACTAAAAAGGTTTATTGCTACCACCAACATACACACACAAAAAATGACAATAAACTAGCTGAATATATACCAAATACAAAGTATATTCAAAACAAGTGAAGCTGCAAAGAAGAATTTAAATGTGGCCATTTAGAGCCACAATTGGTTTAAGTGAATGTGTGTTTCTGGGGGAGCTGAAGTCCCCTGGTGAAAACACCATCAGTACAATGCCAGCCCACATCAATAATAGCCCCATAGTGACTAAGGATTTCACAAAAGGCTTTAAGATGTTAAGGAGTTTCTTGAAATGGAATAGTTAAGAAAAGACAGTGGTCATAAAGTTGCCCACAGCATAACACAACTATTTAGATCTTGCTTTTGCCAACTTTAAATAACACGGCACATGACTAATTATTACACTGAACAAATATGCCATTGCCTCAGCTCAGAGAAAGATTCTGTCATGTATCATATCAAAAAACAGAAAAGGATTTGCTTCAGTCCCTCAATTTGTTTTCCAATTTGTCTTTCACTGTTTTATACCTCTACTTTCACACAACGTCACACAAATAAGACCAGTCGACACAAAACCACATGATTACACCATACAGCTGTAGGTACAAAATATCTGATGCTGTGAGCAGTGTTGTGGTCCCTTCCCTGTTGTTGATATCCAAGCGACACAAATCCCAGAGGATGGAGCAGGTCATTGGGACTACAGGGAGCACGCCAAAAACATAAAATGGTGCTTCAGCCAGACAAGGGGGAGTTCACAAACACATCAAAGTGCACTTGTTAAAATACAGCACCAGTGTATTCAGGTAAAATGGAAGGTACAACATTTGACTCCATGTGTGCAAATGGCTCTTCCACACAGTCCAGCCAACGTCAGGCCGTATATCACTGCCTCGGATCACCCTACAGATTACTGGCTGTGTGCAATAGTCCATAAGTCCAGCTAGGGGCCAGATTCACTGATACATAAACATCAGTGCCATATTTTAGAAGGAATGAGGGGAAACAAAACAGCTCAGTCTATTGTTGTCCATGAATCCATAAAAGATTATAAACTGTGGAAAAAAAATCTGTATGACAAAGGCTTTTTTGAACTTCATCCAAAACTGACAAAGGCAATAAACCCAAGGTTGTCTTTTAACTTTGTAATTTGCAGGACAACATGGGATTGTGATTCCTGACACAACCTGGTAGGGCTGCACATTATGAGAACATATGTGACATCTGATAACTATATTCACTATTATGATAATATTGAGGTATTTTAATATTTTTAGCCATCCATCCATCCATCTTCTCCCGCTTAATCCGGCTGGGTCGCGGGGGCAGTTTGCTGCCCAATACTCATAGCACCTGACCCCCCCTATGAACCCCTCTGCAGGTGGTGAGCCCACAGGAGACATAATAAGACATTATGACATTTAGACATAATAAGTTTAATTAAAACAAAAAATAGCTCTGCAATTTACTAGTAATACTGTTTCAGAAAAACATAACAGAGACTAAAGTAGGGCCACAGCAAGGATAAATAAGGACTTACTAATTCAAAAGTTAAATGTATATCAGGATGGTTGCCATATTGCCTTATGTAATAATCAGTGTTGTAGGAGACTAAATATATTGCAATAACACTAAAGTTATTCTGTCAGACAAGAAATTTACTGTTTTTTTAGTTCATTCAAATTTATTTGATATGATCATCACATTGACCAAGGGAAACTCTTTTGCAGAGCAGACAGACATTATGTAATGAATCATTTGTAGCACATTTAATCAACTTTTTCTTTCAGTTAATATTCCGCTTCCATGGAATACTGATTGTTAAGGTGCTCCTGTGCTCCTACAGCTGCTTCCATAAAGGCTTTAGACTAATGGAACTTAATTCCTAACAGCTGCTGTGCGATCCCAGGTGAGACTCTCTTGAGACACAAGTCATTGTGGTATGTCTATTATCTAACCCACAAAAAGCTAGATTCTTTAAGGTGACGTATGTGTCCTAAAACATCTTACCGGTGGCTGCTGAGAGTTGAGCCCTCCCCTCTTGGTGGACCCCCCTCTGGAGCTCAGCCTTTTCCATGACTCTGAGAAGCGCCCCCTGGTGGCGGAGCGGCCGGGGCCAGATGTCCCGGGCACCACAGAACCGTCCTCTCGGGTGGAGAAAGGCCTGTCTCTCCGCAGCTCTCTCCTTTCTGCCCACTTCTTCTTGGAAGCCATTGGTGTGGATTTAAGAAAGGCTGTTTTAAATGTGAACAGGAGCCACAGGTGGCATCTTCAGTCTGCTCCACAACACACTCACTTTTTTTTTGTGTGCCTCTCTTTTTTCCTGGTTATCTTTTTTCTTCACTTTGTCCAGTCCAGCAAATTATTCGTCTTTTTTCCGTTTGCTCCTTAAACTTTTCTTCTCTTCGTTCCTCTTTGTATGATGCAAATTAGAAGATTTGCAAATGTTGCTTTGGCTGGACTTGTATCTTCTTTCCCTGGAGGCGTCCTTGGAGTGATGATAGCTGGAGGAGAGGTGCTTTAGCAGAAGGTGCTGTCTGCACCCTGTTGCATGTGCTGCTACTGTGACTTGGCCGTTGATGCTGTTTCCCTCTTCACAATGAGAGCGAGCAAGTGAGTGTGAGGGAGGCAAACAAGGCACGCGCACACAGGGAGGGTGGAGGGAACCACATTACAATCTGGGTGAAAAGGGCTCTGTGGCACAAAAGAAATGATAACAAAATGAACTTACATTTATGATGTGAGACAGGTGAAGTAAGGATAAAAGAAAAGGAACTCCAACACGTAAAATGGTGAAACAGGCATAACTCCAGAGAGTGGTTTCCTGTGGAGGAAAGTACAGAGCTGCTTAGAGCAGACTGAGAGCCACAGTGACAGACATGGTTTAACTCACTCACTTTCTGAGAATACCCACAGCCACTAAACCTCTGTTGGCTTTATACAGCTCCTCGGTGAGCCACCGATTTTCTCTGCTTTGATGGACATAGTTCACAGTTCATGAGTTAAGCCATCTGAGCCTCTGCTTCTGTGGTCAGTCTGGAGACTGAAGGGGGCTTTCATTCATTTCTGTTTTGGTTTTCTACTCAGTCGGTCTACTAGTCTAGTGTCTTAGATTTGTTTTATTTTCTTGTGTGTAATGTGTTCTGTGTGTGAAGTGAAAGTGGTAAAGTCATTGATTTCTAATGAAAGCCCTATATTGGGCCATTCGCAAAGTTTTAATGCTACACTAATAATAGTAGCCAAGTAGGTATAAGCAATGTGTAGGGTTGAAAAGCCCAGATAAATTATTCTACTGAGTCAACACCAGGGACATTGTTGCCTTTGGCTACAACAAAGGATCACGTTTGGGGATGAGTTTTCATGTAATGTGTAGGCCATTATAATATTCGTCTATGATTCACTCAGACGTATCATGGGGAAAAACCAAGAACACACACTGTGCAGTGGTAATAGAGTGAGTGAGCTTAGAGACTGATGGGAATAAAACATCTGAGATCCCCCAAGGATCAGACAGACAGAGAGCGACCAAACAATCAGCAGAGGCGGTGCTGGAGACATAAGGGGATAGGCACAACCCTACTGTTCAACAACCCTAACATGTAAGCTAGGATTCAGCAGCTCTAAAAGCTAATTGCGCAACAGCTAGTCACTTATTCCTTCTAAAACTGCACTCAAAATGTTCATTGCATCAATCAACAATGTTGTTACCGAACTTATGTGTTGCACAAAGCTAAGGAGCCCTACAAATCTTATAAACTCTGCCATTTCCAACTTACCTAAATCTGATCAGATTCAGAACCCTACCATTTCCAACTTACCCAAGTCAGATCAGAGAGTGCGGTTTTTGATTTGTAGTTTTGGGGCAGTTACACTGGGCATGTTGGGTTTGTGCCATGGCAGTGGGCATGAAATTATTTTTACGGAGAGGTTACATTGATGAGTCCCTAACCGTGATCAGCTTTGGGGTCACTTCACTTTTCAGTGTGCCCCCATATGGTGAGTCCCCAGACCAGAGTCAAAGGGCCCACACAACACTGCTAGCCTAGAATGATGAATTAACGGAATTTTGCAAAATGATCAATGATATAACCTATCCTGTCAGGCTAACCATTGTATTTTTCTAAAAAGACAGATGTTTGTCAAGTAGGAGAATGTGGCAGCTAGTCTCTCACCACTGATCAATTGGAAGACAGAAAAAAGATGTGAATCACTCCTATATTTTATTCATATATGTTCATACATGTGTACAGTAACTTTCTTATTTGTGGATAAAACAATCTACTCACAAACCTGCCTTAAAAAGGAATTGCAACTTCAAGTGACAGCAGCAACGCAACTTTGGAAATCTACTCCAGCTCAGCAGTAGTTTGGATTCTCTAACAACTTGACAACATGTGTTCTGTGGTTAAGGGGCTGTAGGTCTTGCAGTTACTGACATCTGTCTCCCTCCACTCCTCCACTCGTACCCCCCTTCCAGCAACATCAAACACCCACCCACACGGGGTTGTGTAGTTGCTATGGTTACTAACCCGAAAACTTAGATGTTGCATCACCCTGCTTCATTATAATCTTCCCTTGTACCACAATGTGCGCTCATTTCATACCATTTACATCCACACACACACGCACACACACACACACACACGTTCAGAGATCCCCACACAAATCATATACACTGGTTCTGCACTGTTGCTGGTCATAAGACGGTCATGATGGTACAAAAATTATTACAGCAGCCAATTAAAGAGATTTCCTTTGGTGTCTTTACCCCGTAAAGGATTTTAACTAGCTACCTGATTAGGAGAACATTCCCTCTGGGTTATGAAGAGGGTCAAGCACTAAAATGTTGCAGTAGAAGAAAAAACATGCAATTATGGAAAAATACTGGATGTCTTCTTAGGTTATAGCAAACAGTCAGGCAAAGCCAGTTAAGCTTGATAGTACTAATAATGGCTCGGTTTTACACTGTAAGGCCAATACTAACCCTCTGACCTTGATGGAAATTGAACCATTATGAAGCCACATTCACACAAGTAATGTCTGTAAAAAGTAATGCGCTATAAGACTCTACCAGCATATGTATTTTAAATTCCACATGTATTTAATGTACAGAAGTGGGTAGAATAACTAAAGATTGTACTCAAGTAAGAATAAATGAAGATTACTCAAATAAAAGTAAGTAGTTGTACAAGAAATTATTCAAGTAAGAGTAAAAAGTATTTGGGAAAACTACTACCCCAAAAGTATTTGTCAGTCTGGACATAAAATCTGATATATAATTTTAAATTAATATAACTGGACAAATAAAGCACAAAATCTAGTAAAGGTCACACCACAAAAATGAGAAAAACTAAATTATATCTGAAGGATCAGATCAGGAAATATGTGAGTCACTGATAATGTCAACATAAAGAGTTTGTCTCATGTAGACTCAGTAACACTTTTACTCAAGTAAGAAGGCTGTAACACTTCAAATATATTACTAAAGTAGGAGTCTAAAAATGACCCCAAATGTATATATTATAAACTACTACCCACCTCTGATTTCAAACATTATGTCTATGACAATTTTACAATAATAAATACAGCAAAAAGCTCAATTCCCTACCTTAATTTCTGTGCACAAAGGAGCAAGGACTCTTCTTGCATGGGCTTTTCGTGTCATCGTCCTGGGGTCAAATAAAAAGAACAAAAACTATAATACATTTTTCATTTATTAAAAAAAATTCTATTAATTCAATTTGGGGAATTTTGTAATGATGGTTAGCACATTGTTCTTTGGTTTTAGTATAAAGAAAGGAAAAGACAAAAAGAAATAAAGGCTCTAACCAATAAATAAATAGGATTATAGAAAGAGCAGTTAGCAGAACTGTGCAGTAGTGAGTTTTTACAGTTTACTTGACATGAGTGACAGTGCAGTATCTCAGCTTTTCGGGCAGGAAGTGAGCCGATGCCCATTTGCAGCTATTACCATTTGTCACCCATTCATTCCCCCATAGTATTTGATTTGGTCTAAGTCTGCCTCGCTGCCTGTCATGATGCCACCTTCTTCTTCAAATGAGCAGAACAGGGTGGAAATTGGTATCATCATGAGGTTTGAGTTGAATTAATCATTGTTTATTAGTTGTGAGAGATCCGTCAAATGTGTATACTATTTCGGAGATTGAAAAATAACTGTGTGGTATAAAATTGTTTTCATTTAAAAAGAATAAATATATGTTTGTAGCATTGGCACCTTTATAATTAGCATCTGTTTCCCCTTATGTTCAAACACTAATTATTACTTCCTCTCTGAGCGACAGAAAGGTTGGGGATGCATTTTTAAGCAGGCTGAAGGCATCAATAATTCAATTTCAGATTCCCCCAACAATATGTGTCATTCCTTTTGCCAGAATCAGGTTATGTCATATGTCATATAGCTTAAAACTCATTTAGAATATAATGTACAAAATGTAATGTACAAAATTTTAACTTCTGAAAAACATACTTAAAGATAAAGATAAGTGTTTGTTAGAAAGACCATATGTTATGAAACTGTGCTGTCTTCAATGAAAAAATACCTCACAAGAAGAACATGTGCCAAAAACCAAGCCGCCTTCTGTTGAGTCTAGTGAAATGTGTCACAAAAGCTGTCCTCTCTTGTGCTGTAACTCCCACACAAAGACTCTCTGTTTGTCAACAATCAGCACAACGGTGATGTGTTCAGTATGTTCACACATAGTTCAACTGTAAGTGTATGTGCTTTTATCATTCCACAGCCTCTACTAAAAGACCGTCTTATCAGAGTCTTTACACAGTCTGCGAGTTCATAGAGGCAATCTGGGAAATACTGAAAAGTCTATTAAAAAGTTGTCTAATTCTTTGTTCTTATTAGAAAATTGGTAAAACGCCAGCCTAAATGTGGTGTGTGATTTTGCTAAAGCTAGAATTAAAGTTGGGAAATCCCTTTAAGGCTCTCTTCAGTGGCCATGTCTTATCTGCTGAACAAAAACAGGCTTTTGTGGATGATTAATACATAAGGAGCATATGTTTCTTTGGGCATTCACTATTAGCAGATGGAATGTGAGAAAAAAACTAAGATAACAAGCAAAGGAATGTCCACTATGTTTTATTAAAACCCTTCCACAGCTGACTACTTCTGAGCCAGATGAATCTAGACGGCAATATGTATGTGAAATAAATGAAGAGTTCAATAGCAAAAACAGATATCTCCATTTTCAAAAATTACCACAAAGCTTCTTTCTTGTTGTTATCATCTGCATATATTATCAATAGCAGTAAAATACATTTGAAAATATTACTACAAGCCTCTAATGACTTTTGCAAATGGTGTTTGCCTGTTTTTCCAAATGAATTCTTCAAATATAAATACAAAGTGGCAGAACTCTTACCCCTGTTCAAGTTGTCCTTTGGTATTGTCCTCTCTCCTCCTTGACTTCTTCTTCTGGTGGACTGCTTCTCTAATTATTTTTTTTTTTCTGACACTAGGAAACCCGGGTCACCTAGCACCCAGAGGAGGACAGAGGAAAGAAGCAGATGATCTGTGAGTGGGGATGGTTGTCTTCAGGAGTCAGCAGCCACAGGTGGGCAAGACGTCCCTGTGTCTGTGGAGGCGTGATGGACGATAGGGCATGACGCAGCCAGGGTAGGTCTTCATGTCACAGTCACCAGCAGATATGACAATGCTGTACATCTGTTTGTCCAGATTCCATGGGTTGAAGGAAAAAAAAAACTCCTAGACGTGATACCCCAAAAATAGTCAATCCAGCTACATGGATCTCAAGCTTAGATAATGGCGAGACAGGGCCAGAGTCAGAGACATGGGTTTGCATCAGGATTGGCAAAGGAAGGTACTGTTGTTTCAGAACAGGTAAAAGTATGCACTAAAATAAATGAGACCAATGAGCAAATCACAGCGCACTCGGAAACAGACAATTTACCGTGGTGACCCCAGTAGGCAGTGTACACAGTAGAAAGTCCTGTGTATTTGTTTTGATGTCTTCAGCTTCTTCTTCAGTGTCCCATCTTGGTTGATCATATCCAAGTTCAATTAGTAGTGGTAGCAGTTGTCCATTAAACTCCAGCCTGTTGATTTTCTGCCAAGCCAAACGTCACAAGCAAATGCACCTGAGCCTCAGATAGTCATGTGGTAACGTTGTGGGGTAGGGGAGGTGCATGTGTGTCTGTGTGTCTGTGTGACCCCCCAGTGATGCCCTGCCTTTGAGAATCGTCCCAGGCCATAGGTTGCTAGGTGAGCGCGTAATGATGACCTGCCTGAAATGCCCCCAGCGCCGCCCCATCTTGCACATGTCCACACAGTTTTAAAAGGGCGCTTGCAGTTAATGATAGCAAATAAAGAAAAGTAAACAGCGGGCGGCTAATGAGAGCTAATTCGGTTCGGCGCTCCGTTATGAATTAATGAAGAGATCACTTGGATGCCACAGCAACAGTGCGGAGGAACTGACTTGTGAGAGGCCCCTAAGAGCTAGTAATCATTTTAGGGCTTTTTGTTGTCTGGAAACATGGCTATGACATAATAGGCCCCCACTATATATTATCTTCCTATATCTACTTTGCTATGCACAATCTCATTTAGTGTCTTCTCTCTACCTCTTTAACAGTTTTGTCAGTCTATCGGCCATGGTGTGGTGCCCAGATTGTGAAATGACTGGTCTAATTGCTGTCTGTCACATCAGGTTCAGACTGGCTCAGGTTTGACTCTCACTGATTTGCACACTGCCTGCTTCATCATCAAGATCTGCTACAGTTAGAGAAAGGATCGACAGTCGAGTCGAGTGGTACCTTCTAAAGAAAAACAGAGGTGGCTTAATTTTCCAAAATAATAAATAGCATATTATTGTTGTTTTAATTTGTATAAAGAGATGGGAAACTAGGATGGACGTTCTAGTTTTACCAAACTTTCATTTACACTTCTTGTCAAAAAAGATTTTCTTAGTCCAGCATTTATTTATTTATACAAATATGAACATTTATTTTTCTCCAGGATAAAAAAATAAACAATAATATTCTGTGGTAAAAACTTCTCTCTAAATATGAATTTAAAGCTTAAGCATCACTGGCCTTTGTCAAGATATTCAATGCATTCAAAATCACTTTAGATATTAAAAATAACCTCTGTAGGATACATTTTAAAATGTTAATGTGAAATTTATTACAATTTTAAATAAAAACCCAGCTGAGTTGGGGATTATTTTTAGTCTGTTCTGTCTCAGAACAATGCTCTAATGAAGCCCACGAATATTAGATTTTGTTTTAAAAACCTGGGATGTGAAGCACTGATTGCTGCACTTGTGTAAGTAAAATGAAGTGTTGTGGTACGGCATGGGCGTACCAGAAGGGTTTGCCATTACAAAGGATTTGTAATCAGTTTGAAAGGGTGGGTTCTGAGGATACTCCAGACAAGCTTGTGATTGGACTGGTTCAGTACAGTGGACATATTACTATAAATTTTACACTGATTTGTTAAAATACTTGGCACATAAACAGACAGAGTACGTTTTAGCCTGTCTATTTTTGAAAAGATGTAATATAGATCTGCCTTGGCTTATGTAGTGGAAGATGGAGTGGACATTGTTCGTACATCAGATGGTTCTGTGACCACCACAAGCAGCATTTTCACTGCTGGTGATTAAGAGTACTGATTACTTTAAACCTCATGTCCAACACTATCATGAACGTGAATAAGCTTAGAGCATATTAGTGCTATCCTCATCATGTCTGTATTCATGAATATTACCCCATAATGACCATCCAACAACATTTAATCTCATGTATTACAGCTGCAGTCCATTGTAGTGACAAAAAAAAAAAAAAAAATTGAATTACACATCGGGTGAAATTGCATTTGTGTGGCTTGAAAAATGCCATGCTGTGTTCATCCAATAAACATGTGAGCCAGTGAGTCCTTGTATTAAAGCAGAGTATAAGCACCTTTGACAAAACCTGCTAATCCTCTTTTTATTACATTTCTTTGGAGTCATTAGCTCAGTCGGTGCTGTGTGGAAAGTACAAGACAAATTTCTTATAATAGCGCAGAGTAAGGCAGGGTTGTACCTGTCCCTCCATACCTCCTCATCGACAGGTAGAAGGTTAATTCAGTGTCTAATAGACCGGGGAGGTGGGAATCATTTGATGTCAAAGAGTAATTGACTTTGTGTGGGTCCAGAGAGAAAGAGAGAATGGGTCTCTCTTTGGAGCATAACACATCCACAAACCATCGGGAACCATTATAGGCATCAGATAAGTGATTCTGAGGTGACCTTAATGTGGCCCCACCCCCTCTGCGGCCCATCTTCTGTGTACCATGACATAGCCATGCTTGTAAACGTGTTGTTACCGTTCAGAGGAATAATCACCATTGCTCGAGTGTTTTGTATTTAGCTATAGCATATATTGATCTCTGCTGTATATTAATTGTAAACTTCTCAGTGAAATTTCACTGTAGCAAGTTACGCATTCACTTGTGCTTTTATCGTTGAAAAATTGCTATTGCTAATGCAACATGTAAGACCAGGTACCTGGATTTCTTAATTCCAAGTGAATACAGAGCAGGGAGCAGACATAGGGGAACACAATTTTTTAGCTCTCTTAGCACTTTTCTTTGCCTCAAATGTCAGACTGCACGATTAATCAAAAACTCATAAGCCATTATGCATGCATAAAATATTATGACGCTTATGGTGGGGGAACATATAATATATATTGGGCTATATGGGTTGGGTTATTTGCTGCATATGTTATGTGTGATTTAGAACAAATTCCCCATCTTTCAGCCATAAAATTACTAGATGTACTAAAGAGTAATAGTGACCTTTGAGTACTTCCTGCCCTCCGGTAGTGTACATTTGTATGTTTATTTGACTTTTACACCAAATCTCCTTTTCATTGAGATCACTTTTTTGTGACTTCATGTTCCATGATAATGAAAGAATAACAGTAACACAAACAGTATATTTGCAGGAAAACATATTTTTGCTGTTTTATTTATTTTTAGCATGTATTCTGGACATCATGATCCAATGTATATTATCATTATCATTCTATACAACTGTTTTGTTAGAGGTAAGAATACCCATGATGCTATGCATCTTCGTAATACTTAACATTCAATAAAATAGGTCAAATAAATGAACTGGAATGATTCCTGGTTTTAGAAATGTATATGTTTTAAAGACAAATATGATATTTATACATTTATTAATAATCTATAATGTTCATTTGCAACCAGATAATGAACTGGGCCTTTTCTTATTTCATTCAGACTTGATGGCCCATAGCTCAGCGGTCCTTGCCCCTTCGCCTATGACATCACTGCCTGGAGGGGCACAGTAGCTGGACGGTGTCATTTAAAATCTCTCCTTGACTTCTACCTGCGTTTGTTGCGCCCCACTTTACTGCGCAGTTATCCAGTGACATTAAGTAGACAGGGGATTTACGTTACTCCTCAGGGCAAAGAGGACACCGGGAGAAGGGTTGTCATGGAAACGGACCCCTACAAGGCTGTCGGGATTGTTTAATTATTCAGGACCACCATCACGGAGCATCAGCAGGGATTCAACTGGCTCCGATAAAAGAGGGTGTGAATGGTGAGATTAAAAAATTATGCAGAGGTGGAGAATTGTGATAAACTTTGAACATAGTGTAAGTGGTGAGTGATAAAACTATGATGCAGTAACATTTTGATTGAGCTCCTACAGTAATAGATAAATCAGCTGTTGAGTAAAACATACATTCAGTTTTACTTAGAGGTTTGTTGCATTTACTGGCTGAACATAAACATGATGTAAATAAATGTTAACATTAGGTTGAGGCATACAGTAGTTATACCATATTGTAGGGCACTGCTTAGTGTTAAGGGAAGTATGTGGATGTGCAGCCATAAAATTAATAGGAAAGAGGCTACTACATTGAACACTATAGCTTTGCCTCTTCTTAACAATTGGCTGAGATAATGTATTGAAGGGCTACCGCCTACTCGCCTGCACGTTCTATCCAGTGTCATATTTTTAGCTCTGGCATTTATTTAACTGTATTTGCACAGTTCAAAAAGAACTACCTATTACATAATTAAAGGACAGTTGTAAAACACACACTTTCTGACGTATTTCAAATAGAATACACTGGATGACAAAATATTTAGTTGTACTAGTCCTCAGGAGTGTCAGGATTGATGCGACTTAAACACACACACATACAACAGAACATAATTTGTTTTCCTGACAGCAGATGCTGCCATGTGAACGGGTTTTGTGTTCTCACAAGCAGTTGAATAACTGGCAAGAGGTGCCTCACCAATCTGTCACATGTAATATCCAGGAGTGTGCAAAGTGTGTGGTAACATGCTGTCTTCATGGACAGGGCTCTTTATGGACAAGTAAATTCTCTGTGAGGCATGTGAGAGCTGTCAGCTGCAAAAACCATCCATTTTCTGACAAGGAGTGATAGTTTTTACAACCTCCTTCATCCCAGAGCTCTTCCCATTCAAGAGCACTCTAAAATGAAAGGACTCTCCAGGATGTCAACCCTACATGTGTATGCTGTACTATATGATTTAGAATGACAAACCCCTTTGTATATATGTCTTAACATGACTTAACTCTTAAATGTAGTGACTTAGTGATGTCAAGCATCTCATTAAAACTAATGATGTTGGCCCCTTGCCAAGTGAAAGTTTGAATATTAAGCTGTTTAAGGTCTTTATAAAGTCTTAAGTGGATGTTAGCAAAGCAAAAGTCATACATTAAAAAGCAGCACCACAAGATATAAAGGAGATAGAAAGCCTCAAAGATGCTTGACTGCCCCCAAGTGGTGATAGCATATGTGTAAAGATTTTTCAAATCACTTTTTTACTTTGTTCAGAAAGAATATTTATTGAATTGGCAAATGAAACGTTCACAACACGACTATACACATCATTGACAATTTTCTTATAATGCCTACGTATGTGGGTAAAACAATTTACAAAGCACAATCGGTTTGTACATTTAGAAAAGCCACAAAATCAAAATAGGTCTTTTGGAATTGATCTTCTTTGCTGCGTTTAACAGTAGAGTGGTTATAAGGCAAAAAGGTTACTGTCCTCCAGAGGAACTGCTGACTGACATTCAGACACTTCCAATTACACACATATGGAAGGTATCACTGTTCAGTGGGGGAGCCCTGCTCACATCCGGACACGCTGCAACGCTTTGCAAGTAAAGGCACCAAAAGCACTTACAATGATTTTTTAAAAGTTTGTTTCCTGCTTAATTCAGTTATCTTATATCACAATGGTTTGGCACATAAATAAAAATACTGAGGCAGCTGAAAGTAAAAACATTCAATCATTTAATATATATATATATATATATATATATATGTGTGTGTGTGTGTGTGTGTATATGTATATATATATGTATATATATATATATATACATATATATAATGTGTGTGTATATATATGTGTGTGTGTATATATATATATATATATATGTATGTATGTGTGTGTGTATATATATATATATATATAATATTTTATATATGTGTGTGTGTGTGTACACCAGTGTGTACACCAAGGCTGCATCTGTGACCAGCACTGTAAATAAAGAAGCATATGCATTAATCCAGTAAATCCATGTAGGAATCCATGAAGGTGCTATAACACATAGATTGCAGCTGCACGATGATCAGGAGGTTTCCAGTTCCAATATTTTGGTGTCATCGGCTGCAACTACAAATGTATGAATTGTAAAAGGAGAGGCTGAGTAAAATGACACTTGCAGTGGTACTTCTCCTTTATATCAGGTAAAATCTCTTCTGATAATAAATAACATATGTGAACAGAAGAGATTAACAGTTTTTTTAATGTGTGGTTTCTTTTTCAGTAAAACTGGTATGAGTTTTTGTTTTACTTAATAAATAATTATGTGGTCACTTTAGTTTCTATAGGGGATGTTGTGTCTTCAACAGAAAGTGCATTGAGTCATCTGCGCTGAGCATCACTTAAAAGATACAAAACTCAATTACAACATAAAAAATAATCCTAGTTACAAATACCCTCCTTTTGAAATGGTATACAGTTTGTTTTATAATAAATTAAAGGTTCAGAAGTTCACATTCATAAGCTGGTTGTATATAGGTATTTTTGCTAAACGGTATCTCTGTGGTTCATATCACTGTATTTCTGTGGCTGCTTTGAGTAGTTCCAGGTCTTTGCGTGTTGGGGCTCCAGGCTGTGGACATCCATACGACACCAAAGCTAGAGGCAGATAGCGCTCTTGAACGCCCAGGAAATCATTCCCCTCACTGGCCTGAAGTCTCACCCATGGAGGTGATGTAGACCCTCCTTGAAAAGCCCAGAGGGCTACACTCTCTGTGGAGGAATGAAATAGGATAAGTATGTATTGAGTACAGTACAAGGGTGCCCACACTTTTTCAGCATGTGAGCTCTACCTACTACAAAAATGTAGGGCTGGGCGATATGGACCAAAAAATATATCTCGATATATTTTGCTATATCTCGATATACGATAAAAAATAACCCCCTCCCACACTACTCCAAAAACAACAAACACATTTTATCTGAATAATATTCATTTAGTACTGCACTTAAACACTCTGTGCCCCTTTTTGGACCCTCACCCACAGTTTAAAACCCTCTTCTTTAAGAGAACTTCCACTGGCACTTTACACAAAACTGCTTCAAAGTGAAAAAGTGTGCAGGATTTTTAAACCTGTATTTTGACATTCCTAACTGGAGTTACATTCTCTTGTTTTAAAGTGATGTTTAGTCTCTGCACATTTACCAAACCAAACGCACATTGTGACAAATATGATCGCACTCAGTATTCAGACCTTGAGTCCGTGACAAGACCAAGACAAAGCTCTCGCTTTAGAGAGGGATGCCCAGCAGCATGGGGCTGTCTAATGAGTGGGACAGGTGTGGGTCCTGCTGCGGGGCGCTCCTCGTTTAAGGGGCGTGGGTGTGTTTTGAAGCGGAGTTTGTTCGTATCAGTGATATCAGCCACACGCGGAGCTTGTATGCTGGAGTCGTGCACAGTCAGAGGTGTCATGTGGTTGCGCTCGCGCTGGGCAGGTGCATTTAGAAAGTTTAACTTGTCACGTTACGTCTGTGCGCAGCTCCTTATTGTGGCTGCAGAAGCGCTCGCACAGATGCACCTGTTTGTTCGCACGACGAAATATTTGCTCGCAAATGCGAGTGAAATGGGCGCACTGGAGAGCCCTGGTCCTAGTCTTGGTTTAGTCCGCGACCGAGCCCCAGGCTCTGCGGCCGCGTTTAGCCCTGGTTTAGTTCTAGTCTTGGTTTAGTCCGCGGCCAGCTCCGGGCTCCGGGGATGAGCACAGGGGACATAAGCGAGAAGGAGGCGAGCGCAGCACAAAGAAGCCAAGACAAGCGAAGCGGCGAAACCAGAAGTAAACGTAAGCATTATAGCGATATATCGATATGTCAGAATTCATATCGAGTTTCAAAAATATCTCGATATTTTTTAAATATCAAGATATCGCCCACCCCTACAAAAATGCTAATCATTTATTTATTTATAAATATATTGAGAATCAGTCGTGGTGGAACGGTACTAGGACTTAATGATCATGTGGGAAAAGGCTGACTTACATAAATAAGTTTTTATAGATCTATCTCCATTTTATCTGATAAATGTTAATTTAAGCTTAAAATAAACCAAGCAAACTGTACTGCATTTAAACACTCTGTGCCCCTTTTTGGACCCTCACCCACAGTTTGAGAACCCTTCTTTAAAAGAACTTCCACTGGCACTTTACAGAAAGCTGTGAAGAAAGTGGGTAGGATATTTAAACCTGTTTTTTTTAGTTCCTAACGGAGTTTGCAGTGTCCTCTACATTTACCAAACACGTCGTGACAAATATGCATTTGTGTACTTTTATTAAGCAAACTTCAACCACATAGCGCAGTAAGCCTGCTCTGTGCTGTAGACTGTTTTGTAACATAAATTTAGATTAGTTTTTGATTCGCATTTCTTCTTGCCCTTCTAATCAGCTCACATTGATGAGGCAGTCTGTGTGCACTGTATGTGGGGAGGAGCGGTACGCTGACGTGAGGCGGACAAACAGGTAGGATGTTTTAAAAAGTTTAATCTGCCCTGTGATACACACTGGTTCGTGAGGGTACTGTTGCAGACAAGCCATGCGCTGGGAGCATGTGTGTTTGTGATGTACCACACAGTGTCGATGGGCTTCAGATGAGCGCACAGGCTGCAGAGGGAAGCCCCGCACGCTTCCGCACGCTGGTACTAGTATTACCGACAACAGCGGCAGTAATGAAATATGAGTGCCCTCGGCGGGTTTGGGTCCAACACAAGACCGAGACCAAGCGCCTTCAAGAGCGAGACAAGGCCAAGGTCAAACGTGGTCGAGTCCAAACATGGTCGAGTCCGAGACGAGACCAAGACCGTAAAAAAAAAAAAAAAAAAGATCTTGAGGCCGGTCTCAAGACCAAGCCCCATCTTGAGTGCTTCAACACTGCAATCTACCCACACTACTTGGGGATCAACTGGTAGATTGCGATTGACATATTGAGTACCCTTGGTATAGAACATCTATATTTTAGAACTTGAATACCACACCTTTACTGTGGAGATGAGCAGCTTTAGCCAAACCAAGTGAGACTAGATGTTGTGCTAAACTGGCCACACCGTCTAGTTGCCCTCTTGTAGCCATAAGTACTATTGACCTGGAAGGAGACCAGGGTGTTAGCTCTGTTAACACACAAATATGAACAATTTTCTCTTTACCTCTTTGGTATTCCCATTTTTAGATACTGTTCCATCTTGGAGTCCATTTTTCCAAACAAGGTTTTCTTGATTACTTTACCAGAACACGCATCCACAGAGACCACCAAATAGCCAGTCTGAGAGAAAGCCATGGCTACCTTGTTCACCTGCCAGGGAAAATGAATAAGTGTTGATGCAGAAAATGATTAAATATTCCAGGCAAGCCAAGTGTGGCTGTATTTTGTATTATGTGACAAAGTCTGCTTACTGTGATGAAAGAGCTGTTGTCACCCATTTGTTGCTCTCTGCTGCTGAGAGACTTGACTTCGGTCTGGAGATAATTTGTCCATGGCTCACTGGAGAATACAGCCTACAATACAAAGATGTAAATCATGTCAATGAGAGATCGACACTAGAGCTACTCCACTGGACAGCACATACCTGTTTAGCTCCACAGTTCTGGCATGGCTGAGTGTTCAGAGTTGGCATGGGCACTGTAGCAGAGGGTGGTTTTTCATACTTGGGGTAGGCCTTGGCTGTACAGTTACATGTCTGTTTGGAAGTTGTGGTGGCCAAAACCTTCACTCTCTCACAACCTTTTACAGAACAATAGCTGTGACCGTCTCTGCTGTGCCGTGCCCGAAGATAAAGCCACAACAAGCTGAACAGAGTGGAGTCATCAGTAATAAAATAATAATAAAAAGAAAGACTGAAGTATAAAATTAATTTACTGACCTAGTGTTTTGATCAAAGAAATATTTTCTTTCTGTTGGCCTCTTTTGCAACTCCTTAAGGGATGAAACTGTGCCATAGTCTGTCAGGTCATCAAATGTGTTGCTTTGTCTATCGTTGATGTCAGCCATGATCTGAAAGGCTGTGTCAGGTTGGTAACACAAACCCACAAGAACCCAGTCATCTCTAAAAACAAAGTAAGAAGAATCCATCCATTCATTTAATGTCATAGTATTGTAACATATGGAGATTAACAACAGGCATCATAAAACATTACCCTGAACCTTGCAAACAAATGTCCATAGAGAGGCATTTGGCAAAACAATATAATACAGTAAATACATTTTGAAAATGTTTAATAGTGTTAACACTCACTTGTCGAAGTTGATTAGAGAAAGGACCACTTCTCTGGGAGCAGGTCCGCTCCAGTGTAGTGTGTAGCTCTTGCTCATCATCAGGATAGGCTGGTATTGCTGTGACAGCGCCCCCTGGCTGTTAATCCCTCTCAGTACCAGAGGTGATTTTGGATATTCATCACGTATGATGGACAGGGTAAGGCTGGGGGCTCCCTGAGTTTGTATGTACACCTGAAAAACATGGACATAAGTAACAATACATTTATAAAAAAACAAAGCTGACACGCTGCAGGCCAGATTAAACCTGTACCTGAGAATATCGGCCACTGCAAATCACTGCATTCCATCGTGGTGTACTAATGCATTCTGGATGCTGGATTAGGTAGTTGTCTGCTCTTCCCACATATGTGTCTCTGTAGCCTGTGACTGAACCATCCACATCATGAAAGATGGAGTTCTTGTCTCCATCCAGATCATTTTCCTCAAACCACTGACCAGGGTTCCCAAAGAATGCTCGCAGACGTACCTGTGGATTAGAAGGTTCAACATTATCACAAAAAAATAAAATGAGTACCAAAATGATAATGTAATACATTAATGACAGTTGCAAGATAAATACTAAGACTTGGGTAGTATGTTACATAATACAGTCACTAGAGGGCCTCAGTGCTTTACCAATACAATTGCATGAATCTGTGCTTGGGGTTTGGAATGGTCCTAGCTTCTGTCAATCATACCAGCAACAGAGGGCCCCCTCACCACTGTCAACACACGTGTGCCTGAGGTGAAGGCCAAGCACTAAATACATCAGTGTTTAGGCTTGATTGGACTTGCAATTCATCTAAAATTAAAAAAATATCCAGAAGGCACAATTATGAGTCTGTGCTTACAGTGTTGTGAAATTCCAGCTGGGACAAGTTGTTGCGAGGGGTTAGTTGCCAAGTATTCTTCAGGTTAAATCCCACTGCACTTGTGTAGCGCTCCACTACACTGGTGTTCCGCTCAGCTGTGGGCACAAACCCCCGGAAAGTACTCTGTGTGAGTCGCACGGGGCCATCATAGATCTGGAATCCTCGTATTGGAAATGTCCTAAAAAAAAGATTGACAACATTATGAAATAATGCAACTAAATATGGCGTCTTGGATGTTGCAATGATGGATGTTGACAAACCACAATGTCCAGTGAGTTGTGCTAAAAGAAATCTTACAAATAACATGAACTTTATGTTACCTGTGTTAAATGTCCCTTTTGCTCATAATACTTAAATGGATGAAGATTTGAATTAGAAGAGGCAACTAAGGCATAAAATCAAGTTTTTGCTGAAATGAAAACAGCATTACTAATAAAAGTCATGTAGTAAAATGTTGTTATGTCATACAGAGTGATAAGGGCATTAAAATGTATGGAGGATTTAGTGTGGTGAAATGTGCTGCTTTAAACCACACATTGCAGTATAAAAAGGTCCCTGAATACAAACACCCCCCTGCGGATTTAGCCATGGATCAAATGTCTGTGTTTACTTTGAATGGGAAAGCCACACACTAGACAGTGATCCAGTAACAGAAATATATTTTTAAATAGTTTAACTTGCTGCTGCCTGCTCTCACCTGTTTCTGGGCAGCGTCCTATTCTTTCCATCCACTCCTCCTTGGCCCCAGTATTTATTCTGTCCCCCATTGGTTCCCCTGTTTGGACTTTCACCTACAAATAGTGACTGTGTCACCTCCTGACTGGACCCTTCATCCTTGGGGTAACTTCCATCACTGTAAAATGATTCAAATGAAATCATTAGCTTATCATGCTGGTGTACAAAGATTAAAAAATACTTTTTTGTTTTATACCTAGCAAAAGAAAGTCCCACTCCATTGTCAGCAAAACTGTAAATGGGAAATAAATACATTAATCCGTCATTATTCATTATTATTAATGTGTCTTTAAAATGGTGGAAGCTTGTGTGTGGCTGCATGTCTTACCCAGAGTTCTGAATGACTATGTCACCACCTCTGATCCATGCACCCAAGTCATTGTTCTTGAAAGAAATCAGTGTGTCAATTACAGCTGACACTCGAGGTTGAGTTGGATCAGCATTTTCATGAGGACGAAATCTATAAAATGTCAAGAATTAAATGTATCTTCATTGGGTCACAAATGTCTCCCTTTTTCTCACACTCCTCATACTAAATGCACATTCACATACGCTGAGTGTTCAGCAGTCTCAGTGGACATGCAAGATTTTTTCCATCTAGCGCAGAGCAATGTTTGGGTAAGGTGCAGAAGACTGGAAACTCTATCTGTGAAACTCTGTTTTCTCTGTCAACACAAACCCAAAGGAGGTTCCCCTTAAATGTAGTCACAAGGCCCACTATCTTAACCTGGTCAATGGATTGATCGTTCTGGAGGAATATTTAACTATTGCTTGATTTATTTATAGTTATTGGCAGTGGCTTACACAAATACATTAGTAAACCACAGATACCTAAATATTTGCAGAGTGTAACATAAAACGGTTGGAAATGCTTAATCATTTTGAAAGAGATTCAAACAGATACAGCATGCAGCATAGTCAGGTTTGTAAGTTAGCAAATCAAAAGGCTCTATAACGTTACAGCCATTAGGGCAATATACATAATACAAACCTAGCACTGTTATCCAGGCACAGATATTCTCTGGGGTCAGCAGCACTGGCATTGGTGGTCTTCACTCCTTTATCAATGAAAAGGCCAGCCTAAAAGGAAGTAGCATCCAAATATTCTTAATTTTACTGATGGAGATCCAAAACAGAACAGCCATGTTACTGTTGCACCACATGAATGTTGACCATGAGTTTATTTTGGGTTAAGAGGTATTAATAAACAAACTTTAGCTTACATAGCTACAGAATTACTGTTGAAAATGAGGAAGTGGGAAACATCTGTGAATAATCTTAAGGCTATTTACTGTTTTCACTGTACTATAGAAATAGTATATACATGTGCTGTGCTTTGAGTTGGCCAGTGGTATAAACTGGTCATACCTTCACTCAGAGCTGCAAAGACTTCACAAAGAACTCACAGTTTACCTGTTTGACGTCTGTCATTACATAACAAGGTGCTATTGTGCAACCCAGATGTACGCGTATGCCAAAATACTACTTCTCTTTTCTTAGTAGTAAGCACAGGGGGAAATACTTGAGAAACAGCACAAAACTGAAGGCTACTGTTTATCGACAGATAAAGAGATAGAGATAGAGAGAGATAGAGAGAGATAGACAGAGATAGATAGAGATAGAGAGGTAGAGAGATAGAGAGAGATAGAGAGAGAGATAGAGAGACAGAGAAAGATAGAGAGATAGAGAGAGATAGATAGAGAGAGAGATAGAGAGAGAGATAGAGAGAGATAGATAGAGATAGAGAGGTAGAGAGGTAGAGAGAGATAGAGAGAGAGAGATAGAGAGAGATAGAGAGATAGATAGAGAGAGAGATAGATAGAGAGAGAGATAGAGAGAGAGAGAGATAGAGAGAGAGATAGAGATAGAGAGAGAGATAGAGATAGAGATAGAGATAGAGATAGAGAGAGAGAGAGAGAGAGAGATAGAGAGATTGTTCAGAATAGAATATACCTAAAAATATACCTTAAAATTGGAGTGTACGCGATTGTTGTAGAAAATACCAAGAGGGGTGAGCTCTGCTTTGGTTTCTGGTACCAATCCGTGAGAGTCACCAGTGGAAGTGCTATGGAAAACAAACCATATGCCAGCATCCTACAACAACAAGGATTTAACATTAGCCATTGACAGAACATGCACATAATCACAGAAAATGAAGCGAAGGTGGAATATTTATAGGAGCTTAACAGCTCATAAAAGTCTAACTCTATGGTTATTACCTGTAGATAACCCAAATATCTCAGACATAACCCCACTGGATAATAAGCACAGGCAGTATTCTGCTTGTACCCTCCCCCTCCTATAACTAAGAGATATAAAAGCCACTTACATGTAAAAAACATTTTCATGATGCATGTACCTGTTATGAGTAGTGCAGAACATGCAGCTTATTTTAAATCACATGGGCCTTATTTGTCATTTTCTTTTCTTTTTCTTTTTCATTTTCTTTTATTACCTGTGAACCAGCAGCAGCATTACTGATAAGGTTGTTGTTTGGGTTGGCAATCCAGAATGTTGAAACCGCCCTGTAAATGACCCCGGGACACAAAGTGAAAAACATGCACAGAAAACCCATTATATACACATTTCAGATCAGAAATAAATGACAGTGTAGAACAAAGATGAACCCTTTGAATAACCCCATTGAGACTGTCCAACAAACATCAAACAAAAAACAACAGATGGCAGTCTACGCGAAACTTGTTTCAATTATATTAAATGTGCTCACTACAAATTAAATTTCTAGTTTTTGTGTGTGTGTAACAATAACTGAAATATGACGATATCGTATCGTCAACGGTCTCACAATAATATCGTGGACCATCACAATATATCGAATCACAAGTCTCGCTTAAATGAATAGTTATGATGCAGAAATAGCTAAAACAAAACAGAGGTAACAACATAGATCCTTTTCTCTGTTCTAGTGCAGACTACATGAAGAAATGACTGTTCTAAGCACTTCTTGGATTAAGTATTGTGAAGGCATTTTTAGAGGTAATATTTCAATAAATATCATACTGCATACTACTACTGCATACTACTACCACCACTACCACTACCACTACCACTACCACTACTACTAAATATTGTACTGTGAGGTTCATACCATGACAATATCATATGGTGAGACTTGGATATTGTTACACCCCTAAGATATATATATATATATATATGGACAGTTCCAACCAAATAAAGAATTATGGTTGTCCTGCAATCAAACAATTAACAATGGGTGGATATAAATACAAAGTTACAGCTCTTTGGGAAATATTAAGAACTAATACTTTGCAAAAGCTTGTCAGGAAATATTAAGAAATAGTACTTTATAATAAGCACTTACTTGCATTCTGTACTGGGAGAGGGAGCATAGTTCTTATAGACTTTGCCCCGGATGCTTGTGCAGAGTGTCTCATTGCGGTCAGTGGGTAGCAGAGTCCCTGGCCGTGTGAGCATGCCAAGGTTATGGTAGAAAGTGTTTCGTTGTTCAATACCATCCTCCAGAAAGAAGCAGTGGCCCAGGGTGTCATAACCTACTGTGTTTTTCACCTAAACATAAAGATCAAGACAAGTTGCAAAAGTAAAGTTAGTTGTTTTTATGTTACCTTGAGCTGTAATGTTCAAAATGTTCATCACATCTCCACTGAGAACCATATCAGGAGCACTGAGGGGAAAGCAGAACGGGAACTGCCGAAGCCAATTTAAACAATGTTATCTGACAGCTGACAAATCACACTTCAACAATGGTTTAAGAGAGGATGTTTGGAACATTAAAATCATTCAAGGACAGTACTTGACCTGGCACTGCTTTATGTCAACAGGGAGTTACTGTGATCACATTTGCACAGAGAATACTTTCAAAATGTATTTAGTTAAAGAATACTGAATACTTGCATTAAAATGTGTTTTTAAATAATCCAGTTACATGGTCCACTCAGATTATTATTATTATTATTATTATTATTATTATTATTATTATTATTATTATTATTATTATTATTATTATTATTATTATTATTATTATTATACTGTCAATTAGGGGTGTAACGGTACATGGATTTTGTACTGAACCGTCTCGCTACTGGACGTTCGGTTCGGTTCAGGACTGTGCATGAATGAGTTTGCGCAATTTCTGTCAACTTAAGTCGCCTAAATGCCGCTCTGAATAAAATGGCCAATTTTGTCAAATAGGGTCCCCCTGCACGACATGGCAGACATATCCCTACATTCCCGACTCAGAATTTCGTCATGCTTCTGTACAGAAAAGTCGAGTTAGAGCGTGTTGTATTAGTGTGAGTGGGGCTAGTTTGCGAGCGAACCACTCATCAGAGCGATATTGTCTAACTCAGCAGGGAAAGGATGGCGCTGGTGCCTGATCCCACAGCCCCGGGAAACAGGGAGATCTGGGCAAAAGGAGCTGTAAAGCACCCTGGGAAGCAGCGACTTGTGGGCGGCGCCATGCGGCTTCTTGCCACCCGTAGGATCACCCGCGCTGTCTCAGCCCCCCGGATGCTCCAGGGACGACTGGTCTAAACCAAGACTGGACCAGGTCTAAACCAGGTCTAAACCAGATCTAAACAATTATCATTATAATTATAATTATAATAGTTAGAATTATTATTATTAGTTCGTATTATTAGTAATGATTTTCATGGCTTGTTTACTATTTACCTGAGCACTCAGTATTCACATACACAAGGTCTTTTGGGGGGAAAGAAGTGTTGCATATTATCATTCAAACATGTAACATTTTTGCATTTTGTTCCCATACTGTACAGAAAATGAACCGAACGGTGCCCTCAAAACCGAGGTATGTACCGATTAAACCAGCTTTAAGGTTATCACTAATTAGAGAAGGAAAAATATCACACATGCACTCACCACATGAGCTGTGTTGGGTTTTCGTTCGTCACTAAATCGTACAATTTAAAATCTAACTAATCGACCAATCAGATAACTTTATTCATCCCCCCAGGCAACTTAAATCAAATATCGCCATGCATTCCTTTGAGTTTAGGAACTGCATTCTGAAAACCACTACATGAATAAGTAACCAAACCAGAACAACTGTGAGTACACCAGCAGGTAAAAATGCTAAACAACCACCTCCACAAGAATTATAGCTGAATATTTACATCGGGTTGTTATAATCAGTTTGAACAATAATAAACCCGCCTTGCCTGAGTACCATTCATGTACATTAAAACACACACAGGCTGCATATATTAAAAATAAAATACTACGAACCAGCAAACCATTGGTGGCATGGACAGAAAGGCAGCGTGAAAAAGAGTGATGTATTGAGAGCCCATCTACATATGTGGGCTCCCAGTAGCCTCCTTTCTGGTCCACGTCTCCACACATGTGGAAATGCAGTGGGTAACGGCCCTTCTCCCGCTGCTGGCCCATGTTCTTCAGCTCCACATGGGAAAGATGAACTGAGGAAAAGTTACCAAGGATCTGTCAGGGGGAAAGGAGCACATAAGTACAATATTCAATGCCTAAAACAAAAATGGTCCCAGGAATATGTAAGGGGGCAGCACTGACAGCAGAACTATTACATTTCAGAGTTTCCAATGTATACTGGGTATGGGTTGACTATGAATTCTCCAAATCCTTTGTGGATTATGAACTACAGTTTACTTGGCAGTGAACTTGGCAGTGAATGAGTCAAGAGCACAAGCTTATTCATTTCTAACATGAAATGATCAAACCATAGATCTTTAGACACAGATGCACTCAAGCCAACCAATAAAACAGAAAGATGAACGCAAAAATGAAGATTGTGTTTCTAAGTTTACTAAGCTCAATAGGAGGTATTTTGTAAATATGGCATAATCCATGCAGTCTGGTTCTTGTTAAGATATTGGCCCCCTTCACTCACCCACTGCCCTAATCCCCCTCTATTGTATCAGCAGTAGCACATTAAATAAATATGCAATCTGATATATTGAAACAGTCCATGATATCATAGACCTCAATATCACAGTTGTGGTTATATCCTTACTTACAGGGTATTAAAAATGACATAGGATTGTAAATTATAAACAAACTGGAATGAATACAGAACAAACCTTGATATGGCCCCCAAATGTATCGTGGTTAAAGAAATGGCACAGATTGTCTCCATAACAAACGTTTTCCATTTCTCCGTAGATGATAATATTTCTGGAGAGTAGAGCGACCTCAGCACGCATATCAATGCCATCTAAAATCTCTCCCACATGGTTATAATGTGGTTTTCCTAGAAGACATATACATAATAATATTAGACTTGACTTTATGAATGAAAACATAACCCAATACAACTAACATTATAATACACTCTTAATAGATAGAAATGTTTATATTTGGAAACTAATGACCACACTGACCACAGCTATATTTAGGTAAATTTTTAAATACTGAAAAATTTTCAGAAGGAAATGACGGAGAGGCACACCAATAGTTTGGCTAAAATGTTTTTTGGGCTAATTAAAGCACAATGTAACCTTCTCTGCAGAGAGGGAGTTGACAAGAAATTTTGAAGGAAAGGAAGCAATATGGACTTTGATTATGTGATGGAAACATTTATAAAGGCTACATTTATAATGAGTTGATGGTTTCCTCTAAATATCAAAATAATCTCAACCTCTATGTGTAACTATGTCAAAGCAAAACCAATAGTAATAACACTGAATGGGGAGGCAATGTAAGAAGAATGATCTCTCTCACCTTGTATCCTGACTTGTCTGCTGTTGCATTGAGGGCAGGGCAGCAGGCTGAACTCCTCCGCTTGGTACATGGAGTAGTCAGTACTGGCCACGACCACTTGATCTCCAGGTTTCCAACTTTTCTGTACTTCATCCTGGAGATCCAACACAACCTGGTCAAGAGCATCTATCTGGAAGCCTGAGATGGCGACCCCTGGACAAAACAGAAGGTATTGTTACAGGTAATAAAGATAATTCATTAACTTAATTTAATATTATATTGTTTCTTACCATTTTTCCATTCACTGTAGGCACTGACAGAAAAGCCCACTCCATTGACAGTTGTGAAGTTGCGTACTGCCCAAGCCTGGCCAGCAGTCTCATGGTTTTCATGTTCCTTTACATCCTCTGAACAAGAAGTATTACCACCACCAACTACTGACACCAGGGCCCATGCCTGCCTGCAAATAAAATGAATGTGTTGGGGTCAAATATATAAATGCTATAAATCATTTTTATGTTATGATCTAAACATCCATACTATGTAGAAACAGTAGAGGCATGTGTGCAAAACAAGAGAGACCCACAGAGTTGTAAACAATAAAAGACTATTTTCAGCTATCTTGGTCTTTTTTTTCCTTTCAAGACACTAATCTAATTTTAAATTATTGACATGATTTAGGTGGGGTGCTGCTGGTGCCAAGAAGGACTGGGTGTGGGTGTGACAGTGACTAAGATGACATTTACATTAAATGGCAAGAGTCTTTAAATGATTCTTACTTCAGTTTAAGCTTTAGGAACACGGGAAACAACTTTATAGTTAGGAAATGTTTTCAAAGCAGTTATTTAAAGCCAGAATATGAATAACCTTCAAGAACACAATGTAACATAACATTCCTGACCTTTACTGGTGCCATGTCACAACTTGACAATACAACAAAAAACAATACACACATAGTATACATCTTAAAAAGTAACATTTAGCAAATCTGAAAACAAACAGTAAAATTATACTTTATAAACTAGTAATGTTTATCTTAAGAGAATGATGTGATGGTTAAAAGTAATGCCTCTATTTTATCTAGATTGTTTCATTTAAGTTTGGTTAGAAATGGTAAAGTCATCAAAAGAGAAGAGCATCACGGCACAGGGCGCGTCAGGAAGGGTAGAGGACATTGCAGAACTACAGGAAATATTTGTTTGCTGCCAGTGCCATTAGAAAGTCTTTTGCTGTTTTTCTTTTTTCATGAATGCAGTAAATGTAATATAGATCCTTCCAGCAATAGATAAGTCCACAGTAAGCCAGATCTAAAACCCCTTGTTAGATAAAAATAAACCAAAGAGTAAGCACTGAATCTAATCATTTCTATGACTCACTGACAAGTATTAGGCTTGGTCTGATTTATTCAGAAGGAGTAGACTATACAAGTGAACAACTGTACTGTACTGACTTGAAACCAGCCCCCAGTGGTGAAATGTGATACTGGAGAAGTAGTCTAGCGCTTGGCTTTTTAAAACAAGTACATAACTAAGCAAGAAATAACATACACGCATTTCTGTTAAAAAATACTTGTGCAACCACCAGATGTACCAAGAGGCATACAATACATAGTTCTAAATAGTATATAGTTCTAATGGGTTTTTGAGACCAAGTCAAAGTTTGTATTGCTGGGCTAAGTCATAGTGTGTGTTTCTTGTTTTAAAAAGTGAAATGCCACATTTTGTGCAAATCCTGTATACTCCCAGACCATAACCCCTTTACCCGGTGCGTGCTTCCTGTCCTGGCAAACTGCATTTCTGCAATAACAGAGTAAAAACAGGAAGACAGACACATAGTCTTTAGGGAAGCACTTCAAATAAAAAAATAATAATTTCTGTACTTGTCTGTATAAGTGAAGAGGGGGAAAATACATCCTCTGAACAAAAATCCATCCTTTAAAAAAAAACATCTTAATTGGTCCCAAAGGAACTAAAATAAATAAACACTCAAGGCCTCACACCTATGAGAACCATAACAAACTCAGAACATCAGAGAGCTTTGACACAGTGCACAAAGTCCAGATGTGATTTGTGGAATAAATGACCCATTACAACACAATATAGTATTACAGCACATGAAGCTAAATACTGCATGTAGAAATACTGCACTGCAGATGATACAAGATCTCTGCAACAAAGCAAAGGGATTATTTACCTGTACTTGAGGTCATAGACATAGCTGCTCCCCAGCCTCTCCTCAATGGCCTTCTTGGTCTCATCCAGAAGACTCTTCACAGCTGAATCTCCCACAGCCAGTGCCACAATTCTTCCTTCAGGCAGCGCCCTGAGCAGCTGCGTGAGCCGCCGACTGTCATTACGGGAATCATGAGTGTCGTAGCGCTCAGACAACAGCACAGCAGAGGTGTCCTGGTCCACCACACGCAGATTAATACCCCGGCTAAAGTTTCGTTGAAAAGCATGACCTCCAGTGGGTAAACCCGAAGCTGGGATGGTGCGTGTTAGCAGAGACCAGGAGATTCTTTCAGTGCCATGCAGTTCCAGCTTTGCACCACTCATGACCCCAATGAACTTGCGGCCAAAGACAGGGACATCAGAGAGAGCTTGGCTGTCTGAGCGTCCCATGAGTGCAATAGACGCATGGGAACGATAACGACATTTGGGACCACCAATGTGCAGGGCTCCACCATCTTCAATGAGGATGAACCCAGTTCTAAGGGTTATGTTTTTGTTTCCATCGGGGCTGTCTGCAAAAACTACTCGGCCTGCAACAGACATGTAAATGAGTTACTTGCTGATACTATACATAATGCAATGGGAATAAAAAGACAGGACTTTTTAACCACAGTGTAATTAAATACATTTTAAATGTTATTGAGAAAGAGCCACTTCAAACATAGCTTTAATGATGATGATTCTCTGTTTAACTAATTGGAGTGATGTCAGTGCAATTTTAGTTGAACAGACATTGCAAAAAAAGTGAAACAGTGCAACACGGATTGTTAGAAAGCTGTAATTGTCCTACCTCCTGATTGGATTGTTAGGGATAGAAACGTAGCAGAGGTTTCCAGTCTAAATAAATGTCCCTTTCTGACGACAACAGCCTTCTGTGGTTGATGGCCTGGATTCCAACTGCTCAGAGAAGGATTATGATCTGGACAATTTTCTGTAAAGAAGAGTACAAAATTAGAGTTGATTTTGTTGCACACAGTAAAAGTAATGTGTAAAAGTAGAATATAAACGTAAAAAGTAGATATTTTTGACAAAATGGAAAATGCACAAATTTCACTAAAAATAAACTTACATGTGTTATATACATATACTGTATAGAACACCAAAGAAATTTCCCAAATAGCAGAGTTCTTTTTTTTTTTTAAATGATAAACCACATGTCTCAAACCCTTCATATGCACAGATTATATGAAGTCTGAAGTACTTGCCCTGAAACATCATGTCATGTGGAAATAACTGGGAGTGGATCTCTTCTTGTGTTATAGCTTTAATTCATCAAATGTATACTGTATGTACATAGTGTATAGATGTGGTGATTGAATGGGACTACTTTAGCTTACTGATTAATTGGATGCATGATTGCATTAATATACATTGTATTTTATTGGTATGGACATCATTTATGACATCCACCTGTCCAGGGACTGAATGAAGGTGGCAATGAGCACTTTTGCTATAACCTGGCATAAACATATTACCTCTTTTTGTAGGTCAATGTTTTTATGTGCATTGTCCCTGATAAATAAATGAACCCAATTCAAACTCAGGACCCAGCATGCAGGAGTCTTTTGTATTTTTCAACATTGCTTTAACCTACATATGCCACGGAAGTAGAAAATCTTGAATCTTAGCTTATATTTTCGCATGTTGTTTCACAATGGCTGGACCAGTCAGATGTTTTTCATCATTTCTCCTCATTAAATTTGACTGCTATGCTGATACACCTGCCTTCAGCTATAACACTGTGTTGTAGTTCTGGTGATTTATTTCAGTACTCACCATCCAGAACATCATGCTTTGAGAGACTAAAGATGAGAATAAGAGACAGAACGAAAGTGCACATGGAGGCCCCAAAACAGATGAGCGTGTTCTTTCTTCTCTGCAGACTCTGGGCACGGAGCGTGCCCCGATGTTTCTCCTCAGTCCGGCTGTATGGGGCTGGTCTCTGTGGGGGTGGGCCATGAGGTTTTATCGGGGGAGGTGGAGGAGCCTTGGCTGGTGGTGGTGATCGGACCGGTGCGACCCGTCCAGGCATGTAACTAGGCGATCTCGGGTGGTTGCCAGGGAACGGGGCCACAAAAACTGGGTATCTGCCTTGGCCATCGCTCGTCGGCATTGTCTATGTGTCTGCCACCTATAAAACAAATAGAGTAAGTAAATGAAAAAGCTAAGTTTGAAAGAAAGTTTAACTCAGGAAGAAGACCCTAAAGGAGGCTGTTTAAGAGAGTGAAACTGGGAGTTAAAAAAGGCTGAATCTGGGGAAACGCAAAAACATTCTTGAAGTATCTCACGTCTGTACCTCCAGCTAACAGTCCTGGGAGTTGTTAAACACACTATTAATCTACTTCCTGCTAAAGAAGCCACTTATCCTCGGGCTGTTTTCAATAGGATACAGTGACACTGGCGGCTGACTAGTAACCATGCTGCAAGTACTCAGTCACTTGGTACTTCTAACTATGTAAACAGAGCTAAAACAGGTGGGATCTATTACAGCAGGGACATAATAGAAGAGTGCCAAGGTTCAATATTTTCACCATAGGGGAATGTAAAACAGACAAGTCCAGCAGTGGATACATGCACAGGTCATGTTAGGGAACACCTGCACATGGGGCTGAAGGAAATGACACAGCAGAAAAATGGCTTTGAAAGCACTTTTAAATCAGAACAGCATGTGCCACATTATTCCCTAGTGTTTTGAGTCAAATAGACAGAAAAACAGCACCACTTAAGAATAATGAAAAGTTCTGTCATGTTTTTTGTGTGTATGTTTTTATGTGTATGCTTTCTGTGTGTTTGTTTGCACATACAATCTCATTCTTGGTCTCAAACAGTGCCATCATCTTACAAATGACCATTGTCTTGTCAAGGCAATAGGTCACATTACTTCAGACTAGAGCACAAAGCATTTGACGCAATAATGACTGTAACAAAGACTCACTTATACTGACATGAGGTCCACATTGTAAATATTTTGTTAATGTAATGTAAGGTATGTTCTCATCCTAAGGTTTATTTTGACACATTTGACCTGTTTTTCTTTCCTGTCCTAATCCTGCCACTAGCTTGGTTTTATCCACATTCTTGGCCATAAAAGGGGCTCCTACTCCTCTGCTACTGGCTGTCATGTGAAAGCTGAAAGTGCAGTGGACCTACACACCTAAGGGGCTATTCAACATCTGGAAATGACCATAATCACTGGGCTGCTCTGGACCCCGTAGGCAAGCATGTCAACTTTCCTAAATATTGAGCTACTGAATATCAAACAGATGTGGGGAGACCAAAAAGCCTGACTTTCTTCAACTATAAAACCATCGCTTTAAATGATGTTGGCACAGTAAACATCATGTGTGAGTCGATCAGTTCAAGTGGGCCAGGCAGGGCACATGGCAATGCATTACAGTGGAAATACTATGTATACAGCATTTCTCTTATAAACTAACATATGCTTATTTACAGCTGTAACTACAGAAAAGGCAGCTGCAATGCTCAAGATTAACATCTGTGACAAATAATTTACACAGTGCAAGTTCAGCAGTATGACTAAATAACTCTGATAACTGCTAAGTCAGTACTACTACTAATAATAATATATGGTACTGAGTGAGTAGTAAAGGAATGAAAAATGTCAAAATGGCATATTTGCCCATCCCCAGATAAATCTTACTAATCTTTCAACAGTAGGTTTAATGTACATTCCCTCGTTTAATTGTGAAATCCAAACTTTACTTGGATTTTACAGATATTTGAGTTAACACATCACACTCACACAACGCGCCTAACACAACCCGGGGACGTACCTCTGGTCACGCTGTACTGCTCCTCTTCCTAGTATTTCCATCCACTTTTCGTCCAATCCCCGCCGGCCCCCGCGGTTACGGTGAAACAAACAAAGTGTCCCCCTTTACTAAACCACTCAGGATCTTTCGTGTTCAGTTTTCGTTCTTCACATGATGTTTTTTGCCTTTGCGCTGTCGTAGAGTCAGCCCCACATCTCACGGCGAGGGGGAACAAGGGGCGAGGCTTCAGAGCGGACCAAGGAAACACGCGTTCAACGTTACAACAAAAAATTGGTTCAAACATGTAAAGACGGCAATACAAGGTTGCAACTCCGTCTTATTTGAAGTACTAGTCTTGAAAATGATCTGTATTAGTTTGCTTATTCGTATGTCATTTTACTTTATTGGTAGCTTTTTTGTCAGTTGTATACGTAGTAATAATCAGTGATTGTAATTGTTGAATCTTGTAATTTTGGAGGTGACATGAATGCACCACAAGTAGCATGGATTCAAAGGAGGAGCTAAACTAAAGCTTTGACTACACTGCACTCTGCTGGTAAGTAAGGAATCGACGCAAACTCGATACTTAAAATCATACAGTTAACTATTTTGAGTTGCACTCCGTATTGTGACAAAAATCAGAATTTCAGGCTAATAACCAACTTAAGTTTGGAGAGATAAAAGAAAACAAAGAAGCAACAACCACCACACCACACATGTAGGATTACAGATGTTCTGACATTTTATTTTCCTTTAATCATGTTAAAAGTACCAACAGGTTAGTAAATATTGTTGTGACATAGATGTTAACATTTTAATAGTTCTACATAAAATTCAATCAAGGATGACACACGTGAAAAACCTAAATAGTGGCTTGCCCTGATCTACAAGTAGTCAATTGGAAAATAATAATAAAGTTGTACCGCAAATACACATATTAGAAACAAAAACAAATATAAAGACAGAACTGAGACATGATATTTCATTTGTAAGCTGTAAGAAATCAGACCTGAAGGTGTATTATAGCACCAATCGACTACAGTGATTTGTATTAACATTATTTAACCTGTAAACAACTCCAGGTTCAAGTATGATGAGGTCTCCAAGATATGTACTGTAGACATAAATTTATTCATACATTATAAGCTAAAAGGAAATCATAATCAGCCAGCCCAGTGTCAACATGCAAAAGCACAAATTAGCTAGTCAGTGGCATATGACCTGCTAATAGATATGTCAACAATAAATGCAGCTGGCTAATTGATCAGCAATAAAGGACAGCTCCAGCTTTGACAACAATCAAAAATAACACACACAAAACATGGAGATAACACATAACATCATGTCTTTGATTGAGGCGTTGTCGTGGCACTTATCTGTGGACTAATTATCTTTGCGCACATACAGCACATGTTATAATAATGAAAATGCAAAATATTTACTAAATTATTTTGAACTTCAGTCCAAAATGGCAATTACAGAAGTTGTAGGAGTATTTAGTTTCTGTCACAGTAGTATATATCCATGGTTACATGTAATGCACAGGTCTTATTATCTTATCAGGCTCAGGGCTTTATCTCTGGTACTTTATCAAGGCAATACTTTCAAAGTGAGGTAACCCAGCTATTCATAAATCTCTATCCAGCAACAGTTTTTCTTCACTGAGCATTTTTCCATAGATACTAATCTTAAGACACCCATTTTAATGGTCAAATATACTCATGCTGGTCAATATTAAATAATAGCTCAGTCCATGAGCTGAAGACCATTTGCATTGTATTTGTTGAAACAAGCTATATGACATAAATCACTTGTATGTAACAATTGCAAACATTTGGCATCACTGGCATAGTAAATAATATTTTGTTTTTAACAGCTGGTAGGTGCAAATAAGAGTCATAAAAGCTTTCATGAATAATAATTGTGAAAATAAAGTACAGTGTGCATGACCAAAATGGACAGAAACGGTTTGTCTAGTTCACATTTGCAAAAACACCAAGACCCATTTTATACCTTCACACTCCGTTTCAAGAGCTTGACCAGAGACATGGACCAGATCTTTTAAAAGGCAGAAATGTGCTCACTCCTTTCAACAACATCTATAAGATTTTAAGGTTAGCTTTATCGTTCTTCACCAATTTACTCACACTGACACATTAATGTGCAATAAAAATATGAAACTACATTTGTGTGAGTTTCATAGTTTACAACTGCCGGAGATGGAATGGTCACTATACTGAGGTGAGTCAGAGCTTAAAAAGAGGTCCTTGATATGAATGCTTACTACCAAAAACTCAAAATTACTTTGACAAACTGTCAAATAATATTAATTGTGTTAAAGTCCTTCAAGTTCTTCAAAAAGCCAGTGCTTTTCCTTTCTCTACTCTAGTCAGGAAATTTACAAGTTGACAAGTTCATGTGAAACAAACTGTTTAAGCCTCTCCAGATACTGTCCATAGAGCTCCACGTCATTGTGCCCTGCCCCCTCCACCCACAGGGGCTCCACTGGACGCTGACAACGCTCGTACAGGGCCAGCCCATGGGAGAAGTCTATGACCTCATCCTCTGTGCCATGGATCACCAGGACCGGTGATGTGACCTTTGAAATCTTATCAATGCTTTGGAGGGAGAGAGAGAGAAGCAGTCAGTCAAAAGCATTGTCAAGAGGTGCTTTGCATGATACATATTGTGAATACTGGAAGAAAGGCTATTCTGACCATCAGAGGGAGCTAGTGAGTTGCATCAGAAAAAAAACAAACTAAGAGGGTCCAGCCCCTGTATGGAGTTGTGGAGTGGAGCTCCACACAACACACTTGTGTGTTACATCCAGTGATGAACGATTTCTTTGCTTCAAGTTAATAATTTACGATAGCTAAGTTGGTGAAGGTTAGGGTATGGGGTTGATAATTAAGTATTAAACCAAAATTTATTTGGAGTTAGTGGAGCTTCACTAGTCATGGCACTGCTGCTGGAAAAGTAATATTTTTCCACAGCACTAAAAACGAAATATAGCTGATGTGTTAGAGATATAACAATTACATATGTGTGGATGAGTGTAGGGTCGTGCCATGATCAGTATGTAACACTTTCAGACTGGCTTTCACATGTGCCATCTACATGTTGTGTTCACTCACTTGGGAAAAGCGTCAAAGCAGTAGGTCTTCTTAGTGTCAGGGAAGGCCACTCTCATTCCCGAGGTCAGCGGGGAGTGGAGGATAACCGCAGCACTTTCATAGCGAGAGGCGAGGTCAACTGACGGTACAGTGCCAATGCTCTGGCCATACACAATCACATTCTCAGGCCGAACGCCATACCTGTAACACATACACACAAAAGACCACTTAGATTTTGACACAAATACACCACAGATTCTGTCATATCTGGTCAAAAATGTAATTGACATTTGGACAGTATAAAAGTAATAATAACAGACAATTTATTGTCCTCCTAAGGAAATTGGTTTGATGTGGGTAAAAATATTTGGCAAGAAAGCAGGACTATTTCCACATCAAAACAACAGACAAACGGGGTTGGCCGGAAACCACAAGTAAAACCTTAGCCTCATCATAATAAGATTTCATAACAAGTTAGATAGAATAACTAATGATTAGTTATTAGATTTTTTGTGTTCAGACCAGCTGAAGCAAAGGTCTTAAGTATGTTTGAGATTTCATCAGACTTTGAACAGTACTAGAAAGCCTAACTTTCAGTTTCAGTCTCAAAAGATTGCTCCCAGACACTCTAAAAAGCTGGATAAAACGCACTGAGCCAATATCTTTTCTAAAACAATCCCACAGCTATTGGTGCTATGCTAATGGTGCTATTCAAAGTAATATGAAAAATAGTGGTCCGGAGTCCCATGACAACAGAGGGAAGTAAAAGTAGAACAATGTAACACCAGTTTGAGATTAAATTAAAGAAACTTCGCTGAAGAAAAAAAGGGAAGAGATGACATTCCGTAGCTGATTATGGAGAATGTGACCCACTCTGGAGAGCCATCAGCTGACTGCCAGAAACTAAGTCAAGTAACACTGCATGGCTGTGCAGTAAGAGAGCAGAGCCACAGCCTGTCTTTTCCACATATTTAAGCCCTGCTATTAAAGGATCTGTGACTAAAGCCCAAAATAAACATGATTACAGACCACCACAGTTGCACAGTAACTGCAGTAACTATACCAGGCAGGTACTATCACATTCACTGACTCAACTTCACTAAAGAGTTCTAATTTCTAGTCAGCTGACATTTACAAAGTATAAATAGGGGTGACAACAATACTGGTGAGGCATGAGGAAGTGCTTACGTATTGCCCTGTTTCATTACAGTAGGCTGTAATGGAAGATGGAAGATACCAGTTTTAAAACACTTAATATTATCAGTAAAAATCTTATCTCACCAATTTGGTCTTTCTACTTCCTGTCATGTCATTAAAAGATAACCAATCGCTAGACAGGTATGCAACAGAATATGACAGCATTTCACAACAGCTTCTCGTACAGTAAGAGGCAAGCCTATAATAGCATTTAAGAACTGACGCTTATGCCTTTGTTACAAATAAGATTTTGTACATCATAACTTCTACAATCTATTAAGTAGAGCTAGGCTTCATCTAAATTACAGCTGGACGATATTACAGTACTCCATATTGGTATAGTGTATTTTTTATAAGGGACAAGGAAATCAAATAACTGCAAAAGTATCAGTGAACATATAACTAGGCTTTTGTTAACAGCTAGGTCACCGATCACATCACATCTTACTTTGGGTTCACCATCAGCATCTTTAGCACTGTACTCTCTTGGGAGGTAAAGATGAAGACACACTCACACAATGACAGGCTGTGACCAACCCCCCACCCCAACTACAATTACTAGGCTACAGTTTCCTCCACTGCATTTGAGCCTGAATAGCCCCACCAGGCATGGCCCAGAGATGCTCCATGGTTACAACCCTCCCCCAAACATTCATCAATTTAGCCTCCTGACACAAATCCGATGTATTATGCATCACATCCTCCTTCCCTCCCTTGTTCCGACTCCCATTGCCGCCTCTTTAGTGCCCATCAATAGCTCTACACCAAAATATTTCCAATCTCAAGACACTAGGGTATCCTGGACATATTTCTCAGGCATTTTAACAGAGTTCATCTGTCTTTATGTCTCAGAGCTTGTGGTAAGTTAATTTAAGCAAAGAGGAATTTAACCATCTTTCAAAATACTTAAGACGAATGGCTTTCCTATTTGGATCAATATGTTTGATCAGCAAGTAATCTCTCTCATGTTTGTTCTGATTACCACAGGTGTCGGTAACTGGGGGAAAGCTTTGATCAAAAGTTTATAGGAAATCAGTTGCTAGGCTACGATTCAAAATATCCAGCTTTGACTGTTGGCAAGACTTACAGTTAAGCTTAAAGTTATGGGGTGTTGACCAGAGCGGAATAAATAACCCAGATGACATGTTCCAAGGTAGGCCTATTACTTTTTACACTACAGCGTGTTATATTTACCAAGACAACCAACGGTATGCCCCAGCTTTAATGACGGTGTTGTTAAGCCTGTTGACTCATGACAAATGAATCACCTGCACACAGCACTCCCTGCCTATACAGGTAAAGGGAGTGCCCTCATACGGATTCGCTCAGCTGTGACTGACTGATGCTAAATAGGAAAAAACAAAAAGCAAAGGTGTCACATGTTATGCAACAACACTTGCTGCAATAAATTATCACTATTGCCTGACTCTGACAAGTAAAAAAAAAATAGTAATAGATAACTTCATATCTTATTAGGCCATTCAACCATTTGTAATAATGGAAGTAAATACATTTAAGATTCACATAGCAAACAACACCAGGCCAGTTTAGTTTAATTATGTGTGATAATAACAACAGACCAGTTTTCTAACTGCTGAATCTGACTAGCATGTCTAACAGGCAACTCTGTGTCAAGAAGTATACTTTGTTAAAAGGCTGTAAATCATGAAAGAGTATCTACGCAAGTGGTTTTTCTTGAAAGTCAAGTCATTTCCCAGTAGCTTGAAGTGATCCTGTGTGATCCTGAAGAGCGCTCTTTATTAACATGACAATGCCTGAAACAATGAAGCAAACCAGCCATTCATTGCTCTTGAACCTCACTCGAGTCAATGACAATGAGCTTCAGACTGCTTTTGTATGATGTTTAATGTCAGATAATCTGCAACAGATACCGTACACGTAAAACCCTAGCCCAATTTGAATTCAGCGCACACATTTTCTTATGTAACTAAACTGTAAAATTGGCAAATTAGAGTGGTCCCAACCCAGCTAGGAAATGGTTTTGTGCCTTTTCAGGTCTCAATAATAACAGTAGGACAAATTTGTTTCAAGTGCTCCTGTCAAGGACTTTTAATTTAACAATGTATATCAAGAATAGTGGGGACAGCACAATCAGGTTCTTCATAACAGACATGGTGCCTTTCCTCTATTTCCTGTTTAACTTGCCAACTTCATTATTTTATCCATCCTTTATATTACCATAATTTAGGTCAATATTATTTGTTTGTTTTTGTAGAAAGATTGTAGCCAAATGTGATTGTAACAAGACTTTATAGCCTGTGGCTTTGAAACATCAAAGATGCACAAATGTTCTACTGAAATATGTTAACATGAGATAAATGACTAAAATAATATGTACTGTAATATGCGAATTTAGGCTCTAGACACCAGTTTCAGGTAGTAGAAAATATCCTAATCTATACCCATAATTTTTTGCCATGTGTTAATAAAGTAAACCTAAAACTGATGTTCTATGGTTTAATCGCTCAGAAGCAGCTCTAAAGCATTAGAAAATGATATGAACTGGGAGCAGCATTTCATGTGATTACACAGCTGACAGCTTAATTTGTAGGTCATACAGCACAAGACAATCATTCTTCCCATTAAACATAAAAAGACTATAAATGTCTAGTTTTACACAGTTTGATCATTGTATTTATTTCTCTTTCTGTTTGTATTTCTGTTGTGCTTCCAGGAGTGAGAAAATCTGGACAAAAGTGGACAAGTACAGTTACACTCACCGTGACCGCAGTGCCTGCCAGGCGGCATCTACATCAGCATATAGGTTTTTCTCAGAGGGTTTCCCAGAACTGGCACCGTAACCCGAGTAGTCGTAGGAAAAGACGTTGCAATTGATGCGAGACCCCAAGCCAATGTAGAAGCTGCTCATTTGGCCCAAGTCCACAGCATTACCATGAGAAAACAGTAGTGTGTAACGTGCAGTGGGTGAGCACCGCACAAACATACAAGCAATACGATTCCCTCTTGAGGTTCGGGTCATGAAGCACTCGATGGCGTCCTTTTCCCGGGCTGAGTACTGCCAGTCTGCGCGCTCAGAAAGGTGCAGTGTCCACCGGCTGCCACTGTCATCACACATCAGGCTGTAGGTGGGCTCAGGGGGCAGGAAGGCCAACTTTGAGGCAATCTTGCTGGGACACGGTGGACAGCAAAAGAGGCAACAAAGCTCACTGATAGATAGATGGTTCATCCTAAAGAACTGAAAAAGAAACAAATAATGATATGAGCAAATGTGAGCAGACAGCTGGATCAGTCTACATTCCAAAAGAGAGTATTTGCTACAAAAATGAAAAGGTGCCTTATAATCAATTAAAATCCAGCACTATTCCATTTTAAATAGCCAAAATTATCCCGTTTGGAACATTATTTCAATAATTTGTGTTTTTCTACCAGGAAATTGTGACACCAGTGCATAAATAACCGTATCAAATCACTGTCTCGAAACATTAAGTAGATGCCATGTAATACCTTAGTTACTAAATGTGAACAGATGTAATGAGTACCATAACAAGGCAAATCTGATATAGCGTACATTGTTTTCAAATAATTAAAATAAAGAAGACTGGACCACAGAATACTGATACTGGGATATTCATGGGTTTAAGGCAAAGTATTCCTTCCTGAAAGGACTTCGTGATAACCCGGTGAGGACTTTTACATTAAGATAAAATTTTGCTTTTAATTGCTAACTGCTATGACGGCTGCCATAGCTTGAAAACAATATGGGCTGTAGCTTCTGGAGGGGCAAACGTATATATTGGTAGACCAAGGATAACAATTAATTTGTCGAATAAAAGGTATAGGTTAATCAAACAACAATTTGAATGGTGATATTTACTTATGACTCTAATGGGTCATTACCAGGATCGCCGCTGGACCTCCCGGTTTGCCTTCCTTTTGATTTTCTTCGTGACAGTGTGGATGTCGCTTTAATGTGCAGTCGAGCTATCTTCGAACAACTAAACTTATCTTCTCCACCACGCAAGGAGGTTGACAAGGTTATCCTCGATCAGATTATCCAGTGTTCCCTGTTGAATTTGTCTGTAAGAGTGACTTTATCCCCTCAATCCAGGTACTGCAGCGGTGTCGTTTAATATCCTCTTCCCCTGAACACACGGTCATGAATAATAACTCAAATCGATTCCTCCAACGCCTTAAGTAAATTAAATTAAACGCAAAATTGGCTACTTATAACAAAATGTCTCCCTTCATGTAAATGACTCTGCCAGGATGTTGTTTTGGCACAAAACATCACCGCTTTCACAGAATACACAGGCAGTTTGTAATCTTGGTTTGGCTAAGGCGGGACGAAATACGGCGACAGACCATGGAGCTACAATAAAATCTGGATAAGGCACTTCCCCTCTGTCATGTCTCGAGACGACTAGTGGCCGCTCCAGGTACTGCAGCTCCCGGGAGCTTGGGCCCAGAAAGAATTCTCCCATAGAAGCACAATGCATTTTTTGGGAATTCAAACATCCCGTGTTTGGCTGACAGGGCATCAACCACTTTGCCACAGGTCGGAATTTGTAGGGATTATTTTATATTTTCACACTATAAATTTAAAAAAACTAAAGAAAATCCTCAAAACGCCTAAAAGTTAGCTTTGTAAGAGTTACCTAGCTCCGTTCCGACCCCGCGCTAGCACCGCTCTAGCAGCTCTCGCTCTGATTGGTCCAAACGCACCACGGCGTGCACGTTACTGACGTCACAGATATGGGCGGCGCTAGCCCGTACTGAGGAAGTTAATACGGAAGAGAACTTTTGACCCATGCGCCATAAAACTATAATAATAAAATCTTTCTTATTCTTTCTATCTTTTTTTTCTTTTATTCTTGTTCCTATTATAGCTCCATGCCATGCGCCAATGAGCATAGGCCACTGAAAACAATACGACGCCATCTTGGGTTCGCCTTCCGGATTTTATTATAGAGTCTATGTGATACAAAGTGTGGTGGGTGGACCATAGGGTGGACCAATAAGAATGTAGTTTTTGAGGCGCGTTCTCTTTGACTCCCCCCACTCGGTGGACGTGCTGAAAAATATTTTAAAATAATGTGTTAGTGTGTTTTGTCTACCAACTTAGTAGTTCGTGCAGAGTAAACATTCTGTCTTGTAGATAATAAATGTAAAATATTTACCTCTGACGTACATGTTGACGTTTCAAAATAGCATTAAGTACTTCCGGGTTACAGTATGCACACGTGATTCCAATACATGTGCCAATGATTGTAAGATAATAAGATTGAATCATACGCTATGAGTTCGCAAAAAGGAAATGTTTCTCGTTCGCGGAGTCAGAAACATCAAAATGCAACTGCCTTCAAAAATGACAAGTATGGAGCTACAGTCCAAGTGAAGGTATTCAAGTCGTTCTTTTGAGAGATACATGCTAGCAGTAGAACGTCCACAGTCAACTTGTATCGTCCACGTTTTTTTATTATTATTATTTACAGAAGGCGAAATTAAAGGTTCACGACGGTCTTTGCCAGCACTGTAAAGGTGTTCTTGAATGGAAGGTCAAATACAACAAATACAAACCTCTAACACAGCCTCGCAAATGGTAGAGTGATATTAAAATTGTATCTACTTGATTACTGTTAATTGACTGCATGAAAAAGCATAAACTTCTATTTCTTTGTGCGTTTATACAGTGTTAAGTGTTCTCAAAAGAATATAAAGGATGCATATCACGTAATCTGCAAACCCTGCTCTCTTCAGCTAGAGATCTGCTGCAAATGTGGCAAGAAGGAAGAAATTGTTATTCCGTAAGTATAATCTGAGGCTGGACTTTAATTTAGGTTCCTTAAATTTCCTAGGGATTCCCCAGATGTTCGTAATTAATCTTCGTATTTATTAATGATTCCACTTTGTGTAACATTTTTACTAACCATAAAACCATAATATATTTCTTATAAGGTAGGGTTTAACAGTTAAATATAAACAATACTTGAGTAAAGCGTACCCTTTCATTTTTAATATAGTGTCAAGATCTTGTGGGCGTGTATTATAGCAATGTTTTTTTGTGGGTGTTGAATACTCTTGTTTGCTATACAGAGTGAATTCCCATCTGGACAATAAAGAAGAGGAGGAGGAAGAAGAAGAAGGTGACTGTAAAAAGAAAAAGAGCCACCGACAGAAGAAAGATAAGATGAGTGAGGAAGAAGATGATGATTTTGACTTTGGAGATGATGAATGCAGTGAGGAAGACTTTGATAATGACTCAGATTTAAAGAAAATGAAGGATAAAACTTGCCTTCCAGATGTCTCTAAAATACACATAAAAGATGTAACTGACTGATAAATTGATTAAGATTTGGTTTATTTAACCAGTTTTTGTTTGTTGAATCAACTGGTATACGATAGTTTATGTAATTATTGTTTGATATACGGAACCTAGGAGTTGTGAAATGGATGCATCATTCATGGCTAGTGTTCATGCCTCACAGCAAGAACGTCGTGGCCTGGTTATGACTTTCAGGCTGACTTAAGACTTTCTGTGCATGGCTGTCATGTTTCACTCTGTGTCTGGGTGGGTTTCCTTTAAGTTTCTCCACCTCAACCTCAAAGATATATATAATAGGTTAAATCCTATCTGACCAGTTTTGACCAAGCCTAGATCTGGGGAATGTATCCCAAATGCTCCTGAAAGGTAACCGCAGCTGCATTGAACAATAGGTCTAATGCAGGGGATAGTATTTGTCAGCCCTCTAGATGGAGCTATTAGCTAGAGTCAATTAGATGTCCTCACTCAATTTGCCTAGAAACATGGAAACAAAATTTTTACATTACACATGTTATTTTACTTTTATGACACTGAAGATGATATATGTAAAGTATTTATCAGTATGTTTGTAAATAATTTTGTCTCGACTTTAAAGGTGCATTGTGTAACTTCTCTGGGTCCTACAAATGCTTTTTTGGTTGAGATGCTATTTCTTTGTCTGGAATGTTTTAGAGTATGGCATAAACTGTTTTATTTTCATGGAGACCAAACCAGACCAAGTCACTGGTCACATCTGCAGAGAGGCAACCTGACTCACTGTAAAGAATGTCTATTTTTCTAGGTATTTTCTAGCTTTAAAAACACCTGTGATTGAATAAATCTAAGGTAGATCTGTTTAATGTCATATTGGGGAACATTCTAAGTGAAGCCATGACATCCACAGAGACTAGAAGGTGACAGTCCTCAACTGAAAAGTTGCACAGTGCACCTTTAAGACTTTTTAGACAAAAGCATACCTGTACCCAACCACTATCAACTTGACACATTGAGAAGGTTGATGAACAATGTATCTTTCCAAGTGTATTATATTTGAAAATGATGCCTTGGATTTACTGGGCAAAAATCTGTTGTAGTATTATAATTCTTTATCCTTAAAGGGCCAATATTTAGTTATTTTCTTATCTATTTTAATGTTGTTTCTTCATCACAAACATACCTGGAATTGTGTTTTGCTGCATTCACACACATGTTTAACACAAAATCTGCATATTTAGGATGAGTTCTTCTCAAAGGTAAAACACACTCTTCCACCTTGTCAGGTGGTAATACAGGTTTTTAAAACTACATTCACAAAAATAATTTGGGTGACTTCAAAGTATTTTGTGCTTTGGAATGTAGACGCGGTTACTCAAAAATGTGTGAATAAAATAACACAAAACAGAAGTCCAGGTATGTTTTTCAGGAGCTAACATAACATGGCTTAAATCTCAATCTAAGTTTGCATCATGTAGGGCCTGAAACTCAACTATGATGCTATTCATTTTTCACACAGACTAGTCAAATATTAAGAGTAACTAACTGGCTATTTGGTGAGATTCGGCGAAATGTTTTAATAACTGGGAATTTTTTTTTATTAAGTCAGTTAATACAAATGTATAAGAAATTTACTTCCGGAACCGGGGTGTGGGCGGTCACACGTTTTTCTTTATTACTATTAGGCTAATTATTAACAATAAGGCCTGCCACCAATTGTAAACATTAAACAACAGCCTCACACTCATCAAAAACACCCAAACATCACTGAAAGACGCGCTGCATCGGGCAGCACTGACACAAGGCCATCCAGGCAGTTACTAGTAGCCTACCACAAAACACAAATTCAAGACCCAGCAAACGTCAGTCAATAATTCATCAGCTTAGTAGGTCTTATTGACTCTGAGTACTTTGTCCTTCCATTCGTTCGCGCATTTGCGTGTCAAGTCTTTCTCGAATGCAAGCTGCAAGAACCTGGCGTTTCTCTCGTGTAGCATTGTGAAGTTTGATGTTGATGAAACCCACGGTCTTTAGCGACAGCCTGTTTCCAGTTACTATAGCCACACTCGCAAAGCCATGATCCAATGATCCAGATTTTCTTGTGCTCCTGAACTGGTCTAAGCCATTTTCGTAAATCTATTTTTTTTGGCGAAAATACAAACTGATTCGAGTGATACACTGTCCTTTAGCCTATTTTCGATCATTCAAACTATTCGACGTGTCTACGCGCAGCAGCTCAACAGACGCTGAAATCAAATGTAACGAGTTTATTCAGCGACCAATGAGCATTGACAACAAAAATTATACGATCTCCCCGTTTTGTTTTATTTAAGTTACAGTTTGTACATATAATATTAAAATTGTAATATTAAAATATTATACAATAATATTTTTTTAAATAGTTATAATAACTAAAAGATTTTTTTCGGCCTGTACTGGATGGGGCACCAATGGCCGCTAGGTGGGGCACGGCCCACAAATGCCCCACCCTGTCGCCTACACCGATAGGCCTTCACTAATTAATTGACTGAACTTGGTCTATAAAGGAGATGGCAATGACAGTTTCTCCATTGTATGTTTGAGGCTAATTCCCAACTGTCAATCATATGCATGGATTAAAGTTCTACGTTGATCGCGATCTAACAGTCAATCGCCAAGGTAGATATTAGTGTAGTACTCCAGACTGGTCTTAGCCTCGAGACCGTATCTTTACGGTCTTGGACCGTGTTTGGACTCGGTCTTGAAGGCGCTTGGACTCGGTCTTGCCTCGGACTCAAGGTCTGACACTCGACGAGTGTGATCATATTTCATTACTGCCGCTGCTGTCCAATAAACACGTACATATGGAGCGCGCGGAGAGTCTGCGCTCATGTGGAGCCTGCGGACACTGCGCGGCGCGTCACCACGCGCGCCCAGCGCTCGCAGCTTGTCCACATCATGTGTGTACCCTCGCATAAAAGCGTGTATCACAGGGCAGGTTAAACTTCTTTAAACATTCTACCTGTCCATCTGCCTCACGTCAGCGCACCAGTCCTCGCCTTTTCGCGCTCTCGCTCCTCCCCAGTAGTGAGCACAGAGGCTCTCCTCAGTGCGCGCTGATTAGAAGAGCAAGACGAAGCGCGAAGCTAAAACTAATCTAAATTTATGTTACAGTGTTGGCACCGAGCAGTATTACAGCACAGAGCAGACCTACAGCAAAATCCCACAAATGCATCTGTATTTGACATGACGTGTTTGGTAAATGTGCAGAGGGTAAATGCCACTGCAAAACTAGTAAGATAATGTAACTCCAATTGAACTTGAAAAAACAGGTTTCAAAATCCTACCTACTTCACTTTCTTCAGTTTTCTGTAAAGTGCAGTGGAAGTTATTTTAAAAGAAGGGTTCTCAAACTGTGGGTGAGGGTCCAAAAAATGAGTGTTTAAGTGCAGTACAGTTTGTTTGGCTTATTTTAAGTTTAAATTAACATTTAAGATAAGATAAGATAAGATAAGATATCCTTTATTTGTCCCACAATGGGGAAATTTCAGTGTTGCAACGCACAGTAAAGAGAACAGCAAGAAACAGTAGCAGCAATAGAGTACAGTTAAGTTAAAAATAGACAAACACTATAGGGATCTAAAGACAATATATACACAATATATACAATAAATTGCAATCAAAAAAGCTATATATACAATAAATTACTATCTTACATTATTGCACAGGGTCCCAGTATTGCACAGGCAGCAGAGTTAGCAGTTTATAAGATAAAATGGCTATAGATCTATAAAAACGTATTTATGTGTGTCAGATTTTTCCCACATGAATATCATTAAGCCCAAGTACCGTTCCACCACGACTGATTCTCATTATCCATCCATCCATCCATCTTCTCCCGCTTAATCCGGCTGGGTCGCGGGGGCAGCGTGCTGCCCAATACTCATAGCACCTGACCCCCCTATGAACCCCTCTGCAGGTGGTGAGCCCACAGGAGGGTGGACAACATGGTCCTTGATGTTAGTTCATAGGGGTTGATTCTCATTATATTTATAAATAAATAAATGATTTGCATTTTTGTAGTTGGTAGATCATTTTGACTTGGTCATTTTATAAGTAACTTGCATGCTGAAAAAGTGTTGGCAACCCTGCACTTTTTTTGTTATGCACCATCATTGTCACTGAAATAAATTTGCACAAAAAATTATATTATAATTATAATTATTATATATATATATATATATATATATATATATATATATATATATATATATGTTTAGTGCTAATTTATTTCAGTGACAATATATATTATATTTCAGTCAGATGATTTTTTTTCACTTGAATCCATGCATATGTGCTTTAGTTCCTCGCTGACTTCATACTTTATGAATAGCTAACAGTCACAGGATTTCCTTTTGTTTTGTGTGTGCTCACAAGTTTTTATGCTCATGACTTTTGTTCTGTCTTGTTAACTCATGTTAACCTTAGGGCAGTATTGGAATATAGGAAGAGAGCATGATGACTAATGCAGTCACCAGTAAAATTGGTTATCTCATACTCGGCCTACTATAACTGCTACAACTACTACTACCTTAATGAATGATCATGTAACCATCTCTTGTCACTATTGCAATCTAGTACTGTTACAAGTTCACACATGTGCCTTGAATCAACAGTTATCTGGTTGTGTGTATGCCAAGTAATTGTAGCTACAAAATTTTAGATAATTTTTTTTTTTTTTTAACTAAGCTATTGCTACTTATTTGAACTGGAGTCTTCACATTTTCTACTGCAAATAATCTGAACAACATGTTCAGTAATTTAACACTTTCACTCATGTCTTACCTTGGATTTGTCCTGTATCCTAGTTCACTTGAGTAACAGCAGGTTATAGGTGGACTATTTAATTGTTCCGGTGGGACTGTTTTGTTTTTTTGTTTGTTTGTTTTTGCTTTTTTGTTTGTTTGTTTTTGTTTTGTTTTATTTTTTGTTTTCTCTATGCAGATTGCTTTGCCCTCAAAGATGTTTCACTGTATTGTATTAAACTTGCCAATATTGCAGTTCAATTTGTGCTTTAATTGCTCCATATATGTTAAAAAAAACACATAATGTTTTACTATGAGTTTGTTTGCCTTACTACACAGATCTGACCTGTAACTTATATTTTTAACTACTAAACGGTGGAACATTTCAGGCAAAGGAATCATATGCATACGAGCAGCTTGAGTCTATAACAAACAAGAGCTCCTCCAGCGGGGCAAAATACGCCCGTACTTTGAATTATTGTATATAGAATTAAGTTAGAATTTGTCAAACCTAGTTAAAGATGAATTGTTGGTGCAGTTTGGAAGATTCCAATACTGACAAGGTTTTCGCAAAGGGTCGGGCCGTGACCTTGACCTTTGACCCTGTGACCTTGAAATCAATAGGGAACATCCTTGACCCATGGGGTGTCCAGCCATGAAGTTTGACATTCCTAGGTGAGACAGTTGTCGAGTTAGAGCGCGGACAAGGTAATGTGTAGTTGTCTTGTATTCCCTCTCTCCCGTTGCCTAGCAACCGCTGCAGCTGGAACTGTGTGTCACCTTTGAACTTTAAACTTCAAAGCTTTGAAGTCTTTGAAGCTTTGTCTTCATGAAGAGGCAAAACATGTGGGGCATGCGCCGATATTAGGGGTGTGTTCAAAAAATCGATACGGGGATACATCGTCGTGGGCCTCTTGGCGATACACGTATCGATACGGAGGCGTCAGTATTGATATTTTACATGCAACAAACATTATTTATCAAGCTTCAGCAAACTGCGTCTGATAAGTGATCCTTGCTTGCAATGCGCATTTCGTATTGTCAAAGGCAGCATTCCTTCTGCACTACAGCCTTGTTAAGGCCATATCTTAAGTTTACTTTCATCAAAGGTAGCTACATGTCAGCATACAGCCTTGTTAAGCCATGTTTACATTAATAAACTTAACACCCATCCGCGCGCCGGCGGGCGTTTACACAACATTAAAAAGTCAAGCCAGATATTCACCGTACTTATTTTTCCAATATTGACATGCTATACATCATTTGAAAGCTTAATTCCTCAGTAAAACCACCATATCATTCATTTTATGCCACACAGCGAGCCCAAAGAGCCATAACTTATAATTCCCGAAAATATTCATCGCATTTCTTACCTGTCTGTGGACACTTCAAAGCTTTGAAGTCTTTGAAGCTTTGTCTTCATGAAGAGGCAAAAATGTTCTGCTGCTGAAAGCGAGAACAACCCACATTCTCTGCTTCTTTGAGGTTTGACACATTAAAGCTTTGTAGTGTCTTTAAGTTCTGTTGCTGCAATCTGATTGGTGGAATTCCGATTCTAGAATGTGATGATGTCATACTCATACTCCTACTGCAAGAGCCAGATTTCCCTATTGATTATCCGTCCGTCCGTCCGTCTGTCTGTCTGTCCGTCTGTCTGTGGACAATTTCTTGTCCGCGCTCTAACTCGACAACCGTCTCACCTAGGAATGTCAAACTTCCAAACTGCACCAACAATTAATTAATTAAAAGTACGGGCGTATTTTGCCCCGCTGGCGGAGCTCTTGTTTTTTTCATAAAATAATTCCATGTGGAGAAATAATCCAAAAAGTCAGAGTTTGTCTGAATGGATGAGCGATGCATCTCTCTACTACTCTCGCTCTTGGTCCTTAGCATAGCTAAACGCTTAGCTCCTGTTAGCGGTGTGGGGTATGTTTGTTTTCTCCACACTCTTAGCTACAAAACAAGCGTATCCAGGCTTCGGTCCGGCTACGGGGCGCCGCGCTACAGCTTGCGGAACAAAACGAGTGCGTCCAGTTAGCGGCATATTACGCATGACCGAGGGACAGTTCCATGGCAAAACCTCTTCAGTCATTGGGTCTTTCAGGAAATGATTGACAGATCTGAGTAGCCTATGAAAAGACGATTTCAGCGGTGGGCCCCATGTGGGGCAGAGGTGCTGTAGTGATAGGCTAGCTCCATGCGCTCTGTGTATGGAGACTCTCTCTCTCCTCCTTTTACGCACACTCACAGGTGGAGGCACACGAGACATATGGAGCGAAATTTTTTGGCTTGTTTTAGTTATTTATCTTAAGAAAACATGCCTAAATTTCAGAAGATGGTTTATTTATTATACATTACATCTTATTACAGTTTGGAACATCTGGTACATATTTGAACACTTGTGCAGAGTGCGGGTGTTAACAGGTTAATCAAGGGCAGTTTCTGCCTTTCAGCCTTCTTCTGTTACATTGTAACTGATGCGCTACACCAAAATAAAAATAATATTTGAGTAAATATCTGTCTTTTTTTTAAATTATAGGTTACGTAATGTAAAATATTGGGATACGTATCGCCTTGAAGACCATGTATCGGCATACCCCTGTATCGCGAATCGTATCGTATCGTATCGAGACCCCTGTATCGCGAATCGTATCGTATCACAAGGTTGTTGGCAATACCCACCCCTAGCCGATATATATATATAAGGTGACCTTGACCTTTGACCCTGTGACCTTGAAATCAATAGGGAACATCCTTGACCCATGGGGTGTCCAGCCATGAAGTTTGACATTCCTAGGTGAGACGGTTGTCCACAGACGGACAGACGGACGGACAGACGGACGGACGGACAGACGGACGGACGGACAGACAGACGGACAGACGGACAGCGCCATACCATAATACGTCCCGTATTAGAACGGGCGTATAAAAACTGTGCACCCATGCATGCATCTTTAATATACCTTATTAAACAACGACAAAAAAAAAGAAAAAAAAGAAAGAAAGTTATATTTATTGTTTCAGGCAAAGTTTAAAGCCAAACACATACAATTTCCAATATTTACACTGTATTATTGCTCTTGGCTGTGGTTGGTTGGCTGTGGTTCAGTCCTATTATCTTATCATCGCGGTCTCTGTGCAAGACACTTCACTAGTCATACGTCCAGTGTGCTGGTGTGTATGAAAGAGTGTGTTTAATATATTTTTTTATGTAGCTTATATCTGTCTTTTTATTGTCAATACATTCCACTCAAATAAAAAGTTAGTGCGTGTGATTCTGTAACTAAAGTGTACATGAAACGCATAATAATGTTTTCACTGCATTCCTTGTTTAAGTAGAATCAGATGGCTTTGCTCTCCACTATGTTCCCATATGCCTCACTGAAAATATCTGATAACTTTTATTCAATTGTAGACTGTAAAATGCAACTTTATTCCACTACTGCGGTAAACCGTTTCAGATAAAGGTACAGAACACATGGACCCGCGCTCTGATTTGCAGCGTTCTGATTGGCTGCGCAGTGTCCTCCCAGTGAGGAAGCAGTTCGTCTTTAAAGAATCTTGTGCATTGCTTGTGCTTACATAAGCCTAGTGCAATTCCGCTGTGTACCCTCTGTCACTACTGACAACAATTCACGCAAAGAGGAGATGGCTAACAGCACTTTTAATAAACCGGGCATTGAGCGCGTATACAGGGGTACCTTTGTGCACTCGACCCCGACCTGCGCGCTCCAAATCTTGGAAGATGCGCTTTTAGGAGTGGACACGGACGGGAAGGTTTGCTCTATTGCTATTGTTTGTTATATTGATTTTTGTTTGCTTAGCAGTTACTCTTTTTTTTTTTTTTTTTTTTTTTTTACAAAAAAAAGTTTTACAAAATAACTTGAATGTGTGCCAATGTAAGTCTGCTTACTCAGTAAACAAAATGTTTAGGTTTATTGCTGAACTCTTGAACAAAAAGGTAAAAATCACTTTGGCACCTAAAATTTAATTTAATTGTGAAAAATTATTTTTAATGTCATTTTTTTAATCATTTGACATTTCTCATGAATTAATCGAGTAACATTTTAAACATACGCCACACATTAAAAAATCTTTTGAAAAATCTTGTTTTTTTGTTTGTTTGTTTTTTGTTTGTTTTTTGTTAGATTGCTTTCATAGAAAAGGGTGAGGAACTGGGAAAACATGGTGCAGACTTCAAAGCAGCTGACGTCATCCAACTATCCCAACAGTATGATGATTTTTATTACTTATTATTTCTGTTTATGTGTGTGAATAGGTATGACGCTCATTAAAAGTAAGCTATCCAAAGTTTTGTTTCTACATGACTTTTTACTGAATATGTAGTAGCCTCCATTGTATATTTAATTACCCCTGCAATGATTTAGAAAAGGGTAGAATATGTATATTTTTTTTATTGTTTCTTGATATTCATCCTTGATCTTTTGATTTGTAGCATGTAATCTGTTCTTTCTATTTCATTTCAATTAAACCTTCTTCCTTTTCCCTCTAGTGAGTTCTTTATGCCAGGACTGGTGGACACTCATATCCATGCTTCACAGTATAGCTATGCTGGCACCGCTCTGGACCTGCCTCTGCTGCAGTGGCTGAACACATACACGTTTCCAGTGGAATCACAGTTCAAAGACTTAGACTTTGCCCGCAAGGTCTATAAACAAGTAGTGGTACGTTTAGTGCAAGAGTTTCTACAGGCTGCTTAACAGACCATGTGAAGGAAAGTGGTCTTTCGCAAAACATGCAATTTTAGAACACTGACAATGAGCAATTATCAGCTTAACAAAACTGAAGAGGGGACTGTCTGAATGCCATTTTAAGCTTGTAACATGACACTTCTTTTTAACAGAAAAGAACCCTGAGAAATGGGACAACTACTGCATGTTACTTTGCCACGATACATACCAACGCCTCTCTCCTGCTGGGAGAGATTGCTAGTAAGGAAACTAAACTGAGTCTAAATATTTCAGTTGATTCTACAGCATTGTTCATTGTCCAATATACAACTTATTAGTTATAAAATAGAGTTGAAAAATGATGAGCAGTAAATATTTTGCCAATTATTCTTAAATATTCAGAGGTGTGTTCTTCAGTTCAGTTGTGTATAATCATCAGTGAACCAAAGAGCCGTGGCACATGCCTCTATCGTCACTAGCACAACCTTTGCCCCTTTTGTGCTGTTGTAAAAAGATGTTCTACTATGTCAGGAATAGTGTCATAGAGGAATATGCCAAACTGCATGCTCCACTATTATTTCTCAGATAGTTGCAAGTTGCTTTTACCCTCAAAAAAGGGTCTCTGCCTCCCCCCAAATGGCTATCAAACTGAACCCTCATTCAATATTCCAGTCATCTGAATATAGCTTATAGCCTCAATGTTGTAACCAGGTTTTTCACAGCCAATTTATAGACTCCAAGCATTTATGTAATCACTTATATAATCATTTCAAAATAAAATAATATTAAACAAATACATTATACATTGTGTAAGAAGAATAAGCGTGGTAATGTTTAATAATTATCTTGTGTACATTATAGATGAATTTGGTCAAAGAGCATTGGTGGGTAAAGTGTGTATGGACAGAAACAATGCTGTTAAACACTACAAAGAAACACTGCAGGAGTCTCAGGATGAAACCTGTCGGTGAGTCAGTACAATCAATGTTTCCATTCAGTTCTTTTTCAAATAACTAAATATTTATTGTTTAATGTATTCTCAAGGTTTATTGCTGAACTCTTGAACAAAAAGGTAAAATACATTTTCCATAATATAAACACCAAATGTTTAATATTTCTAAAATTGAATTGAATGTTGGTGTTTTTCAGTACCCTCTAGTGAAGCCAATTGTTACCCCACGGTTCGCTCCATCCTGTTCAGGAGCCTTACTTGGACAGCTGGGAGCAATTGCCAAGAATAACAACCTGCACATCCAGGTGATTTTTCTTTAGCAACCAGCTCTGACTGCATCTCCTGGGACCTGTTGTGAGAGACTGCTATTTTGTACCTCAGTGCTCCACTGTAAACAGTGGGTTTGCAAGACTTCATTTCAAGCAAAGCAAACAGACACACTGAGAAAAGCCCTTATTGTGGAGCTCTGGTGTCTCAATAGTTCATTTATTAGTACAAAATACATTTGTGATTCCAAAGTAGAATAGATATTTTACCAGTTACATCTCAAAATCTGCTACTAGAGCCATGTTAAACCTTTGCAAAATGTTTGAGGGGGATGAACTGATCAAGGAAAATGTAATTATTTATATCCGTGTCTTTCTTTATTATTATGTATATTAACTGGGAATTTTATTTATTTCAGAGTCACATTAGTGAAAACCCAGAGGAAGTGATGCTGGTAAAGGAATTGTTTCCTGAGTCTGAATCCTACAGCAATGTTTATTACAAATATAACTTGCTTACTGACAAGGTTAGTTTCGCTGCACAGTGCACACAGATCAAATTATGTAATGACATTATTATGTTATGTTTTTATTGATTAACTTTGTACAATTAACAGACAATAATGGCCCATGGCTGTTACCTAAGTGATAAAGAGCTGACCTTATTTAGAGAAACAGGAGCCTCTCTGTCTCACTGTCCAAACTCCAACATTTCGTGAGTTATTTATTTCAATGCTGATTATCATAATAAATAATGTTTCTGTAAGAGTTGTATTTATTCTGTTGAAAAGGTTGTGTAGTGGTCTTCTGAATGTACGGAATGTTCTGAAACACAATGTCAAACTAGGGCTTGGAACAGGTAAGGATATCTGGTTTTATCTGTTCCTCCCAAGAGTTTGCTGCACATGTCCATAAATGTAGTCACACCATGGTACTCTTTTAGATGTGGCAGGTGGATATTCTGCCTCTATACTGGATGCTATGAGGAGAGCACAGGACTCATCCAAAGTCTTGGCCATGCAAGATTCAGACTTGGACCCCCTAACATTTGAGGAGGCCTTCAGATTGGCAACTCTTGGTGGCAGCCAAGGTAGGTTTAAAATATGGTACTAAATAAAATAATGTATGTTTTGCATTGCTGAGACAAGCCATGTTTTATAATGTAGATATTAGGGGTGTGTTCAAAAAATCGATACAGGGATACATCGTCGTGGGCCTCTTGGCGATACACGTATCGATACGGAGGCGTCAGTATCGATATTTTACATGCAACAAACATTATTTATCAAGCTTCAGCAAACTGCGTCTGATAAGTGATCCTTGCTTGCAATGCGCATTTCGTATTGTCAAAGGCAGCATTCCTTCTGCACTACAGCCTTGTTAAGGCCATATCTTAAGTTTACTTTCATCAAAGGTAGCTACATGTCAGCATACAGCCTTGTTAAGCCATGTTTACATTAATAAACTTAACACCCATCCGCGCGCCGGCGGGCGATTACACAACATTAAAAAGTCAAGCCAGATATTCACCGTACTTATTTTTCCAATATTGACATGCTATACATCATTTGAAAGCTTAATTCCTCAGTAAAACCACCATATCATTCATTTTATGCCACACAGCGAGCCCAAAGAGCCATAACTTATAATTCCCGAAAATATTCATCGCATTTCTTACCTTTGAGCCAGTTCTGTCGGTCCGAAACGGGTCCAATCCAGGAATAGCTGTGCTCAATTAGTCCGTAACAGTCCACAGAAAAAGAATATCCAGTTGTTATACGCCCGTTGTAAGACGGGACGTATTATGCTATGGCGCTGTCCGTCCGTCCGTCCGTCCGTCTGTCTGTCTGTCTGTGGACACTTCAAAGCTTTGAAGTCTTTGAAGCTTTGTCTTCATGAAGAGGCAAAAATGTTCTGCTGCTGAAAGCGAGAACAACCCACATTCTCTGCTTCTTTGAGGTTTGACACATTAAAGCTTTGTAGTGTCTTTAAAGTTCTGTTGCTGCAATCTGATTGGTGGAATTCCGATTCTAGAATGTGATGATGTCATACTCATACTCCTACTGCAAGAGCCAGATTTCCCTATTGATTATCCGTCCGTCCGTCTGTCCGTCTGTCCGTCTGTCTGTGGACAATTTCTTGTCCGCGCTCTAACTCGACAACCGTCTCACCTAGGAATGTCAAACTTCCAAACTGCACCAACAATTAATTAATTCAAAGTACGGGCGTATTTTGCCCCGCTGGCGGAGCTCTTGTTTTTTTCATAAAATAATTCCATGTGGAGAAATAATCCAAAAAGTCTGAGTTTGTCTGAATGGATGAGCGACGCATCTCTCTACTACTCTTGCTCTTGGTCCTTAGCATAGCTAAACGCTTAGCTCCTGTTAGCGGTGTGGGGTATGTTTGTTTTCTCCACACTCTTAGCTACAAAACAAGCGTATCCAGGCTTCGGTCCGGCTACGGGGCGCCGCGCTACAGCTTGGGGAACAAAATAAGTGCGTCCAGTTAGCGGCGTATTACGCATGACCGAGGGACAGTTCCACGGCAAAACCTCTTCAGTCATTGGGTCTTTCAGGAAATGATTGACAGATCTGAGTAGCCTATGAAAAGACGATTTCAGCGGTGGGCCCCATGTGGGGCAGAGGTGCTGTAGTGATAGGCTAGCTCCATGCGCTCTGTGTATGGAGACTCTCTCTCTCCTCCTTTTACGCACACTCACAGGTGGAGGCACACGAGACATATGGAGCGAAATTTTTTGGCTTGTTTTAGTTATTTATCTTAAGAAAACATGCCTAAATTTCAGAAGATGGTTTATTTATTATACATTACATCTTATTACAGTTTGGAACATCTGGTACATATTTGAACACTTGTGCCGAGTGCGGGTGTTAACAGGTTAATCAAGGGCAGTTTCTGCCTTTCAGCCTTCTTCTGTTACATTGTAACTGATGCGCTACACCAAAATAAAAATAATATTTGAGTAAACATCTGTCTTTTTTTTAAATTATAGGTTACGTAATGTAAAATATCGGGATATGTATCGCCTTGAAGACCATGTATCGGCATACCCCTGTATCGCGAATCGTATCGTATCGAGACCCCTGTATCGCGAATCGTATCGTATCACAAGGTTGTTGGCAATACCCACCCCTAGTAGATATTATGGCAACAAACACAAGATAAGAATGATTACTGGAGCTAGTGGGGATTGCTTGTTTTGAAAATTGTTACAGTAGTGTGGCCCTGGTCAAAGAGGGGGTAGTGAAAACATAGGAGGATTCTTAGACAATAAAAACTGGTGTGAAAAAAGATTGTTTAAAAAAAAAAAAACATTTCTTAATATATACATTTGTCACCCTGATAATGAATGATTAATGATGTTGTGTAGGCCGTTCTTGAAAATATCCTAGAACTAATCAGTGAACCAATGCAATGATTAATTGCATAAAAATGCAATTAATCATTGCATATATATCACCTTTCATAACACCCAAAGCGCTTTACTGTTCATTATTCATTCATTCGACTCTCGATGGTGGTAAACTATTATTGCAGCCACTGGGGCAGGCAATGTGGGTGGAGTGCCTTGTCTAAAACAGTTTTTGTGACTGGCACTGTGGCACCTGGAATTCCTTCTGAGATCTGACGGGATCAGGCTTTGACAAGCCTGTATGGCCACTAGTCTTCACTTGTCTGGTCTTGCGGGCTTGTGCAGAGTGTCCTATTCCTTGTTGATAATGGCTTTATGTAACAATACTGTCTCCTTGACCTTGCTGCTGATAACTTCATCTGCACTCTGAGGTGTACGGTCTGTGTTTTGGGGCAAACTAATTGTTCCATTCCTAAACCCAGATAAACCAGGTAAACCAGATCAGAAAGGCCTGAGGGAAAAAAATAATACCATGAAAAGTCAATAAATGCTTATTTAAATCACTGCACATGAGATGAATGGTTCCTGCATAATCCCAAAGGAGACAGGCTAAAATATTTATAGCAGACTAAAAATTTATTTCATTATTGTTTCAGCATTATCACTAGATGGTCAAACAGGAAACTTTGAAGTTGGCAAAGACTTTGACGCTCTACGGGTGAATATGATTGTGCCAGGTGGACCTATTGATCTGATACAGCACGAAGAGCCCAAGGTTGCTGTCAATGAAATATAAAAAAAATAATAATAATAATTGCAGTTGTTTCCTCTGAGCTCTCTTTAATATGCTTTTGTTTTGATGTTTTAGATACTTATAGAAAAGTTCCTGAATTTAGGTATGTGTTCACTAAATTCTTTGGATTTTGAATAATCATTAGCTCATTATTAATTAGTACTGTTTACAACTATTTTCAGGGGATGATCGCAATATTGTGGAGGTGTTTGTGGCTGGCAGAAGAGTCGTCCCATTCACAGATTCAAAACCTGAATGATTCTAGTGGAAATGTGGTAAATGTTTTCTAAATGATCATTTGCCAAACACATATATATGGCTATATCGCTTTTTCTGTTACACGCTGCCTTAATTTCTATTGTAGCCTGTGACTAATTTACTTACAACATTCTTGTTATTCCTAAAGTAAGTGGGTAATGAGTGGCCATTAGTACAGTGCCAATCAAAAAAGAAATATTTGTAGTTGTTGATGGTACAAAATACACTGTTTATTACTACAGCTATAGCAATTTACTTTGCTCTGTTCACTTCACTCAGGAATCAAATTTCATGAGGCATTGTCTTTGCATTTATAGTTATGCATGCTTATACATTTCTTTTTGTATGGGCATTGATAAGTTAGTGTTAAAAGTGATCTTTATGGAAACAAAGGGAGGGCATTTTATAATCCTTATTAAAATGTGAGGTTTTGTCATTTGTTTTAAGTGTGTGTGTGTGTGTGTGTAGCAAATATCAGAACAGATCTAAATGGAAAAACATTTGGGTTTGTCATGTGAAAGAGGAATGACACAGCCCACTGACACCACTCATCTTTAAATAGAACTGAAATAGACAAAAGGTTGCTGACGCAGGAGGACATTAACAAAGACGGACTTCTGTAGAATTTTGGGGGTAAATTGTTATTTTTCTTACCATTGTCACTAGCTTTTGAAATACATTTGATAAAACTATTCTTAATGTCAGCGTGTTTTCTCATTAATTAAGTACAATGAAAAGAAAAACCTTTATTGCCTCAGGTTGGAGAAATTCAGTCATATCAAGGGCACAATTAAAATAACAGTGAATATATTATTTCATGTCTATAAATCCACACTGACAATTCATCACTCAGGAGGGATATTCATTTCTCTGATGCCAGACTGCTGCACAGTCCAATAAAAATGCATTGTTATCCATCCACATTATTGCCATAGAACTATTGCACAGCATAGATTTTTCGAGATCAGTTTCTGATTTTGGTAAGATAGCATATAATATAGCAATAATTCTTATCCTTTAAATTAATTAATTATTGCATTTATATAGCACCTTTCGTGACACCCAAAGTGCATTATTCCTGCACTCAACAGTGGTAAGTTACTATTGTAGCCACAGCTGCCCTGGGGCAGACTGATGGAAGCGAGACTCCAATCTGCCCCATCGGTCCCTCTGACCTCCATGGACACACACCACTTTCATACTAGGCAATGTGGGTGAAGTGCCTTGCCTAAGGACACAACGACTGGCGCCCCCCTCTGGCACCTGGAATTCCCAGTGGTCTCCCATCCAAGTACTACCCAGGCCCAGCCCTGCTTAGCTTCTGAGCTCTGACAGGATCAGGCTTTGACATGCCGATATGGTTTCTTTGCCAGAAAATAAAATAAGGAAAGCCTATTAATTTTTTGAGAATAGCTCATGTAAAATGATAAATAATTAGGTCATCATACAATCAGTAAATCCAAGCATGGTCCAAACAGGTCCACCTCACAGATATATTAAAATAACTTGATATGCTATTGCAAGTTTAAAGTTGTCTCGAGTCAGCTTAGTGGTCTCTCATAGGTACCACAGCGAAAAATCCCCAGAAAAGATTTTTCTCATAGAGCGTAATGTAATCACAAGTAGCTCTTGTTCGATCCATGGTCCGTATATTGTACAAACATTACAGTAACAAGTTCTTCCACTGGCGTCAGTATTGAGTAAGGACTGACCACAGCCAAAAACATAGAACCAGGAAGTAACCTAGTGTATTGTCGAGCAAAGGGTAGCATTAGCTGGACATTTCCATTAGCTTTATATCTGACACAGCAAAATCACTTTGAATTCACTTTACTTTCAAGGTAAGTGGCAAATCACCAGACATTTTATGTTGAAATTTTTTTTATGCATTTCGATATTTCTGCAAGGTTTTCAGTTCTTTTTAACCAGAAATTGTTTGAAGTTAACCTCTAACAAGTCAACAAGTAATAAAAAGTAATATTTTTCTTTCTTTATGTAAAGGTGCAGTATATAACTTTTTGGAAACGTCTCGAGCGTCTTGCTTGTCGCCATGGAGATATTGCTATTGCTATGCTTGAAATGTTCCAAAGTTTGGCATTAACCTTGTTTTGCATAATTCAAAGCATGGATTCTGAGTGTGAGAAGAAGGCCTGTAATTTGGCCTGGTGGTAATGCTATATTGTGGAATATTCCAGGCAAAGCCATTACATCTCTGTGGAGACAAGCAGGTAGTGAACAGTTCTCCAGAAAAGTTATATAGTGTACCTTTAAAGAAAAACACTAAAAACAGGCCAAACTAAATAGACACCTTTTAATAGAAAGAAAAAAAAAGAAAGAAGAATATTTTACAGAAATGTTCCAAAATTGTGTTGACAGTTTTGATAACTTCGATAACAGATTAATATTTTACTAATTTACTGTGAACACTCAAGTCAATGCCTCTGTATGGAGCCTCAAAAGGAGACCAGAGGAAAAAGCAGCCCAGACAGAAAGAGTCTCCTGGGTGGATGAACAGCTCCAGCACTACCACAGATGAAGATGGCAGCGCTCTTTCCCTCACTCGCCTCTGCCTTCTCAGTCTGGCTGACAACATGAATACCATATGGGTGAAAGATTACACTGACAAATACTTAGATCAGTACTTATTCAGACATATAATGGGACCATTCAATGTGCTGTGTAAGTATTACATTTCACACATTTCAAGCTGTTACTTTTTTTTTTTAATTATACAAACAAATATGTGTGGTTTGTATTGTATATTTTTGTTTGTTTTTGGGTTTAGGTGCTGAGCTTGTGGAGGATCTAATTAAGCTGCTGTGTATGAGAAAGAAATTATCCCGAGCAGCCCTTGATTTGCTGCTGGTTCCACAGTTACGTACACTGTCTCTTGCAAACTGCCCAGGCTTGGTCACCACTCCTGTCTGTGCCCAGATTGCTGCTCGTTGCCAGGTCAGTTACATAATAATTACATGCTCACATACTGATGCATATCACATGACATGAAGAAACTGGCAGTTTGATAGTTTTTGTCACTTTATTTTATTATTATTATTTAGCTTTTTACAACAGAAAATATAAAGAAAAAAACACATAATTATAGTCAAAAATGATCTGTCCATTTGTCACAGAACTTGCATTTCTAATATGGTTTGGGACTATTGTTCTTTTAATAATTGTAATGATACATAATTTTGTCTAAGAGTATGTTTCTTATATTTTGCAGCTTCTTTCTTACCTGGATTTCTCTGGTGCACAGCAGCTGTCCTCAAAAATTCTTTCACAGACTTTTCCTTCTTTACCCAAATTACGCTCACTTTCTCTGGCTGGAACGACCACTGATAAAAGTGTCCTTAGAGCTGTTGTCCAAAACCTCACTCTACTGTGCCACTTGGACATATCCCGGTGTCATTTGGTCTCCCCTGCTGATCTGCTTCTTCTTGGAGGAGGTGCACTGTGTCAGTCTTCTCACACAAACAGCCCCTCAGCATTAGCTTCATGCAATAAGTTATCATCAGACATTGCTACTGTTCCTCCTCTATCTCTCCACACCCTGCTGGCTTTAGATATTGGTTTTGAGGAACTAAATGGGGATGCTATAGCAGTTGCAGCATACCTTCTTCTCACATTGCCTGGCTTAGAAAAACTAGCCATTGAAGGTATTGCACAGGCATGCAAACTTATTTTGCATGGTGACTTTGACCATACAGTTATGTTCTCTGCCAGATATGAGGTCCCTTCTTTGCAGGGAGTTTGGAAACAGTGGAAGCAAAGGCAGGATAGAGTTGAATACAATAACAACAAAGTAAAGGAAATGGAAGACACTGACAGTGAAAGTGAGGATAAAAGCTGTATTATGCAAGGCAAAAATGATTTAACACTGAGGCTGAGGGATGTCCGAATATTGTCGTGTGAGTCTTTGGTTAGTCTTGGCTTTTTGTGCCCAGAAATCAGCAGTATATCCATCAATGCTGATTATCCTCACACAATACAAACTGATGAAGTGACACTTTTAACGAAATCTCTTGAGGGTTTTTCAGGCCAGTTAAAAAGGTTGTCCTTACAGTATTCAGACTTTTTGCAGAATCTGGTCGACACTGTGTGTGTTGTAGGATCCTCTTTGCTCTCACTCACTCTGGAAGGAGTAAAAACAACCCCCTCATCTTATTCTTCTCTGCTGACTATCCTCCAGGCCTGTTCTAGGCTAAGAGACTTGTCTCTCTCCCTTGAACCTTGCCATCCCTCTTTTTCACTTGAATATCCTATTAACCGCCAAATAGATTGGAATAGGCTACATTTGCCAGACCTTCGCAAGCTAACACTACGGTATGGATATTTATTTGTGCTGTTTATTACTTACTTTTTTATTTTCTGTTTAAATATAATTTTAAAATATTGCATATGAAACTCATTAGAGATTATTAATTAGGACTTTATAAACTGAGATTAAAAAAGTTTTAATATTTACATTTTCTGATATTTAAATGTTTTTAATGTATGATTTATTTTGTTATTTATTGATTACAACGTATTTACTTTTGCAGGTTCTCATATGAGCATAGCCAAATGAAACCTCACATCACACAGAGCTTATTCCTTGAGACGATACTTGCTTCTCTCCTGGCACGCTCCTCCCTCCTTCAAAAGGTTTCATTGATCTCCTTGCCTTGTCCTTTGGACTGCATTTTTCAACAAGTGCTACACCGAGCCAACAAAAACCAATTTGACTTCTTGCCTCTACGATGTCTGCAACACCTTGACTTACAAAGAACTGATATTAAGATGGAAACTGTAAATAACTTAATTATTCAGTGCAAGAGGCTGAAGTTTGTGAACATCAGTTTCTGCTGGAATATCTGCCACTCTGAGTGGACAGACAGAGTGAGATCTGTCAGTGTAGAAGTTTCATGGATGTAGGCATGACAAGTGATTCCAAACAATAATAATAATAAAGAAACTTGCATATACTCTTTAGTAATTGCACAAATAAATAATCTCTTCATCGTAAATTAAGCAAGTGAACCCAAAATTCAAAGTACATAGCTGTTAAATAATAAATATAATATATTAGCATGGTCAACAAAGACTCTTATGTCTGTTTGAAATCTGTCATAGACACAGCAACACAGCCCCTAGCACCACACTATTTGCCAGGGGCTGTTATAGACTGCTGTATACTGTTGCCATGGCAATTGCAGCGGCCATCTTATGATTGTATGATTGTCATATAATGATACAGTTTTAATTCTGATAATGGACGGAGCTCCACCTTTCTCAGAGTCAATACATTTTTTTTCCTCTGAATTATGAAAATTAATATTCATTCTGAGAATATATAGTTGAATCTTTATCCTGTTGGGTGTTTGATGTCATCATGTCATCAACACTATAAGCAAACTGTATTGTATACAAGTGGGGACAGCTAATGTGAGCTTAGTCTTAAAAGGCATTTTTATTGTAATGCAAGAAGTTAATGGATCTAGTCACTTATAGAGGTCAGCTGGTTCAATATTTGTGAATTGCACTTAATGTCGGTGTGTCCCAGTCCACCCTCAGTCGCCGTTTTTTACGTTTTTTAACCAACACATCCAGACGTCAGCACATCACCGCAATCCTTTTATCTCTTCACTGGCTTCCAGTTTCTTTTAGAGTTGATTTTAAAATTTTATTGTGTATTTGTAAAACTCTTGACACTTTGCACAATTTGTTTGATTCCATTGTATAATATTTTGAATGTTTTTATATTGTGTTGGTGTTATTGGAAACCAATTTTGTCACCTTGAGTGTTGTAAAGGGCTCTGTAAATAAATTTGGATTGATTAAGTTGTCTTTTTGATATTTCATGGACAGACAAAAATCCTGCACATCATCTTACTTTCAAATTGTGCATTTTATCAGTTTTATTGACCAAACTATAGATCTTAATCAGGCAAATAAAGAAGAGCTCTAGGAACCAAAATAGGGTGTGGCAACTTGGCAAAAAGAGGGGTCACCAAAGGTGACAGTTCATTAAATATACAGTGTGCCAAAATATTTTTTTAAATAAATAACCATGTAATCCAAAAAGCAATCGACACATTTACAGTGTAATAGTTAAACAAACCAAATGCAAATATATTTCATGTAATATCAATGTAATGTAATCAATAGATAATAATAATAATAATAATAATAATAATAATAATAATAATAATAATAATAATAATAATAATAATAATACATTTAATTGTATCATCACCATCATATGCACAATTAAGCTGTGTTTGTATGGCGATACACTGTATGGGCACAGCAATAGTTAATTATAGCCTAATAATTACTCCATCCACTTAACAGACATAACCTAAGTAGTAAGCTATGTAAGTTTGTTGTTGTTGGGTTATTGAGTAGAATATTACAGTTAGAATATGGCTGCTGTAGCTGCTGTAACTGGTTACAGATCCATGTTGTTATGAAGATGTCTCTAGTTTTATTACACCACATTGAACGGCGTCCCTGCTGAGTGTTGGGTGCATGGACATGATAACGCGCACTTGCGTGGTTGGGCGGTATTACATGTGCGCATTCCAGATTCTCCTGCGGCCCATCGAAACACTAAAACCAAATGCACCCGTGTGGAGGGTATCTACTACGTCACACGACGTAAACCTGCCACATACTCGCTTTAGCCAGCGGTTAGCATCCCGTGGCCGACAAAATGACAAATTGATTGTGTTACTGTGAATATCCGGATCGATTTGTAAGTACCTTAAGGAATACAAATATGTACCATGTCGTGTTGTTTGATTGGAACTAATAAACTTACGTTGCAGCTGTTTTGTTTGACGAAACATAGACATACCTAGCTAGGCATACCTTTCATGTTCATTGTGAATTATGTAATTAACCAATAGCATTCTTTGGATGATGAGCAAAAGTGAGGTCCCAGTGGGTTGTTGTTGATGGCTAAATAGCGTGAAACCCAGGGACGTACACTCCCGATGAATCCTGGTGGTTGAATATACAAAATATCCCTGGACAAAGCCATCACATACCATATTCTCCACAGCTTTTATTACTGCAGGTAATGCCAATTTATGAAATATTTGTGTTTTATTTACAGAACATGAATGTAAGCTGTAGAAATCTTGTGGGGTGGTTGAAACAAGCTCTGCCCCTTTGCCCCTTCATAACAATGCTAATATAATCGGAGACAATCGTCGACATGGGGAGGTTGGTCTTCATGATTGATTTGACATAATGCTTAACAGTAACAGTGCATTACTAATCCAGTCTTTGTCTTTATTTTGACAGGATAAGTTTCTCATGCCTTTTCCCAGCGTCATGGCATTTCAGTCTGTCCTCACAAGTTCTTCCACGGCTCATGATTCCATCATTCAGGCAGTGGATACTTATTGGTCTCATTTTTGGTCTCATAGGGCTACTGTATATGCTGCTTGCATCTGGAAAGGGTCCTGTCATCTGGCACACTAAAGAAAATCACTTCCATAGGTATATTGCTACTTCTCATTGTCACTGTCTCTACTAGACCTTTTAGAAAGGGAGCGGTTGTGTATTTTCTTATATATTCGAGATCCAATAGTACAAACAAAAATAATTTGATCATTTTAGATGTAAATTAACAATTGGCATTCCTAACTTGCATTATCTGTGTTATTTCCTAAAGGCACCTGGCACGAGTGACTGATATTGATGCAACTGACACAAGCAACCCAAATCTGAATTACGGTCTGGTTGTGGACTGTGGCAGCAGTGGCTCCAGAATATTTGTGTATTGTTGGCCCAGACACAATGGCAACCCTCATGAGCTGCTAGACATTCGACAAATGAGAGATGTGCACCGAAAACCAGTGGTCATGAAGATAAAACCAGGTGATTATTTTTGGGATAATCTTAATATTCCGGTGATATTTTCGCAGTACCTTATAATTGTGCTGAAAATACATGTCTTATTTGAGGTTCAAATCTTGCACAAAACATGCATAAACTATTGTGCAGAAATATCACCTTATCCTCTTGTTTGGAAAGTTACACTTTTTATTTTAATCCGCTCCTTTTCTTATTACACTTATACGAGATTGTAATATTTTTATATCTCTGAAATTGCAATATAAAGGACGTTTCTCATATAAATATATATTTATCATCTCTATTTACAAATGGAGGTGGAAGTTAACAAACCCTCATTTAATTGTTATGTTTTACTCCTGTATTTGTTTATTTTTTCAGGCATTTCCGAACTGGCCAAGACACCTGAAAAAGCTAGTGATCACATCAAACCACTGTTAAACTTTGCTGCCCAACACATTCCCAAAAATAAGCACCAGGAAACACCATTATACATTTTGTGTACAGCTGGAATGAGAATACTTCCTGAAAGGTATGCATTATTGTCAGGGAAAATAACTTTTATTATTATTATTTTAATATAATTTTTAGTAAAAGATCCCTTGTGTGTTGATTGATGTGTTTTTCACTTAGCCAACAAGAAGCACTTCTTGAGGATTTGCGAACAGACATTCCAGTGGACTTTAACTTCCTTTTCTCTGATTCCCACGTGGAAGTCATCTCTGGAAAACAAGAAGGCATGTTTTTGTATAGTTTGTATATTAAATAACTGTGGTTACTGAAATCATGATTATTCATTATATATCCTATTGATATAGGTGTTTATGCGTGGATTGGCATCAACTTTGTCTTGGGAAGATTTAATCATGCACACAATGGTATGGGTTTATAGCAATAGACTTTTGATTTAGAAGAAAAGGCACAAAACACATTTTTTCATGTTTTAGAAGGGGAAGCTGTAGTTGAGGTAAATGTCCCAGGTGGTGATCAGCAGGAGGCGCTGGTGAGGAAAAGGACTGCTGGTGTCTTGGACATGGGTGGTGTATCTACACAAATCGCATATGAAGTGCCCAAAACTGTAAGCTTTACCTCTCCACAGCAGGTTATTATCCACCAATTCTGTTTTGTTTTTCTCACTCACCCTTTGTTCTTCTCCCTCTCTGACCTCTGTCACTTCCTGATTAAAACATATCAGACATTTTTGTCCTGTGGAGATGAACTCCTCTCTATTCACCACTGTGAGATTGTTGCATAATTTAACTAAAATAAAGTTGGGGAAACTAGAATTGTAGATGTTAGACATTAAGTAAGAGTCTATTTTCTTATTTTAAATTATAACTGTTACCTTCATTTGTAACTGTATTTTTTGTTTAATTAATAAATGTTTAATTCTGACATACCTTGAAAGCCTGCAGCCTCCACTCTGCTATTCCGATAACATAATGCTGTTTTTGAAGGAGGAAGTTGCCAAAAATTTACTGGCTGAATTCAACTTGGGATGTGACGCACACCGCACAGAGCATGTTTATCGAGTTTATGTCTCTACTTTCTTGGGTTTTGGTGGCAATGCAGCTCGTCAAAGATATGAGGAGAATATAATCAGAAATACTATCTCCCGTAACAAGTAAGACATTGTTTATTGATGTATTATTTTTGTTATCTAGCTGAGTACAGTGTGTTACTTGATCTGGCCCCTTTTGTCCAGGCTTTTAGGTGAGCATTTTGGTGAAACCGTGGACTCGCCCTTTCTCGATCCTTGTCTACCTACTGACATGGAGGATACCATTGGGTTCTCAACACAGAAGTTCTTTGTACGAGGGACAGGGAACTTTGATGAGTGCAGACAGCTCCTCCAGCCATACTTAAACCGTACCAGTGAGACTCAAACATCTCTGAGTGGTGTCTATCAGCCCACCATTGACTTCGACAACAGCCAGTTTTATGGCTTCTCGGAATTCTACTATTGTACAGAAGACGTGCTGCGAATGGGTGGAGATTATAATGCTACCAAGTATACACAGGCTGCCAAGGTAAAATGGTTTAAGTGCAAGCTATTTTCATTTTGAATCACTAATCATCATTTATTATATTTGATGTTTACTTTTTCAGAATTATTGTGCCACACAGTGGAAGACTCTTAGAGAGCGCTTTGATGCTGGTTTGTATGCCTCACATGCTGATTTTCATAGACTAAAGTAAGTACCTTGCATATAAAAGTTTGTTGTTGTTTTTTTATACCAAAATTATGGACTTCTTTCTAGGTACCAGTGCTTTAAGTCTGCATGGATGTATGAGGTTTTACACACAGGTTTTTCTTTTCCAAGCAACTATCAAAACCTCAAGACTGCCCTTTTAGTTTATGATAAAGAAGTGCAATGGACTTTAGGAGCAATACTTTACCGAACAAGATTTCTGCCTTTGAGGTAAGATTAGACTGTAGATGACACATTTTGCTACTAGGACTACTAAAGTGTTTTAAAAATAGGACTCCACTTTAAGATAACTTGCAAATGGAACCGCTTTTGACATTTTTGGATACAGCAATAATAACTCTAGTTAAGACTTAACAAATGACTGGACTAACTATAAGTTATCCACCCTGCTATATTGCATTAAGTTTACACATTTGTTTCTGTTTAGGGACATCCAACAGGAAATCCTTAAAGGATTACACTCCCACTGGCGGCATAGTTTTTCTTTTGTCAACAACCACTACTTATTCCTGGCGTGTTTCTTCATTGTGTTGCTTTCGATTATGCTGTACTTACTGCGACTTAGACGAATCCACCGGCGTACAGCTCAGCGCTGCAGCCCCTCTACCTCACTGTGGCTGGAAGCAGGCCTTGGATCACCCACACTGCCTATTAATCTCTAAGCATGCCTGACTTCCCAAAGCACTCTTTTATTTGATCTTGACTCATCTGCTTGTTGAGCAAGCTTTTAAAATCTACAGTTCGTGCTGGATTGTGATGTTTGAAAGATTATGTCACAACTAAAGGAGATTAGCTGACATCTCGGGCATAACTGAGCCAATGTTTTAAGTTATAATAAATTATTTTTGAATCATTTTAAATTTGTGCCATTAGACAATTTGGCAGAATTTAGATTTGATCTGTTTATAGTTTGAATGTTTTCTTTTAATAACAAATTCACAGTGGGCCTTTTGGAGTCTTTATTTACCTGTATGGTACTTGCCTTTTGTATGTTGCATGATTGTGTCTCTTTGTTATAGCAAAATGCGGTAAGATTTCACATTTTATACAAACCACATATGCAATGCATTTCTGTTGTGAAGGACTTTTACAGTACTCTGCACTGCAGCTATGTATATTATGTTTTATGTTCAAATTGTGAGTCACTACTTGTGCAATATACTGTACTGTATGTCTCATCACTGTCAAAAACAGTCTTTAGAGATGAGTTTTGTGGGGTTTCATTTTTTGAAGCCATTGTATCACTGGTATTATCTGGGACTATTAAGAGTTCAAAACATGCGAGTTTATTTATGTGACTTGTTTGCACAGAATGCACAATAAATGATTTTCCGGTTTCTCTCTTTTTGTTTAATAGTCTGTAGTGTTTTCCAATATTATGGATTTTTCCACTACTGCCTGTCGCAGTCTTGGAGCTTAAATGGCACTCCCTTTGTCACTGACATTGCACATTTCCATTAGACGTTAATGTTTTATTCTTTTTCATTCAGCGCTGCAGGCGACAGCCCCATAGCCTACACAGACACGGTCACATATGTAGTTATTTTACATAATTGCACTGTTTAATTTGGTGACGCCTAGTAAAATTAAGTGTTAAACAATTATCAAGGATGTTAGAAACTACACTTTGTTGTTGGGTGTTTGCGCAGTTCAGGCGTAAATGTAGAAACTCCATTCAAGAAGTTTCAAGCCTACGAGTGATGGTTCTTGTTAAGTGGAGAACTTTTGATTGGCTGGTTTGTGCTTAGGACAGGCCCACTCTGTAAGTATGTGCAACATAAGTGGTCGAGAGCTGGTGGGATACGCCTGGGCAGTGACGTACTGGGCGCAGGGACCGCCGCAGCCTGTAGTGATGATGTTGTGGATATGCATGCCGATGAGACCTCTCCCAGAGTTATCTAAAACACAAAATCATCTGTCAAGGGGTCACCACGCATGGAGTTAAGCACAGAGCGAGTGGTGGCAACACTTGAAATGTCGCAGGTAAAAAGCCAAGACCACGGGGCTTTTAACAGTGATGTGGACTACGAAAGCTTGCCACCTCATGTTCCTGTGACGATACACATGACAGCAGGAGCCGTGGCTGGTATTCTGGAGCACACTGTGATGTACCCCGTGGACTCTGTCAAGGTAACTCACTCATTAGCAACAAAACTGGCCTTTAGAGTCAATTCTTAGTTAAGCTTCAAAGCGTAGCTAACCTGTTTGGCCCAGGCATCTTTGAAGCTATAACAGGAAACCACTGACGCTACCCATCCTTGGTTAGCTCCAGTGTTAGCCAATTTACGCACGGCAGCACGCTGACAGACACTACTGTTGCTCATACTAGTTTATCTCGATATTAAAAGAGGACCCGTAATAATAACAGACAGAAAGAGACATTTCACTCACTTTGAATAACTTTATGTAACTCTATATTGTCAGTACTTACCTGAGGAAGCCTATAATTGTTTTAGCCTGAAATCGGCTATATTTATAAAGGCAAAATAACTAAATCCATGTCAACCTGGGTTCAGTTTGACATATAGAGTAACTTGGAGTAAACTTGTTTATGAAGGTCAAGTGTTGGAGTGGGAAATACACAGACCGACTGTCTCACTGACCTCCAATGACCTGAGCGGAAAATGCAAAAATACAGTGTCATACATGTCTCATTGGGATTTGTATACGTTGCAACTGTGCTTCAGTAAACGAATTAAACGAACTGTCAACACTTTTAAGCAAGTGACATATTGTCTGCAATAGATAAAGCACTTGGATTAGCCAGGGAGTTGTTAGTTTTATATTTTGGGTGGTCTTATCAGTGCTCTACACATTTTGGATCCGCCTCAATAAGTGGGTGTGAATATGTATACACCTCATTGTAAAATAAAGACACTCCCTCACAAAACACACAAGTATTCTCAAGTTCATTCCCAACCTCTATCTGCAAATGTCTACTCGCTCTGGTAGACATGGGCTCACCAGTGATGTGAGCTCACAGAAATATATATAAATCTATATAAAATATATAAAATATATAAATAAATAAATCCATCCATCCATCCATCTTCTCCCGCTTAATCCGGCTGGGTCGCGGGGGCAGCTTGCTGCCCAATACTCATAGCACCTGACCCCCCTAAATAAATAAATAAATAAATAAATAAATATATAAATAAATAAATAAATATAAATATATATAAATATATATATATATATATAAATATATAAATATATAAATATAAATATAAATAATACATTTTGTATAGATCTTAATCAAATCCTGTCTTGCTCTTGTCTCATTTCATCCCAAATGACATGAGAGCAATTACTACTTTTACTTTGAGGAACAAGTTTGAGCTTAATTAAGGCTGTTGCTTACATTCCATTACAGTGGTCTCTCCCAGTGTTGTTGTAACATAAAGTACAGAAATCATTTTTAGTGATGTGCACAGTCCCAACAAAACAAACTAAAATAGACACATTAGAGAAAGCAACAAAAGCTAAGTCAAACCACTGACTTGCTGCACTATCACTCTCCTGTAGCAGCTTTGAGAGCCCTCAGTGTCACAGAAATGTGTCACTGATTTGTTTCTGAAAACAGTGCAGCAGGTCTCACTCAGCTGTCTCTCTCTTTAGGTCGTCATCACCACAAACAGATAATGCATCTTACATTAAATGTTTTTTTTTTTTTTTCTGTTTAAGACGCGGATGCAGAGCCTGCAGCCAGATCCAAACGCACAATACAGAAGTGTGTATGAAGCGCTGAAACGCATTATCAAGACTGAGGGCATCTTCAGACCATTTCGGGGCCTCAACATCACCATGTTGGGAGCTGGACCAGCACATGCTCTGTACTTTGCCTGCTATGAACGAGTGAAACGCTCGCTAAGTGATGTCATTCAGAATGGGCGCAACAGTCATTTAGCAAATGGTACACATCTCATTGTACTTAAGTACTGTTTATACATAAACCTAGAATAATCATTGTATATCTGCCCTTTTAACTCATGTACATGATGTATGTACATGTTCAAACCATCTGTCTAGTCTGTTTTGTTTTACACCTCATAGCTTCTTGCTCTTGCTACAGACCAACACAGTAGATGCATCACCAGAGCTAAGAGGCTCATTGCTCTGTGATGTGCCACCTGTTCCTCCCCTTCAGCTCACCTTTGTCCGTCAGCTCTCACACATGTCCTCCACTGCGCTCAGCTGACTCTTGCTTCCTTAAACCGCATCTCACGGTCAGGCTCATCTCATGTGTTTTCTGTATAAAACCATGCAGCTAACCCTGGCTAACTCACCCCTGTGCCCTCAGCACAACTTCCCCTACTCATTTTCATAACTTTGCTGTGTGTCTCATGAACCTATCCCTCTGTTGGTGCCACAAATCTACTGTGTTTAAACCAGTTTTGTGGTCATGTAATACCTTATTGAAATACTGTTTTTCACAGGTGTAGCGGGTAGTGTGGCCACAGTTCTCCATGATGCTATAATGAATCCAGCTGAAGGTAAATAATTTATGAAAATAATTAAATTTTTAGTCATATTGTCAGCTATTACAAAGCATTTTCAATTTTGTTGGTTTAGTGGTAAAGCAGAGGATGCAGATGTACAACTCTCCTTACCAGGGTCTTTGGGACTGTGTCCGAACTATCACCCATACAGAAGGGATTGGGGCCTTCTACCGCAGCTATAGCACACAGCTGACCATGAACATCCCCTTTCAGGCAGTCCACTTCATCACATATGAGCTAATGCAGGAGCAGCTGAACCCCAGCAGACTCTACCATCCAGGCTCTCACATAGTGTCCGGTGCAGCAGCAGGAGCTGTGTCTGCCGCAGTAACCACTCCTTTGGATGTGTGTAAAACATTGCTTAACACTCAGGAGAATGTGGCACTCAACTCTATGAACATTAGTGGGCACTTGTCAGGCATGGCTAATGCCTTTAGGACCGTCTACAGGCTTGGGGGCATGGCAGCCTTCTTTAAAGGTGTCCAAGCAAGAGTTATATATCAAATGCCCTCAACAGCCATTGCCTGGTCTGTGTATGAGTTCTTTAAATACTTCTTAACAAAGCAGCACCTGGAGGAGGACTAAGTCCCCTTCAGGAGGAAGTATCTTTTTGAAAGAAGGAAGGACCATTCTCACTCTGTGGTAGAGGTGTGTTACAATGGCTCTCTATTGTTCACAACTGAAATTCTTTGTGTGGCACAACCAACTTTATGCAACTTAGAAAATGTCAAAAAGATGAAAGCCATTTTGTTCATCTTTTTAGTAAATGCATGATATTGATAACACATTTTCAATGTTTGGTTAAAACTGGAGCAATTGACAAATGTTTATATTTCCTTTGGTGGAAAGTTTTATTTATTTTGTTATTTTTATATTTTAAGAAATCTATTTGCTTGTGTGATTCCATTGTGTATTTATAATGTACAATGAGAACACATTCCAATGTGTTCCCAGATGGATCAGTGGCCGTTTTCAAAGTTCTCCATCAACCACAGAGGTGCTTTGCCTTTATGTTGAGAATCTGTTGTAATACATTGTCTGCACAGATACTTAAGGACAGTGTCCCCCGATTGACCCACTGACACTACAGTGCTTTTGATGGGGGCACAACTCCATCTGCTACGTTATAATGACCTTTTTGATTGGTATTACATCCACTTAATTAAGCTATGACAGGGTTCACATACTACATTAAATATCTAAAGTTTTTAATGCTGTCCACTTTTGTTTCATTCACAGCCACTTCCAGCATTTTTGTCCCTCACTGAGTTATGATGACATTCATGTATATATTAGTGTTGTTCAGAAAAAAGTAAATCTATTTATTTACAAGAATAGAGTTTATAGCAATACCAGAGATTTTGCACCAAACGGATCTTGTTAATATTCTATGCATTATCAAGTTGCTCTTCTCAAAAACATTTTGTGTCTATTCTGATTTATTACAATTAACAGACATTTTAACATCTCAAGACCTGAATAGTTCATAAACATTTTCAGTATGTTGGAAAATATATTTTACATGCTTTGATTATAAATCTACTGCCTTTTAACAAAAGCTTTGTAATTATTCCTTTGATTATGGGATTTTTTTTTTCTTTTTTATATTATTTTTTATATATATAAATCACTTGGTACTGATGTTGCTTCTGTCATATTATCAAAATGCATAGACACTAGTCTATGTGTATGTGTGTACAATGGTGTGTATGTTGATTGTATTTGATAATGAAGTTATCTGCTCAGACAAAAGGAGATGTGATAGATGTAAATGTTTATCAGCCTAGCGCTAGAAACGCACAAGTTTGATGTCACTTTGAGGTGCCATTTGGTGTACAATGATGTAATACCTATCATAAAAATTTTCACAGTTTGTGACACTGGACATTAATAAAAATGAAGGTGCATACAGTTGTGCTATCTGAGTCATTATTTATGTAGGAATGTGATGCGGCCACTAGGGGGCTGTATTGCGCAACTGATTTTGGTTGCATCTGTCGTTTTGTAGCTCATTCGAGTCCCTACGATATTATATTTAAATAAATAATAAATAAATATACAATAATTTTGTGGCTAAAATAAATTGTTTGCAGCTACTTTTAAAAAAGTAAATTCACCAATAGCTTGTGATCAATCATGACCCGACAGCATGAAGAGTTGCTCGGAAGCATGGGCCGGAAGCAACGGAGGAGCTCCGGAAGAAAGCCCTCATAGTCCGGTCGATAGATGCAGATTTTCATGCGAATCGATCACTTTGCGATAAAAGCGTCAAATTTGGTATGATGACTCCCAAAGGGGTTCTGATCAAATTTGGGACCGTAGGCGCTCAAGATTTGGGCCCTGGGGGCCATGGCGGCCATTTTCCAAAATGGCCATCATGGAAATGGGAAAATGGATTAAAAGCACCCAGAAACATCATATATTTGGATCAATTTTGGTAGGAAGGTTCCCAAAAGGGATCTGATTAGATCTAGAACCATAGGCGTATATATGGATTCCATAATGGGAAAATGTATGCCAGAAACATAGCATGCAATAACATATTACTATCAAATTTGGTAAGTATGTTCACAAACTGGGACTCATCAGATTTAAAGGTGTATGCTACTATTTGGGGCTAGATATGGTTAAAATTGTTGCTCTGGGTTTATAAAGGTGGTAGAGGGTCTTATTTTTCATGTTAGGCATTGTGTTGTTTTAAACTGTCTTGGGGGAGTATGTAGCTCAGCTAGCAAGAGCCAATGGATTACACGTAGCAAGACCCACTACAAATTATTTGGGAAACATAGATTGTCAGTAATTGTAAATCTTGCATGATCTCTGAAATGTTCTCTGTGCTCAACCAAGTCATGATCTAGTTTTCATGCAGTAATTAATTCAGCGAATATTGTGCTAACGAGCTAACGTGCTATGATGCGTTTTGTCAACAGTCGCTGCAGCCAATTGGAATGCCGGACAATGTTGAAAAGTCGCAGAAAGTCGCTACTGGCTCTCTGAAAAGTCGCTAGGAGTCGATAGATCAGAAAAATCGCTCCGCAATTTCGCTCCACCAGTGAACGATTTTTCCGCTTTAGCATTTTTTGCATTTTCGCTTTTCCACATTTTCGCTTTCCGCTCTGGTCTGAACTGTCCTTTAGGATGAAAAAAGTACAGTAATTGCAAACTGGGAAACTAACTTCCATGGAATATGGAATATAAGCAGTAACACCTTTACATTTCATTCAGTGACACATTGTGATGGTGTGAGCAATAGAATCAGTGAGATTTTTTTCTTTCATGTAATTTTGCTTTTGATAATGTTAATAGTCATTCCAAATTTCATTTAGTTTTTTAGGGGTGTGAGAGGTCAGTCTTGAGAATTTAGTTTTCATTTATTGTCTACTAATTCTACATAGTCTTTACCTACTGTATTTCATCCAGTGGAGAGGGTGTGAAGGTAATTGGTGACATTTCTTACTTTTCAAATTATGTTGACTTGTTAAAGTGCAAATCTGCACCCCAAGTCCTCTAGCTGACGCCAAAGCCTGTAGCCTGTACAATATTTCAGCGCTCCCTGGGTAGCTTAATCGAACGAATTAGAAGGTATATAGAGGTATATGTGCAAGACTTTGCTGGCATTTCGGAGAACGTTAAGAGAGGAACAGGAAATTGAATACTTTTTTTATTTTTCGGTTAAAATTAGCAACCCAATCAGTAACATACTGCGACCCAATGCAATGGCAAAAACATTTAAAGTATACAATTCAGGATACACCGACCCCCCACAAAAAACTGACTGGGAATTATGTTTAATTTGTCAACGGAAAACTAAACAGCCACTCAGGTGCCCATTAAATGTCAAAGGGCCAATAAGTACGGAACCATATAAAAATTTGGCAGAGAATATTTTAAAATTGGATGAACTCAAACAACTCCCAATGTCTCTACAGATTGTGAGATTGGATGAAGGGCAAGGTATAGAACGCACATTTATTAGGAATGAGGCAAAGTTCCACAACACATGTCGACTGCTCTACAACAGTCAAATGGTACAAAGAGCTGAAAAAAGAGCCTGTGAAAATGACGAACAACATGACACTGCAAAGCAGATAAAAATTGGTACAAGATCCTCATTTGGCGAAATCAACAATAGTGTTAACTGTTTCTTTTGTGGTGAGCCTGCTGGTTCTGAAAGACTTCATGAGGCTGCTACTTTTCAAATTGATGTAAAAGTCAGAAAGTGTGCTGTTTTGCTGAATGATGCCAAGCTTCTGGCACAGCTCAGTGGAGGTGATATGGTGGCTTTAGAGGCCAAATATCATTCCAAATGTTTGGGCTCTTTGTACAATAGAGCTCGATCGCAAATGAATGAAACCTCAGCTGCTGAAGGGCAGTTAGGACCAGATGTAGCAGGTATGGTCTTTGCAGAGCTGGTCATGTACATAGAGGAAGTGAGAATGGGTCCGTCCACAGCACCAATCTTCAAGCTGGCAGAACTTGTTCAACTGTATGCATCAAGAATGGAACAGCTTGGTGTTCCATTAACTTCTCGGCTGTCAAGTACACGACTAAAAGAAAGGCTGTTAGGTCAGTTTACGGATATGCATGCCCTGAAGAGTGGGCGGGATGTTTTGTTGTGTTTTGATGATGACAATGGTACTGCTTTGACAAAGGCATGTGAGCTGGATACTGACCAAGATGCAGTACATTTAGCAAGAGCAGCAAAAATTGTTCGACGTGAAATGTTTGCAGATTCAAAACCATTTAGTGGGTTCTCAGCGGAATACCTTGAAAATTCAACATCTCCATTGCTTTTGACACTAATAAACATGATTCTTCAAGGTCCAACTATTAAGGATCAAATGGAGGGAAATACTCCAGCTGCACTGACTATTGCCCATATGATGAAATTTAACAGTGTTAAGAGACGGGTCGGTGAAGGTGTAAGGCATAGCAATGCACAGGAGACAGCCACTCCCATTTACATTGGGCTTATGTTGCCTGCACACACACGCAAGAGGGAATTGATTGACAAGCTCTCTCACTTGGGAGTGTGCATTGCATATGATCGTGTCCTCAGTTTGTCAGCAGAGATGGGAAACCGTGTTTGTACTTTTTACAGAGATGAAAATGTGGTCTGTCCACCAATGATGCGGGGCAATGTATTCACCACCGCAGCTGTTGATAATGTTGATCATAATCCGTCTTCAACAACTGCTAAGAGTTCTTTTCACGGGACCTCAATTTCCCTCTTTCAACATCTGTCTTCAGAGAATGAAGGAGTGAGTAGAAACATTGTTACATCTAATATGCCAGATTGTGCTTCAAAGACCATCTTCCCTTTGCCTAACAGCTATACAGATGTCTTCCCTGTCAACAGCAACATCAAAACGTCATCTGTTCCATCATCCCATGTTCAGTCTCTGAGCAGACCCACTGCTGAGCATATTAAACATGAGTTCCAATGGCTTGACCATGTCAGATCAACTAGTGAACAAGATGGAGATCGCAATGATTTGTCTTGGGCTGCATACCATGCCAGTCAACAGCAATTAGGCATTCACGCTACATACATTACATCTCTATTGCCTCTGTTTCTTGAAAATGCACACTCAGTTGTAATGATCAAACACTCAATGGATGTCATCAGAAATGCAATTACTTATTTGCATCCTCAGCAAATCTCTGTGATTGCCTTTGACCAACCACTATTTGCCTTGGCAAAGCAAATACAGTGGAAGTGGCCAGATCGATATGGTGATATTGTCATTCTTTTTGGGGGTCTCCACATTGAGATGGCATTCTTGAGGACTTTAGGGGACTGGCTGAAAGGAAGTGGTTGGGTTGAGGCTGTTGTTCAAGCAGGCATTTCCACAATAGGCACAGCTGACTCGTTCTTAAAAGTGACCCATGTTTCTCGCACAAAGAGAGCCCATCAGGTTACAGTGGCAGCACTGTACATTTTGCAACATGCTGCATATGATAATGACATCAATATGCATTCCTCCAGTGATGTGTTGAGCTTTGATGAGTGGTGCAACAGGCAAAAAGATACAATCCCACAGTTTCAATACTGGGCCACAGTTATGGAGCTTGAGCTGTCTCTCTTGGTCTTTGAAAGGTCTCTATGGCTGGGCTCTTTTCAGATGTACCTTGATGCCTTGACTGACCTCACACCATGGTTTTTTGCCCTTGATCATACCAATTATGCCCGGTGGATCCCCGTGCATCTGAGAGACATGGCAGAGCTCCCCACCAAATATCCACAAGTTTATAAGGACTTCTTGGCTGGTCGTTTTGTTGTACAGAAAACAAAGAGACTGTTCTCTGCTATTCCCATTGATCAAGCCCATGAGCAGAACAATGCCCGTGTGAAGGGGGATGGGGGAGCTATTGGATTGCTAGACAACCCTAGTGCGCTGCGGCGGTGGATGGTTGCAGGGCCTGAGGTGGCAGGGGTTATCCAAGAATTTGAGGAAGCAAATCAGGCTCTCACTAAGGACAGAGGTAGGCATCATCATGATCAAAGCCCAGGTGTACAGAGAAAATTTGCTAAGGATGTTCACTGCCTTGTAAAGGTGATCCAAGAACTTGGGAATCCATTTGAAGAGGAGAGTAGGGATATCATTGTCCTTGATTCCAAACAAGTAGCTGACCCTTATGCAGTAAAAACTGTACAAAATGCTCACCAAATTGGAAAAGATTAATTCAAGGCATTTACACTCGATCGCCTAGTTAACAGAACAAAATCCATCCATGATCCCATTAATCACAATCAATTGAAAGTCTTCCAACCAGGTTCTGTGAAAAGTCCAAGCAGCAGTCAACAAAAGTTTGCGACGCACCCCGTACTCTGCACAGATGTTTCTGTACACTATGCCCGCTACTTGGTTATGTCGCTCCATGTACGCTTTCCCTGCCAGCATCTTACACCCTGCAGTTATGTGCTGGACTGTCTCAGGCACTTCTTTGCACAACAACCTACACCTTGGGTCTTGTCTGGTGTGGTAGATCTGGGCCTCTATTGCTCGGGTGCTCAAGGCCTGCTCCTGTGCAGCCAGGATGAGTGCCTCCGTGCTGTCCTTCAGACCAGCCCTCTCCAGCCATTGGTGTGTGTATATATATATATATATATATATATATATATATATATATATATATATATATATATATATATATATATATATATATATGACTTCCAAATACAGACTGACAGAATGGTGATGGCGAACCAACCAGCAGTACTGGGAACAGCAAAGATACTGCGCAGAACTCTCAAGCTCCCAGGCCTCTGGTAGAGGACCCGAGCTGATGAGGGTGAGAGAGACCAACCACCGTGGAAGGTGAGAAATTTTTATTAGAGCTGGGCGATATGGACCAAAAAATATATCTCGATATATTTTGCTATATCTCGATATACGATATATATCTCGATATCTTTACAGGAAAAATAACCCCTCCCCCACTACTGCAAAAACAACAAACACATTTTATCTGATTAATATTCATTTAGTACTGCACTTAAACACTCTGTGGCCCTTTTTGGACCCTCACCCACAGTTTAAAAACCTCTTCTTTAAGAGAACTTCCACTGGCACTTTACACAAAACTGCTTCAAAGTGAATAAAGTGGCTAGGATTTTTAAATATTTTGACATTCCAAACTGGAGTTACATTCTCTTGTTTTAAAGTGATGTTTAGTCTCTGCACATTCACCAAATCAAACGCACATTGTGACAAAAATGACCACACTCAGTATTCAGTCCTTGAGTCCGTGACAAGACCAAGACAAAGCTCTCGCTTTGGAGCGGGAAGTCCAGCGGTGTGGGTGTGTTTAATGAGTGGTGGGGCAGGTGTGGGTCCTGTTGCGGGGCGCTCCTCGTTTAAGGGGCGTGGGTGTGTTTTGAAGCGGAGTTTGTTCATAGAGTGATATCAGCCACACGCGGAGCTCGTGTGCTGGAGTCGTGCGCGGTCGGAGGTGTCGTGCCCGGGCACAGGTCGGTTGCACTCGCGCTGGGAAACGTGCATTTAGAAAGTTTAACTCATCATGTTGCGTCTGTGCGCAGCTCCTTATTGTGGCTGCAGAAACAATCGCACAGATGCGCCTGTTTGTTTTCCACGTTCACACAACGAAATATTTGCTCGCAAATGCGAGTGAAATGGGCGCACTCTAGAGCCCTGGTCCTAGTCTTGGTTTAGCCCGCGACCGAGCCCCGGGCTCTGCGGCCGCGTTTAGTCCTTGTTTAGTCCTAGTCCTGGTTTAGTCCGCGACCGAGCCCCGGGCTCTGCGGCCGCGTTTAGTCCTGGTTTAGTCCTAGTCCTGGTTTAGTCTGAGGCCAGCTCCGGGCTCCACGGAGGAACTCGGGGGACAAACGCGAGGAGGAGACGAGCGCGGCACAGAGAAGGCAAAACAAGCGAAGCAGCGAAACCAGAAGTAAACATAAGCATTATAGCGATATATTGATATGTCAGAATTCATATCGAGTTTCCAAAATATCTCGATATATTTTAAATATCAAGATATCGCCCACCCCTAATATATATATATATATATATATATATATATATATATATATATATATATATATATATATATATATATATATATATATATATATATATATATATATATATATCTGGTCTCTCTCACCCTCTCCAGCTCTTCTTTGAGCCCCTGGTATTTCTCTAGTTTCTCGTGTTCCTTTTTCCTGACATTGCCATCGCTCGGTATTGCAATGTCCACCACCACGGCTTTGTTCTCTCACTTATCCAGAACCACAATGTCTGGTTGGTTCGCCATCACCATTCTGTCAGTCTGTATTTGGAAGTCCCACAGGGTCTTGACCCGCTCATTCTCAGGTGCTCAAGGCCTGCTCCTGTGCAGCCAGGATGAGTGCCTCCGTGTTGTCCTTCAGACCAGTCCTCTCCAGCCATTGGTAGGATTTCTTGATATCAGCCACTTCAGTTATGTTCCGGTGGTATGCCCCGTGCAGGGGTTTGTCCTGCCATGATGGTCCCTCCAGGACCTCTTCCTCTGCGCCCCACTGTCTGAGACATTCTCTGAGCATGTCATCAGTCTGGGCCTTGTCACTGATGTACTTGTGGAGCTTGGATGCCCTTCTGTGCTGCGCTCATGTATTGATCCATGTGCCCGCTTATCTTAGCTGCGATGATGCCTGACATGAGCTTCCATGTTGTGGAGAGACAGGTTATTGGCCGATAGTTGGATGGGACTGTACCCTTTGCAGGATCCTTCAGGATCAGGATCGTACGCCCTTGGGTTAGCCATTCAGGCTGAGTCCCATCCCTTAGCAGCTGGTTCATTTGTGCTGCTAGGCGCTCATGGAGAGCAGTGAGCTTCTTTAGCCAGTATGCGTGGATCATGTCAGGGCCTGGTGCTGTCCAACTTTTCATGCCTGAGACTCTTTCCTGGATGTCTGCCACTGAGATGGTTACTGGATTCTGTTCAGGGAGGTTGCTGTGGTCTTCTCTCAGAGCCACCAGCCACTGTGCATTGGTGTTATGTGATGCTTCTCTTTCCCATATGTCTTTCCAGTACCTCTCAGTCTCCAGCCTTGGTGGGTCTGCTCTGCTGTTATTACCCTGCCATTGAGCGTACACTTTCACAGGTTGTGTTGCGAACAGGCAGTTTATTTGTCTGGCTTCATTCTCTCTCGTGTACCTCTTTAAGCGGCTGGCCAAGGCTTGGAGCCTTTGTTTGGCAGTTTCGAGTGCTTCAGGTATGGGCATCTGGCTGTACCTCTTGGGTAATCTCTTTTTCATCGCACCTTTCTGGGCCTCTGACAGTTGGCCCACTTCTCGCCACACTTCCTCGATTTTAGCCTCTAACCGTCTTTTCCATGGTGGGTATCGTATCTCATGGCTCCCATGGTTGCTCTTATAGTCCAACACCTCTAAGATCACTGCGGCTGAAGTGTAGATCAGCTCATTGGTTTTAGTGATGGTTATGGTAGGGATCGCTCTGAGTGCTGCATTCACATCCTCTAGCAGACTTTCAGATGGTACTTCACTTAGCCTGTGTAACTGGCACCAGGGTTGCCTTGTGTTCATCCGGGCCATGATCTTATCTTTCAGGTCAGTCGCTGCCTCGCTCAGCATGATACTTATTGGGGCTTCCTTCCCAATCTCTGGTTGGGGAGTTAGTGTTAACTCACCTCTGACCTGGCGTCCTGGCTCCCCCTTGCCGTAGCATTTGTGATTTGTGTTGTACCTCGTCAATCTCTAGTTGTGATAGCAGTTGCCGTTTGTGGATGTTGGAACACTGAGCTACTAGTTGGTTGGCCGTTAGCTTGGACTGTGGGTATCGTAGTAACCATTTTTCCCACATCCTGTTCATGTAACCCCTATATATATATATATATATATATATATATATATATATATATATAAATATATATATATATATATATATATATATATATATATAATATATATACATGTATGTAGCGTGGGTGTGGTCATGTAGGTGAGTGAGGTCCTATTTTTATGCTTTTAAAATAATATTCACGTAGAACTTATCGAAATAGATCACAGTGGATTAGTTTTAGTTTAGCAAAGTTTGATTTTAATGTAAAAGGGGAAAAAACTAATCATATGCTTAGACTAGTTATTGTTAATTTGACATGACGGGCTACAAACCCAGAGTTCAGTATATATTCAGTAATATAATAATGCCATTACAATAATCCCTATCTTTATTTTTTATTTGGGTCCCCATTAGCTTCCATTAAGTTGCTAATCCACATTGTCCCACTGAATTTACCTTTTTCTTATCTGTTCATGCGCATTTCCTGCTTTTTTTTTAGCACTTTGAGATTTCATTGAAATGTAAAGTGCATTACAAATAAAATTTATTATTATTATTATTATTTTTGTTCAGTTGTTTATATAAAGATGCCAAAAGTGGAACTGCAATTTGAAATGGTACATGATGAGGACTAATTTAGACAGATTTGATTGTAAGATGGAGACTGAACCTTTTTCAAACCTGCTCCGGGACACGTACACTGATGGTGTAACGCCACTGTCCTACAATGTTTACTTATAGCCCTTCTCCATCTAAAGCATGTTTATCTCAAACATGCAATAAACAGACCCTCAGCCCTTGTTCTCTGCTCTTGTCATGTTTTAATCTAAAGTTAAACGTCCTGGTTCATTTTGATACCACAGATAAGAAGAAGACTGGACAAGCATAGAACCCTTGTTTAACATTGCAAAGTATGGATGCCGTAATGTGTTTCTGCCGATGAAAAACGATATACAGTAGGAAAGATGGTAACATGGGAGATCAAATTACACTATAGAAATAAGTTTATGAGAAGCCTCCCCGCATCTTATCTGCCCCTGTGAAATTGTCAGCTAGTCATGGCATATTGAGCCAATGACAAAGGCGGTCTTTATGGTTTGCTTTGGTTTTCTCTGGTATCTGTTTGGAGATCTCGATGTTTTTCAAAGCATCATTGACCACCTTGAAGAACAGCACTAGGGCTCAGACTACAGACTACACCATACTTATTGAAGAATTAGTTCTGGTTATCTGATCATTTTTTTAATGGGCAGATTTTAAACCTACCGACAAATCCTGTTTATCAAATGGTCAGGAATCCACTAAAATTGCAATTTAACACTATTTCAGAATGTTACATTTCTGGTTACAAATATGGATTTATCTAAATGCTGTTGAATGGCTCATTTTTTGGATCATATTTCATTTAGGCCATAACCTTGTTTAAATGCAACTGGTAATAATAAAGAGGAATCACAGATAAGGGAAAAATACAAGAGGAGGTTATTTTTTGTTTGCTCTGCTTTTGAACATACTGTGTTTTAGTTGGAGGAAGTGCAGGTATTACAATAATAGGTACAATAACTGCCTCTTGTAACCTTAAGCCTCTCCTTTATCTGATGAGCCTGACTGTGTATGGCTGAGAGACACTGTCAGATTCGTACAGCCGTCAAAACAGATGCTATCTGAGCCCTCTTCATGTCTAATTAGGTCTTTGCCCTATAACCATAAAATCAGGAGAGCTTTTACATAAGGCATACATTTTACCCCTTTATTGCTTTATGTGTATTTTTTCAGTGAAGTTTGTCAAATATGACAATGTAAGATTGTCTCTTCAGTCTGGGTTTTTTCCTGATTTACCACTATAATCTTTCAGATGCACCTGGCCCTGAAGACTTCTATGACTCAACCAAGTGACCAGCCTCAGTCAAACGTCTGTTTAAAACATGTAGTGAAAAGATAAAGCACACGTAGAGGATATATGCATACTTTATTTTACATTTACAGGTCTCCTTCACACAACATACACACTTTCAAAGATATAAATCTTGCTAAAGAACTGGTTCAGTTACTATGAGAGGAGACACAGTTTGATTTTCAAGTGTCTAAGTCACAACCCTCAAAAACCAAATCATGTCTATCTAATTGCATACGAAACTCTTCAAAGAATTTCAATCATTCTACTGCCCACATTTTCTTATCTGAGTGTGCTTTCTGAAATCTTATCAACCATATTTTTGTTTAGAGCACTACGGGGAAAAATGTTGCATTGAAGTATTTAAAATTTGCAGTACCCTCTGTTTTTTTTTGGGGGGGGGGGGGTTTACAATACTTTTTTTTTTTTTACAATAATTATACAGAATAATTTAAATATTGAATAATTATATACGTGCATTATTGTGTTTAAAACCTTTGGAGGGTTTCAATTAAGTCACCATAAGATAAAATTGTTGTACCACGGGATAAAAATGAATTTTTTTAATTTCTACAATAACATTAGGCCCCATGGGCCACCATAGTCCCAAGGGTAGGGACTGCAGTGATAGGTTTTGCAGAAAGATGTGAGCAGAGTAGCTCTCACCAAATTGTCTCTTTGGAGCATCTCGTCAACTTTACACATTTCTCTTGAAAAGTCAGTTTGCTGCTTGCGCTTGGTCTTGTACCTGCGGTTCTGAAACCAGATTTTCACCTGGGTCTCAGTCAGTCTCAGAGCACTGGCTAAGTGAGCCCTCTCTGGGGCGGACAGGTATTTCTGATGGTGGAACTTCTTCTCCAGCTCCATCACCTGTAGGTGAGTGAATGCTGCTCTAGAACGCTTTTGTCTGCCATCGGGAGAGGGGCTGGAGGCCTCAGAGGAGGTGGGACAGGGGACCTCCATGGGGTCTGTAAGAAGGTCAACACAGATTAAAAACTCACCTATAGCTTTGATCACACCTGTCTGTAAAGTAATGTTAAATTAGGTTAAGTTAGCATGTCAAGTCATCTTAAAATATCATCCATGTAGTGAAGGGACTCACCTGTGTGCATGTCACTGGTGCTGTCTGAGTTACACTCCTCTGATATCTGCTCCTCTGTCCACTGTGAACATCTCTCTGTCTTTGGTAAGCACCATTTGTTTTTGAATTCTGTACGGTCCTTGAGCGCTAGAATGTCCTCTATGAGGAAAGAAGTCATAGGTTTAACTTGAGCAGACATCTCCAGCTCTAATGCACAGAGTGCCCTGAGTGCTGCAGGCTGCTGTGTCTCCGCTCAAACCAGCACAGTCAGAATTTATACAAGTGAAGGGGCGGGACTGTCACCGACAGAGGAGGAGGTGAACACAGTGACAGCGTTTACTTTGACAGCTTCTGTCTACTTTTAATCATTGCATTTGCCTGGACCATTAAACTTTAATATTAAACATTTGAACATGGTGAAGGTGGGTGGTCCGACATAGCCCTCTGATGGACACTACCTTTGTCCAGACTCTGTTTATGTGTTCTCCACTGTTCACGTCCAACACATTTTGTTTGTTTTTTGACTGTGTTACAGAGTTACAGGCAAGCAGAAATTTCTGGAAGATGTGCAGATTTTGTGTTTTGATTGAAAAATGCTTGAATTGCAAGTGCTTACATTAATAATGTCCATTGAATAGTTTTAATAACTGTTTGTTATTCATTTCAAAAGGACTTTAAATTACAAAGATATGGTAGTTTTAACAGTCATACATTTCAATAATATTTAATGTCTTATTACTATATAAGATGAAAAAATGTATAAAATATCATTAAAAACTTTTTTTCTTCTTCACCTCCCTCCTTCCTTTCAAATACCTTGCAGGCTCTCTTTAGACGTTAGTTGCTGTCTTGTCAACACAGTATTTAGATTATCACATTGATATGGCTCACCTGGCTGTGACTGTCTGTACCACAGTCTTTTATTTTAGCTCTTCACTGATATACATTTCGGGCCTTTGCTATACTTTATATTACAAAAATGCATACAATATCAACAAACCTGAAAACCCTATTTAATTTGTTATGCTTTAAAAGTCCTTTTGTGTGGCATCATGCTGTTGTTAATGCTCTGACCTTTTGGCCCAGGAAGATATTTGTCAGTGTGTGATTTGTGTCAGTTATGTTTTCTCTGCGTTGCTGCTCAAATAGTTGCAGTGCTATCAATTGTCTCTTGTTTTTCTGTCATAACAACGTCCAACCAGAGATTGTTCAGAAGATTGCTCGACTTAGATCTCACTCTGTCTTTTGACTTGGTTATTACACAATGTTTTACACCTGTGCATGTCTTGTACAATATGAGAGTGGGCCTATTGTGATTGTTGTCAGTAAAACTAGTTCCACTACTTTTCTATACATAAATATATAGATATACATGTAGGTTTTTGTTCACAAATCTTTCTTGTGAGCAAAGTAAAAACTCCAGAATTGTAACAAATTGTAAAATGAAAAAGTCTGAGAGATAAAATAATGTTATGTGTTATAACGTAAAAGCACCTCACTTAAAAGTAACATTTGCAATTTTACATCTACTCAGTGTCCAAAAAATAGGAAATATAATAAAAAAATGGAGAGACACATTTTAAAATATGTTTAAATGTATTTATTCTTTTTTTTTTTTTTTAACATGAATATAATGTGATGTCTTGGTATAGGCCTATTTATAACACGTTTACAAATGTACTTAAATGAACGAAAATGATTGATAAACTAGAAGGCAACCTTTACACTAAAAGGCATGTTATTACAAATCCTTAGTACAGTGTGATATAGTGTTGGTGTTGAACATCATCATCTCCTTACAACGAGGCTCTCATATAGTTGAATCTTATTTTGTTGTCAGTTCCATTATGCTTTTGTAAACTGTACAACTCACTTTATCGCATCTCCTCAAGTGCCGTCAGTCTCCTCTCAGTCTACCACCCGTGTCTTATCTGAACATTACGCTCAATCCTCGCCTCGGGAAACCTGCCTCACGTCTAATTCACAATCCAGAGTCTGGAGGCTACAGGTCGCTTTGTGGGACATTTAGTTTGAGGAAGATAGGCTATTATTGTTTTGCATCAGATGCGTCAGTCATTATTCGTGACTGACAGGCTGGACGGGTCTTGACATCTGTTTGATTGAAAGGTGAAGTGAGAAGTTGGGAAGTGAGAGCCACTCAGTCTGCGGTTTTGTTTACTAAGCAAAGTTGGGACAGAACGAGCTCCTCAGCCTTATCTGCAGATTAGTGAATGGGACAATAATAAACTGGGTTTGATAGTGCAGTCCTGTAGCTCAGCTGTCCATTAACGCTGTTTGATGGATGTCTCGGATAAACATCGGTCACAGTCAAACAATCAGTTAACCACATTATTATGGCTTCTGCAACGTATTTGCATAAGTACCATTTGGATAGTCTGTGCTATTCTTTTCCTCTCGCAAAGGCAGTGCAATGACCGCATTACACACAGAGCATCTATAAAGAAACAAGGTGGATTTTTAGTTTCGTTTTTTTTTTTAAACTAATTTAGCTAGTACCTGATAAGTAAGAAGTACAAATTTTATTTATTTTATTACATTTGTTATATTGGTAGCTCACTGTTCGCGTTTGCTAAATAGTGTTATTTATGAGCATATTATAAAGCTTGCCCCATTTGTAAAATGTGCCTTTACATTTCATGTCGTAAAAAATATAAAGTAGCTTATTTGGCTGAAAAGTACAGCTTAACGAATGCAAGATTGGAACAAAGAACAGAGGTAACCTGATATAACAGTTCTTTAATTGTAATGTTAAAAAGTGTAAAATACATAGGCAATGTACAGTCAGCTTTGATGTCCAGATATGAGCGGCTATCACCAGCCTCTCACGCTGTGTAAGTGTCTGTGGCTGTTGATGGGCCCTCCGGAGTTCACCGCCTCCGAAATCTGTCCGTGCATCCCGGGGCCTGGCGCCGTCAGAGCGCCGGAGCACTGTGGCACACTGTGATAAGTGTAACTATAAAAGCCTTCGTTCCCATAATGCATCAGAGAGTTATAATGGCCCAGTGCCATGTTAAACGCTGTGGAGTGGGACCCATCGCTACATAGCTTCCCGTCCCTCACGAGTACCGGCACGGCCACTCTTCTCGGTGCGCATGAGAAGCCCGCGAACTCCAGAGACTGGTCCTGGCGCTGACGTTTGCATTTGTACCTCCGGTTCTGGAACCATATCTTGACTTGTGTGGAGGTGAGTTGGAGCACTTGTGCCAGCTGCTCCCGCTCTGTGGCGGACACGTAGCGCTGCTGCTTGAAGCGCCGCTCGAGCTCCGACACCTGCACGTGCGAGAAGAGCACGCGGGGTTTCCTGCGCCCGCGACCTTTACTTTCCAGCGCCTGGACGGTGTCGGGGGGATTGTTCTGAGAATTTACATCTGTGCAAATAGAAAGATAATAATCACTTTAGATTCAGGCCTGTAAAAAGACCAATTTAGTAATAATTCTCTCTTTCCTCTTGCTTTAACGTGCAGACAGGCAATAGCAAAACAAGTTTTAGGCCTACGCATCCCAAATTTTACCAGATGGTACCTGTCTTTTTAACACATAGCCTCTTTAAAGGCAAGAGATTAGTTAAATAATATTGCTAGTAGCTACATGTTTAATTAACTTAATGTCGTTTTTGTCCTTTTGGTATAAGCCTAAAACGTCGTTCACACGTCTGTCTCAAATTGCTCTTATTGCGTGTTCGTGTAGCTACATGGCCAATTAATTAGTGTATGCTATTTGAAAAACAAAACAAAACAAAAAAGAAAAAAATTAAATTAAAAAACGCAAAAATAAACTAAAGTAATTACCATGCTTGAATTTCTTACCAAATGTCTGATGCGCTGATATTTTTTGGAAGGATGTGTTTTCATACATCTCCATCGGACACGGCCTTGGCTGCAACTCGTAAAAATCTTTTGGCGAAGTACGATGCACGTGATGGGTTATTGGAACAACTTGGTCTGTCATTAGGAGCTCATTTTCAAAATCTTGTAAATTTAAAATATCTTTTACAGAAAAAGGTGTCGATATTGTTGCACCGGAATACATCCCAGTCACCAGAGGCCTTTACGCACGCCGTGGATGATGAGTGCTGCGTTCTGTGCTGTCTGTCCACTGACTGAGTGTTGTCAGGGTTTGTAAAGTGTGAAATCAAGGGTCCAAGAGATCAGGGTTAAGATATCTGTCACCCTCCTTCAACAATAAGAGCCAACACCCAGTGCACAGCGTCTTCTCATCTTTCAAGATCAACTCTCCCAGTACGCATCTCCACTAGACAGCACGCTGTTCTTATTAAAGATAATGCTAATAATAAAAACACAACTATCCTAATGTTGCACATGCTTTGATCAGCGTCGATCCTGCTTTTTGAACCGTCAATAAACAAACCCAAACTTGCTTTTGTAGGCTATAATACGAACAGACATTCAATCAATAGTTATGTTAGGCTATATTAATGTACGCTATTAAACTTTTAAAAGGCTAGTAGGCCAGAGCCTAGAGCATCTGTTAGGGCGCCTGACCAGCCCAGTAAAGCGCTGTACCTCGGGGGTTGAATGATCTTCTGTGGTGTTGAACAGTCTTGCCATCAACATTGTTTTCCAGACTCATTATTAGTGTTAGAGAGGCCACAACAAACAGTAACTTTACACCTGATGTTGTGGAAGTGGAGAGGCCGCGGCGCCAGGCGGTAATGCTTGACTGAGGCCGAGACGCGCGTGGGTCCGCACACAGGAACAAGGCCAGACACGGGCTGTTCCCCTGTCCACGCAGGGAGATCTATAGACCTTAAGAGCACTCACTTCTAATGGGACAATGTTGTTTGACAGCTGTGGATTTAACATTTAGAGTATTCTTATAATTACTCTAGACTAAATAGTATTATGGAGTTATAATTTAACCATTGCCCCACATTGTATACCGGTATTATATCAAAGTATCCAGAAACATTATTGCAGACATAACTATTTTCATATGCAATGTAAAATGATTTTCATCAGCTAAAAATCATTCCTGTCACCCATTTTGAAACAGTGCTTATCAATTCTCATCTCAAAAATAAACAGACTAAAATAGACTAAAAATAAGTTCACTTAAGATCAAAACTGTATGCATTTAACATTTTCAATAAAATGTTTTTCACTTTCTTCCAAGTAAAAGTCCTTTTAACTGTGTGTTGCCTCAGATAATTTTATATAGCCTACCAAATTTAGTTTCAATCTACAATCTCTACATCTCTGCAATGTGTAATTAGAAACTGTAAATCCAAGCTTTTAAAAAATATTATTCTTAACAATTGTCACTTAATGTCAAACCAACTTACAGGATAGTCTGCAGTCATAGATTCTGAAACCTGAACTTCAAAAGTGGAGGCAAATGGAGGCCCAGAGAACTGTTTGACACCTTGGGGGATTGTGGGTGTCTAGTTTGATGGCTAAATTACTTCATCATCATCAGTGTTCAGAGAGTGCTCATGGCGATGCCCTGTGTATTTTACTTACTCCTGCGTGTATTGTCCAAACCTATCCCTCTGCTTCCACCATTTGTTGCTCGGCTGTAATTTAAGACGCTTGTTAAGTTAAGTTTGCCACAAAATACCCCTAATTCATCATGCATGAAAATAGATGTGTGATGGCTCCTGAAAGAGGAGAAAGAGGGACATCACAGCATATGTAACTAAACCTGCCTCTGGCCAATACTGTAAAATGTCCATCAAACTGAGAGGGACAATGAAAATCTCATCAGCAGAAGTGGGCCATTTTTCACCTTTTTGTCATTGCATATGCAGACCAACCTCCTAAAGTATACATTTGGATAGGTAGATAGATATTTACAATCGGTATGTGTCTTTTGTTTACGTATATTAATAATTGTATAATCTTTATGGATCTATATTAGTATTCCTTTCAACCCTTACTTGAAATAGTGTCACATGTGTTTTTTATACCCTAAAAATAGAATGCAGGCTATACATTACCAAAAAACTGTCAGTTTGTTTTTATGGGGTCACCACTAGATGTCTCTGCATCACTATGGGAACTCAAAAGGCATCACTGGCACTCACACACTCCAATGGAAAATGACAGCTATTCTTTATTACCTCTTCATGACCATATGCTTGTGCATATTTAGCCCAGTTTGCGTGAAAATCTTACCATGTCTGCGGGAACTTGCTCAAATGAATCCCATTCTACTTAGTTTACGTTTCAGTTAACAGTAAGTCCTTGGTGTGCAAATGAATACAAAATGTGCATATATAACCAACTAAGGTCCTACATTGAACTATACCATGACAATACTGCTAGATGCAGGCCTTAGACACTTATAGATAATTACTGAAAGAGATTCATTTCAAGACATATCAGGCTTCTTTGGTATAATCAGAAACCGCTGTATTTAATCTCTTTCATGCTGCGTCTGTGCCACTCTGTTCAGCAAAAATTTGATCTAATTTTCTTGAGCTGTCCTTGGGTATTTCCCCACAGAAATGAGGGGAGAGTGAATCCTGGTAATCTCTCAGTGTGCTTCATACCCCATTTCACTGCACATCTAATTTGTCACACTACTGACGAGTATGCCACAAGTTTGATTCAGAAGAGAAAGACCTAATGAATATAAGACTCCATTGGAGAGGCTTTAATTGTACCACACTAACCACAATGTTTTGTTCATTTGTCCCAATAAACATATGTATGCAGTGGTGAATGCAGAGTATGTTATGAATAGGCTGTCTCACAGAATTCTTACATTCATTCAACAGGGGACCTTAAATTAATTGTATTCTTTTGTGTGAGGCTGATTTTTAGTTTTTACACAGTGCAATCTGCTGTGACTCATGACCTGTCTGTGGTGACAATGAATTAACACAGATTGTATGAATTGCAACTATACAATGGTTTTCTAATTTGATCATTTTTCATTATTGCTGTGTGTCTCTCATTGTCAGGGTTGCCATACTCTCGGCAGAGGTCCAACAGTGTGAATAGGCAGGGTCAAAAATCTGCTTCTATGTTTCCTGGCAACAAGATGTTTTCTGTGTCAGAGGCAGTGAATTGCTTTGAAAAGTTACCCAGTGCTTCGCTAACACATATGTAAGACTGGCAGAGAAGATATAGAATGCTAACTGACCATGTGGATAAATTACAGCTTTGATTATGTTCTCCACTGATGAGTGAATGTGTCTTTATAGAGGACAGAAGCTGCTGCATCACCTATCCACGATGATGGCAGTGTGGTGCGGAGAATGAAAAAGCCCTTCAGGACTTGTCTCTAAATAGGCATGAAATTATATCTTCTTCTGACTGAGATTAGTGTCTATTGAGCCACTTGCGTTCGGCCTCCTCATTTCCTTAGGCTCTCCCAGCACACAGGCAGTTTGCAGTTTCAGCTCCTTCGTATTCAAGTTTAGCTCAAAGTATTTTTTCATTTAAAGGTGCTGTTCTCTGTCGTCCATGTCTTGTCTTTAGGGTTCTGCAGGATTCCTCACACCCACCTAAAAGTGACATTGTGGTGTAACCATGACAGGGTGGATCATTGCACCAGAATCACACCAATAAATCAGAGAAACACAGCTGACAGGTGGAAGAATCCATCAGAATATTAGTGGCACATTTAGTCACAGTTTTGTATCAGTTCATCTGACATCCTTTACATCCTTCAACCTTTAAATTGATTATTATAATTGATGGGGACATCCATTCTAATACCAATACTTGGTGGAGCATATTACTAATACTTGATTTTCAAAGCCTAATCCCAACCCTAATCTTAATGTAATACTTCAATTTTTGATCATTTAACCATGTTGTTAGTGTAAATTAATATACTGATTCCATTGTTTTAAAAATGATTTTGTATTTGTAAATGTGACATGATGGAGCTAGTCAATGGCTAGACACCACTGTTAATGCCACTATAAAACCACTATTTAATGATTGATGTTGGTCCAAAACCTTTATTCGTAAGATTTTTTTCATATTCATTCAAAAGACAAGCCTCTTGTATCTCCATATATCTGGTATCAGATTCATACTTAAAGCTAGTATCAATGTATCAAGTATCAATAGCAGGGCTAAAATCTGGACTGGTGCATCTCTACTTTCTGTGCCTTCATAATAGGAGGTATTGACTGAGCATTACTTCAGTGGGTTGTATGTTAGTGCAAAGTACACCTTAAAGAGTATATGTAAAAACAAAAACAAAAACTATAGAAATGTTCAGATAAATATTTTATTTCAGTTCAGCAAAAGACACATGACTGATGTGTTTTTCAGTACAGAGAAAACCCCAACATATACACAGTATGGGTATATATGTCTATGGGCATATATTAAAGTGCAAGTGATTCACAAGGGTCAATCATGCGTTACATAGCATCTGTATCAGGAACATCTGTGATCTCCTGAAAAGCTTCATAATAAAATAACTCACTTATAATATATAGATTTATATATTCATATGAATACAAAATAAACTTTACTAGTCACCGAAGCTTTGATTTAGTTTAAGCACAACAACATTTATCTATTTCAAGTCTTGAGAGGAGAGAGTACCATAAGTGCCAGAAGTGTTTTTAACTGGTTTCACCAAGTCACCATGGGGGCAATTTAACAATCCTGTACCACTTATCTACAACAGTAACAAAGTACACTCTTTGTTCCAGTTTGTGTTTTTGCCTAATTTCCTTCATGGTCAGTAAACCTGGGCATTCTTTCATCATAGACAGACATTCATTTACAAATACATTCTCTGAGAATCTGTTACAGTTGTCTTAGCGGAGAAACAGTCAATTTGCCCTAGCCAAAATATGCTTGTTACAAGGAATGCATATAGAAAATAAATAAAAACATGAGTAGACATTAAATGTTCCCAAGCATGATGTGGACTGGTTTCTGAGATTACTGTGTGGCCACAGCAGAAGGACATCCATAACATCACACGGAAGTAACACTTAGCAGCAGCTAATGGGCTTTGGAGTGTCCCATGGACTATCCCATACAAACATGGATCAGTCAGCATGGCCCTTCAGGATGCAAGATATACCAATGGATTTCCATTCACTGCCAAAATAAAACAGGCTTGAATTGCACATGCACTCCGTGAATAAGTGCCCTTTATAGTGGTTAAGATGCAAAGTGCATATTTAACAAAAATATAAGCTAAACACACAACAGTGTCACTGGAGCTCATGTCTTGAAACCCCTCCATAGCTATCGCTTTTTCACTCAAATGAGGCAAAGCAGAAAAGAAACATTTGGGAGAATCAGCAGAAAATGAAAAGCTTTCAGGGTATACCGGAAACACAGCATCAGCTAGCAATGGACAAAGGAAAGATTAATTTCTGTGTCACTGTGATCCTTATATATAAGATTATTGCATAGTTTGGAATTCTTAACATAGCTATAGACACTGAGAGACAAACAGTCTTTTTTCCTGGCCGTAACATGACAATAAGTCAACTTGCTTATCCTAGAAGATCAGTTTCAGGCCCATTTACATGTTCAAATTAATTTGAACTATTCCGTATAGCATTATTTGTGCAGTATCACATCAGATAAATAGCTAAGGCCAATCTGCAAATGTGTAAAATTAAACACCAGCATCATTACCATTTCTGTGACTTTGCTGTTTTAATGATTGTCTCAAATGTTGAAAATGTTTTTTTGGGGGGGGGGTTTGGTTCATTCCCTTTCATGGTCATAGCATCCAGTCCTTCTCCTCCATTTGAGCACCTAAATTTAATTTAAGATGATCTGGGATGACCTAAAACACCCATTGGGTTTTGAACCCATATAGGCAGATTAATTTTTTTTTTTAAAGTTATACAAATTTTTCCTGACTGACGTGCTTCAAAACCATTACATAACTAACTAAATCTGATGCTGGTGTTTGCGTTGTGTGGTCATTCACTGATGAGGCCGTGCACGTTGCAAAGACGCAGTCCTGATGCTTTTTAATTAGGGTAATTAAGTAGCATTCTCTTTAGTTATGGTCCTGTAAATAGATCACTGACTTGAATGACCATCCGTGTTCCCCTATGGCCAGCACAGAGTCATGACATGGGTCCCATTCAGTCACCAAAAAGTCAGCTCTTATTTTTGGCATCTGTAAACCAAATTAATCTACAATAATGCATACAAATTAAACAGACATTAAATAATATAGTAGGAAAATAAATATAATCCTAACAAGGCTTTTAAAATAGTCATTCCTTATCTTAATGTATATGTGCTTCACCACAGAGAGTGATGGTCAACAGTCCCAGGAAATGGCTGCTCTGTTCTCACTGGTGAACATGCTAACAAGCTACCACACATACACAACTGTAATAAACATGTAGATTCAATACGACTAACATATTATGCAAAAAGCTCAACAGTCTTACGCATTACAAGTGCCTGGATAAACATATGCAAAACTGACTTTTCCTGATGCATAGATTTGGCCATGCCTCGATCAATCAATGTGTGCAGTTTTTGATTTGTAACGCATGACCATGGCTACGTCTAGCATCAGAATAAACAGACAGTTGTAAGTGATATAGCTATTGACGATTTTGGTATTTTATGAATAGCATTCAGGGCAGTTTGAAGTTTTTGGTCAGTTAAAGCAGCCCCTAAAAGGTTGCCATCAAAGACATACAGACCACACTCTTTTAGAGGGCTACTAATGGCTAAGATTACATAGTTTACAGTACATTTAGTCTAGAAGGTTTAAGTTAACGTCAAAATGACATGAAATTCATTTTCACATGCTCACAATTGACAGAACGTATCACTGAAATATTAGATCAATCTAACACTAAATTGAGTTACTATCAATGAATAATAAATCTATAAATCTAAGTCTATTATCTATAAATGTCTTTTTTATGGACAGAAATTCAAATCATGAAGTTCTTCACTTTTAACACATTAAAATATCAACATATTAGGCTGTTTTTTCTTGAATGAGAAATAGGCATTAGCACAAGTTTAATAGCCACATGTTTAACATTAACTGAGGAGGACATATTTGGGTGGGGTAGAACTATCAGATTCTGATCTCTTTATGGGCATTACCTAGTGATGCATATTCAAGAAACGTCCAGACAAGTCGAGGATGGGTTTGGCAGCTCCTGGACAGGAGCTTGTTGATGGTTGCACAGGAGACAGTTCTTCTAAGAGAAGTTAGGAATCACCCACAGACCGTTTTTTGCCATAATGACTGGCAGAGTCCCTGTTACGCAGATTAGGTTGGAACTTGTACATATGGGGACCCATGGCCCACCGCCAGCTCCCACGGCCTTCCACACCAGTGGGGATGGCGGCAGCTGCAGCCACAGCAGTGGACGGGCAGGGCTTGCTCTGTAACAGCTGAATAAGCATGCTCATCTCTGGGCCCAGACGAGCTACCATGCTGGTCCTGACGCGCTCCACGGTGTCCTCATCACAGTCCATCAGGCTCTGGAGGAGCTTTCCATAAAACCTGCAACACAAGAGCACATGGGGTCAGGGCTTAACCCACTCAGTTACCACCCCAAAGAGAAACCCCATACAGCTTGTCTCTGTGGATTTGTCCATATTTGATGCCTGTTTAGACGGTTACCATTCCTGGGCGTTCTTTTCCAATCCCATTGTATCCACTCCCAGGATGCAATCCTCAAACAATGTAGTGGCAAATTCAAACCTGACATACCTGTTTAGCTGTTCTCTAGGAATATGGAAATAAAATATGGAAGCCCAAACCCATACATTTTAATTATGCTGGTCATCTGTTGGTTGTTCCTAAACAACTAAATAAACAGCATATAGTTAAGGTTTTTGTACAACCCAATATTTTTCCATTTTCTCTAGAGAGCATTTTTCACTGGCTCAAGCATGTTGAGCAGCTATTAACATTCTTGCTCCAGTGGATTAATCCTACCTATTAGGAAAGTGACTTGGCAGCTGGGCCACTTCACCCATAGCATCAGGGTTGGAGCGGGCCACAGCGCAGATGTCCAGCTTGCTGTAGCACTCCTCCTGGACATCGGAGATCATTCTTTGGAAGGTGGAGCAACGGCGAATTGAGGGGAATGCCTTCGAGGTGATGCCATTGGCAATGCACTTAAGGCTCTCTTTCACAAACGCCTTTCCCTGTGAGACAATGGCAGTGCTTCACATGGTTAGCATCAAACAGTGCTCATTAATCATAACAGAATGGAGTGAGCATACCTGAGTGTCAAATTTAGCAGCACTGTACAGAAAGGACTTGCAGATGTCATGCATGCCATCTGTGTCACATGTGGAGTTCTCTAAGCAGGCGAAGGCGCCACAGCCGACCTGTAGGGCGCTGTTGAGACAGCGCGCCACATCTGCTGTGGGCATAGAGTGAACCGTCAGCATGAGCAAACACTGAAATCACTGCACAGTGTGTACACTACAACACACTGCACCAATGACTTCAGACAAAAACACCATGTACACAAAGACAAAGGCATTCGTCTCCTGTGGCAGTGGCCTATATTCTGCTGAATAATCAGCACCGCAAATGCTACTGTCAAATGTGTGCCACATAAAAGTAGGGTTATACTATTAGACACACAGTGGCACACTGACACTGACCAACTTAGTGTATGTTCTTATTGTTTATTAATACTCATCTTCACATGTCTGATTTGACAAGAACATTACACACACATCAACATGTGAGGCATAGATCTATATCCCTTTACCTTGTACCAAATACATGGAGAACTTTGAGTGGTAATGCTTTTATTATAATTTATCAATAATTACCCAATAATAGACCCAATGCAATCCTGTCTCTGTCACATCTAAGAGGCAACATGTTTCCTGTTTTTTTTTTTTTTTTTTTTTTTTTTTAATCTTTCTCGTTCAGGGCAAACAAGATTATTCTTAAAAATAAAATAAGGGAACTGCAAATCCTATGATGATGATGAAGCAGTTCTTGCAGATGACAAAGAGCATCTAATGTAGGCCTACCAGCCTCTGCCTTTGAATGAGCTGTAGCTGCACAAAAACATGCACATGCACATATGATATACTTTTTACGCGTTACAAGACGTTTTGGGTTTAGTATTATTTCTAGTAGGCCTAATTAAAAAAAGAAACCCAATAGAAACTTCATTTAGTTTCAGTAGAATTAAAGATGTAGTGGGTAGCCTGTAGCCATACAAAATCACCCTGCTGTCTAAAATGTGTAATACAAAGCCAAATTTTGAGCCGAGCAGTCTGCACCTCAGGTGTCATCTGTTGCCGGCAGGACGCCGGCTAAAGCACAGCGTTCCCCTCGCAGCTGCCCCTGTTCAACAATTCGCACATTTGCATAGAAAAGCGATTTAAACCTAATATGCATATGTATTATTTACGGAATAGGCTACGGATAAGATCAAATAAACAGTTTTAAAGCAAAGCGTTCACTCTCTGAGCTCTGCCGACAGATGCCACGGTACTTACAAGGGCTGTTAGCAGAAAAGCGGGCTCTCCTGGGCGAAAAGGACTCGTTCTGATCCAGTTCATAGGCAGATGCAATCAGCACCATCAGGAGAAGAAGTCCGGTTCTTAAAGACATCGTTTTCTTAAGACAGATGACAGAAGTAACCGTGCAGACGTGCCTCTTGCTTCGTGTGTAACACAATAACAGCGCTCCAAAGAGCTTGAAGAGAGCTGGGAGAGGACTAATTTACTGAAGGCTACAAGGACCTCTTAACACTGGACTCCTCACTATCCTTTGACTTGCATGACAGATAGCTGCGATGTCAAGTCTGCCCGGGTTTATATGGAAGCGCTACATGTTACGAGTCCGGCCGTGGACCAATCACAGAACCGCATTTTAGACCGAGCTCCCCGTCTTTCATTTGCACTGACTAATTGATAAATCACTTAAACAGAATGTAGCCTAACTATGTATGGGTGACACTTAACATAAAGTTTTTAATCGTGCATCTAATCCTGTTTAAGTCATTATGTGAAATCAACCATGGAGAAGCCATATCAGCCTACAGTATAGCCTATTAACATGTACAGGGTAGTCACACTAATCCTGTCCTACTATCCGCCTCGAAACTCTGTGTGTGTGTGTGTGTGTGTGTGTGTGTGTGTGTGTGTGTGTGTGTGTGTGTGTGTGTGTGTGTGTGTGTGTGTGTGTGTGTGTGTGTGTGTGTGTGTGTGTGTGTGTGTGTGTGTGTGTGTGAGTGTGTGTGCGTGCGTGTATGTGTGTGTGTGCGTGCGTGCGTGTGTGTGTGTGTTTAATAGAGGCTATAGTGCTGCGGAATTCACTGAGATTTAAAAACTATTTTGTGAAAATAGACGCTGTTTCTGGGACATGGCTCAGAAACATAGCATGTAGATGATTGTTGCATTGGCAGATGATGCTGTTGACCTTTTAAATGGCATCAATGAAACTATAGCAAACATAATTGAAGAAAGACCAAAATTAGACAAACCTCTACACAAAAATACATTGAGTTTTACCAATAATAACTGCTTATTATGCTGTACTGCCAAAGAAAGTATACTATCTTTGGCTGGTCTCTGGCAGTTCTGGTGCAAAGAGTTTTCCCTGAGAGCTGTCAGAAGCTGGGCACAGTGTCATGCTGGCACCTTGTCTATCTATGAGGGGATCCAAATGTGGGTTGAAGCCAGCTGCACCAGAGCCACTGTAATGAAAAGATAATATGACTCTAATGAATGAGCTTTTTTATGGTTCACTATAACTACTGTTCTGTAGGTCCCACCATGAAGGACATCAATATGATAACAGTAAAGTGCCTTTTTGTGAAGAAATTACTCAAATAACATTAATGAGAAATGACAGCAACAGAATTGTTTATCATGTATCAGCATGTACACTTCAGCTCCTACATAATAAACTAACTCGATTAAAAAAATAGATTAATCATGTTATCAGGCATAGTTCAAAAGAGGGCACTTTTTCTGACCAGCCTCAAGCCTAGACATATGAAAGGATTTGGATCAGGAAGGCTATCTGGATTAACAAAGCAGTTTCACGCACTAGGATTATACTAATTATTTGCTGTGGCAATCCCACAAAGTCTATTTTAAACTTGTAAAAACACTTGAGTATGCTGCTATTGATGATTATTATTATGCGTCTTTATTTAAACTGGATAGTCGGTCTCAGATTTGGAATCTCATTTTCAGGTGACCCCCGGCCCCAGTCGTGTCTTTAGTGGTAGGGGACACCGAAGTACCAGGAGGAAACCACACAGACACCCAATCCGTAAATTTAACCCAGAACCTTCTTGCTTTGAGGTACAAAAGTAAAAGTGCTTTGCTGCTGTGCCACTTTCTCCCCAATACCAGGCCCAAGTACATTTGTTTTGTTTTTCTCACTTTGTATGCTTCATGCAAAGAAGTGCATTGAGTAAACTTGTCCAAAAGTGAGTTTATTCATGAGTCTGAAAGTCTGGATTGTCTTGTTAGCACATCACAGCTCTCTCCCCTTTTTGGAGTGAAGCCATACCACAAACACATTTGAGAAGACCAGTTATGTGTCCTTTTGGGGGAAGGATAATGTATTCCTTTGTCAGGTAGAAGAAGTTGGCTCTTCTTTTTTTAGAGCTATAACAAACAATACTGGCAAGTCTGAAATGGAGGGCAGAGTTCACGGAGAGGACAAACCTGCTGCATACCTCACAGGGAACATTTTGCATTAATTTTCACTGAGTTGGACGAAATGATTTCTGAGTAGAAGATTTTGTCTTTTTTGTCTTTCTAAACAGGAGGCCTAAAAGTAAGAGACTGAGGATTGCTGTCAAATGAATAAATGTGTGTGAGTGTGTGAAAAGATGCAAATGCAAAGGATGCATTGTCATCAGTGTCACGTGTTGAATACTGAATTCATTGTTTGTGCCAAAACAAATAGCTGAACCATTTTACTGTGAAGATACTAAAAGAGTCTAGTGATCTACTATGACATTTTCTCTCACTGAATGGGTGTTTTTGTCCAGACAGATGGCAGTATGACTTGAACATAACAAACTCTAGGGAAATCCATTCCTGAATGTGTATCCAACATGAGCAGCATTTCAAGCTATACATCTGGAGCTGGAATGAAAACACAGCAGCTCTGCAATATGACGGCCTAAACATTACAGCGCACATGTTTTAACACTCGCCAGCCTGCTGTGGGTGAACATGGGACAGACAGCAGTTTATTTAGGACTTAGACTCTAAACTGTGGAAGCAAACCTGGACATGACCCCTCTAGCCACTTGATCCACCAACAACGGCAGACTGACTTGTTGACTTGTTATTGTATTCCATACAGAGGTCATCAGGTATTAGTTCACTGGGGTTTGATTTCCTCCAGAGCACTGGCCAACCACTTATTTCACAGTCACAAAAATGTTATGTCTGGCTCAAGCAGCTTTATGGTTGGTAAAAAAGGGACAGATTTGATATTGCTATATATTATGGTTGGGGTCAAAGGCAATGGGAACTTGGTTAAAAGTTTTAGAAAATTGCAGGGATTTAGTAACACTAAATTGTGTAATTGGAGTTAAAGGTATTACATGACTGGAAATCAGCTGTAATAAAAGTTTGAATTGAAACTTGCTGAAATTCTCGTCTCTGGTCTCTTATCTAGTGGCTGCCATTATCTGCTCCATTTACTATAAACTTGTTATGATACTTGTTTTATTTTAGACCTAGATTAAATTTTTCCAGGTTTGTAGATAAAATAATACATAATGCTATGGGCTCTGGTAATGGAGAGTATTGCGAAGGTGGATTATTTTGGCTCCTACTCGCCCACTTTTTTGTCTTCCAGAGGTAAAGTGTTGGTGACATACTTTATTATATAAAACAGAATGGTTGATCATATACAACAAATAACATCCAAAACAGACAGAGCTGCTCCCACGCTTCACTTTCTTGCCTACTAGTCACCATGCACCTGCCAGGAATGCTGGAAGAAAACAGCTATTGAGACTATGCTAGAGGAGGAGTTTTGAGAAGCAGGTCAAAAGGTGTAAAATAGGATTTTGAGTACCAAAATGTAAAAAAAAAATCACTCCCACGTGAGATCAATTTTTTCCTACCAGCATGAAAAGCTCTAAATGTATTGATCATTTTATTTGACCATGCTAAAACACACTGTGATAGGCAATGTACTATTTTCTAAAATAATCAATATAAATAATAATAAATAAATATGAATGTCTCTCATTCGTGTCTCAGGAGCAGAGTATGTTGTTCCTTTCTGTTAGCTGTTTGATGTATTAGAATGAGAGCCACCAGTTGTAACACTATCTCAAAATGCACCATGCAAGACATTAAATCCAACCCATTTCTCTGTAATATCGAGGACTAGGTGCAGGAGAACTAAACTGATTTTAGAAACTGACTACACTTTTACCTAGGAGTATGTTTCCAGTAGTACTACAGGAGTTGTTCTTTATTAGTACACATATGATGTAGTAAACCAATGTTAGTAATGTAGTAGCAGCACCACGTGCAGTGGTAGGAGGAGTATGCAGTACTATTACCTTGGTTGTGTTTCCTGTGCTGGACCATCTGTTTTCAGTTCAGACCCATCTGGATCTGTCTCAGGCCCAGGCATCTCAGGAATACATTTTGGAAGGGTGCCCACATCCGTTCACACAGGCAAATGTTTTCAATTATTCAATTTTCAGTATTTCTGACACTCGACTGATTGAGCTTTTTTGACTGCAGTATTGGTAAAACACTACAGACTGCATAGAAATTGCACAGTCAGTAATTGTAGGTTTCACCTGTATATGAGGTACAATGGTTATAGGACTATGCAGCCTACCTTTCGGAAGTTATATTCAATAATATGAACCTGTAGACTATTTTATGTACAGTCTGTATTTATCAACAGAGTTCTATAGTTATTTTTAAACAAAAAACATTTCATTTTAAATGGATTAAAATGTGAGTTACCGTAACAGAAACATGGCCACTGTTCACCATATCTTCACACATCCCTAATGATGCATTCTGCTGTGTCAGAGTGCCGCTTGTACTTGCATTTATTTGAAATTGTTACCAACAGCACATTTTAATGACTTCTATGACAAAGCCAGGAAGCCCATAGGCACTTACTGCTACAGCTAGTGCATGATAAGGTCTACAGTGTAGCGCTCACTTCATTGTGCAGCCGGTGGCAGTTAATCCAAAGAAAATACTACCCCTTTTTCAATTTGCATGCTAATACTGTTTCTGATTTAATCTCATGAGCTCCACAGTGGTAGCCCTCGTAAAAGTTCCCCCCATCAAGCATGTCACCAATCCTCACGTCAAAAGGCAAATTAACACAGCAGCACGCCTCTGCATGCTTTTTTGCCAAATCATTTTAGCCATGTATTAACCTACTTTCACACTACAATATTAGACCTACATTGTTACAACCAAATGAACTGTGTTTCATTTCATTCCACTTGATCATTGGGCCTTCCATAATCACAATGTGAACTTCATTGTATTCATTTTACTTATGATGAAACTATCATAAGATATAGTTTTTATTCTCTTGCAAGTTGTCATTGAATCTAATTTGTTTGACTCAGTCAATGAGATCTGTGTACAATTTTAGCTAAAAGACTTCAAACAGTAAACTAACCAAAGAACTGCTCTTAATCATACAGAGAAAGTAAAAGGATTTGTAGTTACTCCTAATTCAACGCAGCTTGTCTAGGCATCTTCAGTGGTAGATGGGAGAGATGCCCAGCAGTGGAAAATTGGGAGTAAACTCAGTTAATGAAAACATGATGGCACAGTGAAAAGGCAGCGTGGGCCACAAGTGAGAAGGCCCCGGGCGTGGAAGATGTTCTGTGCGTGCTGGGGGCTCGAGTCCTTCTCAGGGCTGTGGCTGCCAAAAGACGCCACAGTGTGCTACAATACACTGTCAGTGGTCACTGGATTGGACTGTGGAGTAAAAGACACTAAATACTTATGCACATCGACAGATTACTAGAAATTAGTCATAGTTTAGAGGGGAAAAATGCCCTATTGTGTTGTTGTGAAGCAGCTTGTAGATGATGATATGATACCATACTACCTAGAGAACATGCAGATTGTTAATTTTAGATTTTTTTTTTACATCCCAAACTTAAATTCAGGTTAAGTAAAATTTTTCCTTTTCAAACTTTGAATCTATAAATAAAGTTAATGAGAGCTACGGGTCACTGCATACTGCTCACTACAACTCTTTGTCTCTTGTGTAGACATACAGTTAGCATTAGATTGAGACGTGAATATTTACCTCAGACTAGTTCATCTGAATGAAGGTTACCAAAGTGTGAGCACTGAGGGGAAGAGTCAACAGAGCAGGCGAGGTCAGACTCTCTCTGTGAGTGGAAACATGGGCGGATGGTGCGGATGGTGCGGATCATGCTAAAACAAGCTCAACGAATAATTAGGTGAGGTGCAACAAAGAACACACGTGAGTTATTTTTCCCCCTATCACTCATCTCTTTCACACTGACTTGTTACTGTGGGCGTACTTAAAATGGCATTTTTTGCAACCAAATCCTCAGTACTCATTTTAGAATTTGTCTTAAATTAGAATCCATATAGAATCAAATCAGGTCCCAAAGCATTGGTATTAAATTCACTTAAATTATTCATCCCCCTATCCCAGAACAAAAAAAACATACACTACTGTTCAAAAGTTTGGGGTCACTTAGAAATTTCCTTATTTTTTAAAGAAAAGCACTGCTTTTTTCAATGTAGATAACTTTAACCTAACCAGAAATACACTCTATACATTGCTAATGTGGTAAATGACTATTCTAGCTGCAAATGTCTGGTTTTTGGTGCAATATCTGCATACAGTAGAGGCCCATTTCCAGCAACTATCACTCCAGTGTTCTAATGGTACAATGTGTTTGCTCATTGCGTCAGAAGGCTAATGGATGATTAGAAAACCCTTGTGCAGTCATGTTAGCACGATGAAAACAGTTCAGATGGTTAGAGAAGCTATAAAACTGACCTTCCTTTGAGCAGTTTGAGTATCTGGAGCATCACATTTGTGGGGTCGATTAAAAGCTCAAAATGGCCAGAAAAAGAGAACTTTCATGTGAAACTCAACAGTCTATTCTTGTTCTTAGAAATTAAGGCTATTCCATGCAAGAAATAGCCAAAAAACTGAAGATTCCCTACAACGGTGTGTACTACTCCCTTCAGTGAAGAGCACAAACAGGCTCTAACCAGAGTAGAAAGAGAAGTGGGAGGCCCCGCTGCACAACTGAGCAAGAAGATACATACATTAGAGTCTCTAGTTTGAGAAATGGACGCCTCACAGGTCCTCAACTGGCAGCTTCATTAAATCGTACCTGCAAAATGCCAGTGTCAACATCTACAGTGAAGAGGCAACTCTGGGATGCCGCTTCAGGGCAGAGTGGCAAAGGAAAAGCCAGATCTGAGACTGGCCAATAAAAGAAAAAGATTAATATGGGCAAAAGAACACAGACATTGGACAGAGGAAGATTGGAAAGAAGTGTTATGGACAGACCCCACTGAGCTGTTGTAGGAGCAGCTTGACCGTCTGATACGTAAGAAGTGCCCATCCAGCCAATCCAACCTGTGGGAGAAGCTACTAGAAGCGTGGGGTGAAATTTCTCCAGATCCTTCAACACATTAACAGCTAGAGGCCAAAGGTCTGCAATGCTGTACTTGCTGCAAATGGAGGATTCTTTGACAAAATACAAATCATTATTTCTAACCTTGTCAATGTCTTGACTATAGTTTATTCAATTTAAAACTCATGGTGGTAAATAAATGCGTGACTTTTCATGGAAAACACAAAATTGTCTGAGTGACCCCAAACTTTGGAACGGTAGTGTAATACCTGTTTTTAGGTGCATACAGTAGGTTATGTGTTAGTCAAGTACAATGGGAATGCGGTATTATGACTTTTTGGTTACGCTTTAGTCTTGTGGATTGGACTCCATAAACCACACAAAATATTCATAGCATCACATCACACAAATAATAATAACAGTAACTTGATATTCACTTCTCTGAGCTCTCTGTGGGAATTTACTTCCACCAATTGTCCTGGATGAGGCATTCTGTGTTTTAAGACATTTTAAGTCCATCTACTTCTTAATATTCACTTCTTCAATACAATTTTACAAAGCCTAGCCTTCTTTACATCTTTACAGCCAGACACATGTAGTCCTCTGTAACACGAGAGAATCATTTTAAAACAAATTGTTAAGAAACAAAATACCACTGTGGTACCAATCCACCATATAATGATCTATTACTGGGTTTCATCTGACATCGCAACATTCTATAATATTGACCAATAATATTTAATATAAACATATTCTGCATCGTTATTTGTAGTTTCTTACAACAAAATAAACTGTCCACTCTAGAATGTGAAATTGTATATTGTGTGGCAGTGGCCTCGTTTACAATAATGTCAAAGTATTTAATTTGAATAGCTTTGATGTGCAGCCCAGGCAAATTAGTGGTGCAGGCAGTTTGGCCTTCTCTTTAGTGGTTACAGAGTGGTTAAATCGGCTAAATAAAAAATGGTGTTTCAAACTTGTGCCAGGGTTAAAATCTTTTTATCATTGTGCAAGAAGTTGGAAATAATTCAACCGTACAATTACAGTGAAAAACACAAGTTTTGTCTAGTTCTTTCAATGTAAGGTGTAAAATTAAAGGCATCTTGTTGTAGTTTATGAAGTTACACAAGGTAATTTAATGATTGTTCCTTTATGTTCATCATGCATACCTCCCAAGGAGACACACTATTACTATTACACAGGATTAAACTAGAGTCTATGTTATTTTGTGTGGTTAATGAAGATTGTTGTGTGCCCAACAATGCTAAATATTTTCCATTAAGAAATTCCTCAGCTTGTAAACAGCGCTGGTCTTGGGAAGTGCATTTAAGTGGCTGATCCTGGGATGATCACCTTCCTGTTTGTAGAAATAAGTCTTGTTTTTGTTTTACTTGATGTATATATAGCATTGTGTCTTTGTGCTATACAAGAATACCTCCAGGCTGATCTATCTAACGAGTAGTTATTATAGAAATTGCCCCCCTCCGTTTGTATTTACTCAGAGTGCATGTTCACATACAGGTGCATCTGGGGTCTAACTGAAGATGAGTCAGGCAAAGTCACATAGGCGATTTATAGAGGATGTTTGTAGACTTTAAAAGGCCACCTGTAAAGCATCATAAAGATGCCATTGCACAAACCGTGACTCACACACGTTTCTTCTTCTCTGCTCTCCTCCAGCCCCGGCTCTTTGAGGTAACACTGCTCATCGATGCACGTCATACTCAAAAATCCCCCCTTGTCTGTGCATTTTGCTTAGTCAACCAATTTGAAACAAAACCGCAAGTGTGTGCAAGGTCGACAAAAGATAAAGGCATAAATAAACAGGGGAAAGATGACCAATGCAAATTCTTGTAAAGGGTCTTACAGCCATGAATGTTAACAGTCTTTTAAGTAATGTGTCATTCTTCAGTTAGAGGTTACTTATAGCGCCACTTGAATATACATTTGATTTACCCTTTAACACTTCCATAGCTCACAAATCTTTATCTAAAGTCCAAGAAGAACATTCACTGGCAGACAGCTTCACACATTATTAAATAAAGAGTTTTAATTATCCTCTGCTTCCTCTTTTCCCTCATAGACAACACTCCAACACACTTGAACCTCTCCACTTGAGACAGGAGATACAGAGCTAAATGATTCTTATCTCAATTTTATGCTAAGCCACAAGCTGTCCTGGTGCAAGTCAAAGGAAACTGATCAATGGCTCTCTTCATTAAAAACAATAAACAAATTATATTTCGAGAGTACCAGGAAATATTTTCAGTAGTTAAGCCTGTAATTTATCATTTTAATATCAGTTTACTGTGGTTTGTTACTGTGTGTTTTTTCATTTTGCTAGATTGTCTTATGCAAATGTTGTGGATAAGATCTGTAAAGACTAATTGGAGTTGGAGTGACAGGCAAAACAATTCAATAACATATATTGTAGTGTTCAGTGTGAATGTATTGCTGCTTATTAAATGGTATTGACTCAAGTTGACTGGGAAGCCAGGCCACGTCCTGTTCTCTCGGCGTATTTCCTCTCGCTACTGTTACTGCGTTGTTTATCCTGTGTTTCTTCCTCTGTGCTCTCAGTTCACACGTACATTCATAAGAGCCATACACAACACATTTCACTGCACTTCAAACAACTGACCTCTACGCTGAACTTTACACTTAAGCTGGTTCCATTTGGAAAAGTCCTCAGTCTTCACTTTCTCATCACCAGCGTCATACCTGACTTCTCTTTCCGGTCGTAGCAGGATGTAGATCTGCTTTTTCTATTATATGGAAATGCTAACTTTGCGACGATAATATTAGCTGCATCCCTTGTTTACCTGATGGTGAAAACCTAACTATTGTTGTGTGTATTTACAGCCAGGGTGGTTCACAAATAACACTGTGAAAAGCCTTGGAATGATGAATAAACAAGGCTGTAGACAACTGACTACAGCTAATTTTACATCTATTTGAATAAGACATAAGACAAAGGAAGACAAATATTTTACTTTCTATTTTTAGCTTTATATACGTATACATATAATACACACAACACACACACAAATACACAATAATAATCTTGTGTGTTTTTTGTTTTTATGAAGTAGTACACAAAATGATGATACTGGGTATCAAATGGCAATGTTGCAAAGTATTATATCTATGGCAATGCAAGCTTAGACCAATGCCATGGTGGAGGTCTGTCCTTGCTCTGCTTACAATATTTTGTACATTTCTTAAGATCAGTATTGTTCATTAGTTTAAAAGTCAGTAATATCAACTGCTGTCAAACTCAGAATGAGTGATTTGGCAATTTCAATATCCCTCCTTGCAGACTATTTTCCCTCTTTGTGACTCAATGTGAATAAAGTGAAGTGGCTGTAGGAGCGGTGCTTTCCTTTGGCACCTGATTATTTTGAGTCACAGATTCTTCTCTCAACCCAAACTGGACTCAGACTATATTACTAACTGCACTGAAGTGGGCAATATTTACTTTGGCTATCCTGATAATGGTAATAGTTGAACAGTCTATATTTAAGGCTTATTTTTAACTCACTTCAGTGTCAAAAAAGATATTTAAAGAAAATAAAGAATGACAATCAAATAGAAATGTTTTAATGTGAAATCTTTAAATGTGTTAGTTTAGGTATCAAACAAACGTGAAAGGTATGTGGCCATACCGGCTCATCAAAGCCTGATCCCGTCAGATCTCAGAAGCTAAGCAGGGCTGGGCCTGGTTAGTACTTGGATGGGAGACCACTGGGAATTCCAGGTGCCACAGTGGGGCGCCAGTGGCAAAAACTGTCGTAGTGTCCTTAGGCAAGGCACATCACCCACACTGCCTTGTATGAAAGTGGTGTGTGTGTGAATGGTGGTGGTGGTCGGAGGGGCCGATGGCACAGATTGGCAGCCTCGCTTCCGTCAGTCTGCCCCAGGGCAGCTGTGGCTACAATAGTAGTTTACCACCACTGAGTGTAGAGTGAATGAATAATGCTCTGTAAACTGTCTTTGAGTGTCCTGAAAAGTGCTATATAAAACTGATGCATTGTTATTATTATAAAGGACTGTAAATATTACACACAGTAATAATACCCAAGTAATAAAATAATACAAAATAATAATAATAGTAAACACTGTTCTGTACTTCCTAATACAACTGTGGCAAATGATCATCAGATTTTGCAGAAATGTTTTTGTGTTAAATGGCACTGATTAAAAGTTTGTCTTGTTAACATTCACCTATCACCTATATGTTCCCAACTCTATAGTCTTTTGCACGACCCAGTCTGAAAAATTGTCATTGTCCCAGTTGTCCTGGCCATCACACCCCACTAGGATGTATGCCATAGGCTTGTTATACATGGAAGATATTTTAGGACACGCTGGATGAATTAGCCTGTGTTCGGCGTTCTCTCTATGGGGCAGTTCAGATCTACCTGATTCAGGGCATGCTATTAGCCCCTATAATAAAGGCCAGATTGTGGGAAAACTGGTTGTTAATGTGACCCGGCTGTGGCTCGCTGACAGACGTTCCCACCAGCGCTCCCCCTTAGCGTTGCAGACTCTTTACTTTGCATTATTTTCCCCGGAGAGCTTTAATAGCCTTCTATCTTGCTCTTCAAGAGATTCAGTGTCTCCATTTTCTATTCAGGGGCAGAAAGCACCAAAACCTCTACCCGACAGTTGTTGGGCACAAAAGCGTTTTTATTGTGTAGATCAACTTATAGGTCTGGGTTTTTCGAGCCCCTATACATTCTTGGTTGATGTTAGCAGATGTTAGCCAGCTATGATAGACTGACATGATCTTAAAAGGCAACGATTGGTATCATTGTTATCTTTAGGAGTAAGGGTGGAGTGTCATCACATTAAAAATATGCAGTACGTCATATCAAAGTACTTTTTGTCACTGTGGACTTGCTTGTACTTGCTTTAACTGTATATATACCTGTGCAGGCTCCTTAAGGTCTGACACTATTGTCTCACAAATGGCTCAGTGTGGTAGAGATACAATGACAGAAATGATGAACAACTGACCGTGTTAAAATATCTTTTATGTATACATCTTTGTTTTTCACTGGAGTTGAGCTTGAGCTCATAGGCTCATGGCCACTGTTCTTGTTTTAAATGTGATTATTGTGTGATTATTATTATGGGGTTAGCTATGCTTGCAACTGACCTTACCTCACCTGACTGCATGTTACAGAACTATATGTTTCCCGCACTGTTTTCTATCGCATTTCTGTCCACAATCACCAAGTATTCCACAATTAGATCATCATATTTTTGTACCATTCTGAGCATGCAATTATGTGAGTGCAACAGGCATTTTCCTCCAGTAAACCCCCAATCATCTTAATCATCTTTTCTCATAACTACAGCTGCAGTATACTGTGATGCTATTGAGGGTGCATGTTCCACTGCTTTTATAGAGGGGCAAAACTGGTGTAGAAATCTGCCAAGACAGTAGAGGGCAGTACTGTACCTCTATGCGGAAGATCTGTCAAACGATAGATATATATATATATATGTGTGTGTGTGTGTGTGTGTGTGTGTGTGTGTGCGTGCATGTGTGCGTGTGTGCCAGAAAGTAATCAATGCATGGAGTATATTCAGACAGTAGTATCTGTATTATCATACGTTTTATGTGAACCCGGTTCATTTTTCAGTTTGACTTACGCTCACAGTTAGTTTGACTGAACTTTACCTTTGTAAAAATGGTCTACAGGTGAAGTGACCATCAGAAGTGATGTCATAGAGGGAGGAGGGAAAAACTCAGACCCCTGAATGCTTTGATTGTCCCTGTACTGATACAGGATGTGCTGAGCACACAGAGCACAGCCAGTCACTGAGAGCAAAGCTACAGAGGAGCAGAGGCACAGGCAGCCCTCACAGCAGGACAGTATGCTCCAAGATAATCAGCCCAATAAAAGTACATCTGCCTCTGCAGTGCTGTGTCCCGGGGCGCCTTGGGGACACACTGTACTGCTGGCTATTTTATTTATATTTGTAATCCTCTTGGCCAATTACTTAATGCAGAGGGGGCAACACGCACTTGGCCAAATAATATTATCTTTATTGGTCACTGTCTTGAGGTGACTGTTGTATGTATAAATAGAGCACAAATCCCTTCCTGAATTTGTTAAAACAACTTTATTAAATTAGACAGAAATGAGTACTGCCTTGGAAGGTATTTTTAACCCAAGTAATTTTCTTAAGTATACACATTTTAACTACTATAAATAATACTTGAGGACTTCTTGTCATAGTATGCAGAAACATGTACACATGTATAAATCGAACAGCATTTTAAAGGCTTGCTGTTGCTATTAGATGTACTTAAAGTACATCTAACCTGGGGCATGTCTATATGTTCTGCATTTTATTCGACTCATATTGTTAGGTTCCTATTATAGTAAATTACATGTCAGTAAGTACAAGGTCTTAAATGTAAATTTGGTTGTTTTTGGCTAAGGGAGAACACATTCTGGCAGAACAAAATGTAATAGAGTTTTTAGAGCACTGTGCCTTGGGAGCAGAAAGGAGCAATAAGCTCATAGTGTGTGGGTAGAAAAGGGCTAACCTCAGTCAATGAGCCTCAGTCAAATCCGTAACTTTCCATTTCATATTAACATCTCTGTGTGAGCTCATTATACTACATTAAAGCATGTTTACATGTCAGATTAGAACACACAAGTAGGCTGTATACATCACACTCTAATAACATAAAGAAGTGGCACAATTATTTTTGTTGTAATTTATAGAAAAGATTCAAGATTAGTAGAAGGTTAATTAAAATCATTGTCTTGGGGTAATAGGCTACAGTTGCAATGGTTTGTCTGGAAGAGTTGATTCTTTGTGCTACTAAACAGACCTGAATTTACTTCAGTTGGTGTAACTTCACTTGTCGTGTTTATCAAGTAGTTACCAGTGTCTTAAATAGCACCACATCAACAATACCCCCTTTGTTGAACTTTCCCTATCCACTTTTGCTTTCCGAGTCTCTTCCTGTCCTGTGCAGGCCCTGCATCATGTCAGTGGTCTCTGTGGACTTGTAAGTTGCACCTGACCACTCCTCCCATCTGCCTGACCCCATCTGTCTCCAGCTTGTCCCCTGTTCAGAGCAGTTCACCTCCCCTCCAGCCCTCCACCCTCTGCATGCGAACAGGCCCCGGATCTCGCCTGGGAGGAAGTGGAATGTTTTTACTGGGAAGTCTGGGATTAGACGACCAGTGCAGGATTTTCATTCCATCCCTTGGTAGCTCCACTCTAAAAGGAAGCCCCAGTTTTGACTTACATAAGTGACTCTTTGACATTTTTTTTTAATGAGCTGTGCCGACTATAGACTGGGGTGCAATTGTGACACCGTATATCACAGATTACTTATTGTAACTCATTATTTGGAGATTACGTTCTTGTCTTTCTGGATTGGTTTAAAAAGGTACTGAAATCTGCAAAGACCAGTATCTTTTAAGTGGAAAATCTAGGAAAAAAGGAAAAGCAATTTAAGACTTTAATGTCTGTGTGGTTAATAGTATTAAGAATACAACATTTTGTGTATTTTAAACACACTTTGACTACACTCCTTCTTTGGTTTAGACTCTTTATTTTGCTCTGTGAAATGCTGTGTAAAGCACTTTAGGGACATGTGTCTGTGTAAAGCGCTATATAAATAAACCTTACCTTACCTTATCTTTTCTTTTTGTTTTTTCTCATTACATTAACAAAATGTTAGGACTCCCGCCATTATGGGTCAGCCATTTTGCATGCAGGGAAATCTGTGTGCTAGTGAAACCTAGAAGACACAGGTAGAACTCCACACAGATAGCACCCACTGGGTCCAGGGATCAACCCCAGAGGAGGAGAGAGTCATAATAGGAGTGGGTTGTTAAGTCTGTTATGTTGCATGTATGTAAAGTTAGAGAGCAGTGCAAATCAATGCATTGTTTCAACAGGTCCTGTTCAAAGAAGCAAAGACTAGTCAAGGTCCAAGTGAAATCACCAAACATCCATCATATTGATTGAGGATATTGACTTTCTACTTACAACATTAATATTTTTTTTGAATAGGCAAGGATATGATTTCAATACATTGCACTTAAGGTCCACCACTAGCCTTTGTGTAGCAGGTAATGCCACCAAGTCAAGTTATAGGTCAGATCTGTTAAAGGACACATACAATACAAACAACATATCTGGAGCTCTATTTTGCTTCAGTCACGCTTGTTTCATAAATGCATTCATCCAAAGTTATTTTCTCTGAGAACTCCCAAATACTCTGTTTGCATTTTACCTGGACTGTTGCATCAAGGAAAAAGGAAAATTCCAGACTTCTACAGTTTTTAAGCACATAGACCATTACTAGACTTGTTCTATGGTGAAACTGTGTTCTCAACCTGCCTTATTAGCACAGCATTCATATGGCCAAAGATCTTCATTTGTCTCTTTTCTAAATGCCCATGCTCATTTATTACATCAGAGGGAGTGCTAACACTTAAATACAACATTGGAAACACAGATGTAGTTTATGAAGTGTTTTCTCCAAATGTAGACATTATTTTCAGTTCAAAAACGTGAAATACTAATTCCCAAGGTAACAATAAAAACATGTTCAAAGTGAATTAAGGCCACACGAAAGCATAATATTTGTTTTATGAGACAAGTCTGTTTATAGTAAGAATCTATGTTTTGAAGTTTTTTTTTATTAAATTGCCTTTTACTTTTAAATGTAATTTTAATGCCATACTGCAGAACATTCCAGGCAAAGCTATGGCGTTTTCATGGAGAGCTGAAAAGTTACATATTGCTCCTTTAATATTATCTCTATACTATCTCAGGCTAAATAGGGTTAGCATTTCGAGTACCATAATACAGGAAAGGTCTACCTGGAACATCTCATCACACTATCTGTTCCTGTCTGAATTTGTGTACATATTACGTAGATAGACATTTCTTTTCCATGCAGGAGAGCCTAGGGGGAACTTCCTGTATTTTTGTAACCCAGACAAGAAGCTGTTGATTGTGTGTGGGCGCCAATGGGACAGTGACATTAGCGGCAGCATGGGGGAAAAGGAAATAAATCAGAGGAGTTAGCACAAGGAAGACAATGGTTGTGTGGCAGGGGAGGAAACCTGCATAGGTAATGTGGGCGTATGCACAAGGTATATCTGTTTACATGGATGTAAGATTAGAGGCATTCCATGTCTATAGTAGCTTTTACATATGAACCCTGTACATGACAGAGCATTATGATCCTACAGGTGAAGTGAATAACAGTAACATATTCATGGATAGAGTATTAAGTTGTCAAGTTAATTTGTATTTTCAAAGTTAATAATAATCATGATATCCATGCATTACTATAGTGATCAAAGTCATTTTACCCATACACCACATTCATATTAGTCAAGGTGTGTGAAATGTCGTGAGTAAGGACACAACAATGTTTGCATTAGAGCCACTGGTGCCCCACTGAGATTTCCAGCGGTCTCCTATCCCAGTATTAACCAAGCCCAATCCTATTTAGCTTCTGAGATCAGACAAGATTGGACAGTGAGACGGCAGTGATCCAGCTGATGTATTACAAGTGTTATTCAAGGCAGTGGAGATGTTGGAACAAAAATATACAGTTATAATTAACCAACATGGCCACTGCAAAAATAAGTAAAAAGGACACAATGTTTTAGATTACATAGGGGCAGGTAGCTTATGGTGTATAAATCATTAATGAATAGAGCTGAGTTAAAATTGTTGACATGTAACCACAGTTTCAGTCCACCTTCCATTAATACAACGGCCAGTCCACTTTTCATTGATATAGCCACAGTGTCCACATTTTGAACAGTTGTTGCTCAAATGGCTGAAGTCAGTGCTGGAAATACTTGAAATTAAGCAGATGGTTATGATGCAAATCATATGATCATAATGTTATTTTGTATATTTGCCTCATTTAATAAAATTGTCTCACTTGCTCCCAACCTGTAGTGACTCGGGAGTGGTGAATGGTTGACTGGTATTCACAGCTCAAAGTTGTGTTAACCTTTTAAGACAAAAGACTGTGACGTGTGAGCTTTTCCTAATCTAGTGTGGATCTGAATGTCATGTTGCTTTATTCATCCAAAATAAAGTGTGTTGCCAAGGCCTCCAATGAAACATTTCAACAATTCAAACTGCAGAATGAGGGAGAATTCATTGCAATAAAATTAAAGTTCAGGCTAGCTCCACATTGGCTGGCACCATTTCTACAAATTGTTGGACTTTAGTAACAGCAACTATTTTGGTAATAGTGGATTTCTACTGTGTACAAATCCATATACTCTTAAACTGTGCCATTGAGTATGTTGAGGTAGAGCTAAATGAATGTCACTGTGGGCAAAATGTCAAAGTATTTTTTTTCCTGGAACAATAAAGGCTGCAATGTGACGCTTGCTTCCCTGACAAGCCACTGACGTCATCTCTCCTTGATCAACACTGACAAGAAGAGAAATTCAACACCTTTTTTCAGCTCTTCAAAATGGCAAACATGGCAGGGCTTTTTTCTTGTGGGCAGTTAGTTTGTGCAGAGTCAAAGGAGCAGGAAGTGATTAAATTGCCATATAGTGACTACTTCTAAAGCATTTAACTTGCCGTGACAGGCCGAAATGGTGATGCACAAAGACGCTCAGGGTGTGATCCAAAAAGCAGTTTTAGTCAAAGAAAAGTTATCTGTCCTGCTGCTATGGAGGGGGTTAGAGAAAAGTGACAACAGTCAAAGTGAGTCAGACATTCCAAAAGATGTGAACATTGTGTACAAAAACCCATTAATAAAAGTAGGAAAACTGAGTCATGCCAAGAGGTAAACCAGGGTTAAGGGAATTTTATGAAAGAAGCAATTAGTTGACCCTAAGGATGATTACTGTATTACTATTAAAACAAAGACTGCCATCTTGAGAAAATGTGTCAGCAGACTTCAAGGTGTAACCATTAACCATAACTCCAGGAGAGTTTCCTTCTTTGTTTGCAGACCAAATCACCAAACAAACTTACAAATGTCAAAAGTAAATTCTTGTTCTTCCGACTGAAAACATTATTAAAATAAATACATACTGTAAACACTCATTTTATTTCAAACATTGCAGGTACACATCCTCAGTGCAAAATCCATAAAAATAAGTATTTGTATGCCAAATGGAGGTGAAACGTCAGCCTCGGCCACACAATGAAGACATCCTTGGAGATGGTCTGTTGTTTGGCTGCAGTTGTCAGGGAGTCCTCCACACTTGGGCAATAAGGAAAAAGGATTATTTGCTTTGGCCATGAATGGAGCCTCTAATCAGATCTTTGTGACATGTGAACACACTGTTTGTCTGCTTCACCGCCCACTTCACACTCAATCTCTAAGTAGTTTTCCTCACATTTTACCCCAATACAAATCATTCTGCACAATATTATACAGACACTGTAATGTACAAATTAATAATAATATATGCAAAGTATAACAATTATATTATTTAAGAAGGAAAAGGAAACCAGGAAATATTAAAGGGTCATTATGTAACTTTTCTGGTGGGTGGTCTGTATCCTGCTTGTCTCCAAAGAGATGTTATTACTACATTACATGCAATGCAATACCATCTCCATGGAGACAAGCAGGTGGTGGACGCTCCACCAGAAGTTACATTATGCACCTTTACTGAAATGACACTCTATGAAGACTTTAAGTCTCAAAGCGGCACAGAATAAAGGCTCCAAATTACATAGAAAATAGCTAAAAGGTGGTTGCACATCATGCACCTTATCAGATCTCACAATTCTGCTATTGTAATGGAACACCGGTGAAAGCAGAATATTACACGGTATGAGACATTCTTAGGACAATCCATTCTTTATGTCTGCTCCAGGTGGAAGTCTTTGGGGCAAGTGGAGGCTGGACGCGGGCTTAAGATGTGGAGAGAGCGCTGAGGTAACCATGATGATAAGCAGTGCACCTTGCCTTTGCTTTGTGCATTGTGTTTCAAAGTGGATCAAGAAGAATTGCAGGATGATTCTGAGATAAGATTATAGAGACATGTTTCAAAAATGTCAATAGTTCATTGTGAGGACATTTGGCTGATCATAGTTTTGATTCGTTTACAGTTTTTAATGGTAAAGATACATATCATAATGCTAAGATAAGCTGTGAATGGAAAAGAATACTACTGAATCTAATACAATTATACTGCACTTTATTATTAAATATTATATAAAATTATCAGGTTTGTAACTATAAACATTTTATATCTGTAGGACAGCTTATGTGGGAGGGGCAGAGCCTAAACAAGCAATTTAGAGCTTGAGATTACTTCCTGAAGAATGACAAAACTGGTAGAAGACAGCATGAAGGTCTTGGGTTGTGCTATACAACTTATATAATGGAATAAAAGCACTTTAAAGTCAAGATGAATAATACAGACTATTACTTGTACAGTTTCAAGGTTAAGAATTTGCCTTTCGTGGACAGTGAGCAATTTTCTCTCATTTTGCAATCATTTGTTCATTGCATTTGAGCCTGAAGATAAAATTAGTGGTCAAACTTAATGGAAAGTAACAGAAATGGTTTGAATTATGGTTTGGGCTAAGTCATGGCTGTCTGTCAAGCCTATTAAGTTGAGGTTTGAACAAAGCCAGATGCAGCTTGATGCTCCTCTGTCCAAAAGGCGTCATTTGAACAGTAACCTAATTCTTGTTGACAGGTAGGAGGACCTGTTTAGTTTCGTCTCGGACTGCCTTAAGAAAGCTCATGATGCTGGAACCGCCTGTTCCTCTCTCCTCCAGGGCCGTGGGTGCTTTGCTGATAATTTCTTCTTTAGTTTTCTTCTCATAATGTAGCTGGCGAGCACGGGTAGCAGGTACTACAATATAGCGACTCACTATGTTAATATGGTAGTTTCGAAGCTCAATTAACTTGGTCACACAAAACTGGAAGGCCAGGTTTAGCTCTTCGTCACATTGTTCTTGTACAAAATGACTTAAGGATGGCTGCTTAGAGATGTCCTCAATCATTTGCCTGTGAGCAGGGGGCATGTAGTCCCTCATACGGGTGAGAAAGGCTCCTACATAGAGGTATAGTATTTTGAGTTAAAAATACATCAACATCAACCAACATCTATAGTCAATTCAGTGCTATAATAAAAAAGTAAATCACAATTTCTTTCCTTGTAATTTCACAATTTTACATTTTTAAAATTTTATTTTGGCTTACAATAAACAAATACAAATTTGATTTGAGTATTTCTTTAGTTAACAGAAAAACGGTAGACTTTTAGTAACTGAACTATGGTCCACATGATTTTACTGTTAGAGGACTGCCTGTAGACCTCTCAGTTAAAAACGAAAATTCTTTTTAATCATGACTAAATCTCTAAAATGTGATTAATTGCCCAGCCCTTATTCATCGTGACACATTGTACACAGTCTTACCAGGATTGTCCTCATGCTTGATGCCAAAAACTTCATCTAAACAGTGCAATAAGCTGCTCTGTGCTGCACTTCCTCCAGAAAACTCCATAGGCTCAGACTGCACTCCTTCGTAGATTAGACCATTCGGCATGATGGGATTGTCCTTCCAACTTTTGAGAAAGCATAGGACACAGGTTTTCTTAAGCAAACATTTTGAGATGCAGTATGATTTCTAATACGTTACAATGATTTCAGGGTTTTGGTATGATTAGTGAATCAATGGCTGGACCTAATACAGTCGTATAAACTGATTCTCTTCTAGGGATGCACCTATACCTGTATCGAATATCGGCACTGATACTGAAAAACTTCCTGGATATCAGTTTCATAATATCTGTTAAAACAATATTGAGACTATTCACAGGCTGATTTTGGCCAAGAACATCTCATAATGTTAGTGCTTTTATTCATATGAAGCTGATCTGAAGTTATGTTGCATAACACAGTTGGATCTCTAGAGTAATAAGTTAACTGTGTTTTAAGGAAATAAGTGCCATTTTTCATCCCTACACTGGTATCAGTTAATACATGATCTTGGCAGATACTTAAAGTCAAAGTATGGATAGTGGTGCTGGATCGGTGCATCCCTATTGTCTACACCCTTTTGTTGTACATCTCACTACAGCTCACTACATCAATAAATCTCTTCTTTGGTCATCCTCTAGTGGCTTGGAAAACCACATAATGTCCACCGTGTAATCCATGCTGAGTAGTTTTATATATATATATATATATATATATATATATTTAGAGAGAGAGAGAGAGAGAGAGAGAGAGAGAGAGAGAGAGAGAGAGAGATCATTTCAAGGTGGGGCAAATAGCTTAAAGTAAATTAATCTTTACTGCATCTTTCCAAGCAAATGTGTGTACAGTAGCAATAGAATTCTTGTTTCTTGTGTTTTTTAGTTTGGAACTACAAACATTTGCATCGCTGCTGCAGTCCAGCATGAATGCACTTGAGGAAATTAAACCTCTATGGAGTAACACCAGACTTTCACAACTCAAAAGCTGTATGACTGTACAGCTAATCCTCTTGCCCATTGCCTGTTGCTCATTTCAGTATCCTTTTATTTATTTAGTATCTTTCCAATGTGCATGTTAAAACCATTTCAATTGGGCCATTTCTCACATGAGCTCTCTTTGATGTGTTCTTTACTGAAGCTATTTTGTCTGCAAACCATACATCATTGCTTAAATCATCACTGGAGTTTAATTTACCCATTTACCCAGACAGGTAGATCCTTATAACACCATAGAAAACAGAAGGCTCCACATACACTGTAAAGACAAATATTTGATGAAAGAATCAATAATGCAAATATAAGTGATATGATCATAGCACTAAACACACCATGCATAAGTCTGAATGCCTCAATCATGTCGTGTATAGACTTGCTGATGTCCTGCAAAGCCCGGGCCACAGCCTCAGTTTGCCCACAGCTCACTCCCCTGAACACTCGAGGAATGCTCTGCAAACATAAACATATGCTGTTTAATCCCACACTTTTGGCTTTACAGTGCACGAAATCCAGGACTTCAAAATATACTCTACCTTGAGTGCTGGAATTGCTGCAAGCTCCACCAAGAGAGTGACCATAAAGAAACCCCTCAAACTTTCTCCCCCTGGTAGCCTGACCACCAAATCCAAGTTCCTAAAGAATGTGATTATAACTATTACTGTTACTCTTACTTGATATAACTACTACTAAGTGTTTCACACATACTCCATGTCAAAGGGCCTGCAATCAGAAGGACATAACATGATTAGCACACATAGCTGCAAAGGTTGTTGGCGAGTTAAATACTTGTGTGAATGGTCTTACCTTTCTGGATCCCTTTTTTTCCAGTTTGCCAAGACTGCATCAGCATGTATAAAGATAGGGGGAAGACCTAATCTCTGTGACACCTCCCAATATGGAACAGCCAGGTTTCGGGGCAGCACCTTAAAATAAACCTCTACATTTACATGCAAAAAGGCAATCAATAGACATTTGAGAAGTGGTTCGTATAGTGAGGCCATATAATTTGCGTATTAAGTGTCCTCTTTCAGGTTGCCTATGGATACTGGTAACCTGAACAGCAGACATTGGGGAAAGCTGTTAAGATAAATCTTACAGTACCTCTGGTTTCAACAAACACAGGAGAGAATCTGTTGGAAATGTATTTATTTTATTGCATATTAGTCTATTTCATTTATTGTTTCAGTGGCCATCACAGAAAATGTAAAAATGATCACCTATACTCTTTGCAACGTTACCCTTTTTATAAGCCTTAATAATATTTAATAATAAATTTAATAATAAATACTTTGACAGTGTTGTCCTCTCCGTCCTGCCAGACATAGCACATGGTTGTAGCGCCTAGAGCCAGGTGGGCCAGCCGCAGCTCTCTGTGTGTCTGCAGATAATGGCTGCTCAGCAGTGGCATCTGGACAAAGGCAACAGCTCTGAACCTTCATACCAGGGTCAACTGTCCTTGTGAGTTTGTTGTCCTTACTTACCCTGCTCACACGAGAGCGCAGCTCCTGGGAGTGCACCAGCTCAGGGAGATGGAGGGCTATATCCATCCATGGCTGGTAGTACAGTGGGAGCTCTGTCTGCAAATCATGTTTAAGTTTTGAAAGTAAATATGTTCAACGACATTTAGATTTTTAAGGATAACATTCATAAATATAGAGATATTCCCTGTTTTTAAAAAGTGTTTTATGTTTACTTATTTTTGTCCCCCCTGGCAATAAAGGTTTCATTCATTCATTTTGGTTCTCACGTCAGGTTTATTTCTGCTTGTTTTGCTGTTTTTGAACCAATGAGTGCACATGTCTCAACAATTAATTAAATACTGTTTAGGACATCAAATACTAGTAAATACTAGTAACGCAATAAGTATGAAGTTCTTTTTGAAGCACTATCCATCCATCCATCTTCTCCCGCTTAAACCAGCTGGGTTGCAGGGGCAGCTTGCTGCCCAATCCTCATAGTATCTGACCCCCCCATGAACCCCTCTGCAGGTGATGAGCCCACAGGAGGGTGGACATCATGGTCCTTGATGTTAGTTCATAGGGGTATTTTTGAAGCACTATTTAACTTTTTTTTTTTTTAAATGTCTATAGGTTGCATTCACATTATAGGATTTGATGACAAACTTTGCGTTTTCTTCTAATTCTTGTATTTAATTATTGTTTTATGTCATTGTACTTTTTATAACTTTGTATATAGTTTGTCTCAGGGACTGCAGACTGGAACTTAGCTCAGAGAGCTACAGTCTTGTACAATCTTTTCAGTGTTTCTTTGATTGATGCCCGTGTACATGGTCCCTGGCAAATGACCTAAAGAAACAATAATAATATAAATGGTGTCATAAAACATGTTTCAGCAGTAGGACATCCACCTCCAGAGGTGTCAGCTAACTGTTGTGATGTGTCTCTTATCAGCTGTTCTGAGGTGTGGTCAGTTTGACAGATCTGACAGATGGTGGTTTCTGCGGAGGTGAGCCAAGATAAACACTCCCTTGTCTCTGTTCATGGTGCATGCACTCTGCTTCCTGATTTTAATTAATAGCCTCTCGTGATGAGGAAGGGTTTTTCTTGACTCACACATGGGACTCACTTCAGAGACCACCACATGGTGTGGTCAGACTGTCTAGGAACAACACCTGATACAATAAGATATGATAATGTCACACCTGACACCTCTGGCAAGGGCGAAAGTCCTACCGCCACCATGTACATTAGCAATAGCTTTTTCAAAAATGTTTTACAGTATTTGTCTTATTAGAAAAAAAACACTATTTTGTTTTAAACATACGACAAAAATATTTTTCACAGAATTTGATGGTGTCAGTTGGTGGTCAAGCACTTATATAACTCTATGAGAGACTTACTGTTTTTAAAAGAAATATCCAAAATGGAAATCTACAAATGTTGAACCTTATTATTATTTGTTTGGGATTGGCTCCCCAAAATGAATTTCATACTTTGCAGTCACAGCATGCTGGGGGCGTTCTACATGCATCTCTATTGGTGGAATGTTCAATAGTTATCATGGTGACACAATACACACATTAGCAAAAACTGCCAAAAATGTCAGAAAAATCAAGAAAAATACAAAATGGATTTAAACGTGAGTGTCTGTGAGTGTCTAACTGAAAACTAGCTCGTGAGAGTATTTTTTTTCAGGTGAGAAACTTGTTTAATTGCTAAGGTGGCATATTGCTATCACTCCCCAAAATATTTTTCGGCTCAGTTTCACGTAATTAGTGAAAACGTTCACGTTTTAACGTGATATTTATCACGTTATAATGTGAAACTATCACGTTATTTTGTGATATGAAATGATCACGTTATTTCATGATGCGGTATTATCACATTATAACGTGAAATTATCACGTTAATACGTGATGTGAAATTATCACGTTATTACGTGATACGAAATTATCAAGTTATTTCGTGATAGGCATTTATCACGTTATTTCATGATATGTCCACTTATAACGTGAAAACATCCATTCATTCGTCTTCTCCCGCTTTATCCAGCTGGGTCGCGGGGCAGCAGTTCTCCGCCCAGTCCTCTGCGCACTTGACCCCCTATGAACCCCTCTGTGAGTGGAGCCCACAGGAGGGAACGTGAAAACATCAAGTGTGGTTTTACGTGATCTCATTATAAGATCAGCCACAGCCAAGCCAATCACGACGTCTCTCGATGTATTCGCTTTTATTTACTTCTTGGCATGAGGCACTGGGAAATATTAACCTCTCTTATAGGATGGATGGGATTCAAATAAGTACGTTGCCTATGGCAACGCTACGGAGGCGACTGAAATTGTTGGGGTTGTTCAGGCGATCCGTTCGGCGGATCCGCGGCGAATCTCGGCAAACCTCCGCCGCGGATCCGCAGAACGGACCGGCATCAGAGTCCCCGGCACCGGCGGATTAGTTGCGGTCCGCCACGCGGAGACGCAGCGGATCAGCGGCGTCTCCGCCGCGGTGTTGCTGTGTCGCTTGTCAGCAATAGGTTATTAGCAGAACATCAATTAATTTTAATAATGGCAAATACAGCAAACGGTTTAACCATTTACTTGCAATTAAATCCGCGGACATCAAGTGGGTGATTCTTTTTACTACACCGATAACGTCGATATGAAGTCAAAGGCGCGTCCGCGCAGCAGATCTGAACCGGGCTACCCGCGGATCCATTCATTAATACTAGACATATACCAACTGCAGTATTAAATGCTCGTTCACTGTGCGTATATAAACTGATTTAGCCGTGGTTCCTCTGTATGACAGCAGGCTGCCCAACGATTAGGGTTAGTTGACAGTCATAAAGCGAATACGGGACAAATACGCAGCGGATCCGCCAAGCGGACTGACTGTGGCGTGGACTTGGCGGACCGAGACCAGATCCGCTACGGATCCCTCTGGAGTAGGGAAGCCCAGTCTGACTTGCTGGAAGTTGCTCTCTTCCTGCATGAGCAATTACACCAATACAGCATGTTACATAGCTACAGATTCATGCATCATCATTCATGCTAATGAAATCACGTAAAACCATAGTCCTACTGGACGTTTTCACGTTATAACGTGAATATATCATGAAGTAACGTGATAAATGCCTATCACGAAATAACGTGATAAATTCATAACATGTAATAACGTGATAAATGCCTATCACGAAATAACGTGATAATTTCACATCACGTAATAACGTGATAATTTCACATCACGTATTAACGTGATAATTTCACGTTATAACGTGATAAATATCACGTTAAAACGTGAAAGTTTTCACCTAATTACGTGAAACTGAGCCGAAAAATATTTTGGGGAATGGTAGCAATACGCCACCGTAAAATGCACAAATCATCTCACCTATTATAATTCTAACTAAATCAACTTTTTCTGTTCAAACTGTGTTCAAATAAAGTTCAGATTAAGTCTAACTTTAGTAACAGAGCTTCTAACAGAGTAATGCTTTCAGTTAGCTTCACATCCCCAAGCTGCAAAGTATTAATACTTTTCCACAGTATGCCATAAAACATATCTATCCCCACTGAGAATGTTCTAAAATATGGTTTTAACTTCCAGAAAATTACATACGGTAGCTTTAAAGAGCAAATTCTACCATTCAGTTCTGATCTGTCCTCCAGCTCAGTTTAAACTGAAGGGTTTCTACAATGTTGTAATGTCGCATGAACACAACCAATAAAATCACTGATATGCCTACATTACAGACTACAAAAATGTGGTAAAATAGCAAGAATGACTTAACCACTGCTTAATACAACAAACAAATATATCAGATGTACCAAAGGCTCATGCAGAATGAATCCCAGATCTTCTGAAACATAGTACAAATCCAGGCAAAAGGCTCTTGTTGAATTTTGGTCAGCTGAAGACATAGTTAAATAAAATGAGTTGAGAGAGTGTCTACTTACTGATAGGTTTCAAAATCTTTGAACTTTGGACTTTGGAGTGATCAAATGTCATGCCTTTCACTCAAAAAAAAATCCTTTCTGTCCACACTAAAAGGGGCCCCATTACGCTATTTTCTGATCTGTTATTACCAAAAACATACGTGGAGTAGTGTTTTGTTTCTTTCACACATTCACACACAAATACTGCATATTTAGGCTGTGTTCTTCTCTCAAACAGAAAGCACTGTTCCAACTTGTGAAGTCATGTGGTGATACAGGCTGGACTGCACTGTGTTTTTAAACTCCACACACCTTCACTAGAATAATTTGGGTGATTGGCAGCTGCATTTTGAACTTTGGAGATGTAGACAAACTAATAGTAAAGGCTTAGCCTAGATATGTGAAGCCAAACACAAATCCAGGTGGAGTTCTGAACTCAAAAGAGTAAATTTTGCGTAATATAGGACCTTTAATGCTGTATTTTCAAAACATGTAACCACTGCATTATTGTTATTTTTAGCCTTTAATTAAGTGAATTTATGCATTGATTTCATAAATGGTTTGCGGAATGAAGAGCAATAGCCTCATCTGCTGGAGATTATTACACATTACAAGAGTTACTTGGAAATTCTCAAATTTCTCTTTCTATTACACAGATTAATAAAACCTTAGTGCAATTTATCTCAAAGTGATTGGAGGTTGTCTAGGTAAGGGAATTAAATAAGGGTTTTATTATTACTGCTATAGTACTATTACATAAGGTCCTTAACTATCAGTCACTGCATTGTATTGTTATAGTCCAGCAACATCATGTGACTGAGCAAAAACAAGACCTGAAGTGGGCTACTTCTGTTATTTATAGGCTATAGTTCATACGTTAATGTAAACATGGCTATGAGCTTGCTTGAGCGCTGAGATTTTGGTCTCTCTCTCTCTCTCTCTCCCTCTGTCTCTTCTCTCTGTCTCTTCTGTCTTTCTTCTTCTCTCTTTCTTCTCTCTCTCTTCTCTCTCTCTTCTCTTTGTCTCACTTCTCACTCTCTTCTCTCTCTTTCTCTACGCACTCTCTCTTTCTGTCTCTTCTCTCTCACTCTCTCTTCTCTCTGTCTCTTCTCTCTTGCTCTCTTCTTTCTCTGTCTCTTCTCTCTCTTTCTTCTCGCTCTTCTCTCTTTTCTCTCTCTGTCTCTCCTCTCTCGCCCTCTCTTCTCTCTCACCCTCTCTTCTATCTCTCTCCCTTTCTCTTCTCTTTCTCTCCCTCTCTTCTCTTGTCTCTCTTTCATCTCTCTCTCTCTGTCTCTTCTCTCTCTCCTCTCTCTGTCTCTTCTCTTTCTCTCACTTCTTACTCTCTTTCTCTTTGTGCTCTCTCTTTCTGTCTCTTCTCGCTCTTCTCTCTCTCGCTCTCTTCTTTCTCTGTTTCTTCTCTCTTTCTTCTCGTTCTCTTCTCTCTTTTCTCTCTCTGTCTCTCCTCTCTCTCCCTCTCTCTTCTCTCTCTACCCCCTCTCTTCTCTCTCTCTGCTATCTCTCTCCCTTTCTCTTCTCTCTCTTCTGTCTCTCCCTCTCTCTTCTCTCCCCCTCTCTTCTCTCTCTCCCTCTCTTCTCTCTCTCTCCCTCTCTTCTATCTCTCTCCCTTTCTCTTTTCTCGCTCTCTCTCTCCCTCTCCTCTCTTCTCTCTCTCCCTATCTTCTCTATCGTCTCTCTCTTCCCGCCCTGTCTTCTCTCTCTTCTCCCCCCCTCTCTTCTCTCTCTCCCTCTCTTCTATCTCTCACCCTTTCTCTTCTCTCTTTCTCTCTCTCTCTCTCCCTCTCTTCTCTCTCCCTCTCTTCTATCTCTCACCCTTTCTCTTCTCTCTTTCTCTCCCTCTCTCTCCCTCACTTCTCTCTCTCCCTCTCTTCTATCTCTCACCCTTTCTCTTCTCTCTCTCTTTCTCTCTCTCTCTCCCTCTCTTCTCTCTCCCTCTCTTCTCTCTCGTCTCTCTCTTCCCTCCCTGTCTTCTCTCTCTTCTTCCCCCCTCTCTTCTCTCTTCTCTCCCTCGCTCTCCTGTGCCTAATATTAGCTTGGGCGGCTCGAAGGTGCATCCATGTCTGTCTGCGTCTGAACGACAAGCTAAACATCGGCGTTTACCTGCAGCCTACACGCATGGCGCTCTGACAGTGACTTTCACGCACATTTTGACAAAGTATTGGCGCTGTTTCGGTCACTTGGACGCTTTTTTACGGGCTTCTGCACCTTGCTCTGAAGATGAGGTTAAACACGAGCTCCCGTCAGGTGCACGCTGCATCCGATGGAGCCTTGCTTTCCGTCACGTTCATCTGTCAACCCGCTGCAGCAGTTTCTTACGTGTCGGTAAGTAAACGTATTGTGTGACATGCTTCCTGTCGCTTATGCACATTGTAGTTATAGGAGTGCCGACACAAACATACTCAAGAGTCAGTGAGTGGGCGTTACATAACGCGTAATGCTGCAGCCTCATGACGAGTGCTTTGTGGCGTAAGCGCTGCTCACGCGTGCCTCTATTCAGAATGCGCATACTTCACTTGATCTTTCCGCATTGTTGGTTGTTGTTTCACTCACAAAGCCAGTATTTGGTTTCATTTAAGACATCAGAGAAAGCTATATGTAGTTCCGAGAAGCAGAGAGGGCATTGCAGCCCATTATAAGATCTGCATTATAGGCGTACAGGCCTCTGTCCGCCTTTGTGCAGCAGATCCGCTCAATGAGTGTGCATTTTTATGAATGGATACAGCCCTGAGGAGACTATGAGGCTCAAGTCTCTACATGCGGTAGAAGCCTGTTTAATCAACATTTGTTTGTGTAAGTAGTACGTGATGCTTTTATTTAGCAATGAAGCTGTGTTAGATCCAAAACACGTCAGTCCAGGTAATCAAGATGAGGGAAATGGTACATCTATGTACATACAACTGTGTCCTGATAGTATTTGATAACATGGACAATTATTGTGTAAAGAATTGTGTAGACTAAAAAATAAATAAAAATAAACGTTCAAACCACTGAAATCCCACTATGTAAAGCATTTTTTGCACTAGAGGAATATGTACAATCTTATGATTCATTCAATTAAAAAAGAACCGCACAAGCTAACTTCTTGGCGAGGGTCTGACTGACATATAGACATCTTAATGTTTTGCCTGGAATGTTTCACAGTATTGCATTACCTCCATTACCTCTCACAGATCTGACTTGTATCTTGGCCTGGTAGCATGGACATATATATGTTTGTAACAGTCTAGGCAAAGCAATAATATTCCCATGGAAACAATCAGGTGGCAGGACCACTACCAGAAAATGTGCATAGTGCACCATTAATATCTATGACCTCGCTTGCAGTAGAAATTATGGTCTGATATCAGTATTGATTCATGTGCCTGCACTGTTCTGGACAAAGTTCTAGGGTTTCAAGTGCTAATGTTTCCTCTGTGTTATGACAGATCCCCATTTACAAATTCTGATATGGACTATGAGAGGCCAAACGTCGAAACTATCAAGTGTGTAGTAGTTGGGGACAATGCTGTTGGAAAAACACGCCTTATCTGTGCCCGAGCTTGCAATGCCACTCTAACACAGTACCAGCTATTAGCTACTCATGTGCCCACTGTCTGGGCCATCGACCAGTACAGAGTATGCCAGGAGGTATGTATTCAAAGTTTCTATTGTTGAACATGATACTGTTGACTAGACTGTTATTGCATGTAGGTATTGGAGCGCTCCAGAGATGTTGTAGATGATGTCAGCGTGTCCCTTCGTCTTTGGGACACTTTTGGAGACCACCATAAAGATCGACGTTTTGCATATGGCAGGTCTGGTAACAAGGTCCAGTATAACACTTTGTTTTATTCTGACTATGATGTTTAACCTTTTGTTATCAGGTCTGATGTGGTGGTACTTTGCTTCTCAATTGCCAACCCCAACTCTTTGTACCACGTTAAGACCATGTGGTACCCAGAGATCAAGCACTTCTGCCCTCGTGCCCCTGTCATTTTAGTTGGCTGTCAGCTGGACTTGCGTTATGCAGATTTGGAAGCAGTGAACAGAGCACGGAGGCCTTTGGCAAGGTGAGAACTTTTGAAGAACACTGAGATTAAGAAAAACGGTTGAAAAATATGTATGTTATTTTTCAGACCAATAAAGTCAAATGAGATCCTTCCTCCAGAGAGAGGGCGGGAGGTGGCTAAGGAGTTGGGAGTGCCATATTATGAAACAAGTGTTGTTGCTCAGTTTGGAGTCAAAGACGTTTTTGATAATGCTATCCGAGCTGCTCTTATCTCCCGCCGACACCTCCAGTTTTGGAAATCTCATCTCAGAAATGTTCAGCGTCCTCTTCTTCAGGCTCCTTTCCTCCCACCTAAACCTCCACCCCCAATAATCACAGTACCTCCCCCACCAGCCACCACAGAGGAGCACCCAGTTGGCCTTTTGGAGGACCCACACTGTGCTGATGTCATCCTGGTGCTGCAAGAGAGGCAGAAAATATTTGCACACAAAATATATCTGGCAACATCATCTTCAAAGTTCTATGACCTCTTTATTATGGAAACACAAAATGAGGAGACAGAAAAACCGCCTCGTGCGCATCTCTCTGGCCGAGAACTGCTGATGCGTGCTGCTAGTTTTGATGTATGTGAAAGTAGCGATGAAGGAGACAGGGCAAACCTTAGGGCCTGCACTAGTGATGGCACCTTGAAGGACTCAGAGGGCACCAGACACAGCAGGCTGCTGTCCTCCTGGAGTCGAGCCTTTGTTAGCATTCAAGAAGAACTGGTGGATGACCCATTAACATACAGTCCCCGCCCCATGACTGTAGTGCATATGGACCAGTCCATGCAGCTCAGTCCTTTCCGAGCAGTGCTTCGGTATCTCTACACAGGTCAGCTGGATGAGAATGAAAAAGAGCTAATGCACATTGCACATATTGCTGAGCTACTGGAAGTCTTTGACCTACGCATGATGGTGGCCAACATTTTAAACAATGAAGCCTTCATGAACCAAGAAATCACCAAAGCCTTTCATGTACGACGCACAAACCGGGTGAAAGAGTGCCTGGCCAAAGGCACATTTTCAGGTAAATAAACATGACTTGAGTTGTTTGTATCTGAGTTACAAGGAATGTAATAATTAAAGCATTTTGTGTTACAGATGTTGTCTTCAAACTAGATGATGGGACGATTATGGCTCACAAGCCTCTGCTCATTGCAAGTTGTGATTGGATGGCAGCCATGTTTGGTGGGCCTTTTGTGGAAAGCAGCACCAAAGAGGTCAGAGAATCCAGATCTTGTTTCCTCCATATAACTGTTGTAGCGGATCTTGTAATATCTGTGACTGTAATAATAAATGTTTATAAAATATTTATGTTCTGCTAAATTATTCTGATTTGCCATATTTAAAAAAAATATTTTAACACCCATTCCTTTTGAAGGTACTGTTTCCCAACACGACGCGCAGCTGTATGAGGGCTGTGCTTGAGTATCTCTACACAGGACGCTTTTGTTCCAGATCAGACCTGGATGCCATGGAGCTTATTGTTCTTGCCAATCGTCTTTGTCTCCCTCACTTAGTTGCTCTTACAGGTACTTGCTATTTTAATTGTGTAATTATTTTTGCTTTATTAAGTCCAAAATTGTGTCTTTTTTCTATTTCAGAACTCTACACAGTAACAGTGTTGACAGAAGCAGCAATGATGGGGGCTGACATTGATGGGGATGTGTTGGTGTATTTGGATATGGCCCAGGTACTTTTGGTACTTGTATTTATAAATGTATTTATAAATGTTATTATTCAGTGTTTTTGGTGTTAATGTTTAAAACATGTCTCTCTAGTTCCATGGTGCCCAGCAGCTCACTGGCTGGTGCCTGCACCACATTTGCACCAACTACAACAGTGTATGCAGAAAGTTTCCTCGCGATATGAAGGCCAAATCTGGAGGTAGTATGTTTATCCATTTTTCAGACATATTTTTGTAGGTCATTTGTGTCTGAATAATTTAGCTTTTTGCATACAGATAATCAAGTATATTTTGAGAAGCATCGCTGGCCCCCTGTATGGTACCTGAAAGAGGATGACCACTACCAAAGAGCTCGAAAAGAGCGTGACAAGGAGGACTACCTGTACCAGAGACGACAGTGTAAACGCAAGTGGCTTTTCTGGAACCTCCCTTCCTCTCCTAATTCACACTCCCCTTCATCTGGTCCTTCTGCTATCATCTGACATATTATTAGTAAGGCTAATCCTCTCAGTAACCACAACTATTGCTATCTACTCTTTATCATTTGGTTTTCATCAAGTGAAAAAAACACATGGTCAGCAGGGTGGATGTTCATATCCATACATTATATTCAAAGTAGAAAATGTAAAAACTTTTTTTTTTTTAACCATTTTACCATTATCTGACATGATCTACAGTGTTGCACTTTCAACATGGAAACTAAAATGCTGCTTATACGATGTACACTGAAGCAACCAGCGCTTGAACTCAAATCTCAGAACTAAGACATTTGTGCACAACAGTGTCATCACTACAGTAGGACTGCTTCTACAATAAATTGAAACTTTCACCATACTAACAGGTACATCACCGCATATATGGAAACTGTACAGGGCTCCATTTCACTCTTGGCTATCATGCTGACTCAAAAACATTTAAGCATTTCTGTATCATAATCATGTGATCGTGGCTTTACTTACAAAGGGCTTTACGTTACATGAGTGGGGGGTCTTGCAAACCTAAATGTCTGGACTATATCTGAACATTGCTGTAAAGACAAACATTTCTTTGACTTTTTGTAAGTAAATGAGCAGCTTGTTCATATACTTAATTTCTTGACCACGTGTTCAGTATATTTTAGATTAAGCGTGCATCTCTGGTACCTCCATGCGGACAGAACTTGCTCAAAGTTTCCTTATTTCTAAGAGAACATCTTTCTCTATTAGAAGGCAACTCATGCACTTTCTGAACACTACATTAATCACAATCACTTAAAAAAAAACACTATGGCAGGCAGTTCTGTTCTCTCAAAATTAATTTAGTATTAGATTTTTTCTGAAGACTTTTATGTAACATGCCTGCACACATCTAGACAACAGCAGATTAATAAGTATGGTGCTTAGTTAAGCTTTATGTATATTGTAATGAGTCACTTTAAGTTATACAATACTGTGCACTGCGGGCAGTGAAGAAAACAGTATGAGATAATAACACTCTTCTCTTCTGTCATTGTGCAGCTACTATAACTAAAGATGAGTGTATTTTAAGTCGGTCGTATATTGTATGAAGTAAAATACATGCGTGTGGCATGGTGGCTGAGTGGCAACGCTCACAGCAAGAAGGTTCGAGGTTTGATTCCTGGGTCGCCCGGGCCTTTCTGTGTGGAGTTTGCATGTTCTCCCTGTGTCTGGATGGGTTTCCTCCGGGCACTCCAGTTAACCCCATCAACTCAAAAAACATGCACCACCCCTATGAACTAACATCAAAGACCATGACGTCCACCCTCCTGTGGGCTCACCACTCACAGAGGGGTTCATGGGGGGGTCAGGGGGTCAGGTGCTATGAGGTTTGGGCAGTGAACAGCTGCCCCCGCGCCCCAGCTGGATAAAGTGGGAGAAGATGGATGGATAAAATACATGCATTGAATGTTACGTGCTTGTAATGCTTTTATGGCACTCAATAATGAGGCTGAGGGTCAAGTGACTTTTATTGGGGTTTTCAAAGTCAAACTACCAACCTTCAGTGTAATGTACATATCAACAGATCCATTGCAGTGAGTGTTCTAAGCAGCAGACTTGTTTTGCAGTAATGAAGTAAAAAAAAAATGTAACGACTTAGAAGTTATGGATGTAATTCAGAGGCAGAAACCATTTTATCTATAGAGGTTAATATAGACATAGTAAAGTTTCTTCTGTATTCAAATAGAAATAAGAAGATAATGTACCCTAGAGAACATCTCATTTTTACTCTGTTGTAATATTTCAAAGGTCTGTGTTGGCGTTGCCTTAATGTTCATGTTTCTGGTAAATGAATGTAATCAGTGTTAGTTACTACATGTTGTAGTTTACTGGTCTGTTTTGTCCCATGGTGCTCTCTAGACAGTCTGTGTGAATGTAATGTACTGTTGTCATTATGTGGATGTATAACGCAGATCTAGAGAGGACTATGTACTGTAGCTGGAAAAGTGTTATGTCCTGCTATATGGATCAATGTAACTTGAACACAACAATGAATGATTCTGCCTAAGGCTACTCATTGACATAAAACATTTTAATGAATGCAGGGATTCAGGAATTATTATGTTATTTCCCATTCTTTTAAGCCCAATATACGGTCTTTGGATGTCATTTAAATCAGTTGTTTACTAAAAGTCTTAAATGTTGTTATTATAAATGTAAATATTATTGGAATGTAAATGCACAATCAGTTTGATTGGTATAACAATTAGCATTAGTTATGGCATAGTTTAATAAAAATTTTGTACTATGCATTAAGCTAATGGCTCTAAAATGTATTGCACTGCTTTATTGCCCCAATTTCTATTCAAATTGCATAGTGGATAAATTATATCACCATCAGTGAAGACCTACTTTTGCATTTTTGATGAAAGTACAAAATATGTTGTCTTTGGACCCTTGTCTTTGAGTGCTAATATGCTAAAACTCCAGCTGCAGATAAGCACAAACCAAAGGGAGCTTAAGCAGCACCATAAGGACAACCATGAGGCTTAATAGGTCTAAGTATGCTGCACAATCATCGTTTAAGCATAGTTTAAGGGGCCTTGTTCAAAAGTGGATTCAATATTCAACAAAGGGGAAAAAACTTGAATGTTTTCAGTGTTAAATCTTAGATGACCATTTCTAGTCATCTGGTTATTTTCATCAGAAAAAAGTTTTGTTGTTTACAAAGTGTACATTTAAAAAATCTGTAGCATGTATTCTTGAAAATGTGAAATATTGAATAAACAAACAAGCAACCCAACTTGTGTCAGTCACGTCATTGAAATTGAATGCTACTCGTGCGTCATAAATATCTACAGCGCTGAGACGGATCCGACCAACGAGGAAAGCAAACAAGCGCACAATACACCACAGGACCGAGAGAAGAAAATGGTATGGAGACTTTAACAGTTGAGAAAACAAAATAAAACATTGCTAATGTTAATTAATATGCCTACACGCTTACTTTTATAGAGATAACTTACATAACAACATATGCTAATGTGTGAGATTTCGTCACTGACTACTGAACTACCTTCACTACTCCCTACCTTTTTGTAATAATCATTAATAAATTACCTGCAATTAATCGTTTTAAATCGGTACTTTTCAAGAGAACAGTCGTCTTTCTAGCTTATATTCAGGGTAGACGGGAACAAGTGCCACGAGTATGATCACGTGGTTTCATCAGTTTTTTTCAGAATTGAAGCCCGCGATGTTTGATCACCTGAACACAACACTGACCTCCACTAATAATTCTTTTAAACGGTCCTAGTAACGAAACATTAAACTACCAGATGTCTTATCTGTCAGTTATTTTATTGTTATTGTTTAGGCACCTTGGACACATTTTCTTGCCCTGTCCATGGCTGTGTCTATGTGCCACAGTCAAATAGAAGAAAAACTGAGCACCCTGGACGCATCTTTCTGCAAGTAAGAATTACATTTTTTACAAAGATCCCAACATGTGAAAAACAAGTCCCTGCCAGTAACCTAACATTATGCTGTCTTAAAACAGAGGCGGTTTGAAGGTGATCTATCCAGAGTTGGACATCAGTGAGTGTCTTGTGATCCCACAGCACCTTAGAGAGAAGATCAGCACAGTGTGGACTGCCCCAGAAATTTACTTTTCAGCAGTCAATGAGGTAACAGACCGTAGCCTATGCTGAAATATTTTAAAGGTGCACTATGTAGCTTTTCAAGGGGGTCTGCCAACTGCTTGTCACTATATACATCAATCAATCACTCAATCAAAGTTTATTTATGGAGCACTTTAAAAATACACAGTGAACCAATGAATGATAAATATAAATATGCAATATAAATAAAACAAAACAAAAAAATTTAAGTGGCACAGTGCTAGGTGTTAAAAGTTAGTTTGAAAAGTATTTAACCTGAACTTAGCCAGGACAGGTCAGAGGATCTGGTATGTCTAAAAGCATTGGAAAATGACAATACTGTGGACCAAGGCCATCAAGAGTTTTAAAAACAAGCATTACAATTTTTAAATCAAGATGTTGAGGTAGTATAGCTTTGCCTGAAATGTTCAACAATATGGTATTAAAGAGTATGGTGTGGTAAGAATGCATTTTCTAGTTATTTTGGTCAATAGAAACACCTGTAATTGAATATATTTAAGACAGACAAATTAAATGCTATACTGTGAAACAATAACATCTCCACAATTACATGCCAGCAATAGACCACCCATCAGAAAATTTACATAGTGCCCCTTTACAGTGAATTTGTAGCAATGGCACCTAGAAACTTGTGGAGTTAATAAAAGTGCTCACATTACTGAAGATTTAGATCTACACTTCTATTAAATTTCTATAAACTTCGTTGGAATGGTATTTGCCTCTGTGACCAGAAGGTGGTGCTAGAGCTTCATGGCATCGTAGACTGTACATATGAGACTGTATCGGCATTGACTTTCATAAAGAGGCTGTCAGCGTTTTATTCATCATTATTATAACACGATTTATCATTATACACAATGTTTTAGTATTTATTATAATAATCTTGAGACAAAAATTAACCTTTGTAATGTAGTCAGAGGCCATTATGTTTTACATTGGAAAATGTCATAAATATTACATATACACTTAAAATGGGCTTCAACTTATTTTGCGGATTAATTACTCTAGCAATTACTGTCTCATGTCTCCAGTAATCAGTCAGTAGTTCGCATTGTGTACAGTTTATGAATATTACATTTTTTACTAAATGTTACAGAGATTAAGATGAAGTAAACATAATGGAGTATCTTTATGAACAAAATTCATCTAATTAATTCAATATTTAAATACAAATTTCTAAAAGTACATGTTTCCCTTGTGAGTTTGTGTTATTACTGCACTGTCTGAGTCATAAAACCTCTTTTCTTAGCACATGCAATGTTTAGATGCTTGTGTATAGTCCAGGTAACAATGATTGTTTTCTAAATTGCTTATTGATTACTTTAATAATTGATTAGCTGTGATTAATTGATACATTTTTTCAGCACTATAGCAGTTAAAAAACATAATATAAAATAATTTTTTTGCATTCATTTTGTACATTGTTCAGTGACTCTCTTTGTGGCTCTTTGTTTGGTAACAGATTGGGGGAGCTGCTCAGTACTCAGCACCCCTGTGAACTAACACCAGACTGTGCTTCTGTAAAATGAAAACTTAAATGGGAAGCCTCCTCGATTCAGTTCGGCGTTATGAATTCCAGAGCTAAGCACTCTAGCACCACCATGATGTATTGCCCTTCTGATGCCCAAACTCCACTTGATCTATGGGCGTATTATCTGTAATGCTGTCTTACGTGATTCTCTTTTATTGCCAGAATTGGTGTCAGACAGAAAAACTGATTACGCATGAGATTAGATCAATACAAACTTTATCTACTTGGCTTTGAACTGCATTTCTCCCTTTGTTCTGACACTTCACCAAACAACCACTGCAAAAGATCAACAGTGTGATCATCTGGACGAGGTCTGCCATCTCACCACCATCGCTGTAATTCTCTGCCACTCAGCGCTTGTATTCAGAAACTTAACTACAGGATAGTGGCCACTCCAGCTCCTATCCACCCACAGCCTCCCCCTCTGTATTACTGGGATGGATGTATGCCGGCTGAGCTACTGAAACAGAGCTTCATGGGCTGCTCCATCCCATGACCCCACTCTTACTAAGGCTTTCTTGCCCAAAACTTTCAACGCCATAACAATTAGTATGAGAAGCATTTTTTAGGAGTCTTCTTACTAAACTTTCCAATAGTTACTCATAACATTATACATAACTCTCATTTACATTTACAAAAAATTAAATAATATAAAAATACATATTTGCAAATGGGTAGAAATTTGCACAGAAACCAAATGCAAATAATTGTGTGAGAGTATGTTGACCTCTGAACTGGTCAAGCTGGCATGTCTTCCGCATTTCGAGCTGCAAACAAAACACTTTAGAAAGTAATATTTTTAACACATAAAAAATATTAAACTTGGAATTTTTAAAGACCCATAAATGAATAATTCAAGTTGCATCTGCAGTATGATCAAGTTTGGGAATTTATTTCAGACGCACTAATTGTGCATGCATTATTTCCTGTACATGTCTGAATAATTATCTGAATAATTTATTATGCAGCACTTACATATTTAGATTTACAAATTAACTAAATTAATTTAAAAGAAGTGCAAATAAACTGTTACAAAATTATTATTTTGAAATAATAAAACATATTGTTTACAATAATATAAAAATATATTTTTATATTTAGATAAAACTGAACTTCCCCAAAAAGTGCTTGTGATTTGGATATATGTCCATCCAGATGTTTCTAGTACAACACCATATTTTATTTTAATTACCTTCACCTCAGCTTGTTTATATTGTATATGTAGCTTTGTTTTTGTGAATGCTAATGCTGTTTTATACCTTGTAAATTAATACCTGGGTTAAGGTGAGATACACACACTTTTAACTACCATCACTGCCTATACTTTGAAGGGAAATTTCTAATTTACATTTCCACCAAACTTAAAGTAAAGGCAAATTTAGTTGTGTTGTTTCCTTTTTCAGCAAAGACTGTCACCACAGGGCATATTCTTAGACATGGGGATTTCAAAGCCTTGTTTTTGGGTAGCATTTCTTGCATCTGGTGGATGGAATGAGGGTTTAAACCATTACTGCGATTAGAGCTGCCTCACTATGATCTCTTGAGCTTGCTTACTGCTGCTAATAGCTGTTTCCTCTATATTTCCCTATATCTTTTCCCTTCTTCTCTTTCTCTCTCTGTGAATGATTTTTATGCTCTGCTAAAACATGTGGGGGCGTATAGAGAGGATTTAAATGCACCGATCCCCCTCCTCTTTTTTGGTGAATCTCGACGTTCTTTTCTGTGCCTCTGATGACGACAGGGCAGCTTTAAGCCTGGCAGTGCCCACGGCAGGCTGCCGTCTCAGAGCTGCCCACTCTCCGTGGTGCTGGCATGTGGGAGCGCGAGGGTGGGGTTCCTCTCCAGCCCCTGCCATTCCCAGGAAGGCCTTAATGGGCACATCTAGTAGTGCTCTTCAGAATTAGACCTAGTTTAGTGGACATAATTTTAGTAATGTCAAAAATAAATTTGTGAAAATAGTTTAGTTTATTTTTAATATATTATCCATATCTATCTATATGCCTTTTTCTAAATCCATATTCACTATGATTAGGTGGGTGGTGGCTCTATAGGATTATAGGAGCCTGTATTTCTTCATATAATATTCTCTTTTTTCATTATAATGTGCTGCGATGACCCATGTCCTTAATTCTGTTTGTAGACAGGGCATTAGGATTTGCATCTACACTTGGAGCTGGAGTATGTGGTGCCATCAATAGCTCAATACTAAATCAGTATTGCCATAGAATAACTATATTGAATCATTTTGATCACTATTTTCATGACATTTTTGTGGGACTAGACACCAAAAAATGATCCTCATATAGAATTTTTTATTCAGTTTCACTTGCCCTATTAAAACAAATACAATGGCTTGCATTATTGATTTGCTGAACATAAACAATATCGACTTACAATGAATCATTTAACACTTTTTTTCTGCAAAGTCTGATCTTTGTTCCAAATCACATGGTTTTACTGACCAATTGATTTATAAGATCTTAGCATGACCTTCTTTGAAGACAACAGATTTAGTTTAACTCTTAAACTGTGTAAATGTGTGAATTAGCATTCAAATCTATTGTGGTAATAATAGTAGCATTAAAATATTCTAGCAGTCCGGAAGATAATGGTCAAACTTGAATGCAAACTGCAAAAGTGGAATAAAGAGTGTTTCCCCCTGATTTACATCAGACAAGTTTGATGTGTATGTAATGATCCTTTGACTTTTCTATTTAAAAGTGACATAACATTATGCATATGCATCTTCAGACTAAGGATTTGACCTGTGTTTCTCAGTTCATTTTTGGGACATGGAACAGAACAGAATTTTGAATCAATGTATTATTTCCATTGTCAAATTTGATTTGTTGAAATTTGGGAGTGGTTCAGTAACAAGACCTGGTAGAGACTGCAGCAGCTCTTTAATGAAAAAGGCAAGTGAAGCGCTGGCTTCTGTTTATTATTCATTATTCACATCACTTCATATACATTGATGTCAAGATCTGTTCAAACAGACATTCATAATCTGCATGGGAAGTGCATCTGCTGAGGTGCATACTTAAACAAGCCCGCAAAATTAAATTTCTATTTATGGGAGCCTCAGAAATCTAATGTTTGTCTCAGAATCATTGTCATCTGCAGATGATGGTACTTTAGCACAATAAGATTTTTGTGTGCCCTTTGTCCACCAGGGAAGTGTCTGACCTCAAACAAACTGAAATATGCAGATTACAGTTTTTACAGAAACTATATTAACCAAGAGAAGTCCAAAAGGAAAAAAGTGGCCAGAGGCACTCATGGTGAATCTGACATAGACATCTCTGCATTAACACAGTCCTGCACAGCTCTGCAATCACCTTTTGTTCATGGGGAAATGTTCTTTGCCTTTATTGTATCAACTGAAACTAATAAATTTAGTTCAGTACAGAATTGCTGTTAAAGCGATTGCTTATGGTACACATTTTAATAACAAAAACAAGGCTTTAATCATTCAAACTTTTTAGCTCACTGTTTTTCACACCTCTAAAACTTTCACATGATTGTACAAAGTACATAGTTTCATCTGGACTGACTACATTGTGAGAAAGTTACAAAGTAGTCTGAAGAAGTAGTCTGAAAACAAATTGCCAGTTCTGTGCCTATCTTTCTGGATTACTGCTTGTGGAAGAGAGTTACCTTCCATTGAAATCCTTTTTCTTAAACCAATCACAAAGTCAGGCAGATGAAAAGTGAAGTTTTCTTAAGACCCTGATGGCTTAGTGGCACTTTGCCCATAATGTTTAGTTTTTCTTTTCATTTGGGGTCCGGCACAGGGTTTAGTTCCAGTTTTGTCCCAATCCTCTGATTCACCTTTAAGAACAGCTTCGGGGCTACTCATAATGCTTAACTCTCTATAATGCCATCCTCTCATCTCCTCCGTGCCTTTATTGTCTTAACTCTGCAAGGAGAGATGTGTTAGGAAAACAGGTTAATGCACGGTTGGCACAAGCAAATTAAGTGTGCTTTCAAAAGATGCTATATACGAGTTTCTTTGGCTTGTGTTTTGTATCTGATGGTTGTTCCTTCCTGTCAGTAAAGTTTTCCATTTCTTTATGATTTATATATGTATGATTTATTAATCTTTGAATATAAAGGCTGCTAATGTTTAAACCTCTGAGGTCCATTGATGGATCTAAGAACATGGAGATAACGTTTCTTGTCACTTTTCATCTTGTACTTTGGAAGCAGTAAAATGTTATGCAAATGATTTGTTAATCCCTTTACATTATTTGTTCAATTTCTTCCTTTCATTTTTATGGATCTCTTGAACAGCTCAGTGACAGGCGGATACTTAAGATTGCCAATTTTAAAGATTAAAAAAGACTATCAATATTTGAACAGAATCGTCTGGATTCTTTTAAATGAGTGCATCTGTTTCTTTAAGCAAAGTCTAAAGCTCTTTGTTCCTGTCTCAGAGTTTCCGCATGTTTGACTCCAGGTAAACAGAAGTGTTGACCAGCAGTATTAAAGCTATAATATTGGCATAAGCAGGATAAGCAGCTGAGTCTAAGCCTCGATCAAACTGTGACCAGTGTTGTTTTGCACTACTTTGTTGTCCTAAAGGTTGGTGTTACAAATAATAAGAAACTGTGGGATGGTTTTAAAATCAAGAAGCTTAAAAAGCAAAATCTCAAACAAACCCAATTTTCTCTAGCCAATCACATTGAGTTTTGGTGGGTTTGTGTTGATCGTCTCAACTGACTCACTTAATGCCCCTCCCCAAATAAAAACACTAGAGATTTATATGGCTTTTCAAAAAATGTATCTAGACATTTATCCAGCTTAATCTTCTTAACATATTAAAGTGATTTGCGTTAGCCTGCACTGGCTGAAGCTCTCTGCCTCTGAGGGCTGTAAGACCTGAGCGTATTGTGGACATCTTCTTTGAAGACAGAGATGTGGGCAGGAGGCGACCTGGCTCTCGGGTCGGTCCCTGCTGTGCCACTCTTTCTTTTGTTGTTATTAGTCCAACTGTTGCACACAGTCAGTGTTCTTAGGCACTGGCACTGCCAAAGCTGCCCACACTGGTGTGGAGGTTTACAGCACTGAGCCCATCTCAAAGAGCTCTCTCATGGAGTAGGTGTTGGCAGGATGCTTTGTTTCTTTCTGTGAATGTCAGAAAGGTATGTGGATAATGAGAAAACTGAAGCACACTGATAGCATGCTTACCAAAAGCCAACTTAATGCCTGGCTGTAGTCCTGCCCATTTACACACAGGTGATTTGCCTAACCTTTTCTGTGAAACTGACACAAATCTGGGGTTCAGTGGTGACAGAAACAATGTGTCTGTGTCCAGACAGCACTTTCCCGAGCGGGAAGCTCAAAGGTCCTGATGGAGTGTAGCTAATGTCCTCTCAGTCAAAGGCACTTTAGGCTGCACAATATGTTCCAGCATATTACTACAACTGGACCCTTGGTTCATTTCATTGACATCATGGTATTTAACGTAATGTTTTCCAAAGATAACATTGACAGAAGAAAACTAAGATGAATTTTGCTCAGATTATTATATTTATTAGAAATAAATTATTTGGTATAACTCTACATAACTGCAAAAAAAATAAAAAATCAATGCCTATTGCCAAATGTACCTGTATATGTATTATGTTGTCTTTGATTCATGTGTAAGTTTAATTTTACCCGATGTGTCAGGAAATGGATTAATACATGGTTTACCAGGTCACAAACAAAAATGAAAAATTGAGGCGGTCCTTGTCATATATTAGGAATTATGGACCCATAAATACGGTATAAATCTGTAAATGTTTTTAATGTTATTGTAAAATCACTGTAAGCTACTGAAAACCGTCCCTTTGCTGCCTTTTGCCATGTAACTATCACTCAACCCACTTGTACAAAAGAAAGCACCACAAAAGGAGCTACTGCACTTGAACTTTTGCACTTGGGATACATTTCTGACAGGTGTTAAAATATGAGATTGAGTTTGGCCATTTCAAAATGTTGATTGTAGCAGAGCTGTGCACAAGCAGCCACTTCAAACAAATGTTTGAGTGGTTGCTTTTCATTTTGCAAAGAATAGAATAAAGAAATTAACTGGAACTGGGAGGTTTAGGGGGTTGGATTTTTGCAACCATAGTATTCTATTGAAACAACTACAGTTTTTTCTGTCTTTTATTTGTTCAAATCCCATCGAGTGGTGCTCCAGGTTTTTCCTTGAGTAAAACGTTGCTGTTGCAGTGTGGAGCGAGAGAGGACTTCTTCATGTGTGCAGGAATGTAGATTTCTTCCCCCCATGAAATCCTAATTGTGCCTTGGAGGGCTGTAGGGTATCGGCGCTCGCCTCAGCTCAACAGGATTTGTGTCTGTAAGAGCGAGTATGTCTCTTAGCTTGAATGCGGATGTAACCCTTTGAAAACACAAGCCACTGATAGCTCATATTTGCCGATAGGCTGATCATGCGCCTGTACAAGTTTTTTCTTTAAATGTATCCTTTTTTTCCTATCCTTATCAGTGTAATTGACATGACAAGAAAACAAATACTAGCGTATCATTTGTATTTGACAATGAGGCTCTTGAGTGTGATTTTTTCAATATTATGTTGTCATATGGAAGATGGCCAGACATTAAATCAGAGGTCAAATTGGATCCATCCTCTGCTCCCTGAATTATTGCTATACATTTATTAATGCAAATCCAGATAAGATCCTATTTGTTTGCAGACCCATATCCCTCTGGATTTGGTAAATGTGAGTTAGAGAGAATATGGCTGACATCTACAAGTGCAATAACATACTAGTATATGCTGAGACTATTGCAGCAATCATTAATTGTTGCTTGAAAGAGGATTAGGTCTAGCAGTCCTATAGAACGACTTAACACCTGTCCTTTATGTTCAATAATGGTACCTTGTTTTTTTTTCTTTATTTCTGTAGCAATCCAAGTTGGCAAAAGACTGTTTTATTCAAATGCCTCAGTGGTGCTGGAAAGGATTCAATATGTGCCACATTGAGATGGGTGATACATTGTTCCCTTGGGGAGAGGCAAAGATGGAGTCGCGGTTGGGTTTTATTTGTGCTGTTTTTATCAGAGTGTCTGAGCCTGTTCTGTGTGAATGGACGAGCCCTTGAACCATAAACCTGTGCCTTATGTGATAAGAGGCCTGCATTATCGTACCACTGTGAAGTCCTCTCTGACAGCACTAAATATAACATACATGACTGAATGAATTATTTTATTTTAGCACTTTATCTATGCAGTGTCTTCATGTAAATGCACATTTAAAACAAATTGTTGCTTAATGGGATTATTTTCCTTTTACTGTTGTACTGTAAATTACAGTTGTTTGTGGAAAGTTGCATCTTTGTATCTTCTATATCATCTTTGGATGTTTTTTTTATACATTTGCTACACATAAACATTAAGGGTGGGATGAGATACAATTCCCACCAGATAAGACCAGACACAAGGTCGTGTCCATGAGAATGACTCAAAATGAGATTTTGGTGTAATTCATAAATACATTTTGATGTTAACAGTTTTGGCATAAAAATATCTCTTCCTCATGTCGGTGGTCTCATTCTCATCCAGCGCGGGTCCTCTACCAGAGGCCTGGGAGCTCGAGTGTTCTGCGCAGTATTTTTGCTGTCTTTAGTACTGCACTTTTCTTTCACACATGTAGACATAGAAGGTCTAGGAGTGTTCTGAGTAAATCCAGGATGTCCCAAAACACCAGGAGACCTCAAGCCACCAGCCAAGTCAGTGCCCTGTACAATAAGACACACACTGGGCAGAATCCTGGAGGTTTGCCTGTATGATATGTACTGTATATATGTGAGTGCTCTGACGCCTGTGGTTACCACATCTTGTAATGTGATAAGAGTGCTCCCTGAATTACTCAGCCCATGTGATGACATGGCCCTGATTGTCAGACGGGTGGGCTGGTGACACTGGAACACAGACGGTGGATGTCTGTTTGAAATATTCGGCTTTGAGCTTCCAAGCCCTGGGCAGTCCTCGCTCCCAGTCTCCCAACACCCAGCATCGCCCACTGAAACGAGTCTTCCATACTGGAAAATCCGGCCCTGTCAACTGGCAGTCTGGACTAGGTTCAGCCCACACGCCAAGTACCCCCCTCCACCACCAGCACCCCTTAATAGACACTACAGTTTGCCACCCCATGTAGATGCCTTTTGGTCGCCATCCATCGATGGCGTCAATAGCATCTTCCTACACAACAGTGACTGAACGGAGGGCACAAGAAAATGTGGGAATAATTGACACTTTCTCACTGTACTACCATCAGAAACCATAATTAATCATGATAGAAAAAATGTGGAAGCCATCTTGGCTGGTGAAACACACAGTGCCTGTGAACAGCCCTGACACCTTTAACAGCTCTGATGGCCAAATAGAAATGGTGTCAGAGTGCCTACAACTAAGCCCCCCTCATGGCATTCTCGTCCTCAAAATGTGTCTCTGCTGCTTCTCTGTAAAAGTGCTTTTACTGAACATACACAAGAAAAACAAAGTACTGAAAAGCCTATTGTCTTACAAATAAGTTTAGGAATTGTCTGTGCAGAAGTTCAAACTCAGCTCTGTATATCTATAATTTGCTATTTGAATTTGCAATTATTAAATACAAGTCAAGCGTAATTTCCCGTTTCAAACATTTGTTTACCTCACAGCCTAAAATACTTGCCCTTGTTCTTGTACCTCACCTGCATGGGCCGACCAGACAGTTCCTGCTCCTTCCTATTAGAGGTAGCTACTCCTTTTAAGCATTTGCACAAATGCCTTCATGGCAGGGAGTAGGTGTATGTGTGTAAAGCCACCACTAGAAAGTGTTGAAAGCCTAAGCTAGCAAGATCACATCCAGGGTGACTAATAAGCTTAACATGAGCACGGCTGTGTTCGCTAGCATGGTGCGCTCAAAGAAGTCAATGTTGAGAGAAATGCAGAAATGGTTCCCTAGGCAGTTACTAATTCCCTCACCCCCTCAAGCTCCAATCAGACTGTGAACCATCTTACTGTTAGCTATGGCTTCACAAGGATCCAAGCTGCACTGCAAAAGAAAAAACAAACAAGAGTTCAAAACATTCAACAGACTTTTGCAAAGAGTTGTTCTTTTAATGGAGTAAGACATTGTTTTAGATGTTTATTTCTTGATGAAAGTACTTACTCTGTTTTGGGTTTTAAATCAGATACCCGTAGTATGTGTTGATGGGAGATATTGCTCCCATGCTCCAGAGCATATAGTTATGTATATAGTTATATATATAGTTTTATATATATATATATATATAGAGAGAGAGAGAGAGAGAGAGAGAGAGAGAGAGAGAGAGAGAGAGAGTTATATAGTTATATAGTTATATATATATAGTTATATATGCTTTTAGGTTGAGGTATTTTAATCCATGGCCATAGTAACAAATAAAAGGCTCTAAGTGATTATAAGTGATCATAATCTAATCATTTGCACTTGTGCTGTGTATTCCTTTCTGGTCCTTTTGAGCTGCTGTCTTCTCTGTGCTCATTTCTGCTTGGATATCTCTGGCCTGCAGCAGGTTGTCTTTAGCCCTAGAATACATGTTTGTATTCACATGTGACTTTCCTTTGACCATGTGGCTCCTCGAAGTGTGCATTTATGAGCCACTTCACACTTCACTCCTGTGTGGGAGGAAGGCTGTGTTAAAAATAGACAGGTTTGGAGGTAGTGAGCAGCCTGCATAGTGCAGCACTTAAGAATACACTGGTAATCTTTTTACATTTTACTATATGACTAAATGTTCGTCAAATCCAGAATGGTATCCCTCTGTATTTATTATATAGATCAATATCAGTCTGGACCCCACAGGCTCTGTTGCATCTCAAACCATGACTGTACAATCAGATTTATGTGAAACACGTGTGAAACAAACAGGCTCATTGATCACCTATGAGTTACAAATGAGATCAAATTTGTTTCGCTTCAGTTTAACAGTTCTGTGCTTCCCTCATTGATTCTGCAGAAATCTGTTTTTCACCCCTTCCCCTGTAATATTTTTTTCCTTTATCTTTTTCCGGATTCACTGGTGACCATAATCACATCTTTCTAAAGTATTAAAGAAGTGTGTATTCTGGATCCCAGGCAACCTAAAAGTCAATAATCCATCAAAATATTACAGGAAGATAATTTTTTGTTGAGTTACAGAAGAAGCAGTCCTCCTGGGTTCGATAAAGGTTCACCTAAAGCAGAATGTACAGAGAATTTCAGTGCTTGTATTTTTCATTGCATAGTTGTAGTTAGTTGGTTAGATGTCAGTTATTTAAATCATTACGATTTGTGTTGTGACAGTGCTGCCCTTTGCGACTGCCTGAGGAAGGCTGTCCATTGTTCTATACAGTACAGGTATAATACAGTCTTAGGTTTCCTGTAGGTGAATGATTACCTCCCAGCGTGGCTTCTAATGTTTGGTCTAACTTACTCATCTGCTCTATGTGTCCATCTGACTTTTGCCTCTCTGGAAGTACCTTCTGTTTTGTGAAACTTCTACACAACAAATCTGTCATGTAGAAAGTTGTTTTAAATTGTTGCTAATTGGAATGGAACGCTCCTTGCACTGAGCTGTTCATATCTAGACTGCAATGACTTGTTCTTTTCAGATTTAGTCTTTTCACATTGATCTTTTGACCTTGCAGTAAGCTACAGTCGATGATTGCTAAGCCATTACCATTCCTTAATCACAACACAGATACCTGTTAATTACCAAATGAGTTTGTCTGTTTCTGCTACTTAGGCAGGGATTTGAGATCGATGGGTCGAGCTCTCAGTGCAGTTCGCCATTTAATGAAACATTGTGGGTTCTGTATGCAGCTGCTGATGAGCTGAACGAGGATCAGCCGCAGTGTGTTAATAGGCAGTCCAATGAACGACACTGTTTTCTGGTAGGTCAGGGATAAAGCCTGAACTTATAAACTCACACAGGGGCTTCTCCTCCTCCCTTTCTCTCTTTCTCTCCCGCTCTCCCTTTCTCTCCCTCTTTCTCTCTCTGCCTCTCTCTCTCCCTCTCTCCCTCCCTCTCTCCCTCTGTGGTGGTGTCATCATCTCACAGCCCAGTAACTGTATGGTATTACTCTCTGATTCTCAGCAGAGTTCACTCAGAGGTAAGCCAGTAGTTTCACCTTCAAAGAGACCTGGCCTTTTCTTGATTACTTAAGTTTACCAAAACTGTTGTTTAAAATGGTATTACAAATCTGGAATTATTACACCTAAAATGTAAACAACAGCAGACTGTATTTGTGTAGTTGTGGATTGCCACTTCAGAAACACAGTGACACACCTGAGGTTTAGACTGGGCCATGAAGTGTGTCACTTGACCATTTTGCTGTGATTACAGCGGGTATTAAGAGGCCAAGCTTAGTCTCTGGCTGATTTTATTTAGACAAACCCATAGGAGCAGATGTAAACACACAGGTGCCACCACCTGTGAGGAATGTATGCCTAACACATCCACCAGCACAGCTCGGACATTTGTACAAAATAACTCTGTTCCCATTGTTAAAGTACTTCATTAGCGATTATGAATAATAATAATAATAATAATAATAATAATAATAATAATAATAATAATAATAATAATAATAATAATAATACTGGAGACTGGAGCGCCTGCCTTCTTCTCAAAAAGTGTTATTTATGTTGGTGTTATTTATTTCCTATTTTTTGGCCTCAAATAAATCAGACATGTTTTCATATACATTTATTTGTTAAAGTCCTGAAAATGGTTTCAGATGGCAAAATATGCATCTGTTTTTCCCTGGAGTCTTTCACACATATCTGTGTGTAATTACTGTGGATTTTGACAGATGGAGGGAAAATGTCCTTGTAAGAGAGAAGGGTACATAGCATAATGTGTGAAGTGCAGGCTAAGAGTATCTTGTATTATTGGCTGCCCATGCCAGCTGGACCAGACAGATTCTTACAGGTAGAAATGTAAGCAGCAAATGTGGCACAAGTCATTGAAATACAATGCCCACTATAATTAGGCTATGTTTCTTCACAGTTTTCTGTAAATTCTAAATGCTCTTAACATTACTCTAAATATGGAAAACACATGCTAACTTTCGTGAAAAGTGCATTAGAGTGCTATTTCTTTCAGTGATAATTGTATCTTGGGGTCATTTTGATTAATGCTTATGTGGTTGAATCGTGTTATTTTTGAATACATCAGGACTTAAATATTTGTGTAACTACATTATCACAGTGCCTTTGCCTGCTAGCAAACATGTATAAATCCGGATTACAAGTCTTGAGAAGGCAACAGGTCATGGTTGGTAAGCTGCCTGGGGGGGTCCCACTGATATGGAGTCACTTTTGACAGGCTGTGGAGGAGGCCCTATTGTTATTGGTGTGTCTGTGTGTTACCTGCAGGCACTATCACTCACACTACAGTATTATCCTATTATTAGGCTTAGTTGTTTACGCTTATTACCGCTTGTCAGGTAGGCAGAGAATCCGTCTGAAAATGAGCATCTGCTGAAAAATACATGCTTATTTCTTTATCGTACTTAACTTCATTGACTTAATTCTTCTAGGCCTGAAATAACATCTTGACAGGACACAACAAACATTTACACAATATTTTTTTAAAGAATGTTTAATTTACAACAAGCTGACTTTATTTTGACACTAGTTATTTACATGTTATTAACTGGTAGCTTTCTATTTTATTTTATTTTATACTATAAAATCTTAATTGTCCAAATTGTGCACTGGTCCTGAGTTGCAATGAAAAATCTAATAAATTCTCAAAGAAGCTGAATACTTAAACTGGTCATTGCTGTTTTATGTTTTGGTCAAATACTTAAAACATTAACCCTTAAAAAAACTGGTTAAAAGAGTAAAGTGAGAAATACATACAGTGGGTAGGGAAAGTATTCAGACCCCCTTAAATTTTTCATTCTTTTAGCCATTTGCTAAAATTATTTAAGTGCTTTTTTTTTTTTTTGGCAGAAAAACACAGAATTGTTGATGTTTTTGCAGATTTATTAAATAAGAAAACCTGAAATATCACATGGCCATAAGTATTCATTCATTATGCCTTTGCTCAGTATTTAGTAGAGCGAATACAGCCATGAGTCTTTGGGAATGATGCAACAAGGAGGATTTGGGGGTCCTCTGCCATTCCTCCGTGCAGATCTTCTCCAGTTCTGTCAGGTTGGATGGTCAACGTTGGTGGAGCCATTTTAAGGTCTCTCCAGAGATGCTCAATTGGGTTTAAGTCAGGGCTCTGGCTGGGCCGTTCAAGAACAGTCACAGAGTTGCTCTGAAACCACTCCTTCATTATTTTAGCTGTGTGCTTAGGGTCATTGTCTTTTTGGAAGGTGAACCTTCGGCCCAGTCTGAGGTCCTGGGCACTCTGGAGAAAGTTTTTGTCTAGGATGTCCGTGTACTTGCCCAGATTAATCTTTTCTTCGATTGCAACCAGACGTCCTGCTGAAAAACACCTCTAAAGCATGATGCTGCCACCACCATGCTTCAGTGCCGGGACTGTATTGGACAGGTGATGAGCAGTGCATGTTTTTCTCCATACATACCGCTTAGAATTAAGGCCAAAAAATTCTATCTTGGTCTCATCAGACCAGAGGATCTTATTTCTCACCATGTGGGAGTCCTTCAGGCGTTTTAAGCAAACTCCATGCAGGCTTTCATGTGTCTTGCACTGAGGAGAGGCACTGGTGGAGGGCTGCAGTGGTTGACTTTCTAGTACTTTCTCCCATCTCCCGACCGTATCTCTGGAGCTCAGCCACAGTGATCTTTGTGTTTTTTTTTAACTCTCTCACCAATGCTCTTCTCCCCGGACGGCCAGCTCTAGGAAGGGTTCTGGTCACCCCAAACATCTTCCATTTAAGGGTTATGAAGGCCATTGTGCTCTTAGGAACCTTAAGTGCAGCACAAACTTTTTGTAACCTTGGCTAGATCTAGATCTAGATGTGCTTTGCCACAATTGTGTGTGTGAGCTCTTCAGGCAGTTCCTTTGGCCTCCTGATTCTCATTTGCTCTGACCTGCACTGTGCACTGAAGGCAGGGCAAGGCAAGTTTATTTGTATAGCACAATTCGTACACAAAGTAATTCAAAGTGCTTTACAGAATAAGAAATACATTAAAATCACAATACAAACAAATCAAAACATAAATAATGATCATAAAAATTTTAGAGATGGGACATTAAATTAGAGAGAATTAGAGAGAAGAGAACAGTGCGGAATGTAAAATGAAAAACCTTTCAGTCATATGCACAGCTAAACAGAACCGTTTTTAGCCTGGATTTAAACAGAGTCAAAGTAGAGGCCTGTCTGAAGCTCCTTTATAGACAGGTGAGTGGTGCAGCTAATCCAGTCCAGTCAGTCTAATCAAACACAGAGGACTCCAGTGAAGGTGCAGAACCATCTCAAGGATGAGCAGAACAAATGGACAGACCTGAGTTAAATATATGAGTGTAACAGCAAAGGCTCTGAATACTTATGGCTTTTATGTGATATTTCAGGTTATATATATATATATATATATATATATATATATATATATATATATATATATATATATATATATATATATATATATATATATATATATATATATATATAAATCTGCAAAAATGTCAACAATCCTGTGTTTTTCTGTCAATACAGGGTGCTGTGTGTACATTAATGAGGGAAAAAAGAACTAATTAAATTATTTTAGCAAATGGCTGCACTATAACAAAGAGTGACAAAATTAAGGGGGTCTGAATACTTTCTGTATCCACTGTATATTAAGAAAATGTAGATATGAAAAATGTAAATATCTAGTTGATGTCTATGATAAAAACTTAAAAGTGCTCAAAAACAAACTTGCAGTGTAATCTTTGAAATAATGGTATACATTTTCTGTATTTATGTGGTTAATTTTGCATCACATTTACATTTTGTGCAATAAAACACAATTTCTCATGAATTAACATATTATATTTTGAATATTGCCATTGGTATAATCCACAAACTATACTGATACATACTTTCTTGGTAATTTTTGCCCATAATTTTGAGGTATACCCAACACAATATAAATTTTGCCATAGAAACAATATACATTAAATATATATCACCTCAATAAAACTCCATTGCTCTTCTACTTACATTCTAAATTGGCTGTAGTAGCTCATGTGTAGTGTATACAATATGTGCACGCAGCGATAAGATATTGTGCATTGAGCATCTACTAATATCTCTGTTTGTAGAGGAAGTGAACAAAATAAAAAATCCCATCATATGGTCTGGCAGATTTTGGGCTCGGGACCAGGGATGACAAATGTGCTCGAGCAATAATTCAATCTGCTCTCATAATTCTCTAACTTTTAGGGACAGACAGAATGAAAATTTTTCCGGCAATTAAGCGGCCAAGTCATCAGCCAATAACTGTGATCTAGTGTTAGTTAAGAGGCTTCTACTCTCACTTTATCATATTGACAGATTGAGGGGTATAAAGACTGGGTAAGTGGCACAAAGTTACAGTGAATATGCTAACAAGTGGATTTGGTCCCTGATCCAAAACGCTGTCACTTGATGAATGTGAAGGCAAAAACTATTAAAAAAAAGTACTCTCACTGTCCTCTTTAATGGGTACACAATAATAGAAATCTTATCTAATTGGCCATGGCCATGGTTATCCCCCAATACATTAATGTACAGAACTGAGTATTTCAAAACCTTGTTATGCGTAATTTTGTTATCACCCAATGTGGCCACAAACTGTGATGTGTTACCAAATTAATTGGCCAGTGCATGGATATTTTTTCCTGGTTTTATTTACTGTTGTGAGTGTTCCAGTTATTTATGTATGTATAATTTATTTGTTAATTGCATATTTTTAAAAACATTCTAACATGACCAAATGGTTCACTTGCAGGAAAAGTTGTACGTCCTGGTGATGGTTGATCCTGATGCAAAAAGTCGTACTGATCCAGAATTCGCCTACTGGAGGCACTGGCTGGTCGCGGACATTCAGGTAAAACTCTGCAACATTTTTCTGCTTCATGTTTATTTACAGATAGCCTCATGTGTTTTGGTGATAGGGACCTGAACAGCTTTTGTGTGATTGGATTACAAACTCTTATCATACAAATTTATGGAGCAATGGTTCTTGGGAAATGTGCATTTCTCATAATCTCAGGGTCTCACTTGGCATGTCTCGTGTTTATATCTGCACTAGGACCCGATTGCAAGGCTGAAAAATTATGAATGGTTTTTAAGCCTAAACTTCGTGAAAAAACGATGCCAAGTTCAAGAAATGTAATGTTTTCTATCATGTATCTTTTGCTATAAATGCGTGTGACAAAAATGTGGGAGTAAGTCTTTCTAAATGGCTGTGAAAGTTTGCACAGCCCTGTCAGCATCAGTTTGCTTGTGCTGTGGAAGGTCCGCACGTGTGAGACTGTTGGAGTGAGTGTTTCAGTCTTCCTCCCATTGCGCGGCCTCCCTCTGCTCCCCCTCCAGAGGACACATCTTGGCACGGCCTCCTCTCTTCATCTGTTCCCCGAGGCAGAGCAGCTCCCCCAATGCTCCACACTTCTCCATATTTTACACCCCCGAAATGGGCACCGCTCCGATCCCCGTATTCCTCTTCATATTTTGCTCCCTTTCAACCATTCCGTTTGTCTGTTTTCACATTCTCCATTCTGACACCAAAATGTGTGTTAAGTTGTTGATTGCCTGAAATATTTGGTGCTTTGCAGACATTTTCTAATTCTGTGGGAATTTAGAAGATTAACCAGTAGATTAAGTCTGGAGTTATGTAGCACTTCTTTTATTTTAGATATCTAAAATGCACATTGAGCATGTTCAGAAATAATGGACACAGTATACGGCCATATTGATCATTCAATTGAATTTAAATGTATCCTTCAATTTTGCAATTTTTTTTAGAACATATTTATAAATGCAAACCAAATGCCAGTAACTCTTAATATAGTTAGGTGTATTATGAATATGAACACATTCCTCGTAAAGTTACTCAAACAAATAAAACTTGTATATTACACAACTTTTTGGAAATGGATTTTAAATCAACCAATGTAAACCATTTTACACTCAGAAACAAGAATTTTGATATTGTTTCTCTCTTTACGCCATTGCCTGTCAGGCCCATTGACCAGCTGCAAATAAACAAATGTCTTTCAAGTGCTCAGACAGACCACACTCTGCATCAATTCAATTTCCTGTCACTTGTGTGGGTGTTGACCTGCTCTGCCTGTGCAGCGATTGGCCACGGCTCTCGGAGCTCTTTCTGTTGGGGACTGGTGGTTGGTCAGAAGGGTTAATGAGCCTTTTGAGTGATGCCAACCGCAGTGGGAGGTGTTTAATTGACCAGGGTGGCTAGGTGACATCACATGACCTCTCTTTGATTTTTTTGATCTGTCAATGTGAATCTGTTTCTCACTCTGCTTTTGTCTTTAAATGCTCGAGACAGATAAAATATTGAATTATACAAGAGTTAGGTAGTGTACTCTGTGCTTGAGTTTCAGAATGATGAAAAATGAACTGTTGCCATCACAAATTCTTCAGATTGGTGCTGTTCATTGAAAACAACTTTTCTTTTCTTAAAAGGCTTTTATATTAGAAAGTATTTTGTGCTCAAACTAGGAGCACTGCACCTCCTTTGCTATGGAGCACTGTAACATTCAGCAATTCAATCGTTGCTTCTGATGCTACATCTTATTTACTGCTGTATTTAGTCTGCATGGGGTCATAGCTGTTAATGTAAGCTGGATCAGCGGCTTGATCTTCCTGTCAAACAGCACAAGCTCTTGCAGCCATTTTCTTCACATAAATATTAATTAGTTCAAGGTCATGTAGTCCTGCTCCAGTTCATAGACGTGCCATAATTAGAACATGCTCTTTATCCATATCCACGATGTGGATAAAGGTAAAGATTTTCTTCAGAGTGAGACTCAAAACCCTACATAGAGAGTGAGACCACACCCCTGCTGTATACACACTGTATTACATTATATTTGTTGAAAATTTACCTGGCTCTCACAAATGTAGTAATATATAGCAAAAGTACTTCAGTTTTCACATATTCCAGTTTAATGTACCTTTATTAGTTTAATTGTAATATTTTATTAACAAAATCCATATTAGCATCATACATCAGTTCATAAAAAGCCAATGATCAGAGGAGTAGATGGCACACATTGGCAGCGTTTCTTCCCTCAGTGTACCCCAGTTACCCCCCAATTACCGGTAGCTTACTACCACCACTATGGAATGAATGAACATGTAACATTACAGTGCAAGAGCAAGGCTTTATTATTAAATATTTTGCTTTATTAAATTAAATGTATGCATTTCCATTTTAAATGATTTTTCTCAATGACCTCTTGAGTTCTGGAAACTGTAATTTCGAGTCTCATCAGCACTCTTCACTTTACATCAATTAGTGGCTCTTACCAAAATAACGATCAACAGATTGTTAAAGTAAGTCTGAGAGTTGTATCCAGATTGTGCCTCTCGCTTGCTGCTCTTTCTGTCTTCAAATCAATGCAGATGTTTTGCTATGGTCTCACTGCAATAATTACTGTAGCAAGCAAATCATTAGGATCTGAATGGAGTCCGTGTATATAAATACAGAACTAGAGGTTACTTCCACTTATTCTCTCATTATACTTTGGGTTGTTTGTGAGCCAACATGATGTAATTTGAACTTGCAAATCAGTGGTAAACTTTATGCTCTTTCCTTGAACCGAGAAATGCCAAGTTGTTCATTACTGCTGTAAAATCCCATTTAGGCAAACTCATAGCCTAAGGTTTTGACGATTTTTTATGTTTGTTTTGATGCTTCTTGACTATGAGTTTGTCTCTGACAGGTGAGCACTGCTTGGAACAGGTAACTTTTTCAGCATAAAGACTTTCAGTTGGATTTGAGTTAAAAGTTAAATTTCAAGTTATTTGCTTTTATTTGCAACAACTGCAAAAGCTTCTGTCATAACTGGTATCGATATCAATATAAGGAAACATGACAAAGGAGTCCTGACCTCACTTTAGTTTCCTTGGGCAACTTAAACTTAAATGGGATATGTTTTTATCTTTTGAAATTATAAGCCCTTGAGCTGTAATTTTTCTAAGTCCTGCTGCTGTTTTATATATTTGTATTTATATATTTATATATAGAATTTTTTTTTTTCAGTTTCAGTTGACGTTTCGAATATCTCAGTGTGGACATGTCGTGGGGCTCTTAATATTCATCTTATTCCGATTATAGGGCAACAGGGATATGAATGTGTAACTGTGTGTGTGTGTGTGGAGCATGCACATAGACACACAAAGCCTGTGTTGTGCGGCTGCTTTGGACAAATACAAACAGTGAAGTATTGTGACTGTCTCAGGCCAGCTGGCTTTGTGTCTGTGTGTTGTGTGGCCTGCGGAGATCGTCTGCTCCACACCTCTACATGTCCGATCTGCAAACTCCCAGGCGTGGAACTCTCTTAGTGCGGCTATTCACAAGTACGCTACTCAAAATCGTTTTACAATAATAAAATACAATACAGTCATAAAAACACTGCATTATTTAAATAACCACCAAAGTCTGAAGAAATGGTATGAAAAATACAGGTGTTTGTCACACCTTTTGTTTGTGTAATAAAAGAGGAAAATCTCAACTTAACTAAAACCCCTCCCAAGGCATTGAATTTGTCTTGCAGTGACTCAAAGATCTGCAAGTTCATGGAAATTGCCAATATGGAAAGAATTAACACTCTTCATTGATCCAATCCAATAATATAATAGTTTGTCCTTACCAAATTTTTGACCTTATAACAATACTGTAACTGAAAATGGGTGGAGAAGAATCAAATATTCACTTTTTTTCTTGAGTAAGCTGCATGTGGCAATTGTGACAAAAACATTTATGCCCCTACATTGAGCTAAATATGCCATTTGTCTTTGTCTTCTCAATGTCGAGTTAAGCAGAAAGAGGTTCAGTCAGATATCATTAGTGCAGAGAAGAGAAAGTAATGAGTGTTTAAAATGGTATCTGTAACCTCTGCGTTAGCCTTTGCGTTTGTTTAGCTAAATACATATCCAAATAAATATACATAATTGCATTGTTCTTTAGCCTGTAATTATCCCTTCTGTGGCATGTTATGATTTAAGCGTTTATTTTTTGACAGACAGCTGCCCCCATATGGAAGCCAAAAACAATCTCCCGAAGGCCAGGCGATCCATAGCTAGTTTCATTGCTAGAACAAAGACTCCTTGGTATTATTCATAATTAAACTCTTATTGTGTAGTCGCAGGCTGAATATTTCCATTCTTCTGCCTGTCTTTCCCCTCTCGTACTTTGCACCTCGCGCCGGGAACATCTGGCTGGCGTCAGAGTGTAGCATGGCTGTGCAGATTGGAGCAGGTAGAGAGCACATTGTCGCCCGGCTAATGATGAGAGTGTCTGCCCTCTCTCTTGGAGGAGACGCAAGCTGCTGCTTCACTCCACTCATACGCCCAAGGAAACAGATTTCCAAACATATGCACTGTGTTTTTAATCCAGTTGAGCACTTCATTTTCCAGAAAACACAAATAACCTTACGGGACATCCATATCTTACGACAAGGGGGTGGGCGCAAAAGGAGTTGAACATTTTTTCCTCTTTTTTTTAAATTAGATTTTTTAAACTCCTTCCAAAGTTGCTAAATATGCCTGTAACCCAGGTTAACAGTTTACTTGTTTATGGTTACACAAAGTTTTACACACAAGGTCTTTGTGGCACTCAGTTGTATGAAGAAACTTTGTGTAATAGAAACTTAGTGAGGCACACCTGTTTGCTATCTTTGTTTAAGCTTATACTTTCTAGAGAAACTCATATTAAACTACTTTATGAATGGGTAATTGCAAAGCTTGGACAATTCATTGAGTGTGATTCAAAATAATACAGAATTATACATAACAATAAATCCAAAATCATGTGCATGTTTTAACTATAAATGAGTTTGACCCTGTTGGTCACTTTTTGTTTTTTGGAGCTCTGTGTATTTTCCCTTGTGACTTGTTGACAACAATAGCCCTTAACATGAAGGCCCAGCTGGAGGTGCTTAACATTTAAGGCAGTGCTCATCCTGCTGACAGAGGCAGCCAGACAAATGTCAGAGGTGCAGCTACACAACTACAGCTTTTGGAAGAAATTTAATAAATTTAATAAACCGTCTTAACAATCCACAAAAAACAAGACCCATACAGTATTTTTTGCTACAAAAAGCTACTCAGAGCATCAAAATATACTAATAATATTTTTACAAATCTTGTTTTTAAAACACTTTTTTCTGAGTTTAAAAATTAACTAAATGAGTTTTACTTTGCAACCAAGTTCACATTTGATCCTGTGGCAGTACTTGTGGTAATCTGTAATAGTGGCTTTGTCAAAGGCCTATACTTAGTTGTGTCAACCTGCTCATTACTATTGAGTTTAACCATCAGTCCTGTCCAGTGCTTGTTGCTGCTCATTATAAGCAGGTTGATTTTCTTTAGTGTGGGCTGTTGCTCGCACTGTTCTCCGCCACCTAAAGAGAGAATTACATAAGAATCCTCCGCTTTGTCAGCTCCATCCCCCGTCCACATACAACAAACACACTGTGCGTTATTTCAGAAGATAGCCTACTGAGCATCTCTGCCATCGCTCGCACAACTGACCTCACTTACATCAAAATTATATTTTTTTTATTATTTTGCCTAATATTCTTTCCAAGAAAGCCAAATCCCCTTCTCTACACAATGTGACCTGTGGAAATAGATGAATGACTTTTTTAGGATTTGCTTATTCAAGGATCAGCCCACTGCTGTATATTGTTGTGTGCTGTCCTGGATAAATCTGGTGTTATTTCTCTTCAAGAAAAAAACAACCTGGAAAGCCCTCCTTGATCTGGCCCGTCACACCGCGAGACAGTTTGGACCTTCTCCCATCCAACTGCAGTTTTGAAACCGGCATAGCTTTGCATGGCGTTTCTTTTAATATGTGCCCCCTTTCTTCACACCCACGACCATTGTGTATAAAATCCTGTTTTTTTCCTGAAAAGATTTCTGGTTGCAGCCGCAGACAATGTTCCCCCACACAAGCTGTCGTCTTTGTCATATACCCCCTCCTTAGCCACTTGAGTCGGTAAAGCAGGATCTCTGGCAGCCGGCCCCGCATGTGAGTGAGAGTGTTTTACAGGTGGCGCGGCCTACCTGTCCCCTGCAAAATGTCCACTTTTGACACTTTGTACTTTGAGAGGGGCTGGACCCGCTGCTCAGAGGAACCAGGGGAGACGGAGGGGCGGGTAAGAAGGGACAAATGTCAGGTTTGGTAGGGGGTCTGCTGGGCGTCTCCTGATAGGGTACAGTGAAGGGGAGTGAAGCATGCTGATAAAAACAACTCACTAACAATTATGTTCACCTAAAATAGCCCTTACTTAAGTATACAGCAGGCTTGCCAGTTAATTGTACACAAAAACAATAACTTCACAAAGGGCCTCCTGCAGCCAATGTATTTTCTTATATTTTGGCATGATAATTAAGTGTGACAGCTATGAATGCAACTTGGCACATATTATAGTGGCCTGTCTAACTCATTGTAATGATTATTAGTGTCAGTAATCCAAAAGTTATAATAAACTAATGAAGGTATGAGACTGTGCTGTATTCAGAGTCTTTTTGTACACTTACAACTGCTGGCAATGCATTCTGCCTATACATATTATAACTGTTATCCACCAACTCTAGTCTATTTTTTTTTTTTCTTGTGAGTTGCTACAGTGCTTGCATGTTAATATCAGCACTGTTTTTACAACAAGTTCATCCTGATGCAGCCCACTTTGTTTAAACATACTAAAGGCTGACATGAGAAACCCCTAATCCTTTAATGCTGTATAGATTTTTTCCTAAAGAATAAGACTTAATGTAAAACAATTGACAATAGTAAACCATTCTATTGTACAAATACACCTACATCTTTTTGCTATCATGGGATTTTTAATGACAGCAATCCTAATAATCAGACGAGATAATGCTTCAACATAGCATGCAATACTCACACACATTTTTACCATATGCGAAGCCAGGTTTTTTTTATTCCCTTCTATACTGGAATAATTTGTGTGCAAGCCTTTTCCTCTACAATTGTTCTTGGATTTGTTCAACTTGTTCTTATTGATATGCTGTAGGACTAACAACCATAAAATCTACTAAGACCTCTGATCTTTACTATTGACCATTATCATCGCCGAGAGGTTTTTTTTCTCTTGCACTGTGGTATTTTTATGCTACAGTTGGAGAGGAACCTGTTTACATTCCAGGGTTGCTGTATAGTTCACTTCTTCCCAGCCTCAGTTCCAAAGCACTGTATAGATTTCTTTGCCGTTGATGAAATTAAAAAGACAGCAGTGTGTGTGTGGCGTGCCTGGCAGCTACGCGATTTGCCTGCGAGTTCACGATACGGGTTGAGAGGGGAGTTCCTTTGGGGAGGATTAAATAGCTCCCTGTCTTCCCACCCTCCTCCTCCTGCCCTCCTGTACTCGCAAGAACACAAACAGCTTGCAGGGCTGCACACTATAGTGCGCTGCTATATACAAGCCTGCGCCGCTCACAGGTAACAATAAACCAGGGTCAAAGGTTAAGAGGGATTGCGGAGCTCGGATTCGCAAGGGTTCCTCTGGCAAACACTGTGCTTTGGTGCCCATGGTGTGGCCACTGGGAAGAGGAGAGAGAGGGTGAGACAAGCAGTTGGTTCAGTAAAGAAGGACTGGGAGAAAAAAACAGGGATAGAGAGGCTGAATGAAAAGTTATAATGCAGCCGTGTATGTTTGTGTTTCCATTTTGGCTCGTTGCTAATAAATGTGTTTTTGGCTAGTGTCACTGTCACCAAAACTCTGCATATGAAATAACATTTTTGCTTGGATTGATGAGTAGGAAGGTCATCTGGCATTAAGTCAGACTAAAATGAAAACCAGTGAATGAGTTAGTTTTGGCTTCTTCTGGAGTTATAAAGCTCAAGCTGTCAGAGAAAGTCGAGTGGGATCCATCCAGGGATGGGACTGGCTCCACAAAGAGCACAATTCTCTGTGGCTGGATCAGACTTAGATGAACTTTACTGATCCACAATTTAAATTATGATTTTTTTTTTTAATTTTTTTTTATGAACAACATTTTGCATTTATATTACATTATCAAATAGCACTGTTGCATGAAGCTATGTTATTTATGGTAAAAACTCATGGGCATGCTTCTAGTAAGTCATTTTGGTCTATTCACACCACCACAGTTTTCAGACTAAACCTGGTCCAAGTGTAGCATTATTATATGTCTTTAAAAAAACGAGACTGCACCTATGCGTTTTTAAGAAATGCATTAGTGATGACATAGCCAAGTCTGTCATTGTAACCCTTAAGCGCTGCCTCCATCAGGTTGTATGAATAGGAAGGGGATTATCCATTTAATCTCTTTATCATGCATGCTGTATACATACACTTGGGTGTGTGCCTAAAACCTCTGTCCTGATCAGTGTCATCTGTACCTTTTGCAATGTTCCCCCACTAACCCATAGACTAATTCAGGTTAGCTCCATGCTTTCAGTGCATTACCCTTTCAATGTTAAAATGAAACCCGGGCTGCATAAATATGTAGATTTTAAAAATACATGGTTTTAATCCCCCATTGCCACAAATGTATTCAGAACAAAGGCAGTAACATGAATTAGGTTACTGTACATTTCACTCAGTGTATGCTCCAAAAGTAGGAATTAATAATGAAGATGCTTTTTGGCCTGAAATGGCTGTTCAAACAATTATGTACTTAGTTTCTTCCAACAAATGCATTCTGCGTTATTGTTTTTGCCTCCATAGCAAAGCACCCAAAAGACTAAAACCTTTCATTCCCAGCAAAGGCCGCTATTGGTCACCGTCAATAAAAGCATAAAAGCATTTATTTCCCACGTTTGTCAAATTAACAGCATACTCCATCTCCCATAGGACTTGTAAGGTTCATTAACCTTTCTGTGAAGTGGGACAGGTTTCCAGCAGTTACCATAACCTCTGTCTCGCTCGCACCTCAATTATAATAGAAGAATTAAACATCCGGCCATTCAAAACAGTAATGTGGCCTCTTAAATCCCTTTGTACTGGCTCTCAGTTGTTAATGACTAAAGACACTGCATGAACCGGAGTTATCAGCACACATAACTATGGACACAGGCAAATGGCCACTCTTACACACTAATGACTAAACATGCTCCGCTTTGATGACCACATTTTATCTGCTTCAAAACCATCAAGCCTCGGTAGTGTAAATGATTGTTGATTCTAAATGAAAGTGAGAACTGTCCGGGAAATCCACCAGAATTATTTGATTAAAAAAAAAAACATTTTTACTCAGGGCAAAATTTTCATCAAAGTCAAAAAATAACCTTGAACTAATTAACAGGTCAATTACACGCCTGTTGATCCTTTTTTAATTTTTAGTAATTGGATTAATTGTGTGGGCTTTGAGTTCACCGCCTTGTCCACCTACTCCTATATCACTTCCTGTAGCCCTCAAGGTTTTCATTTTCCAAACTTTTGATTAATACACTTTATTTTCATAACCATCCCCTTAGAAAGCCTTCATCAAAATCTTCATAAAAAATTCTACCTCTAATCTCATCTTGTTAGATAACTGTAAGCTTTGTGTTGCTGCTAGTAGGCAAAAAGAAACAGGGATTTTCCAGTGCCACCCCCGTGAGCCAGGCAAGCCCTATATGGGTACATGTCAATGCTTTTATTTGCTTGTTATGCTGATGAAGCTAACAGGGCAGGGCGAGTGGGCAGCCTTGTGCACCATCCAGGATTCCCTTCAAATGACTCAGCCAACCCCCACTCAATCTGACTGTTACCTTGGGAACTCTGGGCTTCCCTCAATATCACTGTAGACTCGTCACTACCAGCAAACACACACACTCAGTACAGAAATGGCCTCTGGGTGAAATTATCTTATTAAAATACTATGACCACTGCCCTGTTAAGTCCAATCTGCTCTATGAGAAGAAGATGACCAACACAGCAAGGCCATTGTGTGAAGAGGAATTTGTAATGTATGCAAATGAGATCAGATAGATTATAGTTATGAGTGGATAGTTTCTTATCCAGTGATTCGAGTAATAATGTACTTCTCAGCTAATGAAATGGGTCTGAAGAAGTCTTGGTTCTTCCCATTACATGTCAGCTGATGTCAAGATACAGTTGAGTTAATAACTGGACAGTTTGTGTTTCCAGCTCACCTCATTACCAAAGCCAAATGAGTTACTAAAGCCATTAGTCCAGTGGGCTCTATTGTTAAGTGGGTTAATTTGTCAATGCACTCAAGCACATCAAGGATTATTCCCCATAACCTGCCCTGACTAGACCTGTTCATTCATCACCAACCAAGTCTCAAGCCATAGCTACTTATTTATACTTACCACTAACTATATTGTGGACTAGATTTTCTCACTTTATCAAGGCATTACTTGAATGCAGAAAAAAAACCTGCAGATTAGGATAACTTGTTACTCTTCTCAAATAATTTGTTTATAATTATTATAATACAAACTTTCACTTGTCATAGATCATCCCCCAAGGTCTATGTCCTTGGTTACTCCACTCTACTATATAATTTTAAAGAAGTGTATATGGTCCATTTGTATCTGGTGTCTCACACACATATTGCACTTCAGTTTGTTCAAAAGCCCTGTGCCACCTGCTCCACATGGCTGCAAAGCTGGACACAGTAAAACAACATGGAGATGGAGAAGGTGAAGCAGTTTGTGAGCGGCCTCCATCTGGCTTCAGGGCTCATCTGCCTGCTCCATGGAGCACCACTGTTCTTCAACGGCTGCAGTGCACTGGACCTCGGGTTCAGAGTCAGTACGAGAAGAGTGAAGCCATCTGGTGAAGCTGTATGCTAGCACTTGCTGCATTTGAATAAACTTATGACTATCCAAGCATTTTTACTGGGTACAAACTTCATGATTAATGCTTACAATGCTCTTATAGTATAAATACTAACATTTACTAAAACTAAGCAAACAAGCACACAATGAAACAAGTATAGTAAATTAGACCTTCTTTATCAACATTTAAGGAGAGAGCTCTATGTGTACTGTGGACCAATATTGATCCATCAGAGCTTCCCCATGACATAGTAGCATCTGTCTGTGTGGCCCTTGACATTGTACAGTATATTATTATTAATTATTATGATTAAAATATTACAATAAACACTCTTTTTAGTCTGCCTAATATCCTCTAAATCTATCACTCCTCTTTAAACTTTGATTATTCTCTTTCTTAACTATCTTGTCCCTCAATAAAACCAAACATGTTTAACCTGTGAACACTTCACCACTGCTTGGTTCACTTGGAGACGCACACTTTTAATTCACAATAAACCTGCAAATGAATGGGCTTAATTACCGCGGCGTAGACGAGGGAGGCTGTCATAAGCACTTGGCTGCATTGGAATAGGCGAGGGGGGGAGGGGGAGTAGCTGTGGCGCTGCAAGTCCAGCCTCAGAAATAGAGCTGTGAACACCATCTGTCATGCTCTCTCTACCCGTCTGTTAGCCTGACTGCAAGTACCAGGGAGAAGGAGGCGCTCCGAAGTGCAGGGGAAAGGACGTGGGTGCTGCCTGGCGTAGGTGTGGGTGCGCGGGGCGTGGAGGAGGAGAGGTACCGCTGATACATAGTTTATGGAGGTGCATGAGTAAGTCTTAGTGCTGATAAAGGGAAGCTGTTTCTCCCACACAGAGATGGATAGAGAACAGAGTGGGCCGCTGGGTAGTCCTGGTGAAACAGCACCCTGCACGCACCCATCACATCTTTACAAAGTCCCACCCACTGGATGCGTTCTGAAGAAGACTCCGAACTGGAAGTGATGAAAGTGAATTAAACCAAAAGAGGGCTCATCTTCCCCCCTCAGGCTGATAAATGTATAACTGAAGATGTGAAAGGTTTCAGCAACTTTGGCCTTTGGTGGTACTTGAACTGTGCTTTACCCCTATACAACATACAGAAATTGTCTAAAAGATTTGTAGTCATATTACGTTTTAGGCTAGTAACTGTAGACAGTGTGGGCTATTCAAAAATTCCCACCAAGTCCGGGCCATGCCAGGTGTACACAGTCAGATGTCCATTCTCAATATACTCTTAACAAAAGTAGCTTTCAGCCATTTTTGTTTTGTAAAAGTAACTCTCAGGAGATAAAGAGATTAGAGAGCCCTTCACTATAAATCCTCAGTACATGTCCATCACAATCAAGCTGTCCTTCATTGTTTCTTAAATAGTACAGTGTTGTAAGAGAAGAAAAACTTAAAAAAAAAATACATGATTCTTGTTTTAGACTATTGAAACATACCACTATATAAATGTTATATGATTTGTAATTAATATAGTGATTGTATTAGTATTGTATTGTAAGTATCAGAGGAAAGCAGCCAATTCTGCTGGTTTCTGTTTTTACCACTGTCAGTACAGTAGTGGGTCCCACACTGCCCACTTTGTGATTCACTTGCTCCAACACAAGTGGGTATTCCTGAAACCTAAGCGGAGCATAGTCATATTTTACCAAATATTCCCGTTTGCTCAGTGCTGTTTGTATTGCCTATAACCCTGTTATATTTAAATTATCTTAATGTAATTATTTAAATGTTATATGTGGGTCTTTGTTTAATCAAATATATATTATATAGAGGGAAGTTTGTCAACAATGATAACATTAGAAGTCAAAAAACACACAAATAAAATTCATAAAGTAGTGCAAAGAAGCTACATGTGCGAAATGCAGCATAATATACACTATATTGCCAACGTATTTGCCCACCTGCCTTGACTCGCATATGAATTTAAGTGACATCCCATTCTTAATCTATATGGTTAAATATGACGTTGGTCCAGCCTTTGCAGCTTCATCTCTTTTGGGAAGGCTGTCTACAAGGTTTAGGAGTGTGTTTATGGGAATTTTGACCATTCTTCCAGAAGCACATTGGTAAGGTCACACACTGATGTTGGACGAGACGGCCTGGCTCTTATTCTCGCTCTAATTCATCCCAAAGGTGTCAGGACTCTGCACAGTCTTATTTGAAGAGGAGGGGCCATCTCCATGCTGTTCCTACAAAGTTGGGAGCATGGAATTGTCCAATATCTCTTGGTATTCTGAAGCATCCAGAGTTCCTTTTGCTGGAACTAAGGGGCCATGCCCAGCTCTTGAAAAACAACCCCACACTATAATCCCATCCACCAAACTTTACACTTGGCACAGTGCAATCAGACAAGTACCGTTCTTCTGGCAACCGCCAAACTCAGACTTGTCCATAATTTTTCCAGATGGAGAAGCGCAATTCTCCAGTCCAGAGAATGCGTCTCCACTGCTCTAAAGTCCAGTGGCAGCGTGCTTTACACCACTGCATCCGACGCTTTGGTGATGTATGGCTTGGCTGCAGCTGCTCGGCCATGGAAACCCATTCCATGAAGCTCTCTACCCACTGTTCTTGAGCTAATCTGAAGGCCACCTTAAGTTTGGAGGTCTGTAGCGATTGTCTCTGCAGAAAATTAGCGACCTCTGCACACTATGCATCTCAGCATCCGCTGAGCAGCAATCACTTCGATATAGTGTTAAATAATTCAACCATGCTGACATAATATTAATATCAATTTACTCAACAGACTCAGAGCTACAAGGCATGTCTAATGTAACTTATTATGGTCTATTTTGAATGAAGCTTAATTAACTAGTGGACCGAAATGTATTAAATAATCTTTAAAATGTAATTAGCTTTATTTGAACTAATAAGGTTGTACTTGGGTTGTAATTATCCATTATCTATATTTGTGATGGAACAAAATAGAGCCAGTACTATGCAGCTACAGTGACTGGTGGTCTGAGGCTCAGACTGGCAGTCTTTCTCCTAGGGCAGCTGTGGCTGCTGAGTGTGGATTGTTTGTGACATGGATGAGCTGGACTGTAGTGTTAGGAGAGGTGTGTCAGGCTTGTAAAACTTTTTACAACGCCCTTATTATTATTACAAAAGAGAAAACATTCCCTGTAAGTCTATCTTTATTTATTATAGAGAATGTATTTTTATAATCTTCATTCTGTATTTGAAGTTAAATTGTTGTGAGATCTATTGGAATATTTTTGCAACTTTCTTTCTAAGTCCATTGTTTGAAACCCCTAACCCTTTTACAGATCTAAAATAATGAAAATGAGTCCACTCTGCAACCCCATTTAACTGTTTATATTATTGCTACATTGGCCCAATTAGCAGCTGCCAATCATTTGGTCTAAAAAAATGTTAAATGCTATATGCTCCGCCTCCACACCAGAGGTCCCACAGGAAATCCCGCCCACTATGTGAGAATGTCCTGTAGATAAGTGTGATGCCTCACCAAAGGGTCACTTAGTAAGATGTGTCTTCTAAAGTCAGACCTGTCTTTTCATAAAGGCAGGAGCTGTGTTTGTTGGTTTAAGAAATAGCATCCTTCTCTTATTTCTCTGCATCATAACATCGATTGTTTTCTCTGTATTGAAATGATATTAAAAAGGGCATAGGGTGTCATGGAGAGTGAGTTTTTGAGATATGGGAAAATGTTGCATCCTCAAATGTTGACTACTTGTTTCTATGGTGATGGGTTTGGATGCTTGAGGCGGCAGGACTCCTGGTATTTCTAAATAAAGCTTCTTCTCACTGATAAGTGTTGGAAAGACTGCACAACCGCATGTATCAAGACAGCAAGGCTTTCAGTACTTATGTCTGTGTTAATATTTATAAGTATTGAACATTTTATTTTGGGCGATAGCCTTTGCATTTTATGGTCATTGCCGCAACTGTCTCTAAGCACAAAGTAAAGATTATTTGGAATATGCCAGTAATAAACCTCAAAATGTTTAACGAACATTTGTATCTTTTGTTTATGGATGCATAATAGCACTCAGTAAAGGTATTTTCATCACAAAAGCTATATCCAGAACAGAAGAAGTGCAAGAAATCAGGTGTGTAGTGTGAGACTACTTTTTTTTTTCTAAAATTCACTATAAATTGTAACTATTTAGCCTTTTTGAAAGATAAAAGTTTAAGAACTGGCCTTTCCTGAGCTGTAGTTCTTCTGTCTTCCTGTGGGTGGCGCTTGTGCGTGCAAAAACCTCCACAGGCTTGCAGACAGAGGTGTACTTGATGCCTGTGATGGGGGACTTCCACGCTTACCTCAAGTGGGTTTTGGGCCATTTCACAGACAACATATTTAGTGGTTTTCCTCCCACTCAAAGATACAGCGTGTTGCAGTGAGCAGCCAAGTCTTTAAACAAACATCTCTGTGTACAATTTGCAGAGCTTCTGGGGGTGAGGGAGTTTAACCTTACTATCTCCGTGGAAGAGGCTTATGGAGAAAAGATTCTTCAAATTTGGGTGACAAGAGTTTCTAGGCAACAAGAGGTCATTAGTAATATGGGACACTATTTTATGCAATCATCTCTATCTGTTAAATTCAATTTTAGAAATATACTTGCTAAATATACTCGTCAGTTCATGAACCATACTGAAACAAATTTGGATCTTTTAATTAGTAATAAGAGCACCTTGAACTGTAATCTAAATATATAAATTAATCAAAGTTACTTCACTTTTGTAAAGGTCTAAATTTGTACCTCCACTGAACAGATCATATAAAAGAAAGAAACTGACTACATTCATTTGTTTCAGTGTGTTTCTTCCATTATAATTGTGTTTGTCTTTTATCTTTCTTACAAAGATTGTGACTGCCCTGTCCCTTTTTGCTTATATTGCAGGGCACTTCACTCAAAAAAGGACACGTAAAAGGCACCACACTGACTGGTAGGTGACTGTTTATCCTATTCCTTTTGTTTCTAATGTAACGGCCTGCTAATTTTGAAATGACTCGCATCAAATTAGCATGAATATAAATAGTATTTCTTATATTGTCTGTTTGGTTGAGATGGTGAGAATTGCACTGTATATGTTTATCTCACCTCTCCAGCTTTTATCATTAACATCTATGTCTTGTGCATGCAGACTATCACCCACCGACACCTCCAAGAAAATCTGGTTTTCACCGTTACCAGTTCATGTTGTTGGAGCAGCCGGCAGACGCCCAAGTGACACTGACCGAGGAGGAGAAGTCAGGCCGAGGTAAACAGCCTGTACTCTGGAACCTTGACTTTACACCATTGTTTTTGCTGTACAATGTTTTTTGAATGATCGGACTCCCTGTGTTTCTGACATTGAAGGGACATCTTTCTACTTGTTTAGCCTTACAAAGGGCCACGTTCTTAACCACGTTTTTATTATTTGTTAGGTTTGTACCTTCAAATATTTTGGTGTACTTCAAAACAATATGGCAGTAAAAATGGCATGAAAATTGTTAGTTAAAATAATACTTAGAATCAGTATTTTAGTTTCAATATTGTAAAGTTTGAATCAATAAGAGAATCAGTATTTGTAGAATGTGCATCTAGAGTCGACTATTAAATTCTCCATATTTATTACATTAATACAGTACTTATCTGTATTGTTTGACTTGGAATTTTATATTTACAAATAACAAATACCAAGCCAAACTTCTGAAATAGAATGGCGACATAATAAGTGGCTGTATTTAGGCAGTGAGGGTCCATGAAAGTTTCCTAGAACACAACAAATACAGAGGAAGTCAACTTCTCCCACTGATTTTGTGTTGAATCAGCACTAAAAGCTTTTGTACTATTGTGAAGCATTTGTGGTTTTAAGCTTTCTATTTACATTCGTTGTCTCATGTCATTTGTTGTCAATATATGACGTCTCAATGGCATTTTATTTTTACACAGCTTATATCATTAACCACTGCCACATTTGGTTCATTCAAATATAAGATTTGTGTGTTATATAATACATTAGTGAATACCATACACCAACGCATTGCCCTGGTTTTTCCGGTTATGATCAACAATGGCTATTTGACATATTTGCAAATAATTATAAACATTTAGCCAAAGCATTTCGAGTTGCTTCAAGAGGACAATTTCTTTCAATTGGTTGAACTTAACAAGGGACATGTTAATGAGGTTAGCAAGAAGGCCTGCTGTGGTATTGTTGGCTCCCACGCACACCTGCACAAGTCAGTCTCGCCCTTGTCTATTCTCTGCCTAAGTTGAAATCCCTGTCAACTGTGTCAATAATGTGCATATTTAATTCAAATCACTGATGGCATTATACACATCCATAGAGTGTCTCTCTGAAGACATTGTTGTTATTGTTTTGCTTGTACTTCCTGACTTCTCCTACCCCCTGAAGAACAGTTTCTGAAATGTGGGCTCTACTCCTTGATACAGTACCCCACAGGAGGCGTGTCAGTCTGTCGGTTCTAGTCGGGTCACGGGCGCTGATTTGAAAAGGAGGAAAAGGAGGTTTGAGACTTGAAGCTCTGTGGACGCCAGTGAGGGGAGCTGCCAGTCTGCGCTGTTTGAAGTTTTGACAGCTATGTCAGCAAACAATCGCAGCACATTAGGCTGAACTCAGTGTGATGCCAAAAAACTGCAAAAAGTAAAATGTCAGAAAGGTGTACTTTGGAGCTGCTCTCCCTAACTCACATTTGGAAACTCTTGATTCATTGTTTTGCTTCTCTCCAAGTCAAAACTCATTTAGTTTTTAGTGCCTTCAATATTACTGAAATAGCTTAACATGCAAGACCTGTTGCTTTTTTTCCTAACTTAATTCTGAATAGGGATGCACTGATCCAGCTTTTTCTGTTCCAATACTGATGTCAATACTTTGGCTTTAAGGATCTACCGCTACCCACTTTTAATCTATACTACTGCAGATACTGAAAGCATAATTTATTTCCTTGAAACACAAACAGCAAATGGTTAAAATTATCCAAATGTGTTTTGTAACTACAGAACACACTAGAAAAAATACAAGTTTAATATTGAGACGTTTTGGGCCAACAGTGGCCAGTAAATCATCTTATTACACCAGTTTATGATGGATCGGATATGGGCTTCCAAGATACCACTTCAGCCGATATCTAATCCACCAAAATTTTTATATTAACACCGATATCCAATACCAGTATCGTATTGGTGCATCCCTAATTCTGAAAATGTTTATATGTGTTGTTCATGCATAAACAATATAATAATAATAATATCTCCAAGAGAATATGTTGACCATTCTTTTGTTTATGGTTGATATTTGATTGTGAATATACTCTTGTCCTTGAAATAGAGAAGCAATTGCTCACTCTTTTTATTGACATTTTCCAGAATTGGGTTTATGCTCTGAGCTCTAATATTGACCCCATTTCTTTCTGCCATTGAATTGAGTGGGTCCACCCATCCTCAATCAACATGATGAGTTCACCTCCAGATGTAGCACTTCCTTTCTTCTCTATGAAATTAGCTCATCCAGTCCCAGATAATGAAATGTTTCGTTTGATGGGAATAGCTGGCCATGATGATTGCTCAGTAGATAAACATACACAGGATCAGCACACAAAATGAAGAATTATACCTCCTCACAGTTAATACGCAAACAAAGAGGACATTTTACAGTCATTATTTGCAGCTTTATTCCATGCTGTACCTGCTACATTATTTTTGGCCTCCTCTTGGCCGACAACATGGTTTCCCCACACAAACAACGAAAGAGGAACCAAAGGGAATCCCTGTCTCCCCACCTCCTCCGTTAAGTATGTTCACTTATTAACGTCTGTCCTGCCTCCATGTGGTGTGACACACAGAGCATTTCTCATAGCCCATGACATTCATTGATGTGATTTGTGAAGGGGAAGCATTTAGTTGTGGGTGGGAGTCTCCTAATGATCCTTTTCCACTTCCACTAACACAGTCATTGACTCAATTTTATCGCAAATTTCAAAGCCCTTTTTCTTTTCAACTTTGGCCTGCCTGAAAGCTGAACAGATTTGACCTATGCTGTCCTGGCTGCTTATTCAACTAAACCTGCTCCTATAGCATTTCCATCCTTCGCTCACCAGCATCAGTAAATGCTAGTGTATCTTTTCTAACTAATTAACTAATGTATTTAGCTCAACTTAATATGATGTCTCTTAGTTAAGGACAACACCACTTTGTGATAAGATGAGACATTAGACAATAATATGGTTAATTGCAGTAAAAACAGATATTGTTTAAATACAGAACCTATTCAGAATAACAATTTATTTTTTAACTTAACTACATAATGCTTACAATTTTTAAACCATTAGCAATTTTATGAATAGTTTATTATCATGATCTTAATTCACAAAATATTGCCCATAATAATCGTGTCACAGAATTTCAATATCACCCCTGTCTACGGCTAAATATTCTTGGTATTACCAAAGAGGCAAATTATTGCATGATGATTTTTTATTATAGCAATACTGCAATAGAATGATTCCACACATTTCTTGTATCGCATAGAAGGAAACAATGGTAGGTGATGCGGTGCTGGTGTGAGGGGTCACTGAGCTTTGATTGACTGAATACTGTTGTGCACTTGGCTCAGTTCTCAGGAGCATGATGAGAAGAGGGAATCCCGTCTCTGTGGCTGTCCCTGACTGTGCCCGCCCCGGTGCCAGGGTGGGTGGGGGTGGGCGGGTGTGGGGCAGGCGTGGGCATGCAGACCCTCATGATACTTGTCAGCCACTTGGCAAGCCCTCAATATGTGCTGCTACTGTTTAGTCCCAGCGAGTCAGTTTGTGGAGGAAACAGTGTTACAATCGGGGGCATGTTAGTGTTACTGCAGCCTACACACACATGCACATACACAACCCTCTGACCCCAGTTCATCCAAACACACCCCGCAAACACCACAAGAACAGTTGGAGTTTTAAAAAATGAAAAATTGAACAAATCCGTCTGGCTGTTTTTGCTGGTAAATTACACAATGGTAGAAGTACACTCAGTGATGATCACATTGTGCGAATGAATGGATCACAGTGGAGTTAGCTGCCGCTGCACGTTGCTCATCTTGCCTCCTGGAGCCTCTACTGCCAGCTCAGCACACTCCACAGTAATTGAAGCCATTTGCAATGTTGCAGTGTGGTAATGGGCAGATCCATGTCTACCACCCACCCACAGCCTCTACCATTAATCAGAGCAGCGTGGAGTCACACAGCCACCATTCGGGAGCTACTGTGGGGCCTGAGTTTCAGCCAGCAGTCACTGCCTCAGAGCAGCACTTTGGCATTTTTAAGGCCTCTCTCTCTTTTTTTACTCTTCCTTGGCAGGTAAAAGTATTCTCAAAAACAAAACTTTACACTGCTAAATATAGGTTTGCTAAGACTAATATTATCTTTGTACAAATAATGGCCACTTTTTTAAAATATGAGATATGAGAAAATATATAAAATGATATCAGCTGTCTCACTATATATCACAATTATTGCAAATGTAGTCTGCAGATTGTGATGAGATAAAATAAAGCTATCTGCTTCTACTAAAAGTTTACACTCACACAGAGCATTGCTGAGGCTGTAAGTGGGAGTAAGTGGGAAAATGTGTCTTTGAATATAGAGGAGTATTTAAAACAAAAATTGAGATTCATGATATGGTAATTTTGCTGAAATGCTATATAGGAATGAGATCACGATTTTTTTAAATATCACAATATCGGCCAGCTTAATTTATTAACATTATCTAATGGAGTGTACAATAAGTGCATGTTTATCTCTCAGTTGTCATGACAGAGTCTTGCAGGTTTGACCTCTTATACTGTGGTAGTGTGTCTCACCTCCTCCATACAAAAGCATATGTGTGAGCAACCCACCCTTCAGTGAATGTTTGTGCATTCATGGTTGTCTGTGTGTGTGTGTGCGTGTGTGTGTATAGTTAGCCCTACAACTAACTGGCCTCTGCCCAGAACGCACCCCACCTAAGGCCCATAGTTACTGGGATAGGTTCCAGCCACCTGCGAGCATAACAGAAAAGAGCGTCAGATGATTGCATACATTCTCCAGCCGCATTTATTTATACTGTTTTGCCTTGCTGCACATATTTCCTGTAGCTATGCCAATAATCCCTCTTAAGTAAAGTATATATGCAGTGTGACAGCCTCTAAGAATACACTCCATATTTCTTAAGGACTGCATCTCCAAAGTGACAACGCTTATGACAATGTGAGCTGCTAAAATGACAGCAGGCTGTGAGGAGCGATCGGCAGCCAAAATCTCTGTGACACCCTTCCCCGACCCAGGTCCTATCACAACCAGCATCTGCCCTGTGAAACCATGACAGCATACAGAGCACACTGACACACTCACATCCATCTATCTCTTTGTAAATGCATTTTTGTGAAGGAAAAGACAAAGTGAGACGCTATTACAGTATATGATTATTAACCACCACTTATTAATACTACTTGTTCTAAAAAATAAGACACCAAGCACACCTCTACATGTAGCTTTTCTGTGTCTCCTCAAAGCAGGTCTAAACAAAGAGAGGTGGAAACTAGAGGCAAGGCAGGAAGAATTGACTATCACTATCTGTGCTTTCCATGGTCCAGCAGATGGGAGCGGCAGAAGAGCGCCATACTACAAACAGACTATTTTAAGGACACTTGTAAGGCTTTATAGATTATCAGCAAGTGACCACAGATAACAGAAATTTAGCTTATTTTACACAAGACATTACACAGCTACTATATTTGTTTAACATAAATGCAATACAGTACAGAATGGTAGCTTAGAAACAAGTATGTAGCATAAACTTCCCCTAAAATTATTTATATGGTAACAAGATCCATTTTTTTCTTTTCCAATATTGATGTCGATACTTTGACTTTAAGTATGTACGAATATCAGCCAATACCAGGGCAGACACTGGAAATATATTATTGACTTCAAATACAAACGGCATATGGTAAACAATTATCTAAATGTGTTTAGTAAGTTTTATTTATCATTTGAAGTAACTACAGAACAGCTTTGAAAAAATATCACGAGGTGTTTTGGGCCAACAATTCATAGTCCAAATGGGAAATCGACTGAACGGATATCTTGTAAGTCGATATCGGATCCATCAAAATTTTCAATATTGGCACTGATATCCCATACCGCTATCGGTAACGGTAACGATAACGGTGCATCCCTAATCCCAGTGTATACATTGTTTAGGTGCTACTGATGTAATGATTCTAAGCGCCTACAAAACAAATACTTATTTTAAGAGAAGAAATCCTAAAACAAAAGAGGTTTGAGATGCTAGCAGCACCTGTTTCTGAGTCCTGTTAAACCCTCTTTCACTGGAGGGGTTCTGCAGAGGCGGCACATTACTCTCACTTCGACTCGGGCCAAAAGGTCACTGGGGTCATGTCCTGTCTTGTGTTGGGGTCACCTAACTCTATTGCCCCTACATGATTATGAGAGCACCCTGCAGGTCGTTCCTGGTAGCCCAGTGCTGTCTGCTCATCTCTGGGTCATTATTCATCCAATTGTCCACCTGAGCCAAGACCTGACCTGACCCCTATAAGCTGCCACTCATTCAAGTATAGGCTAAAGAGGCACCCATAGTATTACCTTGCAAAGATGAATAGGTAAAAATCCTCCTCATGTTTAGGGTTTATCACCTCTGACTCATATATATAAATGTTTACAACAACAGGATACAAAAAAGATGTATTTAATTTATTTGTAATATGGAAAAGTAATAATCTCTTCCAACACTGAAAAATGCAAATACAAACAAAAGTGATCTGTGTACATGAATGTATACATAGTCTTTTACAGTAAAGAGCTACTCAAGTTTCTAAAAATATCTTTACATTTTTTACTTTATGAAAGCAAAATACTGGTAATGAAAAGAGCAGAGACAACAACTGAATGAGGAAAAAGTAATTATAAACACAGCTACAAGATTTTTTATTGGGTTCACTTGCAGTTTTTTGACAACATCTAGAAATGTATCATCTTTAGCCCCTGAGTAATACTATTTTGGGTTTGCAGAATACATTCTTAAGCGAATAAATTATAGCCAGTGTTCATTTTTGGCAGTATGCACCTTGTTCTAATAAAATGCAAATTAACTGAGTGTAGCTCTTATGAGAGATGAGTGCAGAAAGTGCTGGTCTCCTGGTTTGAGCTGGAGGACACAGAGTGGCTCCCTGATGGTAAAAACAGCCTGAGCTCAAACCTGTGGAGCTGCTGCTGCTGTGGGTCAAACGCAGTCGTGTAGCTCCCCTCACTGCAGGACCGCTCGCCCCACACATTTGGAGAGCTTCAATTCCTGGCTTCACTGTCCTTGAGCAGCTGTTAATGCCATTGTTACACATAAGGAAATAGCAGAATGTTAGGCATGCCTTTATTATCATTCAAAAACCAAATCCTTTTTTCCTTATTTTAGACCAATTTAGTGACTTTCTTGACTCCACTATAGTACTACTATAGTATACTACACTATAATTTATACGCTTTATAAGATAAGATTTACTCCAATGTGCGACCAAATAAAATAAAATGCACATTTCTCTCTAGGACTTCTTGAAAGTCAAATAGTTTTTTGTTGGATAAATAATTCTGAATTTGTCTTTTTGTGCAGAGGGAAGGGGAAGCTGCAGGGATTCAGCGTTTGACAAAATCCCTAAAAGTGATATTGTCATACCAGCCGGATGGCCGTCTGGTGTTTGTTTAAAAAGGGGAGGGAGGAAAAAACAGTCCAGGCGATTGAATCATATCTTGTTGCCAATACGTCCTTGCGTTCCCACCTCCATCATTACCGCAACATGTTTTATTTTGAGCAGAGCTGTTCTCAGTGACTCACATCTCCGAGCCATGTGCTGCTGAGTTAGGCCGCATATCTCTTAAACATGCACAAATCTGTGGTGGGAATGCACTTGAGACTGCAACTCTGACCTAAGTATATCTGTGCTATCTCTGTTTGAAAAATAAAGAGACTCTTATTTCCCTTTCTCTACAATAATGTTTTGTGTTGTGTCTGTTATAGGCAAATGGAACGTTGACGCCTTCCTAAAGCGGGTTGGACTTGGAGCACCTTTGGCCACTCTGCAGTACCTCACTCAAAACTATAGAGACTGAGAATTCTGGTTACAAGTTTTCCTAGAAATAAAATATCCTAAAATTATTTTATAGTAACAATCTTTTTTCTGATCTTGCAAAAGGGCATACAATATGAATACTATATTAAATTTTGGGGAATTTTGGAGATTGCATTTACTATGTATGACATAATATTATTCTTCTATTTTATAAGTAGTGCTGGTGAAATTTTGGTTTATTTTGCTGAGTCTGTAGGTTTTAGTATCACAGGGGGTTGGGAGGATTCGGGAGAGTGTTTGACCTCACTGGGGACTTCTCTTTAGTTTCCAAACAGAGAAGGAAGATGGCCTGATATCACAACTTGGTGTGGAAAGAGTTGATTCTAAATTCAGGGCGGAAACACGTCAGGGCCTAAAAAAGGAAGTAGGAGGTGAAACCGAGACCGCAGCACTGCCGGATGCCACAGTGGAACTTGAACCAAAATACTCTACAGTGACAGGGCAGGGGGAGGGACTGCCCAGTTTGTGGTGAAATGAACTGTTTGTGTAATTGTTTATCATATTTCCATTGACCCAACTGTTGAATTGTCATAACCATGCTCCTTTCTTTTTTTGAATGGCTGAAGTAAAAGCATCTAAAGTGGTTTATTTGTCCTTGGTCTAGTGTCTTTCTTAACTTTGCTCTGTTGTATGCGAGGCCTACCTGTCAGGTCTGCAGAGAATGGTCTAGATAAACTTTTCAACCCTACTTTTCAGACTTTATGGGCCTTTATACGGGTGGGTCAGAGTACCCCCCAGGAGGAAATATTGGTTTCTAACCAGCAACCCTCCTCTGGGATGGCCCCGTATCAATACCCCAGATGTCTGTAAAAGGCTGGATTTCCATGAGGGACTTTGATGTTGTGATGATCAATCTTTAGTTGGTGGTTGCATTGACCCTGGTTTGGTGTCTCATCAGTGGGGCAGGCAGAAGTAGGTAACAGAGGTTTTTGTTCCTTTGGTGATTAAGCCAGCATCGGTAAACCCCTGTGTGGCCTCCTCATGAACTCTGGGAGATCATTGATCACATTGTCCAGCATCCTCTTTGTTTTCTCGCCCGATTCACAGTCAAAGCATCAAGCCCACAAACAAAACAACTAAACAGTGAACAAAAGCACTGTCTGCAAGTCTCCGTCTGGTGTTTGGAGTGCTGCTCTTGACCTTGTTTTACCCATTCCATTTGCCTCATAAAATTATTATTTTTTTAACCAATTGGCAACAATAGCATGATGCCAAGTAAGAGCACATTATTCCAAATCCACCTACTGAATCCATCAATGCATCATTGAAATGCCAAGATTTGTGCATCCAAATACACATTGCATGCTTTATATCTGGGAGATATCCTGCCAAAACAGCTGGGTTTGCTGCTCAGCATCCGTGAACGTGTTTATTTTTATTCCAAATGTCGGGAGAGTTGAAGTATAATGATTAAGGAAAAACTGACAGCTGTAGTTTCACTGCTGTATATTGAATACTTTAAAAAATATTTTTTCCTCCCCCGATGATATAGAAACATGTTTAATAATTCTTAATTTATTCAAACTCACATTAATTAAAGTGGAATTTGTATAATCAATTGCCTAAACGGTACTAAGTAATCTACATACAAGTCTTCATTCTTATTTTCTTTCTGCTGCTAAGTGATTGTATGCAGCACTTTTCACAGGAGAATTCATGATGTGCATCGCACCTCATTGTTTGTCTTTCACAGTGACACCCTCATTGTTTAGAAGACGGACAGTTACCCATAATGCAGTGTACTATATATACAGTATAGAGCCAAAATAGTAAAACAAAAAACAAAAAAAAACAACAACACACACATAAAGTTGGTGGACTAGAGCTAATGACTGAATATTGCTTTGAAAAACATAATTATTGCTAAATTAGACATGTTATTGCTAAATTAGACATGTTAAAAATAAAGTTATTTTGGCCCTTGAACTGTAATACTTATAGTGTATAGTGATGATCTGGTGTTTTAACTCAACTTATGCAATAAGTGAATAGGAGTTTTCTGTATACAAACAAGAAAAAATTTAGTTGAATCTAGAAAACGACGGGAGACAACCAATTTCAGTAAAGGCTTTATGTTTTATTTCAGTTTCCTTTTGTAAAATAAGCAAACACATCGTAATGTTACTATATTTACACAGTGGCCCTTCAGTTTTAAAATTAGCAGCTACTTCCGTGAAATCCTCATATGCAAACCACCTGGACACTGCAATCAAGATCTGATAGCGAGCTATTGACAAGTGCACTGCTGTCAGCCCACTCATGGTCAAGGAAATAAAACTGTTAGAGGTATGTTCCAACTTTCCAACCACATACAAACCAGCACCTCCCAAGAGTAATGACACCAAATAGTGATTCTATCTTATTTGCATTCATAAAACTGGCACATGCACATCTGTTTCCAGACATGCTTCAGTGAACGTGCAACTTTTTTAAGGTAAATATAGACTCAGTTGACAACCCTATACTCCAATAATAGTTGAGTTAGTTAATAATAGTCGTAGTAGTAGTTTTGAATTCAGGTGTAATCTATGATATGTTCTTCGGCTTGTATTTATAATAGCGGCCAGTGTCTAAATTTACTAACTACATCACATATATTCAAATCAAGTATATAAAATCAGTTTAGTTACAGTTACACTCAAAGATCTGTAATTTATCCACTTTTCAACATCCATTGGATCCATTGGAACCCATTCATTCATATTTATGCGCTGGAGGTGAGCTGGGTTAAAGGTCTTACATTACGCAAATTGACTCTTGTGAGCTTTATGTCATGTTACAATGTTGTTACTTCATCAAAAACATACCGGGAGTTGTTTTGTTTTATTCACACGTGTTTGAGTAATCCTTCATTATTAGTCTGTTTACATCTCCAAAGTTCAAAATGCTCCATTCCATCTTGTGATGTCATGAAGCAGTAGTTTTTAAGTTAACAGCTAACTTTTACCCTTTGTTCAGCAGAGATCGGCAATTCCGGGCCTGAAATTATCCAAATGATTCTAGTGAAGGTGTATGGAATTTAAAGACACAGTGGAGCACTTCTAGTATTACCACATGACATCACAAGGTGCAACAGAGTGTTTTCTTTTTGAGAAGAGAAGTCAACCTAAATATGCAATATTAAACATGTATGAATGAAAACAAAACACAACTTCAGGTATGTTTTTGATGAGGAAACAACAATATAACAAAGATTAGAAAATAGCTTAATATGGGCCCCTTAAGTGTCTTGGCCAATGACATAACATTATGCACAGTAATCACTCCAACTACTATTGTATTCTTACCTGACTTTTCTATAGAAAGTTTTGCAATACACACATTTTCTTGAATACAAAGAATGTGAAAGTCTCTAAATGAGTAAGAGCATTCTTGTGGTTGTAGTGACATGGTTCTGCATGTTGTAATATATCCACCAATGATTAATATGCTCTGAAATGAAATGTACAACTGCTGCAGCACTGATTTCAACTTGTTTCACATTCTCTTTCAGGCTGATGCAGAAGGAGCAGGATGGCCCTGGTTATGTTGTGACTGCCAGTGAAGAGACACACAGAGGCTGGCCCTGTCTGTGGTAATGAGACACACAAGATCACTGCTGCTCTATTTGTGCAAGCCCCCTAAACACTGAGCATGAATCAGACTTATTCTCCCACACACTATGTTTACACTTCGCCTTCATTGAGGTACTATTCATTTCTCAAGTATCCAAGCGCTGACGTTTCATTCAGCTTTTTACCGCTAGTTATGTTTTTTATTCTTACTATACTAGGTCATGTTAGGTCAAAATAAACTATTTCTAGAAGATAGTTACAAAAAGGGAATATTTCAGATCTAAAAATAGCTTTGAATGGGTATTGGTAAATTGTCTAAAAAGTGATCCATGACACGCTGTCCACTGTCATCTGTGTGAACGTCTTTGACTTCCGATCACTTTTCCACTACTACTTCACCCGGAACTCACATGCCCAAATATAGAAAAGAGAAGGCGGAGCCGGACACTGCCTTATTTGGAGTTTCCACTAAAAGCGGCCAACTTGGGTTCTATGGGTTTACACAGATCATGGACTATTTACAAACCATTAAGTTTGCGTTCAGTTGCTTATAACACAATGTAACCATTTTATATGAGTTGACACAGTATCTAAAGAACATTTTAACTGAAAGAAGTCAAACTAAAGCTGGAGACAATTGCAGCAACTTGCGCCGTTTATCTTTTTTCCATACTCGCGTAAAAGTTCACGGTGTACCTGATAATCCACCAAATGGTGCACCACATGGTTTCTCAGTGACACAGATAACAGTGTTTTCCGCAAGGACAAGAACACAAAAGAAAACAATCCAGATCAGATGCCACCGCAGCTTTTGTCTCAACTTTGTAGGCTACCCTATCTGTCTCTCGGAGCCTTTACCTTCCACAGTAGTTTCCACCAACTAACTGACGCTGGCGGAGGACCTGGCTCTCGGGCTGCTCTGTCCATATATGGTCATCTACGTCACGCAAATGTTCCAACCCCCTATTTAATACGGCCCGACTGGAGTCCCCTATCCAGCTCCAATAGAGCAAGTAGAGCCGCTCTTGTGCAACCAACACCACCACCTCCTCCTTCATTGATTCACTGACTTCATATTCTTCCCACAAGCAGCCCATAAGCTTCCACTGTGATCACTTTAATAGCAACTACAGCTTGTGCGCACGAGAGGAGGCACCGGCGTGACTGTCGCTACTCTTTCAAGCCAGCGCGGGATACTTTTGGATGCCGGCGTTGTACCTGCGCCTTTTCGCTTTATCTTCACGTTTACTTTTTTGAGCCGGATCCTTGCGCGCGTTGTCCCTACTATAAATGTGGGACTCTATATAACTGCTATGACAGGGAAACTAGCGGAGAAGCTCCCTCTTACCATGAGCAGTTTAATTAACACCATCCCTGACAGCCTGTATCCCGAGGAGGACATCCCGACATCTATGAATATTTTTACCAGTTCGGAATCTATAAACCACTACTCACAGATGAACACAGGTAAGCTTTTACTTTACGGGATGAACTTGTTTTGTGTTGGGAAAAAGTGTGTGAAAAGTGTGGTGCGCGTGTAAAGAAAGGCAACAGTTGTCTGAGCGTCTGGAGCACCTGTTTGCGCTCCGCTGTGGCATTACGCACGAAGCAAACACACATTTCCAAGACGTGATTTCAGAGTAATATATGACATTGTACTGTTGGGAAACTTTGAGGGAACGGGTTTATTTGAAAAAAACAAGCAAACTTGCTGTGCGCTTCCTCACGTCCGCGGAGAAGCCTCAAAGGTTTCAAATCGGACAAAAGGCGCATATTCATTTGAATCGCGTAATTGATTTCATTGTACCGAGCCAATGTTTGTAGCCTACATGTAGCTCATTTTAATAAACAAAGTGAGCCGTGTTGACACAATCATTATGACACACTCTTTTTCCACTTTTCTTTGAGATATAGACGAGCTACAAAAAGCCTTCCAAAAAACAAAACAAAAAAACTGTCAAAAATATAACACATTTATATTTTTAATATAGCCTAATTTGCTATGAGCCTAAATTCTGTACATTTTCATTCATTCACACCATTTCAACATGTCATGCACGGAGGAGTTTGAGGTGGGCGTGTGTGGCAGTTCTTCCCAATGTGGACACTGTTTACGCGCCGGGCCCTTGTACCTTTTATATATAGGCCCCTGTTATGTTTAAATGTAATGTTAGGACGGATATTTGTGCTAATTTCCATGATCTGTGCGACTCGTTGTTTCTGCTCATTGTTGGAGAATGGCATTAAATCAATAGTATCCCACCTTCAAAGGTGATAGGTCAATGTTTCACCAAATAAATGCGTGATCATTAGCATCCACGCGGTCAAGGGTTTAGCGCACTTCAAAGTCAACAGCATTTTTTTTAAGAGTCAGAGAATAAAAGAGTTTACTTGGGGGAAAAAATCTTTGTCAGTGGGCTATATACGTACCAACTACGTAAAAGAAAAGAAAATGCTATTCTAATTAAAATGGTTAGATATCAGTTTAATTACTATTGGGATGAAGTTATTAATATTTCAGAAAAAGAAATCTTAAAATAAATCAATTTAGGTATTTAAGGACACCGTTCAAAAGCAGAGAGAAAATGTAGTTTGAAATCTGTGATTTTTAGAAGTACTTAATTAAAATTATTTCTAGGCCTATTGAGAAATTTAAAAAAAACAAACGGAAATTTATATAAATTCTTCTTTTAGACAGCTGACACCTTCTAACACACATAAGCTATATTTCTGTTAAAGAGTGAGATTTCTAGAGAAAGATTCTGAAATAAAATTCAGAGCCATATTATCATCTGGCAGTTGTCCAAAATGGCTCATTGTCTTTAATGCCTGTAAATTCCTTTTGAGAACTGAAAAACTTGTAACGTATTGTTAACTCATAAGGATTTTAAAATGTTGTTAACATATCTCTCAAGTTTAGTCCTTATATATAAATCCATCAGCATTAAGCACATCTGCATTTAAGGGTTTTAAAGGCATCTCTGAAAAATGTAAATTGTTGCTCTCGTGTGCGTTTGGCAACAGTACAAATAAACAGATTAAAACTGAATGAATACATTTGTGAAACTGTTATGTGATAAATGTATTGCATGTACATTAAAAAAAACAGACTCCGTTTTTCGCACTGAAATTGTATTCTCCAGAATTGAATTTTAAATGGTCACGCATGATGGATGTGGTGTCTTTGCCCTAATCCTCGTTGCAATAAAGAAATCAGATCTCTCCATTTAGTTTGGCTGCGCTCCTGAGGGACAATGACTGGATCAAAGGGGGTGTTTAGGTCTTGATTTATGAGAGCTTGTGGGATCTGAGAGAGACACACCACTGTCTCAGAGGCAGCAGTCACTCACTTGACTTCAGGTCTGACAGCACACACTTCTTTATGTGAACTTTTGTGTGGACATTAATGCAGAAAAGGGCTAATACAGGATGTTTTAATTAGGGAAGGGAATTTAAATACAGTTCAGCATTTTTAACAGCTCTGAATGTTGTCAAATTTTAATTGAATTTTGTTTTTTTTTTGTTCATTTTCCTAGACAATATCATGGACCTGGGCATGGGCAGTGAAAAGGGATCCTCTGAAATTCAGTACGGATCCAGCTTCCAGAGCAACCGCAGCGGGCAGACCGTGACCTACCTGGGGAAGTTTGCCTTTGACACCCCTCCATCGGGCAGCATCGGCGGCTCAGGCTGGTGTTCAGACAACAACATCATTAGCCTGGTGAGCGCGGGGATCTTGGGGGTCTCACCTTCACCTGGCACGGTCACCACCCAGACCTCATCCTCCGCGGGCAGCATGGGTGGTCAGACGTCAGATATGGAGCAGGTGTATGGACCCCCGCTGCCTGCCTACTCCACTTGTAGTGATCTTTACCAGGAGCAGGTGCCCTTCCACCACAGTCCAGCCACCAGCACTGCCCTGCCCTACCCCACTAACGACTATCATTCCACCTCCAAAGCTTCTATGGACGGCAGCCTTTTCTCCATGATACCTGACTACAACCTTTTCCATCATCAGGGCGAAGTGGGAGTCATGGAACACAAGCCCTTCCAGACCATGGACCCTATCCGAGTCAACCCTCCACCCATCACGCCTCTAGAGACCATTCGGGCGTTCAAAGACAAACAGCAAATCCACCCTGGTTTCATCAGTGGGCAGCAGCATCCTCCTCAGCATCACCCGCCACCCCAGACTCTAACCCTAAAACCCATACGGCCACGGAAGTACCCCAACCGTCCCAGTAAGACCCCTGTCCATGAGCGGCCCCACGCATGCCCCGCGGAGAACTGTGACAGGCGCTTCTCTCGCTCTGATGAACTGACTCGGCACCTGCGCATCCACACCGGGCACAAGCCTTTTCAGTGCCGGATATGCATGCGCTCTTTCAGCCGCAGTGACCACCTGACCACGCACATCCGCACTCACACAGGAGAAAAGCCCTTCTCCTGTGAATTCTGTGGACGCAAGTTTGCAAGAAGTGACGAGAGAAAGAGACATGCAAAAGTTCACCTTAAACAAAAAGACAAGAAGCCAGCAGATAAGGGCAGTGCTGCGGCTGGCAGTCACAGTTCACCCCCCAGCTCTTGTGGTGGGCCCACTGTTGGGGCATCATGACCATCCTGGACTGTACCCGAATGCCCTGAAAGACACTTAGGAAGACAGGATCAGATCTATAGGTGACTATTCCTCTTCCTAATTTCTACTCATCCTTCTGTTTTCGAGATGGATGCTAGTTTGAGTCAGAGAAGAAAGGCTGTCACTCCTTTCGAGCAACTCAGAGCCTCAGCTACTGTAACACAGTGAAACTAAATAAGGCACACTTCGTCCAGTCTGCATCGTATTTGTAAGTTTTGGAATGAACACACTTTTGTACAAAAAATGAAAAAAATATTTTTAACTGAAAGGAGTTTGTAGGAATAGAATTAGGCAACATAGCAGTGAATCTTATAATTCACTGTTGAGTTGTCTGGGATGTATCATGCATTAATTTATTTAGGCTGTTAAAAAGTGCAATTGTTTATATTTGTGTACTGTTGTTGAACCTTTTAGTGGCACTTGACTGTCTTTTTGTTTTGGTTAAAGTGTGGTGTATTTCTGAATGTTTTTTTTTCTCAAAGAATGTGCCAAAAAATATTGTGGTAATTCAGCCAATTATTACACCTGGTAGACTTGTGTCTCAAAGCCAGTGATACCACCGATTAGAAGTAACTTGATGTAGAATGAATGGCTCACATTTCTGTGGAGAACATACAAACACACTTGTCATTTTGTTTTCATAAACTCTTTTTATTTGGCTTCAAGTAAAATAGTTCAAGTCTGATATGATTTCCTGATATCTTCCATATACTGTATAATATGCAATATATTCATAACACAGCATAAATTATACAAGATTCGATAATGCAGTCAGTCAGACTGAAGTCCTTATACGATGGCACCAGTTATATATTCAAACCAGCTATATGTGAGATTGAATGAAAAGGGGGGTACATGATACATCAGGTATGGCTATTTATAAAAACAGTAAACACATACTTTAGTTTAACAAAATGAGAAAACTTGTTTACATAAAATTATTTCAATTGATGATTTCTAATTTAATAATTTATGCTGCTACAGTTGAAGTTGCAATCAATGTCAATTGTTAATGGCAACTGAGCAGTAATTGTGCATATAAGTGTAAATACAGTGGTCTGCAAAAACAAACTTTCATATGACTGATTACACAAAGGCTTTTAGTTACTAAGCTGTTATAGGTCATACATGCATTTTATGGCAATCCAATGATACCATAAATGTATTTTCTTCCCTCGAAAACAGCACTTGCATGTGTATGTTAGTTAATAGTTTGGGGACACACTAATGCCGTACATTTTCAGCCTTTTTTTTTTTTTTTTGCATTTTGTCATTTCATATGCCCATTGTCTCCCCACTGTTCCTTCGTGTCTGTGAGTAAAACATTTTGCAGGGAAAACCATCGTCTTCTACTTGTACTTCTTTTAGTATTCATAACATTAATTTTTGCTTTCATTCATTTTTTTACTAGAGAATAAAATGATTTATATTTTCTCCCAGTTAACACATAAAGGCAACAAAAATATGAAACATTTAAATATCTGTATTGTACTGCATTAAAACAATAATGGTTATAGATGTATACAAAATAAAGTATTAAATATACATAAAATTGCAATGGAGTAGCTTTGATATAGCCCAAGGATTTATACACACGTTACTTTAATGTTGTAGCTGTAATAAAACAATAATGGAATTTAAAATAGCTACAATTATGGCAGTGGTCAGCACAGAATATTTAGAACCCAAAGCAGCCTTTGAATTATTGCTGCTTTTGGCAGAAATAGTTTTTTATTTGACCTTTGAGACTCTTTAAAAGATAAACCTTTAATTCAGCAGTAGGTGAAAGGTCTGCATACTGATCATTTTAGCAAACCAACATGTGGGATTATATTCTATACATTAATAAACAGCTATGCTACTCCTATTCATATTTCCAAAATCTTCAAAACATCCACTACTTAATATTAATGTATATTTCATGTTATATTTGTTTTTTGTTTTAAGTTGATAAAAAGAAATAAGGAAAAAGGAAGTAGTAAACTGTAGCATCAGTGAGTAAAAATAAATGCATATAACAAATGTACATCTGTTGTGTTAAATTGACTTTAAATACAATGGACAAATACGGCATTGTTGAGAATTTATTTGACCAAATGTTTTGCACTTGATGTGTGTGATACTTTCTGGTGAGAATGGATGTTTTTAATTATAGTGTATTGAGTGTGGTTTCTCTGACAGAAAACTGTGTTTATGTTCTTTGTGTTAAAGAAGGCACAGACTACCAGACTATTTCCATGTCTAAATCAAGCCATATAATTACAACCTCTCTGACTCAAAATCCCATCACTCATAGTCTCTGACTGAGGTCACTTTAGTTTTGTCATGTCTTTTGTTTTGTTTGTTTGTTTGTTTGTTTGTTTTTACATTGAATTTCAGTTCATAATTATTGAATCTTATGTGAAAGGGTTAGCCATAAGCATGTAACATAAATGCCTAAGTATTGCATAAAGATGTATTTAAGGCAATGTCAGATCACCTTATATAATAACAGTATTATTTTCTGTGAATAATAGGGTTGTAAGTATTGTCCACAGTGGGTGGCAGAAAACTCTGAAATTGGAATTCATCCTTGTTCTGCTCAGTCTTGGCTCATAGCCAACATGAGCAGCCATCTTTGTGCCAAACTGGGTTGCAGGGTTGGCCGATCAAAAACAATATGTGATGAGGAGACCTCCAGAGCAGTAACAAATCAGAAATGTGACCTCTGTCTGCTTGCTGCTGAGAGCACACTTCTGCTAATGTTTGTCTAACTGTTTGATTCAGTGTTCTTGGCCTTGGGCAAGGCAATATACACATACCCCAATAACGCCAGTTTAACATTCGGTTTAAGAAAATCTTATCATATTTTTGTGGAGATTTCACAGCATTCGTGTCATCCTACAGACTGAAGGGTGGCTTCAGGGACCTGTTGTCTTTGCAGAAATGGATAGTCTGTTTTTGCTGTGTTTCTATCCTTTTCATCACCATATATCCTCATGTTTGCATGTGCACGGAAATGTTCCATGGTGCTACCCTTAGACATATGGGTAGTGCATGTTCTTTATTATGCATGAAAATAGAAGTCACATCTGATCTGAAGAAATACAACATGGACAATACTCACACTGGGTGATTTTTTTTTTTTTTTTTTCAATTAGTCTTGTTAAAATGTTGTAGATGTCTTGAGCTATTTTATGTTTTATTACCTTATAATAAGGTCCTTTATGACAAGCTGAATATTGAAATGAATTTTATTATAACATTGTGATGGGGACATCTGCTCCCTTGTACTTGGCAATTCAATTTGTTGTATTGCAATTGTTATTTCTATGTTAGTACTTGAATAAAGATTATCTCTTGTTTTTTGGTCGTTTAAGATATCTATATACACAGATAAAAATGGCAGTAAAACACTTAAAAAGTTTATCTTCATGAATTCATAGTTTTTCAGTTTTACGATTGGGCCAACATTTCTCCGAAGGAAGCGCTCTCCAGTAAAGCCCTGACTTCCTGTTCCATGGTCGGCTGTGACTAGTGACTACAGAGGGAATGAAGTCCACGGAGGAGATTAAAACTACTCTATGAAACTGCAACTAAGATTTATTCAAAATGAGCTGGTATGTATTTTATTCTCTTTGTTTATACCGTGTTCAGACCATTATTGTAAAAATTGGAAGAGTAATTTTGGTTAACTTTGGCTATTTCCTGATTACAGCAGCGGCCGTGTTGCTAACATATGCTAACAGTTAGCTTATTAACCAAGCTACCTTCATGTCAACTAAAAGGATGGTGAATACATATATCAGTGCACTTTATACATTATTAGACCATTATTTTGAAGTAGCAGCGATTTAGAAAGGTGTCATTTGTACTCCGCTTTGCTTTTGTACTCTGCTTTTCAGAGTTTAGGCTAACTAACTACAAAGTTGTTTGTGGTCAAGATCTACGCTACAGACCAGGCTACTGTTGACAAAGTTAATCAACTACTATAATTAACCATTAAAAGCTAAGAAACAATAATTTGTACAATATTGCTGTTACTCACTGGCTCTGCGGAGCGTAAATGCGTACAAATAAGAGAACGTCAAGTGTGCCCAGTCAGCCTTACTACTGTGAAGCCATGTTCTGCTGGTGCTGCCAGAGTGCTTCATGTCGGATTGTTGGACTGGTCCTGGAGAGCTCAGTGTTTCTCGCAGAACTTGACAAAGAGATGACTGTCTCTCATACTTAGTTGCATTTTAAAATAATTGCAAAGGCAGTGACACTGCATAATGCAGTTCATAACTTGTAATAATAATTGACCTGATTACTCTTAATATTTGGTTCAAAGTGTAAGGAGGAGCTAATTCTCTTTCAGTCAGAGCATTTTAATGTGATGTGTGATGTGCTTTATTCTGTGCGTCATATTCTCAGCGTCATTTTGACTGAGTGCATTAACGATCCCGGGAGTGTCGCTCACTTCAGTCAGTCAATAGCTGGCAGTTGGTGCCTGGACCAGCACGCACTGCCAAACACAAGGTCAAGAGTGGGGTGCAGCACCAGTGAAAGAAGCTCTTTATGGCCTGTGCTGACTAGTGCATTCCACTAGGGTTTGGGCACTTGCTTTTCTGACGTGAAGGCTTTGACTTTGGGGTCATCAGCAGAACAATCCTACTTCCCAGCGTCTTCAACCAGTCTTCTGTCCTCCATGGAGGACCCAAGGTCATGTGATGCACTGCCCCTCTAATGGCGAATGCTCCAAGCTTTCTATGAAAAGCCATTGGTTCTTTCACTGACTGCATAATGTGTCCCAGACAGAGGAACTGTTATGTCTTTGTTCAAGCCTACGTGCTTACTGGATTGTAGTGACGTGTAGCCTATTACAGCAAAGATCAGATAACGTTGTAAATGCATGCTAGCCAAGATCTTCATAATGACAGCCAATGTGGAACACAGCACTTTTATGTGTCAATTAAAATCGGCTAATAACTCCTAACCATGGCTGCGCAGTTCTCACTACATCACTTGGTCTTCTGTCCATGTGCACTTCATATAGTACGGACAGCATGTTACTCTTAGTAATGTTAATGTTGAAAAACTACAGCTAAGTGAAAATGTTTGTACAGCCAATGACATTTTAGACTTGCATACTATATAGCCATTAATCAAATTAGATAAATCAACCAATGAAATAGGTTTTTGTGAACCGGGATAGTTCAATAGCAGAAATTTGAACTCAGCGAAAACTCTTTAGGAATATAATGGGTGCGGACGTGAGGTCCATAGGACTGTTACGGACCACAACTAGATGGAGTATTGTTAGCAACCAATAGCAACTGAAATTATTGCTATTTAAGAGAAGATGGAAATATAAAAGAATCACACCCATTTCAGTATAATTGTGGAAATCTGAAGTTCTTAACTAAAACACAGAGAGCCTTTAAAACGGCTGTTGTAAACATTGTAGCCCTAGAAGATTGTAGTTATTTTTCCAAGTTCGTTGGAGGATTGTTGTTTTGTGTTCTCTGGGCCTGACTTCTAGTGTTTCTAAAAGCTCCCACAGAAATATTTGTGTGTGATTGTGTGAGCAGCTCCCATCCTCCTCGTCCCTCTGTTGTCCTGCTCTAGTCCCTCTCCCAAACGCACTCTCTTCTCTGTGCGTTTGCCAGAAGCACTACTCACTTTGGCCGTTTATCCACACATTGTTTCAAATGAAGGACTGATCTGGCTTTTGTAACAATATATATATATATTTTTTTATTATTATCCAGTCACTGGTGCCATCCTTATTTTTATGTATTGGGTCTGTACAGTAGTTTTTCAGTTGATATGTAACAGTCAGCTATTTTAGACATGAAAGAAGTGTTCACTAAACAGGCTCAAAACCTTGGCCTTCCACTTTGACATGTTTACACTCTAAGCTAATGTGACATCACTCAGTGATCAGGTAATCAGAGACAAGTGAGTCATTCCTGATGAATTTTCCTGGTTATTTTCCACAGTGGCTCACCCAAATAATGACACAATGAGAGAAACTGCATCTAGTTATGAAATACTTGTTACGTTCAAAGTCAATGTCACAATATCAAATTTATGGATTACGATTCACAATTTTACATTTATTCATGATTGTTGACACCATGACTAAACAACAGTGAAATCCTCAATTCACTTTTATGCACCTCATCTATTACATTCCATAAACAGCCTTCATTTTCATAATATAGTTTAAATTGAAATGACTTGTTTTTTTATTATACAGCTTATTGTTGTGATTGTTGTTTTATTCTTCTTCTGATTATATTGTTATCTGATTAATCAAAATTATCGATAACCACATGGTGTTGACATCCAAACTAACTTAAATAATTTTAACTGAAATATAATATGACCAGAGCACAAAGCCCTGTGTGAGTTAGTCTCTGTATATCCTGTGATACAGCATGTAGATAAGAGAGCTACTTTTCAAAGAGATTACCTGAGAAGTCTTGTTGGACATGTTGTGTTTGTCTGGAGCTGTTATCAGAGATGTTGTGGAGCTCCACTGTGAGGCCCACATCACACCCTCTTATCTGTACCTCATTAGTCTACACACCTTTAGTTTTACGCAGCTGCTGCCTCACCTGCCTGACAGCACCACTGTCCATCATACAGCGGCAGGTCTCATTCAGGCTGTTAGCACCACATCGGTGACAACCTGCAGCCATGCACAGCTCCAAGTGCTGCTTTTGTTCTGTTACGGCATTTGCTTGTGAAGCATATTGTGATAAAAAGCGTGAGTGTTTCCCATTAATACAGGAGGAAAATTTGACTTTGTTGCTCATTATATTATCTATCGTAAACTTATAAAAGACACTACACTGGTCAAAATGGCTGCTTAAAAATTTAATCTAGGCAGTGACATTTATGCTCCACAAATTGAATCATATGACATTATTCAAATACCAATAATATCCATCCATCCATCCATCCATCTTCTCCCGCTTATTCCGGCTGGGTCGCGGGGGCAGCTTGCTACCCAATACTCATAGCACCTGACCCCCCCTATGAACCCCTCTGCAGGTGGTGAGCCCACAGGACGGTGGACAACATGGTCCTTGATGTTAGTTCATAGGGGTAATACCACTAATACCAATAATATGTGCCACCATAATCTTAACAAAATCTATGGGAACTGTTTATATTTTGCTCTTTGTTGTTATTGTGATGTGTGAACTACTGTGTCCAAAGAATGTCCCTTGTGGATCAATACACTTTATCTAAGTCTAAGGAGTAAACTGGAGTAAATTCTCTGCTGTGAGTTTTGTGTTTGTGAAGAGAGTTTTGTCTAATCCCTAAAATCCTATGTTGTTTTTAACGGTTTTCGTCTCTGTTCACACAAAGGGTGCACAAACTCCATTTGGGACAATCCCATTGTTTAAAGGTCCTTGTGTGCAATAGGAGCCAGATGTGCTTTGTGATGACATTCTGTTTATGTTCTTAACTTGAAGTCTGTTCAGTTCTGATCAACAACCAAAAAATGTACAATTAGTAAATAATTTGTTATTTTGTCATTTTAGGATTCCGTTCAAGATTGGCCAGCCAAAGAAGCAGGTGGTCTCTAAAACGGTAAGTCTCTCACTGTAGTAGTGCACAGTGTGACAGGGGGTCTGTGTTTGATCTGGTGGTCACTTCTCTGTCTGAGCTGTGGAAGGGGCAGCGCTCGTTACATTCAGTGACAGTAAGTGGGTGTTCTCCCTTGAGAAAACCACTTCCCCTGTAATGGCTCTGGTCTGACACAGTAGAACTGCTTTGCCAGCTTCCTGTGCCCCCCAAAGCCCAGACCAGGGAGTGGGTTACAGTGAGGCCATAGTCCACAGTGACAGAGTGTGTCCTGCCTCCATGGTGGTTCTGGTCTCTGTTTAAACGTACAAGCCCACGGAACCACAGGACAGGAAGTCCTCTGCCCCTGTAACCTGACAGGCCATGACGAGCTGTAATAAGCCCAGGGACAAATGCCCTGTGGTACCCTGTGTTTACACAAAGCCATAAGGAGACACACATTCATATGACAAAGGGCTTCATGGTACTTTAATATTTTCATGTTTTTTATGTTTGTTTTATAGGATGAGAGAGACTTTGAACGAGAATATGAAAAGCTACAAAAGTAAGTATTTAGTGTCTAAGTAAGTGTTGGGTGGAAATTTTGAATACTGAATACTGGATCTGGGCTAACGCTGCTGTAGTTATTAACAAAAAAATCTCCACCCTAAAATGTTCAGCTCCCCCACAGTTCTATTTTAGTGTTTTGTATTAAATCTGATTCTCTAGAAAATGTCCTAAATGTGTGAGTCAAGAAAATGTTGAGTATCTGGCTTCACTTGCCGTGTGGCTGAGGTCAGAGGAAGTCTGAGCACATCAGAGAATGAGTGGGAGCACATTCTACTCTCAAGTCGTTTTGAGTAGGAAGGCCCTTTATCGAAAAGGTGTGGTGCCAGTAGGCCTTATACCTGCGTCACGGGAACAGGCATGTACAGGCAGTGACAGTCCACACCCAAGATCCATATTGGAACCTTTGAGGGCTTGTGTTGCCCACAACACATTTTGTTCTTAGAGCTGTCCACAGCTGCATTGTGCAACCTACCTCTTCTGACCAAAGCTGTAGACTGAAGTTGTGTTATTAGTCAATGGTTATATTTTGCTTCTTGAAATTTAAATCAAGTTCTATTTTCACTAAACATATCTTTTTAATTATACATGCAAGACAGAAGTGAGAGAAAAGATCACCTTCCGTAGAAATCACAACATTAGGATGATCCGGACTTGAATCCTGGCATAGTTGTCAGTGAGTGATCATGTGGATCTGAGCGTGGCTGCATTGGTGCAGAGGGCAGCAGCTGGTCCCCCTGAGCTCTATTAGCACCTTTTTTGGAGCGAGCTCTTAGACCTTCTCACCTGACCAGAGGAGAGCTCTGTACTGCTCATTTTCAAGTAGGAGGCTCTATCTGGCGATCCACTTTGACATGCACAGACAAGCAGGAGAGAAACTCATCATAAACCTACATGTTTGTTTGTGTTTATATGAGAGGTGTTCTCCAACTATCCAGCCATCTTTTCTTCTCAAACTGACGCAGCTTTGATATTTCTGAGTAATTATTTGAGATCAATTCATGACAAACTGTAGATTGCACAATTTTTACATTTGAAGTTAACTTAAAATTAATGTCCTTTTCTGTCATAGAAGGTAGAGGTAATATTCATGCTTGTAAGAAATGAGGGGCTTTAAGCTCTCTTGGATTTTTGTGAATTGGAGTGTAAATAATTATTCTTGCAGCTAAAGTTATGGGACCTGTTCTGGAATATATCCTTGCTAAGACCTACTCTGGCCAGGAAAGACTCCAACCAGTAGCAAAATATCATGATTTAAGTTGTGGAGGAAAGTTTCATTTGCACTAAAAATCTCAGTTGTGTACCATTAATGTATTTTGCATTTAAAAAGTCAATAAATGAACTCTCATTACTTGTATTAGTATGCCCCATTATACATTCTTACTGTAAAAACACAAAAGTTACTGTGAAGATTGTTCTGACAGATCCTCTTGAATTCAGTGCAAACAATAAGAGATAAAGTTACATCATTTTGTGTGAGTGACATTTTTGGAACAACCATCCATCTGGACTGTGCCGATTTGGTCTGAAACTATTAAAGACGGACAAGAAAAACAAAAGGGTGCAATGAATGAAAACCAGGATCAGAAAGTACTCAAAACAAATAAACAGTACAAGCATGAAATGAAAGAATGCTCTTAGACATTTCCAAACACACTCTCTTAATACAACAGTTGTATGTGCAGATGATGAAGTCCCTAAAGCAAAGCTGGAAATAAACTGGTTTTCCACTTCTCTGTCAAATGAGCATGGGTGAGATGACGCGCTGTGGCGGTCTCGGGGGATGCTCTAAACCCCTCATCTGCCTTAATTGATATAATGAATGGCATGTGTTTTCTGCCTCCAGACTGGTAATTGCTGTTTTTTTAACACCCATCAATGGAATATGCGCAGTGAAACGACGGAAGACATTAATGCTTTTGAGTGCAAATGTTGTGACAGGAACAAGTATTCTCGGTTTTGTTAATTAGGTAAAGGTTGTTGTAATAACGTTTTATGTGGAGTCAGTCATATGTGTAATTTTCATTTTTAGAGATATTTTATTTCTTTAATGACTTTTTATGTAGTTTTTTCTGAGAGTCAGCTAGGCTATGAATTAGGAACTGAAATGTAGCCTTTTCTATGTTTTGTTATAACACTTATTTCTCACCATATCTGACATATTGTTACAGCTTTGCTTTTGCTGTCAATTTTTGTGATGGTTTTTGTTTCACAGAAGAATCATGATTGTTTCTTTCTTGTCCCACAGATTGGAAGATCAGACAAAAAAACTTCACAAGGACATGAAGAAAAGCACAGAGGCTGATTTGGGTATGTTCTGCTGACAATATGTATCACAGCTATGGATTTACCATTGATCCTTTTGCCAGTAAAACTTTTTCGGGCAAGTTTTCACAAAATTGTTGCTCTACATTTTCAAATAAATTGGGTATGAAACTGTAAGTCTTACTATGTCTCAAGTAGCATTTGAGAAATGTATATATACTTAGTGGCCAAAATGGGATTTATATGCACATTTGTATTGTTTGATTCAATTGTTGGCCGCAAAAACCATGTTTACCTCCACGTGCTTACTTGGTTTTGGAGTTGTGTATTTGGAAGTCTCAGCAGACATGGCCTGTGGTGGATGCTGAGGTATGGGGGCGGAGGAGCCAGGATGGAGTCAGGGCCTTGTTCATTTCCTCTGCCCGGTGCTCTCCAATGTCTCCATCACCACAAGTTTCTGTGCTATCAGCCCTCATTATTCTAACACAGTTCATCTTCTGCCCAGGTTCTGTCTCTACAAATGACCCCAAATATGTCAACACTTGAACTGATTAAACACTCTGAGGGTAATGAGAACGATTGGCCTTTGCTCATATTGGTTAAAACTCAAGTAAGGTGTCTTTGTGTCTTTTAGGGTTGAATGCATCGTTCAGGGCCAGGAGTTGTAATTGGAACTTATCATTTCTAGAATTTACAATCTACTGACCCCTTGTGGCTGCTATTGGTATCTTTGACCCTATCCTGCAATTAGATAGAAGGTTATCTAAATCTTGGATTCAGGCTGTACACCAGAGTCACAGCACAGTAGATAGAAGATATTATATTTGCTTACAGACAATTTAAAAAACGAGCCATTACATGATCATGCTAACCAAGTTAAACCTGTAAACCAAGAGTTGCTAAAATGATCATATTTGCGAGTGCTAAACGTCAATGACGAATACACATAATTAAAATAGAAAACCAAGGCTTTTTTCCTGTTGAAAATCAGAATTCAAATTTAGAAACGGATGATTTTCTGCTCCTTAGCAAAGCCCCATTTTACACTAGAGCCTCTAATGCGATGGTGTGTCTGATACATGCAGCTCATTCATTATGACAGAGAGGCTGATACGGGGTAGCTGCCTCAACAGTGTGTCAAAAAGAGCAGATTAACTGTAATTTGTTCTGTCAATGCAGAATTTTGGTGCTCTGGTGAATCTTCATCTGTCTTTTGGTCCATAATTTTTTACACTCTGATTCCAAATTAATTTATCTATCAAGAAGGCCTTAAGTGCTCATTTGTGTGTTCATTTTGCAGCCATGTCCAAAGCAGCGGTAAAGATCTCCACAGACCTGCTCAGTAACCCTCTGTGTGAACAGGACCAGGCTTTTCTAGAGTCCATGACTGCACTGGACACGGCCATGAAAAGAATGGATGCCTTCAACCAGGAAAAGGTATAAATCATTCCATTTTTAACTTGTCCTTCTGCTATGTGTTTGTAGCAATGCTGGTATCTGGGGAAATGTCCCGGAACAAGAGGCTTCATTTGAGAAAGCATGTTCTTGAATTGTCAGTATTGCACAGACTGTGGAGTAAAAGCTGTGCGTATGTCTTTCCTTCTGCTGTACATCTGCGGCATCATCCACTATAAGCTCAGACTACTGGTTATCAGCTGTGAAAATGGATGCTTTTGTGACTCACTGTTACTGGCCAAAACTCCACAGTTAAAATAAGCCCTTCCCTTGTTGCACAGGGATGTAACTGCAACAGTAGAGGTACAATGTAATGTATTGTGATTTTGGCTTTGCTACTTTTACTTCACTACACATAAAGCTAGATACATATTCAAAGTCCTCCCTGTGTAAACAAACATGATGTATAGAGAAGTTTACTTTGTAATAGGGCTGAACGATCTATCGTTTTGGACCGAAAATCGTGATCTCAGACGATTTTGGGATTGTCAAAGTTGTGTTTTTTTGGAGTGCTCCTAACTGATCCAAGTTTTGTTTCATCAACTATTTCACACAAAAAGTGTTTCCCACAGCGCTTTATAGTTAAGGCAGCCGCCCCTACATCACTCCAAACCATGTGACTCCTCCGTGCACTCCCCTTTAAACTCTTTTTTGCCGTGGTATATTCACGGCAGGTTTAGTTCTGGTGTAGTCCGCTTGTTTAGAGCTAGTTTAGTCCTGGTTTAGACCTGGTGTAATCTTGGTTTTGTCTTGGTTTTGTCCTTGTTTAGCCCTGACTTCTGGTGTAAGTCTTTGTTTAAAAAAGGCGTTCACTGTTTTTGCTATAATTTTTTATAATGTATAAATGTATATTAATATATTTATTTATATATATATATATATATATATATATATATATATATATATTTATATATATAAATGTATATTAATATATTTATTTATATATATATATATATTTACAGAAGTATTTTGGTGCTGAGTCATGGATGATTTACCCATCTATTTTAATGTCTGATGTATTTTGTAGATGGGAAAAATTCAAGTTTACTTTAAATTAAGACATAGATGGTTCTTTTAGTTCTTCAGTTATAATAACTGCTGTAGCACAAGCACTCAATGTAGACTATTTATGGCATGTTTTTTTGTTAATAAATAGGACTGCATTTGAAATAAATTCTTGACTCTAGTTTTCATTCTTGCATTAGAGGTATGGAATTTAGTGTTTGAATGGTATGATGCAAGTTTCTGTGATGTTTGCAAATGTTCATGTGCACTGAAACTTGATTTGACAAAAATCGTGGATGAAATCGAAATTGCAATATCTGCCAGAAAAATCGCAATTCAATTTTTTTCTTAAAGGGATAGTGCGGCATTTTTGACATGAATCTGTATAGCATCCCCGTCAGCAGTGTCGTGCATCAACACTGACTTACCTCCCACGGTGAGCCGAGTTCTTCCCCGCTTTCTGTGCTGATGAAAGTTGTCCGGCAAGTTGGCTGGGGTCATGAAAATAAAGCGTTTTTCTTCTCAAAACAATGTGTGTTCAAAAGAGTAATATTTGCCTCACAAAACGTGAACGGAAAAAAAGTCAGACCTCATAATCTCTTGGTACTATTTTATCTCCGGTACATATCACTGCGCACTGTCGCCAGGTGAAGCCGCACCTGTTTCACTGTGTTTACTGCCCGGAAAGTAACGACAACATGTGCGACTACAACACAGATGATGAAGACACTGCCTTTAGCACAGAGCCAAGGGGAGATCTTTGTGAACCCGAATATACTCATACCCAAATTTGCCAGATGGAGTGGTCAGAGTGGACAGAGTGGTACAAGTTGACGCTGGATTTTTGTTGTTGCATCCTGGATAGTCACAAGTCCGCACCATTTTTTTATATACATTCTTATAGATCTTTTATACTTATTGCCGTAGCTCTCACATTAGTTCTCTCGCGTTGCGGCAGTCAGCAGTCTGAGCACATAAACAATGCTGAACTACTGAAAAAAGTTTTGGATTCGTGCACGGCTGTCATCTGGCAGAGAGAAAATAGTACCAAGCGATTATAAGGTCTGACTTTTTTTTTTTCCATTCAACGTTTGTGATGTAAATGTATCACTCTTTTTGAACACACATTGTTTTGAGAAGAAAAACGCTTGATTTTCATGACCCCAGCCAACTTGCCAGACTACTTTGGTCAGCACCGAAACCGGGGAAGAACTCTGCTCACCGGACACTGCCGGGAGGTAATTCAGTGTTGATTCACCACACTACTGCCAGGGATGCCAGATTCATGTCAAAAATTCTGAACTATCCCTTTAAAATCATTCAGCCCTACCTTGTAACATTTTGTAGTAGAAAGTAAGCCATCTGTTTGACTTCATGGAGTTGATCATTTTTGCCTGGAATGTTCCAAATTTGCCATTAAACTTGTGTATCTCAGCGGCCACTAGTAGGTGACATCATGCTTTTCAAGATAATAATTTAGCAACCAAAAACTTCTTTTGGATAAATGTAAGAATGATCAGTTTAATGCCGTGGAGCATTTCAATAAATCTCCATGGAGACAAGCAGGTGGTGGACCTTCTAGAGAGTTACAGTGTACCTTTTAAGTTGTATTGTATGTTATAAGTTGTAGTTGTAAGTTGTAATGTATTTCTAAAAGCAACCAGGGGATACATGTTTATTTATTTTGATTCCCATAGCTTGTTCAGTGTTTTATCTTGGTGTGCTCCACTCTCGCTTCTGCTCTTGAAGAAAATGTTACTCTAAAAATGCGTTTCTTTCCATGACTTGAAGCTCATTTCTCCAGTTGCTTATATGGGCGTTTGTGCTCTCCAAAAGCTCTTGTTTGCTTGTCAAGCTGCCTGGCACTGTTTCCTGGGTGTGCTTTTGTTTGGAGGAGAGTCTTTGCCACAGGTAGTCCTGTGAATCATAGTGGCACCGTATGTGTGGCTCCTTCAGGCACTACCATGTCAAGGGTAGGCTCCTCCTCAGACTGCTCTCTCTCATCCATCTGTGTTGTCTTGACTCATTGCTCTGCTGTTATCTTTTCTGTTTTTACATTTACGCTCTTTAAATATTGCTCTTTCCTTGACCATTTGTTTTATACCTTGTTTTTCCCCTTAACACATTTTTACTGGTCCTGCATAATCTTAAGAAATGACTTATTATTAATACATTATGCAAATTGTCAACATTGCCTCAAACTCATTTAATAGTTGAATTTTGATGTGAAAAGTTGAAATTGCTGTGGTAATAGATTTTCTTTCTGTATTTGGCCCTCAGCTCGTCAGATTTTACAGGGGCATTTCTGAGTGACTAGACTGAGCCGACTGTGGGCTGGGCTGTGGGTTTTGACCCAGGGCCTGTGCTAAGGACTTGGTCAGATGCCCAGCAGTGTGCCTGTGCCAGCTCCATGGTTTTCAAGAGAGACACATTCACATTCTTTACATTTTATAGAGTATCTATTTGGTTTCACTCCATCTGTCGCCTCTCATTAAGTACAATGGCCTCTCACTTACTTGGCATTTATCATTTTTCCTGCCTTTTCCAGATTTATCTTGTTGTAGTGTAGTTGACAGTGAATGAGCGAGACACTTTGTTCTTGTATCATTTTCACCTGTGGAGCACTAGAGTCCTCAGCTTGTATCAGTCGCTCACCGGTTTGATCCAGAGTTGATTTTGACAGGCAGGTCACACCTGATTTTCTCTGCTGCTTCTTTTTTTGGTCTTTAAAAAACTCAAGCTAAAACTGCTTGTGCGTTTGTCCTCACTGTACGCTTAGGGCGAAGTAGTGATTTAGTTCATTTTTACCTAGTTCTCTGGAATATCACCTCAGGTTTGCTAGGTGCGTACAAATCAGCACTACATCTCTCCTTCTTCAACCCTAAGCTAACTGTTGATTCTGACGGCACTAGCTCTAAAGCTTATTGCTTAGCAAAACAGACACAAAAGCATCCAGCCTTTGCTCTTTTCTGTGCTGAGCTGAGCAGTTGCGCCGCAGGCCCTGTGAGTGAGAGAGCCAGCAGATAAAACGTGCAGCGATAATGAAGGCAGCAGTGGCCCGGGTCTGTGTGTTTATTTGTGGGGCTGAGGAGGGCGCACAGCCCCGGCGGCGCACTGCTGCTGAAGCAGAGCCCCAGTGAAGATGGCGCCAGCGCGGCAGAGGATGCTCCGTTTGGAGGTGTATTGATTTCCTCTGCGATCTGTGTGTATTTTTGGGAGGCCTGTGTGCCGAGATGGCCTCTGCCCCGTGACTCACTGATGGAGACTGGTGCTGGAGCGCTGGCCTCAGGCTCTGCGGGCCCCAGAGGAGCAGAGCTGCCCCCCCTCTCTGTGGGAAGGGGCAGAGGGTAGAGGGCACCAGCATGCTTAAGCAAATCTGCTGCTGTTATTCTCCCTCCTCACCACATGCTCTCACCTCACAAGCGCCGCTCAAGCCAGAGAGGGGGGGAGGAGGGGAGGGGAGGAGAAGAGAGGGAGAGGGGGGCTGGAGCGGCTGGTGTGAATATGTAAAGCAAAGGATGTGAATTCCCATGTACTTATTGTTATTGGTGCTGTGTTTTCCCTCAAACCACAATCAACCATTTTGTACTTGGAAGTCTGCCTGTGTGAAGCAGTGAGCACTGCAGCATGTTCTTGTAGATGGTTGGGGCATTTTCACAAAGCACAGCTGCGATCTTGTTTGCTTCTTCATGTGTGATTGACTGTCCTTCCAGTAGCTACTGAACATATGATTAGCAGAGCTGTTCTCATGCAGCTGACTGTTCAATCTTTTTGCTTCACATTCTGCTCTTTGTAATGTGCTATCTTAGCACTGCTTTACTCAGACATCTCGCGCTCATTTTAAATCTGCAATGTAAATGGTCTTTGAAACTTTTTAATTTAGTTTGAACTTCTGTCAGAGACTTGGAGCCCATGCTTTAGGCTTTAGGATGAGCTGCTCTTTTCCTCTTTACCTCCTCCCAGCTTCCACTGTCAGCTCTGCTAACTGAGCACAGAATGATAAAAATGTTATTGTTAAATGTGTGTTTGTTTGCAAAAAGTTTCATATTGTAAGGCAGCCCACCCTTGACAGGATTTGAAATCAGATGGGTTTTACTTTCATGTTTGTCCCTTGACAGTTCAATCCTTTTGTATTTCAAGCTCTATGAATATTCAGCTTTTCCTCCTCAGGGTTCGTGTATAATAAGAGTCAACGTCACAAAAGTTTCTTTACAATCCCCCCCCTTCCCCTCCGGTCCCACTATTTTCTTGAGTGCTCATTTTGAAAATTACACTATTGTTTGTGCTCCAGTATTTGTTTGCTAATGAGCCAGAGATGTAGAAGCTAGTTTAACTCCTGTTTTGATATAACATGTTTTGACAATGAATATTAATATCTGATCAAACTTCTCTTTCTTTAGAAGTTCTCATTTTTCTGTTAACTGTTGCAGGTCAACCAGATACAGAAGACTGTGATTGATCCTTTAAAGAAGTAAGTCTTTTTCTAATCATGCTAAATTTGTGAGTGTTTAGACAATGACCATAATGATTGAATGTTGTGTTTTGAATGATGTGTTTTGTTTGTTCTTTTTTGCTTTATAACTCCATTTTGTTTAGCTATTCTGTTAGCTTTATTTTACTCTGTGGATAATGGCCACATAAAATGGATTACTTAAGCAAACTTGGGCGTAATTACGTAAAATAATTACTGCATGACTACCTTAGCTTACTGAATGAGCAGGTTATGCTGCTGTACTTATGCTTTTTTCTTCTCTGGCATGGACTTATTCCAAGGTGCAAAGGCCAGGATCCACCAGACTAAAAATCTATTTAAAATGGTTGCAAAAAGAGCTTATTGAAAAGAATTGAAACCTTATTTTAGTAATTGCACTTTTATGTTTGATTTTATTGTTAATTAAATATTTTACCAGTATTACCCACTCATAGGATGTGCTGACAAAGATGGCCCAATTTGTACAATGGACAGAAGCGATAGTGTTGGCATTCTGTAAGCTTTTCAAAGTTAAACGTGGTCAAATTCAGTGTTATTATCTGTTTTGTTTTAGCCAGTCAGTGTGATGATCTATGCAGTAATAATGAGACTGAAATAGTCATACTCCTGTGGATGTGGCATGTCTGGTGGAACATTTATTTGGTTTTCTTTCCTAATACTCAGCCCCATTCAAACAGTGAGAGCTCTTCATTCCTAAAAGCTACTCCACAAACACACAATACAAAAACACACACCAACACATGCAAAGCTGCAAGGGCTGATGGGAGTGGCTGGACTGTCCCACTCAACTTCCGGAGCACTAGTTAAGGTTTTCTTCCTCCCGCAGACTCCTCCCAGCACAGAAACACATGGTTCTAAAATCCAGCTGTTTTTATCACTTATTATTCAACTTCAATTTTATACTTTTTCTTGTAATTTTGGACAGAGTTGAATTTATAGGAAATATCTGACCATATGAATGAGAGTTAACCCTTTCATCTTTTGCATGAATTCTGCTGTCAGAGATTTTAAAAGAATGGAATGGTTCTAATTTCCTCTTCCTGGTGGGCGGCAGGCGGACGTGTAGGCAGACTCACAATATGGCAAAGGGCCCAGCTCCTTTGAGCTCAGAGCCGTGGATTGGCTAAGAGCTGTCTGTGCACGCATGGACACAAACACAGGGCCACTTTAGATGACAAAGTTGGGATTTATATAAGTTTTAATAGAAAAGGAAGTCCATAACATACTTGGAGACAACTAGACCTGAGCACTTAACTTTCCCCTTAAAATCACACTGCATTTGTTTATCAAAGAGTCGCTTTGGAAAAGTAAGACAAAGACTTTACTTTGAGCATCCATTAAGATTCCATTAGTCTTTCTTTAATGAAGAATCCTCATTGTTTACCCGAAATCTGTTGGTGATCCTGTGTCACTGTGAAGAGGAGAAAAGCTAAAAAGGAGACAATTAATGTTAATGGAAGAGCTTGAATGGCCTGGTGGTCTGTATGTGGCATTCTGTGTCTCTACTTGTGTGTGCCAGTGTACATAAATAAACTAAAAGAGGCTGCAGCCCCTACCTCCCCACATTTGTTCTTTGTCTCTCAGGCCCAAATGTGAGTCTCCTCCACTCAGCGGGGCCCTGGAGTGACATGGTAGTGTTTATGTGTGGAGAGGGGACTGCGTGGGTTTGAGGCATTTGTGTTATCTGGGCCTTCTAACCCACTGCGCTCCGCTTTGTTACTCTTCTGAGCCAGATAGAAGTCAAGCCTGTTTGGTCAGGACAGGGCGGGGGTCTCTAAGCACGGAAACCAGCTACTGTTCATTTTAGTTTTCTGAATGATACTCTCACCCTTACTGGGACAGGCAGTGATTTGTGCACTCAAGCATCTCATTTATTATTGTTAGTCTCTAGTAAATATGTGTAATCATGTTGATCTGTTGTTATAACAGAAACATGCTGAGACAGATCAGACTTTCTCTCAGGTTTCTGTAGCCTTTCCCTAAGCATGTACGTCACATGTTCTCTCAGGACTTCTGATATATCAATGGGCATTTTAACTATTATAGTAGTGTCTTTGCTCCATTATGTCAGGGGCAGTACACATTACGAGACTGGGGGAGTTGTGAGCAGACTTGGCTGTCAGCTGAGACTGGCCTGTCTGTGGACTGGCAGTTGCCCATAAACGTACTCTTTAGTCCAGATGCTATTTCTATCCCGTCTTCTCACTATAGCGACCAGTCAGAGGCAAGCGTGGCCCCTGCGCAACCCTCCAAACCACATCCAGACAGGACTGGCCACAAGTGCAGTCCCAACAAGAAACGGAAGTCGTGCTCTGAGCTCTTAAAGGTGTAGATAAAATGTGTGTGCTCATGAGCTGGAGGACTGTCCTGAAACAGCAGAATGAATGTGAGGAGCTTAAAGCGTTTCACTCTGAGCTTAGTCTTGTCTGCGGCTGCTCCAGACCCAGGACAGTGCCATGATGCTTCAGGTGAAACGCTCTTGTGAAGAGCGCGGAGCCCCCTTGTCATTCAGGTTGCTGTAGTGAATGTGGCCCATCATAGTGCAGATCAGTCATGCCTGGAGGCCTAAAGGGCTATTGCATAATCCTTTGGCACTTGAAGTATGTTTACATTGGAACAGATAGTAGACTTTGGGCATCCACCCCTGCCGTAACTGGGCTAAAGAGGTGTTTTATAAATAGCGGTAGCGCGTGGGCTGTGGGGTTGGGCTCTGTGATGTCACTCTACTACAAGACCACTCCTTGCCTAACTTCCTGTTGAAAACAATTCCTGCTTGTCTGGGTCTGAGCCTCAGTGCACATTACTTTGGGCCTCTGCCAAAGCTGCGGTGCATTGGCAGCCTCGCTCGAGGAATTCAGTCCACAGGTTATGGAGGGTACCTAGCATCCTGCACACAGCAGGACAGCATTGGTGGAAAAGAACAGAAGTGAAAGTAAAATTTTTAGATACATGTGTTTTACTTAAGTTAAATTTTTACTTCATCTGATTGCAGGTATCTGTACTTTTTAGTCCAATACATTTTTTTACCGGGACTGAAAAGTAGAAAGCACTTTTCTTTACTCGCTGAGGGGTTGTTTTTTTTTAGCACGTTCAAGCTTTGAGCAAACAAAAATGTATACTTAAAAAGATATTAATTTGCTTCTGCCAATGAAATATCACCACAGTTCTTTATCAACAACACTGCATTTGACCCATAAAAGTAGTAAAATACTTTTCTTACTCAAAGTACAATTTAAAATGGGTGCTTTAATACCAGCACTGCAGGGCAGAGGCTGGCATACAGAGAAAGGTAAATGATGTAGCCCACACATTGGAGTAGCACAGTTTTAAGTATCTGCCTTGAATGATGGTGTGCCTACACAGATGATGAAAAGCTTTACATGAGTCATTCAAGAGATCACTTTCACTACTCATGTTTCTGTCAGCGCCACATGTCACACCTGTGCTCCACTCGCACACTTCAAAACAAATCAATAACAGCAGTGTTTGGACTCCAAAGGCCCAATCTGTTCATTATTATCAATTTGTCCAATTATCTGCTAAAAAGCTACATTGTGTTAATGTGATATTTCTGCTTGATAACTTCATATCATAATCATAAATCATAAAACTGCATTGAAAGCTTATCCTATAACATTTCTACTTTGTACAGAAAACTGCCACAAAATCAACGCAACAAGTCCCAGGATGGAGCTTAGACTCCTGTTGCTAAGTTACAGATGAGTGTTTTCCTATTTTTAGTGCTGAAGACAAGGATTCTCATTGCAAGAATATATTTTCATTAGGAACATGATAATTGTCACAAAATAAATTGTACTGTGTCATTTTGAACAATAATTGGATAATGGAGTAGAAAAAGATAAATGCAAAGCTGTCCTCTGGGGTTTGAGCATACTCTGTCAATACGTTCTAAAGAGCAGTTTTGTTCATTTGGAATATTTTCATTAAAATCACTTAAATCAGACACATTAAATCAGTTATTTTTGTGTGTCTAAAGTTTTTCTTAAGTAGACTTGTTGAAAAGCGGATTCATTAGTGTGCACTTGTTATTGCAGGTATAGTGGCATTTTCCCAAGCCTGAACATGGCAGTGAAGAGGCGGGAGCAGGCTCTGCAGGACTACAAACGGCTCCAGGCCAAAGTGGAGAAGTATGAGGACAAGGAGAAAACTGGACCTGTCATGGTCAAGCTGCACCAGGTACAGTGTGCAATGTGAGCTCTCCTCACGGTGCTCATGGTGAATTGTGTGCAATGGGTGAAAGAGACACAAATGCTGACTGGATATGAACAAAAATAGTTGAGCACATGCATACAGTACATGTGCGCTCCCTCACCCACGCAAGCAACCAGCTCTCAAGTAGTGCTTTTCAAGCGGCTCTGCAGTGCATATACAGCCATGTAATAGAGAAATGGAGGCACACACACACGGCCACTTCAGAAGTGCACATTACCAACAGCACTGCTGTGTAGCTGCTGCCTTTAACTCCCACACACTCCAAGGAAAGCTCTGTCAGGGGAACAAAGCCCAAAGAGGCCCTACATCACGGCCCTTTGAGACCTGTGCTCAGCCCATTTCAATATAATGTGAAATCTGAATGTGTTGTAGTCACCTGTGTTTCAATATAGCACCCTCTTGTCCATTGTCAGTAATAAAAAGAAATTCTCACACTTTCATTGTGTATTCCATAACTGCATGCCTACAGTAGGCTTCCCACCAATACATTCACACAGATCACTGGTGCCGAGTCCACTCACAGCCAAGTCTGCCCACATCACCCACTCCTCCTCACTCTGCTCGTGATTACAGCCTTTTTTACATTGCTTCTCTGTGGGAAATAGGCAAAGGCCTTTTTAAATATTTCAAAGTGAGCCATAAATATGGGTTCAAACTTTTAAAAATCATTTTTAAGTGTAAAACATTGTGGAGTCCACTAATCATGTGTGTATGTTTAACCCCCTGTGCAGGCCCGAGAGGAGCTCAGACCCGTTCGAGAAGATTTTGAGGCCAAAAACAAGCAGCTGTTGGATGAAATGCCCAAGTTCTACCACAGTCGGATTGACTACTTCCAGCCCAGCTTTGAGGCTCTTATCCGAGCACAGGTGAGCGGCTGTCACAAAAGTATAATTTCTAAATCTAAGTGAATGCTGAATGAATGTATAAAAGTATAGGCGATGCTGACTGTGCCTGTTCTGCACAGGCCTAATGTTATTAGTGCAGCCCACTCCAGTGCTTAGTCCTGGTCTCTGGCTCCACAGCCCTGACACAGAGGAGCGTCCCTAAAGCAGCTGGGTGTCCCATGGTGCCCCCTCCTCCCACGCTCTGCCAGGCCCTGTCATTTCCTCTTTGGGACTAGCACTGGCACACTCCTAATTATACAATTACATTATCACAGACATAATGACAATTATGACATTATATGATGTTCTTTGAACTGAGAGTTAATAAATCAGTCTAAACTGGCAACCGCAAATGCTCTAGAAAACCCTGGCTAGGCCTGTTTTACTTTTCACCCTTGTGTCCATCTTGAGTTGTGCTTCTTGCTGCATTAGGCTCATGAATGAGCGCACACATGTTTACACACAGGCACACGTGGGAGGCCTGAGGACCTCAGTGCAGTGTCCATGCTCCACTCCCTTCTCGAGCGCCTCGGACAGAGCACAGAGCTGCTTTTGTTGTTTTGTTACGCCTGTCCATTCAGGCTACAAATGGGTGTTCTCACTCTGTCCACCTGTATATGTTAGCAGCTACGGCATTTCCTGGTTTAAATGATTTGGGCAAGCTCCAAAACAGATCTTAAAAAGCCGTTGTACTCATGTTAGGGCTTAACAAATACATTGTTCAATTATTCATCATATAGTGTTCAGAGAGGTCAGAAGTCAGTTCAGCCCCTTGCTGTAAATATTCATGCTCAGACTGAGTGTGTGTAATGCCAGACAGCAGTCGTGTAAATGAAAGCCCCTTTTGGCCCATGGGCTCTTGGCGAGTAGGTGGTCACCAGGAGCAGTGTTTATCTCTGGTGGTGTCCAGACTAATTATAAAGCAGCATGTCTTTGGTGAGATGGTCACCCAGACACTCACTGATCTGGTCTATATTATCATCACTGCTTATAGGGACATTTCCGATGGCTCTGTCAACAAGCTACTTTTAGGGGAAAATATCCGCTTTACCCCCACAAACAGTAGTAACCCAATACTTAACTCCCCACTTTTGTGGTTTACGTGGCAAATATTGGTCTAAACACACAGTGCATTCAAGCAGAACTCAAAAGTCTTTGCTTCTGTTCCAGAGGACACTGCGTTTTCCCAGGATAAGATAACATAGTAGTATTCTGATTTTAAGCGTAAATAGATCCAATCTTATGGCATTGTAGCACCCTAATGTAGGTGTTACAAAGACATAATGTTGCAGGTGACCCTCAAGACTCACAATCTCACATGAATAAATAAATATTGAATTGTGCTGTGTGGGTTTCACGGGGTTGTAGTTCCCAGTACTTTCTCTGCCTACTCTTCTGCAGTCTTGTAATGTGATTAAAGTCTATTAATCATCAAAGGGGCTCTCTGGGGAGCCTGACTCATGAACTAAGGGGAAGAAGCAGAGGTGGGAAGTGTCAAGAAAGCTTTCAGTGAACACTTGCGATCTTGTGTTCAGACTGGAAGAGGAAAGCAGGGTCACTACCCATAGAAGTGCTGGGTTTGGGGGGTTTATCACTATTGTTTGATATCAGTGGGTCTTGTTCTCTTCTGGAATTACTTCTCATTAGGAAGGCTGAAGAGTCCACCAGCTCCCGACTTGTAAGTAGCGCCAGATGAGATTGAGCGGAAATGAGTTGCTTTGGCACGGTCTGACGCTTTGGTAAAGGACTTCTCTAATCTGATGTTCTTGTGACCCACAGGTGGCGTATTTTACTGAAATGTACAACATTTTCAACGACTTGACGGAGCAGATAGATCAGGCGGGTTTGACGGACGAGCAGAGAGAGAAGGAAACGGAGGCCAAACTCAGTGAGCTCCGAGCTTTGTCCATTGTAGCAGATGACTGAGAGGAAACTGCTCAGGCCTTTCAGTGGAACTAACCTTGACTCTTGCGTTCATCTGTGGCCTTCACTCCTTGGTTTTGTCTTTTTCTTGCCGGGCACTCCAGTTATTCATTTTACCTGTTGTGATGCCATATCGAGTAAAGCCATTAACCAAATGTAGCATTGAAAACCCTAAAATATTTTTAATCTCATCTGCAAATGTATCACTCATTGATTTGTCTGTCTTCATAAGGCTCAAAAGCAACACACATTTAACTCAAACAAAAACTTAGTTGAACATTTTGGTGTTGTCCACTTATTATCAGTAATGCTGTATGTTTTTTTAATTTTTTTTTATATATCTATTTATTATTTTTCTAACTGTCTTTGTAACTGGTGTAAAACGTGCCTACAGAGTCCTAACATGGACTTCTGACCTGGCTGTTTGTTAATGAAAAAGAGTCGTGTGACATCGCCGTGTCAGCCGCCTTCATATTCAAGTGCAACGAGACGCTCCACTGTCCAACTCAAAGGCTGGGGCGCCATCTAGTGGCTTGTAAAGGCGATGCCTTTGCGTGTGTTCTTTGTTCTAATCTTGTCCTCCATTGTTTATGTGGAAGGAATAATAACTGACCACATCAACTCAACTTGATCACGTTGTGCTTTTGCAAAATACAAAAACTACAGTATGCAAATTGTCATAGAAGGGAATCCATTTATTGTATTTAAATCATGTCTCTGGTGCATTTTAATAATGAATAACTTTTAATGAAGGTGTTTTGAGTCATTGTAGGTTTGTTATTTATATGCTTAAATTGATTATTAAGCTTTGACTCTTTAAAACTTACGTGCTATTTCAGTCAAATTACAGCAGGTGTACTGTTGTATTTTTCAAAAATAAAATGCTACATTTAAACATAAGTGATCATTTATTCTTTACTGATATCAGTCTGTTACAGATGTACAGTATTTACACTTGGTCAATTATTAGTTTGTGTTACATTTCTTACTGGTTTATAAAAGCCTTTACAAAGCAATATTTCATTAAAAAAGTTATGGCAATAAAAACATGTTTCATCTTGTCAAGCCAGCATTTACATTTTATGCACTTGATAGAAAAGTGTTACAGTGTTGTCCTTTGTACTTTAAGCAAGTTTCCTAAAATGTTACATTTTAAATTAGTGCCATGTCAGGCAAGTAGACGCCCAGATTTCTGGTCTCTTATGTAAAGGTGAAACATTATTTGAAAGGTGCAAAATATGAACCCAAACCACATATACACTCACAGATGAGTTAAGGCTGAAATAGGTGAATAATGCATTATTAGATTTAGCTTTAACTCTTGATTCCAGTCTTACTGTACATGGCTGAAAGCTGCTCTTGAAAAACTCTGCGGATGTCTGTGCGTCTGCTTTTAAGTGTTGGTGTGAGGAGGCCGTTGGCAATGCTGAACATCTCTGGGTGCAAATACAGATCCTTCACCTTGAATATGAGAGACACATTCAGATCATTTGTACAAGAGAAGCTAAACAAAAAGTGATCAAACAATGCTAACCTGCTCAAATGACTTCAACCCTGCTTCTTTTCCAACAGCTTTCATGTCTTCCAGCACAGCGTTCTTAACATCCTAGAGAATGATATTTTTTCAATTAAACACAAGTCTATTGCTGAGTGTATATTGTTGAATGTAACAATTCCTCTTACAGGGTTCTGGCACAGTTCTTGGTAAGCTCCCACAAAGCCTCGTTCTTTGGCCCAGTCAACAAACACCTCTGGGTCAGGCACCACTATTCCTATGAGGAATGACTAATGGAGGACAACAAATACAAAATTGTGTATAATACATATAGCATTATGAAGTACATTTTTCCAGTCTTACTTCCAAACTATCTCCATGCACAAAAACTTGGAGGACAGGAATACAGCGCATGTAGACATTTTCTATCTTCTCTGGAGCAATATATTCCCCTTGGGACAACTTAAAAATGTGCTTTTTCCTGTCAATAATGCGTAAAGTACCATTCTAGAAAATCACAGACATACAGATTAATAGTAATTGAGAAAATGACAAAAAATTCACAATCAGTATTAATCATCTTACAGGAAGCCACTGGCCCACGTCTCCGGTGTGAAGCCAGCCATCACTGTCCAATGCCTCAGCTGTTTTCTCTGGGTCCTTCAAGTAGCCCTTGAAGACACTTGGGCCTCTTGTGCAGATCTAGGAATTAAGTTTGTAAATAAATTCTAATAAAAATGGAAATCTGGTTTAGAGAGGGGGATAGAATTTAAAAAGCCACTATTGATCTTGAGAGCTTAGTTGTCACAATACTATACCTCATCAGTCAAATTCATATGACTCTTTTGGTCACATGTTTTATGGACGCCATTTGTAGCACTTTTGACCAGTCACAGGATACGAAATGTTGTGATGGAGGCAGCCGTCCTATTTTTTTTTATCTCTTACAATTTGAAAAGTTAATGTGTCTCAAAGCTCACCTCTCCTTCTCCATTCTTGGCTAAATAGTTCATTTCAGGAATATCCACCACTTTAACCAGGGAACCAGGCAATGGTGCACCAACATGACCTTAAAACAAATTTGGACAACTGGTAGATTTTAGACTGCACAATAAAAAATCTGACACTATATGCACCAGTGTGTACCTGCTTTCCAGTCTCCAGGCATAGAGAAAGTGCAGCCGGCGGTGCACTCAGTCTGGCCATAGCCCTCAAATATGAGGCAGCCCAGAGTGGCTCGCAGGAATGACAGCACAGTGGGGGAAATGGGGGCAGATGCAGTGAGGGCAAAACGGAGATTACCACCAAGAGTAGCCTACAGGTAACACAAAATATAATCCTAGCAGACACATACCCATCAATTCTGTAATTGACACTGAGTAAAATGTGAGATCAGTTTGTTATATTTTTTTCTAGCATCAAAGTGATAAATAGAACCAAATCAAGTGGGTGATTACATGTAAAGTAAAACCAAAATGATGTGTATGTTTTACAAACCTGAATCTTCTTGAACACTAGCATGTCCCAGAGGCTGTTGTTGCGTACAATTCCACTGCTGAGCTCTGCTAGCTTCTTTCTTACAGCATAATTCAACAAAGCTCGACGCAAAGGAGAGGTCACTGAACCTTGGATCTGAAACAGTACACACAAATATAACTTTAAAAGTACACTGTGTAGCTTTTTGGTTCGGGGCTCAGTCATCTGCATATTTCCATGGATATGTCATGAGTCTGCTTAAAATGTTCCACAGTATGACATTAAACAGCTCTACCTTACAGTCATTCAATTAATTTAAAAAAATGTATTAAAGTGGTTTTGTAGCACAAAAATACATGGAAAGTTGATCTGGTTTGGTCTCCATGAAGATAGAAAGGTTTAATGCCATACTGTGAAACATTCCATATGAAGCAATAACATCTCCATGAGGAAAAGCATTTGATGGGAAAAGTAACAGGAAAAGTAACAAAATGCACCTTTAAGTCTACAGTAAGATTTACTTTTAAAATGCACAAAAATGTGACAAACCTTGTCATAGATCCGATTAAGTAAACGAGGTACAACAGGAAAGAAGGTCGGCTTGAGAGTTTTGATGTCGTCCATGAGGAGAGAAATGTCACCTTGGTAGAATCCAACACGAGCCCCATGACAGAACATGGAAACCTGAAACATATGTCATATTAAACACTATTTAACAAGAGTGCACACAAAGGCAACCACAAGCAAATAACTATACATTTAAAACATCTATTCAGACATGTGTTAATGAGATGTTACTCTCATGCAAACTGGCATCATTTGAGATTTGGGGTCACACAGTGTTTCTTGTTTTGAAGCATCAAAATTTAGACTAAACTGGGACTAGAACTAGGCCTGTCATGATAACAAATTTTGAAGCACGATATTTTGCTACAGAGAAATACTGAGATAAACGGTAATACTTTATGCCACTGACACAACGCAGCTGCAACAGATAAATAGCCACAGAAATGATTTATTCTACTTTCCACAGCTAAAATCTTACCTTATTACATAAAATGGCAAAAATCTCCATACTGTTGCAAAGAGAAGTACCCACCATAAATCCTGAGCCCCAAGATATCACCAACTATCATATGTTGAACGATAAGTTGATATAGTACCGGTAGTTATCGTGACAGAGCTAACTAGAATAAGACCAAACCAAGTCTACATCAAGACCTAATTTGGACATGTGTGAGCCCACAATAGCATATATCCATAAAAAATAATGTGTGAGAAGAATGATATCTACCTGGATCATCCTCTCAAACATATGGGCGAGGGGTAAATAGGAGATTGACACATCATCTTGTCGAATCACAAAATAGCCCTGTGAGATTAGAGAGTATAAAATGAGCAGTGCACCAGGGACAGATAAAGTTCAGCACAACTTCTCCAATCTTTATGCCATTAGTTAAACAACCTTGCAGCGATGCGCACAATCACACAACCAATTAATCATACCATTAGGCACAGCGGGTAATGGGACGATTAAGAGAGGAGACAAATTGTTGTGAGGGACGATATCTGGAAAAAAGCTGTTCTCAATTAGTGCAGAAGTGTAGACACAGACCTCCAGGATCTTAATAACAGAGGAAGTGTTGGAGGCGATGTTGCCGTGGGTGAGCATGGCTCCCTTAGGTTTTCCTGGAAAAGAAAAATAAACAGGACATTACAAGAGTGCCACACAGAAAAGTACAGCTTGTTAGTGGGCAAAGGAGGACACTTGTCTAATGATATGGAGTCATTATGCAGATGGTAACAGACACTACCTGTGGTGCCGCTGGTGAAGCAAACTACTGCCAGATCCTCAGGCTTGGGCAGCTGGAGCAGGCAATAAAATATAACAATGTAATTATAACAGACTTCCTCCACTGTTAATCATATCTTTATAACGCTAATCATCAATAAAGCTGTCATCCCAGCAGTTACAGGGCCATAAGGTATTTACTGTTTAATGAAAAAGGCAGCGAACTCACCACAGGATCTCGGAGGTTCTCTCTCCCCAGTTCCTGACAATAATAACGAGTCATTTAAAACAAATCAGATGAAAGGAAATTACTACTGGAAACTTCCTTACTATGAGCTGAGTGTACTTAAGCACTTCCACATCACATTTCTTGGCTCGCTCCATAAATGTATCACTGAAATCATTGAAGAGGACCAGGCAGGACAGTTTCGGAGTCACGCCTCTCTCCTTGTTCTCCAAAAGTGATGCTGCTTTTTCCTCATGGTCACAAATTACCAATGAAATCTCAGCTGAAAAACACAAGGAACTGGGTTTGACTATGTGTATTGGGGCAAAACAAAAGTGCTCAAAGTATTGACAAAGTTTTGAAATACCAAAAATTAAGATGAGCATTAAGCAGCAGCTCATGGGGTGTTCTCAGTCTGGTTATTATGTAAGTGTAGTATGTTAAGTGTAGTAAGTATAGCTGTTAGTATAGAATATAATAGTTAAGCAACAAGAAAACCATTAATATTTTGATAATAACAGGGGTACAGAACAAGATTTTTTAAAGAGACTTGGTTTGGTCTCTGACAGTATGTGTTTAATATTAGCATCATGCAATACAGGCCAATGTTCAGCTTACCCAGATCGAGGATATGCACCATTGCTTCCAGCCCTAGAGTTTCATACAGAGGCACCACTACCATTGAATAAGTGTAACACGCCAGTTCTGAGATTGTCCACTACTTCCAGTAGAGGGCGACAGAGACAGAAAGACACAACATTTGGTCAGGCAAATACATATTCAATCATAGGAACACAAAACAGAGAAAATTAACAAGCATTTGTGTCTTTAGAAATTAATCTGTTAAACTGATCAATACATGTTTCAGGACAGGAAGTATAGATGGTGGTAGTAAATTATTTGCCCTTACTATTTATCTAACTAGTAATAACAAGAGAAATGTGAATGACAGCAAACGCATAATAGTCAATCTTGAAGCAGGTTTCCTGTTCTTTGCTTCATCTCATGAGTCACAGGCACTCATACTACTGTAATTATGTATTGTTTATTTGAACAGGGATAGATACACAAACATAGATTAATTCAGTAATCAGATGCAGGTATCACACTGTTTGTAGCCTAGGTTAATTCGCAACACCAGTCCCCAAAAGGGCTTTTAAACTGTCACTAAAAAGCAGCGGGAGTATTGGTAGAAAAAGCAATAAATACAGTAAATGTGTCAAGAGAATGAAAATTATTAAAATTTCACCCACATACAAACTCACACACTTACACTCTGTCTCAGCCCCCTCTCTCCCCTTGTCTGCCCATACCCTCCATCTCTTTCACAAACACAATTATTATATTGTATTTGCATTGAGACCATACCTCTGGTCTGTTCTGCGCAAATATCCCGACAAGCGAGTTGGGCTGGCACCCTTTGGCTAAAAGCCCAGAGCCCAGAAGCTGTGCCTGCTCTGCCACCTGACAGATTGGAGACATTGAGTCACTAAAGCAGCCAGATCTCCAGAATAAATATAGCACATAAAGCACAATTAGTGGAACCTCAGTGTAGGAGATCCACTCGTATGGCTGTCCAGGTTTTCTGTAGCCAAGACAAGGGCCACCATCTTAGAAACACAAACAAAACAGGTTCTTGTACACACTTCACTAGGTGCATATTGAATAACTAATCCAAGAATGTGATCCAACTTAAATTGAACAATGCAAAAAGCGATATCTTGGGTAAAATGCAATATCTAAGTTAAAATGACTTAATTTAAGAACATTTTACTTTATCTGAGTAGATTCACACACTGTAAATAATGAATGACAACACAATAGTCAAAAAGAGTATTCATTCTATATTATATCAGTATTCCAAAAGTGATTAACACATTAATATATCAAATAATAAGTTGAACTAATTAGCAAAACCTAATTTATATGTACTGATGATAAATATAATGTTGAAAAAATGTAAAATTATACCATTGTCCATAATCACCTGAGATTCTGAGGCCTCTTTGAAACATGTCATACCACGTTTTAGTGTCCTCAAAGTAAAAGTCCAGCAGTTTGTCATCCTTGAGAAGAGCTGACCTTCTGCAGCAGGGATCTCCCTAGAAGAAAGATTTACATGGTTATTATTTTCAAAATGGCAAAGAGCAGTTTTAGGTGTCACTGGTTTGTATAGTAGAAGAAAAAAGATGTTTTCAACGGTACTTGGGTTAGAATAAGTGGAAATGTCAATACAGAAATTACTACTTCTTTGCTTCATGTTAATGACTTAACATGAAGCAAAGAAAATAATTTCTATTTACTTATATGTGTCTGGGTGCATATGCTTGTATTTATTCTATGTATGTATATAGGTATGTGTGTATATATATATATATATATATATATGTGTGTGTGTGTGTGTGTCCATATATGGATGTAATGTATGTACATGTGTGTATATATGCGTACTGCCTGTATGTGTATATATGTATATGTATGTGTATTGGATATGTATATATGTAGTATGTGTTTATTTTCGTATCTCTGTGTGCATGTGGGCAGGCGAACATACACTTCTGTCACCATGAGTTCAGGATTGGGGATTTTTGGTGAAAATTTAAAATGTAATTTGTTTTTGTTATTCAATTACAAATTTTTAAAAATGGTCACAAAAACAAAACAAAACACATTACTCACATTGACGGCTACAGACTGGGCCTGTAGATCTACTATGGGGAGCATGGGCCGGGGCCGGGTCACTAACCAGTACGCAGTGAATGAGGCCAAAGCCCCTAAACCCAGCAGAGAAGGTGTCGACAAAGGCAGAGATGGCAGGAGGCTTCCACAACTCTCAGATTCTGTAAATTTAAGTCTCCAGTTTGAGCGAAGCGAAAATAACCAGTCATGAACAGGCATTTCTGAAACAGAGAGATGTAAAATTTTGTAGTGTAATGTACTGGTAAACTAGCGGATAAAATACTATATTAATATGTTTTATGGAAAATATATAAACAAGAAATATGATGGGCAAATCTAATGGACAGTAGGCTATGAGAAATCTTCAGTTCAGAAATGATCAAAGCAAAATAAGAGTAAACAAACATTATCTATTCTTTTAATAACAAATAAGAGATATGGTTGCAAATTCCTAGGTTTGTCCTCACCATTTTTTAATTACTTTATTTAATATTTTTGCTGTCATTGTAGCAGTGCTTTTTGGGACTAAAGCTTCTCAAAAAATGTGACTCACCAGTACTTAATTAAATTTTTTTAAATACAATCCAAACGTAAAAACATGGAGGAAAAGCTCCTGTGATCATTTTCAGCATGTGTGCACAATCTGGTGGCAATTTTGTCTCATGAGAACTTGTGGCACGAGATTTTGTCCCATCCCTAGTTGTCAGCATTCAGGTTGTAAAAGTAGGCCAATCACAGTAATTAATATATCAAATTAATAATTTGGTGGGTTATCATGGGTACTTTTTACTTGTAGATGGTTGAATAAATAACTTTTACAACTCATTATTAGATACAAACTACTAAGTGTTTAATTTTTTATTTATTGCAGCTTAAGTTTTAAACACTATTGCACATTTTAAATATTTTTGGGAGAGTGAATTAGTTTTGATATTATTGTTTATTGTCTATATTTTCTTCAGCAATATATTACATATTACACTTAATCATTTTTATAGTAAAAAAAAAAGTGCACCATTCAAACACAAAAGTTGGCAAATGACTGCGCCTGAAGAGGGAGAGAGAGAGCAGAAAGGGATTGGAGGAATCCTATCAGGCGGCGAGGGTACTCTCAGTCACTGTATAAACATGAGAGGAAAGTGTGGGGTGGACACATTTACAAGCCAAAAATATCATTTTAAGTCAATCTATACTCCAAGACATAATGTAAAGTGTCTTCAGCCTGCTACGTCATACTCATTTCTTCTGATATTAATTGTTACACTACAATGTCAGGGACATCTCTACTATTCCTAGGTATAACTAAGTGTGTGGAATATAGTTAGAAAATTAAAATAATATATCCATATTTCTTTAACAATAACAATCAGATGATATTTTTACTATTCATTAGAAATGAAGTTTGTATAATAAGCAAGTATAATAAAAATGTGACTGTAAAACAAATCTCATTTGGGAAATTTGAATAACTGTACCTGGTAAAACAGAAAAAAAAAAAAAAAAAACTTTGCATGACTAAATGTGGCTCTAAATCAGAATATGAATTGCAAAAACTCCTGAATCCATCTGAATAAACCTGCTTCATTGTGATGTGAGGGGCACATACCACAAAGAGAGAGCTGTTCCACTAGACTCTTATACGTCAGGCTTTGAACCATTAAAGCACTATATCATTCAGTTACACAGGAATCCACAAACCCCCTCCAAGGGCACCCCTCAACCTCTCACCCACTTTCTGCCTGCTGCCCAATAATAGGGTGATGTCATTCCCCCTCCTCTCCCCTCGGTCCGGGCCAGTGCTGCTCTTTCACTATGAGAAAATGATGCCACGGTCTTCCCAAGTGACATTCACAGGGAGCAATATTTTCAAAACAATGCCACTTGCATATGCAAAAGGATCTTTTAATCAGCTTCAAAGGGTGGGTCACGTTTTCAAAATGACAGCTAGTTGTGAAGGAGACTTCCTGTTGTTTGGTCATAGCTTTGTTGTCTCTGTCTCGTTTCTCACTCCCATTCATTACAGCACCTCACAGATTACTGCCCCGACCATAGACTGTATATATAATTGTGCTATTTGAATTTGCTCATGAGCAAACCCTTAAAATATTAGGGTTGTCAAAATAATCAAGACTAAAATAGGTGTCAAAACTAGATACATTTGAGCAGATATCAACTTAATTTAGATTTTTTTTTTATTAATCAGAACCAGTATAGCATTTACAAATAAATGACTCTTGTGTAGAAAATGATTCTATTGTAAGAAAAAGTAATGTTTTAAATCATCATTGTGGTACCAGCATCTGTATGTATTTAATTCAACAGTTTTCCTAAGTAACAAGTTTGAATTTTTAGTAATGCAGAAATTTGCTCTTTTATTTATAAATGTCATGTATGATTGTTCTTTTCATGCACATCCTGTAGTAGTTTTGTCCATATTAGGAAATCAACAAATACCTGGAAGCAACAAGAATTCCTATGGAGGAGGAAATCTTGCACCCAGTCCTAGGCCTGCCTGGGCACATTCACTTCTACTGACATGCTGGGACAATGCTCAGAACATAACCTGTATGTTAACCGCTGCTTACTTGAGGAGTTACATCATTAATGCTCCAGAAAGAAACCAAAAACTGGTTTCATTCATGTAGAATATTTGGCAGTTTCGGTAAGTCAGCACTAAACTGCTCACAGGTTTTGCAAAACAACATGGGACACGTCTCCATGCAGTTATGAAATGTGAAGCTGCAGATTACATGTCTGCGAGAGCCAACATAAAAGTCCAGTACAGTAGCCAGCAGCATCTCTGTGGTGATGAGAGCAGGGCTGGGGAATGGGCCGCTTTGACCCAGAAAGCGACAGGAGGTTGCAGGAGGAAGGGGAGCAAACTCAACTCACGGTTTGCCCAAAAAATGGTGGGGTGAATGGTCTGAGTTGTCAGAGCTGGGCCTAGACACGTGAGGCTAACTAGGCAACAAAACTGACCAAATCAAACACTTTCCAAATGAAGCATAAAGAACAGGAACAAGTGGGAAAGGGGTGGAGAGTGGGAAAAAAAACTTCACCTTCACAGCAATGTTAAGAGTCGAAACCAAAGCAGAACTGTGCACAAAGACACATTTGTGCATTTTACTGCAGTCTATTGTTCACAGAGCATCAAGTTCAGACCACACTGAAAGAATCTTTAGAGCTGGTCCCAACCACCAGCTGAATCCATAGTGTCTTTTATGCTGAGGTAAATTTAAGGTACCAAGTCTACACACGAAAATGTCATCGCCATGCCCTGTACTATGGCCCCTTTCCATCTGAACAGCCTCTAACTTGTTCCAAAGGCTCTAAACACGCTGATTAAGGGAAACACCCACCAAACTTAAATAGGCCTATGATGACTCAGACAAAAGAATGCAAGAAATGTCTAAATGAAGAGAGATTTACAAAAGGAAGAAAAGTAGCAATTATCCTGCCTGGAATGACAACAAAATAGTGCACCCTCATGTCATGCATGATTGTAGGCTACACAAAAACACCAAGTAGAAATAGCAGACTACATAAAAGAATGGAGATTTAGTAGGCTGTCAGTACCATAACATAAGCACATTACTATTTATTAATTTAGGCTATTATCTATTTAGCATATTCATATATAGACTATAAACTATACTTCACATTTTATAGGCTAACAAAAACAATTAAATTAATTTTATACACGCGATGATACAGTGCAAGATTTAAAAAAAACAACACACAGCTACATAGAAAAGTATTCATTTCCCTCAAATATGCATCCAGGTTAAGCACTTGCGACGTGTCACTGCGTCACGTGGAGTCAAACTAAAAAGCATCACAAATTAGTGCTGTGCAAAGTGAGAAACACGTTTGATTTCTCGTTTAAAGTGCATTGAAACTTGAAGCCACTTGAAAAAAGAAAGTAACTCTGTAAGACTCATACATGCAGCAACAGCAGAAGCTCACTCTCCAAGTTCCCTAGTCCTGTCCAGCACCAATAAAGTTACAGGCCAACAAGATTCAAGAAAAAAACAAACAAAAGCCAAACAAGATATAAACTCTGATTTGCAGCCTTACTGTTTTTAAGATGACCAGATGCAAAGTTTAACTACATACCTGTGCAGTTTTAGAAGGACCACTTTTAATCCAGGCTCAAGCCTCAAACCACTGGATCAGAGCCATCAACAGTCACAGGAGCCGTTCACAGTAAATTAAGAGACAGTAGCATTTCCGCTCTGAGGTTTCAAAATAAAAGCAATGATTGTGACGCCTTGACGTCCTGATGGCTTCACACAGTTCTAATTTAATTGTTATATTGTTTCATTACTGCAAGAATATTTATGCTTAATAACTTAACCTAATAACTCCTTGTTGTAATAGCCTAAATGTTATACTTGCAATGTAAACCTAGTTTTATGGGGAAAAAAACAAAACAAAACAGAAGAATAGTAACTTAGCTTAGTTGTCTTAAGCTACATTTTCATGATAGTTAAATGCTACTTCTTCCTGTTCATGTTTGTCTAATTTGACAATTGTGTGTTTCTAATTCACTTGAGCAAAGATACTACAAGTGACTTCTACAAGTGAATTTTAGTTATAGATAAAGCAAATGGTTTCTTAATAGTCTGTAACCATTTTGTTTATTTAACAAGATATAACAAGATTGGCTTTTTGAAATAAGTAACAGTAACAAATCAGAATTCATCCCAGCTTGTGTAGAAGTCTCCTGAGTCCTCAAGATAATGACTCGATGAAGGGCTGTCCAAGGGGAGATTTACCTGAAATGTAAAATAACAACAAATAATAGTTCATAGTTTCGACACAACTGCCACAGAATGAAAGCAGGCCTTACTTTTGGAACAATGGGTGCAGTTAATGTTCGTCTGCAAAGTGCTTCCCAGTCAAAACCTTCAAACCATCTACATGAAATAACATAAAGGCATATGGAACATATTAGAGGTAAGATCGGGCCTAAAAAATCCAGCCCGACCCGACCCGCATTATTAAAACCCGACCCGACCCGAGCCCGACCAATTAACTTGATTTGCAGGCCCGAGCCCGAAGCAAACCCGAAATTTCATGCGGACCTGCGGAGGGGAAGATTATTAAGAGGGCGGCGTTCACGTGCGCAGAGCATGCGCTGGCTCTAACAGGAGCTCTGGCTCTGGCTCATGCTCTGCGCACGAATTTAACTGTTTATTTAATTTAAAAAAAAGTCAGCGAGAGAGAAGCCCGGCCCGACCCGACCCGAAGCAATGATTGACATTTTAGGCCCGACCCGACTCGGGCTCGGGCTTAAGATCTTACCTCTAGAACATATACATCCATGTCTTAACCATGCAGTTTTTGCTTTTTCTTTACAGGAAAATCAGTCTCTTACTTGTGCTTGTGAATGTCCTTGGCCCCATTTCTTTGACTGCTCAGTCTTTCTGTGGAGTTGATCCTGTTGATGGAAAAAGAAAAATTAAATATTTCTTAGGTGTGATATTGCGAGTATTCCTTTGACATGCTTGTATTTGAAAGCATGGCGAGAATATCTGGGCAGTTTTGGTTTGTAAAATAACATTGTGGAATAAATGTACCGGCACAGTCTCTTTATGAGACTTGAGGCGCTTTTGCTAATGGTTTTGGGGAAGTCAAGGTGATCAATGCCACGGATGGTTTCTGTTAGAATGATCATCGGTTCAAAGCCACAGAATGGGAGACTGGGGACAAAAAAGAAAACTATGAATCTTTACCCACACCTGGTGAAATGAGCAGGAAAAATGAGGCAGAACGACTCACCGACCACTGAGCAGTTCAAACACAAAGACCCCCAGGGACCACATATCTGCAGATACGCCGTGTCCTTGGTTTAAAATTATTTCAGGAGCCAAATAGCCAGGCGTACCACAGAAAGTCCATGTTTTCTTACACATGTCAATTTTCTTTAGACATCCAGATCCAATCTAAAAAAATCACATGTAAAATCAATACAAGAAATCAGTGATGAGTTTAGTGTATGCGTGTAATGTTGAGAACAAAATATAAGTACCCGAGAATAAAGATTGGACCATTGTAACATTGCAAAAGCTATTTAAAGGTGCATTATGTAACATTTAGCTGGGGATCCATCACCTGCTTGTTTCTATGGGTCATTGGTCTCCCTGGAATGTTCCACCCCCTCCTCAAACTGCCACCTTAACATGGTGGAGGGGTTTGAGTGCTCAAATGATCCCGGGAGCTATGTTGTTGGGGGCTTCATGCTCCTGGTAGGGTCACCCAAGGCCCTTGGGGACGGGTCAGACTAAGAGCGGGGGCCGGTGCAAAGGCAGCAGTCGATGGCGGTGGCCTCGACAACCGGATCTCCGGACATGGAGACTAGCTCTGGGGAAAGGAGCCTGAGCTTGTGCGGGAGGTCAAGCGCTACCAGCTAGATATAGTCGGCCTCACCTCCATGCACAGCTTGGGCTCTGGAACCCAACTCCTTGAGAGGGGCTGGACTCTCCATTTCTCTGGCGTTGGCTGTGAGGAGCAGCGGAGAGCTGGTGTGGGCCAACTCATTGCCCCACAGCTCAGCCGCTGCATGTTGGAGTTCACCCCGATGAATCAGTTTGAGTCCCTGCACCTTTGGGTCGTTGTTGTGGTGGCCTATGGGCCGAACAGCCGTGCAGAGTACCAGGCCTTCTTGAAGTCCCTGGGGGGACTCCCTGTTATTGGGCTTCTGTGCTAGTCACAGTTTGTCTATAACAAACACCATGTTCAAGCACAAGGGGGTCCATCAGTGCACGTGGCACCAGTACACCCTAGGCCAGAGGTCGATGATCGACTTTGTTGTCTTGGACACTCGGGTGAAGAGAGGGGCAGAGCTGTTAACTGATCACCACCTGGTGGTGAGTTGGGTCCGCTGGCGGAGGAGAAAGCTGGAAAGACCTGGCAGGCTCAAGCGTATCGGGAGGGTCTGTTGAGAACATCTGGTGGAACCCTCTGTCGGTGCAGCCTTCAACTCACACCTCCAGGAGAGCTTCTCCTGGATTCCGGGGGAGGCTGGGGACATGGAGTCCGAGTGGACTTTGTTCTCGGCCTCTATTGTTGATGCAGTCGCTCGCAGCTATGGTCGTAAGGTCTGCGCTGCCTGTCTGCGGTGGCAATCCCCGGACCCCGACACCGGAAGCAAGGGATGCCGTCAGGTTTGAAGAAGGAGTCCTATCGGGCCTTGCTGGCTTGTGGGACTCCTGAGGCAGCTGACGGGTACCAGTGGGCCAAGCGTGCTGCAGCCCGGGTGGTCGCAGAGGCAAAAACTCCCTCTATCGGGTGCTCGAGGATTCATGGGAGTTTGCCCAACCAGTCCACATGTGCTTTATGGATCTGGAAAAGGCATTCAGCCATGTCGCTCGTGGTGCCCTGTGGAGGGTGCTCTAGGAGTATGGGGTCCAGGGCCTCTTGCTAAGGGCTGTCCGGTCCCTGTATGACCGGAGCAGGAGCTGTGTTCGAATTGCCCGCATAAGTCAGACCTGTTCCCGTTGCATGTTGGACTCTGCCAGGGCTGCCATTTGTCACCGGTTTTGTTCATCGTATTTATGGACAGAATTTTTAGGCGCAGCCAGGAAACGGAGGGAGTCCAGTTTGGGGACCATAGGATCTCATCTCTGCTATTTGCAGATGATGTTGTCCTGTTGGCATCAAACCAGGACGTGCAGTGTGCACTGGGGAGGTTTGCAGCCGTGTGAAGCGACTGGGATGAGAATCAACTGTTCCAAATGCAAGGCTATGGTTCTTGACTGGAAAAAGGTGGCTTGCCCTCTCCGGGTGGGTGGGGAGTCTCTGCCTCAAGTGGAGGAGTTCAAGTATCTCGGGGTCTTGTTCACAAGTGAGGGGACGACGGAGCATGAGATTGACAGGCAGATCAGTGCAGCGTTGGCAGTGATGCGGTCGCTGTATCAGGAAACTGAGCCGCAAGGCAAAGCTCTCGATTTACCTCAGTCTACGTTCCCTCACCTATGCTCATGAGCTCTGGGTAATGACCAAAACGACGAGATCACAGTTACAAGTGGCTGGCATGAGTTTCCTCCGTAGAATGGCTGAGCACTCCCTTAGAGATAAGGTGAGGAGCTCAGTCACGGCTCTACTCCAAGAGCAGCAGCTCTTGGAGTAGAGCCGCTGCTCCTCCACATTGAGAGGAGCAGCTGAGGTGGCTCGGGCATCTGTTCCAGATGCCTCCTGGACGCCTCCCTCGGGAGGTGTTTCGGGCATATCCCACCAGAAGGAGGCCCTGGGGAAGACGCGGGACACGCTGGAGGGACTATGTCTCTTGGCTGACCTGAGAACTCCTCAGGGATCTCCTGGAGGAGCTGGAGGAAGTGTCTGGGGTGAAGGAAGTCTGGAAGTCGCTGCTTAGACGGCTGCCCCCACGAGCCGCCCCCGGATAAGCAGAAGAAAATGGATGAATGGAATGTTCCACAGTATGACATTAAGCAGCTCTCGCTACATTACACTTACTACATTACGAATGGTTTGTCAGCAGGGTGGCCTCTCCACAGATCTGACCTGTTACTGATCTGGTTTGGTCTCCATGAAGATAGTAAGGTTTAATACTATACTATGACACTTTCCAGACAAAGCAATACCATATTCTGAAGAAAACCATTTGACGGACCCTCTACTATAAAAATTACACAATGCACCTTTAAATGCATTTATTCAGTATTCTGAAGCTAAATTATTGTGTGTGTGTGTACATTTTGTTTTGTGTGTTTTTAGTATTATTAAATGGTTTATTCTTTAATGTTATTTGTGGTACAATAGCTGGATAGCACTTTTGTATGGTTCATGTTGAGAGGACAATTCTATTCAAGCAAGATAATATCTTTTGAACTGAATTAAGATACCAGTTTGGCGTATCCGTGTTCATCCAAAACAACATTTTCTGGTTTGACATCTCTGTAAACGACACCTTGACAGTGGAGAAAGGTCAAAGCCTCCACAACACAAGCCGTGTAAAACCTGGTGCTGTTCTCATCCAATGTTCCTCTGAAAAAGAAAGCAAAATGTGAAAGGCCAACCAGACATGCAGACATTTACCAAAGCATTAGTTCTCGTACTGATAAATTATTGTTATTTAAACTATCAAATCCTATATTTCCAGCATAAGAAATATTTATTTGCTCCTAATTATGTCAGCTAAAATGGGTGGGCACGAATTTGAACAATGCTACTCCCAAGCCATGACAAAGAAGAGAGCCATAAGGGTAGTATAGCCATTTATCATTGAAATTAAATCATCTATTTGAGTTATATTACAACTGGGGAAAAATTATATAATTTACAATACAAAACACAATTACAGTGTTTTTTCTATACATATTAAAGGTGGTCTGTGTAACTTTTCTGGTGCAGTATTCACCACCTGCTTGTCTCCACAGAGATGCTATTGCTTTGGCTGGAATGTTTCAAAGTATGACATTAAACTTACCTATTTCAATGGAGACAAGCAGGTGAGACCATGAGACCAAGACCAAGTGGAGCGGTGAGTTCACTCCCAAGAATAAATGTGGGATATATAGGTTTAATACTATACTGTGGAACATTTCATGCAAGGAAATAACATTCCCATGGAGACAAATAGGTGCAGTGTCCAACAAAAAAGTTGTGTAGTACACGTTTAAGCTAGTCATAGCTTACTTTTCTTTCAGAAGAGAAAGAAGATCACCACCAAGACCCACTTCTGTCAGCATGTACAGACAATCTGCATTCTGTAGAGTCCTGAAAAGCCTGCAAGGAACACATAGCTCTCTGTAACATCCATGACATGTAATCAAAGAAAACCAAAATCTAACATGATGTGATATGCTGAAGTGCTGGTACCTGACTATGAATGGACAATGAGTCTTCATTAAGATGTCTCTCTCCCTCAGGACATGCTCTCGTTGACCACTGCAGAGGATTAGCTGCTTTTTGAGGACCCTCATTGCAAAACAACTCTTGTCACTTGTCTGCACCTGTCCAAAGGGGAATTTATTGGATTACATTATAGAAACATAGAATCTCCCACAGCAGCAGCGGTGCTTAGAAACAGTCATGTGTAATCATCAATAAGGTCGTATCTCACCAGGTCCACATGACCAAACTCCCCCATCGCCAATGTCTGTATCACCTGGAAATCGCTTAGAGCCATGGATGAGGCCAGATCATAGCTGTCGGATCTGTGTCAAGGAGAAAGAATTGGATCATAATTGTGGCATTACGGATGACAATTTAAATCTAGCGTCAATACCCACTGAAACGCATGATGTTGACTTTGCTGATACTCATTTAGACTGGTCACCAATTCACCAACAACATTTTTGAAAGTCCTGTAAAAATAAATCAGATCAACATCATACTGAAAACCAGTATATGCAATTGCATTATAATACATACTGAGCATTATATTACAGCAAATATCCACTCTAGCAAGCATACAAAGGATCATCTCTGTCTGAATCACACTCTATCATTGTCAATACCAAAATTTACAAAAGAAAAATAGTAGTATTTATTAGTAGTTTCTATTATGAAAATGTACCCTTGTGTATAACCATGTTATACTGTTGTTACCTCAACAAAAACATACCCAAAGTGGGTGTTTCATTCACACACGTTTGAGTAATATTACATTATAAGTGTCTCCAAAGCTCAAAATGCTCTGTTCCACCTTGTGATTTCATGACGTTATCAGGTTAACAGCTACCTTTTACATGTACTTCAGTAGAGATAGCCATAGATATAACCATTCCAGGGCTGAAATCATTCAAATGATTCCAGTTAAGACGTGGGGAGTTTAAAAACACAATGGAGCACTTCCTGTATTACCACATGATATCACAAGGGTGTTTCCAGTTTGGGAAAAAAAACATAGTCTAAATACACATTGAAAAATGTATTAAATATGCAAGATCTCTGTGTTAAACATGTGTCAATGAAACAAAACACAACCCCAGTTATGTTTGTAACGAGGAAACAACATTTTAACATAGATGAAAAAAAATAGCGTAATATGGGTCCTTTAAGGTCAACTACTGCTACTAGTACTACTACAAAAACTATTCAAGAACAGTCAATTTCTATTATAGTATCAATACCTGTTCAACTGAGTATCTAGTTATGATACCAGTTTTATTATTGATTAGTATCTGATTCTTTTCTGACAACCTTATCAGACTCTATATAATGCAGTTTATCATATATTGTAAAAGTAAAATACTAAACTGTGTAAAGCTGTCAAATTATAATAAATAGACTTACCCTCTGTCTATCAACAAACATGTCACATCGCCTTCAGCAGTTACATTTGTTGTGTGGACCTCCTCTCTGATAAGCATAAACCACCATGTTACAATAAAACATCAGAAAATATATACAGTATTTTATATGCTTTGTTTTTACACTAAAAGAGCCTTCTCTCCAAACCACTGTCCCTCTGCAAGCATGGACACAACAGCCTCCTCTTTGTCACTGTCTTTTTTCTCTGTCACTTTCACCTGGTAAATCACAAAGAAATGAGGGCAGAGAGAGAGAGAGCCTTGTGGAGATGAGCTGTAGTCAATTATCACGGTGCCATTTCTAAAGCTGCTCCAGCTGACATTTGGCCTTCTTTGTTCAATGTTTTCATTCTGAAAGACTTACTGCCAGAGTACATCCAAGACAACCCTACCTGGCCTGTAGTGATGATATAAAATGCATCTCCTTTTGTTCCTTGTCTGAGGATGTACTCTCCTTCTGCAAAATGGATCTAGGAGTATGTAGATATGCATTATGAGATAACAAACTGGTGTTTTCTAAACTGTTAGATCAGCAATATTATAGAATACATATTATATTGAATATTTCATGTTAAAACAGGGAAATACTTAAATAATTAATATATTGTATAATTGATATGCAATTAACATTGCTTTCCATTTTGTATTTCCTTTTTTAGAATGTATTAACTTATTATAGAAATATAGAGAAGGTACCTCTTCCATAAGTTCTGACAATTTCATGATGACATCCTCTGGCAATGTCTGTAAGAATGGTACACTGCAGATAGAAAATAAATTAAATGGCACTCAAAGCATTTACCGTAAGAATTTCAGAAAAAAAAGAGCTGTTATGCCATCAGTCTCTTAGTTTAATCAGTAAACATACCATACTATTGTGCAAGTGGGCATAGCCTTGTTCTAATGCTGTGCATGCTAGCAAGACAGTGATGGTATTGTGTACAAGTCCATTTGCCCTGGCTGGTTGGACCAAATGCATTGTATTGCTGTTTACCTGCTCAGGAGCTCCTCTGAACGTGGCAGGCTGTTGAGAACAGTCTGCACAAGTGTGGCCTGGTAGCTGTGGCGGTCGATAACCCAAAGTTTGCTGTTCATTTGTGCTGTAAGGATCAAAGAGGAGGCAGCAGATGAGGTGACAGAGGAGGCGCACATGGCAGTGGAGGTGGAGACATTAGCAGGATGTACTGAAGTATTGAGCAGCCTTGTCGTGACGCTGACATATGCTGTAATGGACTAAGGCAAACAGGGCAAAACAATGGGCCAGTCACAGCTCTATGGCAAAGAGCCGGAGATACGAGCTCTTTTATTAGAGACTTTGGAAGATTTCAAGACAATTTCCTATTCTATAATTACCACCATTCTTTACAATGGAGAGTGTTGTAAATTTATAATGACCCACTCTGACTTGTTCTCTAAGCTTCCACAAACGGAATTTACTCTCCTTTCCATGGGTTCATTAAACTTAATTTTAATCCTAATATCCTCACTGGAAAATAAAAGCTGGACTTCAAACCAAGCAGCAATTACATTTATAGATATGTAGATCTTAGATACTACAAACATATGGCCATAACATTACATAAAGTTTTTCAATTCAGTATGGCATATTCACTTAACAGCAAGAAATATTGTCATGTACTGTATATTATTATTAGTTTCATTTATTATATTTACAATTAAAAGTAATGCTTACCTGACACAGAATAGCTGTGCGTGCAGTTGTACAGAAGGGCCAATTCTCCAAATACCTCTTCTGGGAATAGTGTATGGAGCATAAGTCTATCCTTTTTCACATCCAACCTTCCCTCTACGTTAGCACAACAAGGTCAACAAAACATGAGGTGATTTCTGTGTTGTAAAATATTGTTCAAGGACAAATACAAGCAGAATACTGGGGACATTCAAGCATGAGGCATTTTGCTTTGTAAACTGACATTTAGAAACAAAACATTTGCAGGGGTCAGTTAATCTCTAGATGCCTCCCTTTATACCTTTCCAAACACACAGGACACCGTGCCATTTGAGACAGATACTGTATGGTCAGGTGAGGAAATTGATATGATGACACTGTCATACTAACTTTGTTTTTGTCTGACACTTATAAATATCCTTATAAATATACCTTAAGAGATAGCCAAGTATTGATTTACCTTCTAAAACATAGGCCCGTGATCCAATGGTTTCCTCTTGAAAGACAAAACACCCTTGATTGATGGTGGTTGGATACATACAGGCGATGATTGCATTCATTTCTCCATCACCAAGGTGCTTCAACAAGTCACTCTTCAGAAAGGCAGCTTTAATCAATTTCTGGGACCTGAAGACATAAAGGTTAAATACATAGAATTCAGTGTAAGTGCAAAGAATGACTGTGAGGCATAGACATTTAAAATTAATTTGACTTGCTTACTCTGAAGTTGTCTCTAGGCTCCTGTGAGAAAATGTGATTTGGTCCAAAGTGAAAGGTTCAGAAATAACCGTTTTCCTTTTAAATCTGTGTTTATCGTCCTCCTCGGCTATTGAATCTATTGAATAAACATAGCCTTGCATCAGGTTTTTGTTTGCAAGTCGTTAAGATTACTACTAGGATTAAGATTTCGGTACTGTGGCAACCTGTGCAGGCTCCTGGGAGTGGAATAGTGGCTCTGTAGCGGTCAAGCTCCTCCTGAAGTCTGCGGATGAGTTCGTCCTTGGTGTCCAGCTCTAACTCCAACTCATCTATGAGAGTGTCTCTTTGTCGGAGCTCCTCAATCTTCAGCTGCAAGGCAAACTGAAGGTCGCGTAGTGTGCCCATTGCCTGCAACGTCACATCCCTATATAGGTTTTTATAATGGTTAAGTGCCTGTTGGATATTAGTGTCCTAATATGTTGGTAGATGGATACAAGTGTGTATTTGCCTGTTTTACTTGTGCCTTACTCTAATTAAATACATATCACAATACAATATCAGTACTGGATATCAAATAAGGCACTCTAAAATATAGTCCTGTAGCCCCAGTTAACTAGGTCAACACTTATCAGTATGACTTTTTTTGTAATAGGCTACTTTTACAACCCAAAAATAAAGTAGACTACACTCTGTCAAAGAGACTAAATTGGAAAACGTAAACGAATTAAGTCTACTTTAATTTCTGCTCTTTAATAAGTTAGATTTTTAACAATATTGGGTTATGAATACCAGTACACTTACCTCCGCCTGCTGGATGCAGAAAAATTATTGGTGCGTCTTTGGTGGTCCGGTGTGTCTAATATGAGCAGAGTATGGAGCAGATAGTTTGTGCGGCAGGTGCCGATCTTTATTCAAGTGAAGGATGCTCTGTGGCTCGGTGCTGGGCAGGCGGCAGCCAATCACATGACCACGCCGAGCGCTAGCAGAGGGTATGTGCGAGGATAGAGGCAAAGACAGGATCCCAACTGGGTCAGAGGGTCTATGGGGTATTTACAATCCCCGGGATACGCTTACTACCTTAAAATGAATGCCTATCTAACAGCTGGGGGGAGCATATAGCCTATGGGCTGACTATCTTTAGAAGAAGGATGTTACATGTTACAGTAGAGTAACCATCAAATAGGATACACTTTAAACGAATAGGCCTAAATCCTTTATCAAAAACATCTAAACATACATATATATATATATATATATATATATATATATATATATATATATATATATACATACACACACACACACACAACACACACACACACACACACACACACACACATATATATATATATATATATATATATATAGATAGATACACATACACACACACACACACACACACACACACACACACACACACACACATATATATATATATATATATATATATATATATATATATATATATATATATATATATATATATATATATATACACATACACACACACACACACACACACATATATATATGTATAATTGGCTTGAATAGTCCGGGTCCAAGACCCACATTTAAAACTTCCCATTGTGAATGTATTACATATATTTCCACTTTAACGCTTCACAGGAATGGTATTTATACAGAAATATCTCGTCGTCTAGACAGGCAAAATGCCCTGCGCTACTCCAACCACATGGTGGCGCAAGTGGCTTTAGTGCGCTCCACTCCCGGTGCAGAGTAGAGGATGGTGCGCAGACTCAGGAGGAGCGGCGTTTTAGCCTTTAGCTAAATAACTACTTTAAGGGGGGTTTCAGTTGCATATTAAACTACATTTAGGTGTTATTATTTTATTTTGACCAAAATGATTCTTACCGTAAAACCGCTTCAAGGAAAAGAATGCAGCGTGCAGGTAAGCTAAACAATACATTTTATTTGGCTACGACTGAGCTAACTTAGCTAGTTAATGCTAGTCATAAAGCTAAAAAAAGGATTGTCTTTATTACACCTCTACTTACTGCATGTATCGATTAACGATTGTGTTTTGTTCTCTGATTTTGATCACGGAAAATCTAAGCTGTTACAAAAGCAATAACACTTCAAATACAAATCAAACTAATATAGCCATAACCTTTTTGACAAGAATGTAATAACATCATCAGTCGTATGTAAGTAGCTTAGCTGGTTGTTTTGTTTGGGATGAAAAACTGTTAACATAGCACAGCTACATAACAGTATCTTAACTGGCATTATAATATCTATATTATTATTTTTTCTGTTTTTAGGTGACTGAAGATGAAAAGGTGTCCACAGTTAAAGAACTTGTGTCAGAGCGTCTCAATATACCTGCAAACCAACAGAGACTACTTTACAAAGGAAAAGCACTGGCAGGTTTGTAGTAATAATGTACTTCCTTGGAATAATGAAATGCACTGAATAATTGATTGAATATTGTTTTAGATGAACACAGATTGTGTGATTACTCCATTGGCCCAGAGGCCAAATTGAATCTTGTGATTCGCCCAGTGGGAGAGAGGCTTGCTGCTCCAGTACCCACCAGTAGCAACAGCAGCTCACAGGGAGGAGTATGGCAGACTGTGTCTATGGTACTTGCCAAGCACTTTAGTCCTGCTGATGCAGCTAAAGTTCATGAACAACTTATTAAGGTAGTTACTATTCACACATATTGAATAAATATGTACAGATGTGTTAAAATCCAAATAAAATAATATGATTATTATTAATGTGTGCACAATTTTGCTCATGTTTTCTCAAAGGACTACGAACGGTCACTTCGACAGCTTAGTCTTGATGACATTGAGCGTTTGGCTGGAAGACTGCTTCATCCAGAAGGAGAAAGTATGGACACCTCATATATGGACTGATTATAATGTTACAGTTTTGTACTGGTGAATTGTCTTATGGAGATGTGTTTGGAGATGTGGTGCCCAAAGCAATGGGACTCATTAAATGCTGATGTCATACTTAACACTTCCATAGAGCAAGATAGTCTGATCAGTGGTGAATCCTTATTACAGACCTTTTTCCTTAGAGATGCAGATAAGAATACAAGAACATGGTCCATTTTTTATTTTAGTATGGCACAATCTTATTCCAAAATGTATAGATAATTTCTCCAGCTCCCAATTTAAATGCACATCAACTACAGTTTATTTATTAGTAATGTTCCTCAGTGTGTGCTTTCTGTTTGAAATCTCTTCTATGGTTATGCATATTTTATCCGTTATCTATCTGATGGTGAGTAGATAATTTGTAAATATGTTTATATATACACAATAAAACATTTAAAACAATTTACAGTGTGTTTGTTTGGACTAGATAAAGGGCGGGACACAACTGTTGACGTTAGACGCCTCGTCCAATCAAGTCATGTTGTTTTGTGCCGTGCGTGTCTGTGGACCAATCAGGAGAGCGCAGTGTTCCGCGCTCCACCCGCGTACAAGACTCGGAGGCTCCTTGGCTTAGATTTAGAACATTTATGGCAAAATGCAATTTTTCTGAGGACTGTCCGTATATTATCATTTAAAGCAAATAATTTTCTTTTTGGTGCTTTTTTAGGTAAGGTTCTCTGCTTCAATAGCTTAATATATTTGTTAAAATAGGGCTGTCGCGGCAGATGTTTCCTTTTCAATCTTCCTTTACTGATAGCTTTAGCCGGCTAACGTGAATTGAGGACAGTAATAATCACTTCCTCCTTTTATACCTCCGTTCTATACTCAGCCATGATTTATAATTGCTGTAATAAATGTCAGCTCTATGGCGTGTTTGTCAAATGGCGAGATTGTCCTTCATGGTGCTACACCCCTCTTGATTACCCCAGGACTAGTATAATTTAATCAATAAATTCTTACTCAAATGCTCGGTTGTAATTTCCTTAAATGTTGCTCTTTTCCATCAGTGAAATGAAACACTGTATATACAATATTCTTAGAGTGACCTGCTTCTGCAAGGATGGATACGCTGATTCCGACCATCAACCGACTGCAGGAGGTCTTTCTGACAGTGGGGACGGAAGTTATACAGCTGCCACAGATAGTAGTGGTTGGATCCCAGGTAAATTTACTATTGTCTCAAAACTATGAGTCAGGACACAGGAGAATGGTTTCGTTTTTCGTACTTTACAGAGCAGTGGAAAGAGCTCCGTGCTGGAGAGCCTGGTTGGAAGAGACTTTTTGCCTCGAGGGTCAGGGATAGTCACAAGACGACCCCTGGTGTTGCAACTCATTAATGTTCCTCTCATGACAGAGAGACTCAAGATAGAAAATGGTGAACATGCTTTTACTATTTATCTTACACATATAAGATCTGCAAAAGTGGATAACGTTGAGTTATTGTGTGCTGGCCAAATGTGCTCTTTCACTAATGACTTATAAACCACTTTTGCTTTTACTCTTTGCTTACCCTGTCAACACTGTCTTTTTCTATTCTTTGTCTTCTGCTTTATTGCCATTCCAGGAAATGAGGCAAAACAAACCGCTTCAAACTTCTACCCAGGTCTATCTAAAATAATTAAACTAATGTTCCCTCTTTTCTCCTTCTAAAAGTCATTTATTATTCTATCACTCCTGTTACTGTAACTAGTTTATAGAAATTTGATTTCAATTATCCACTCTGGTAGAGCAAATGCATGAACAAAATGAAAAATTACAATAAACATGGTATCCAAGATACACAAACATAAATACTAATATTTGTCTGAAGGTGTCAAAGCAGAGGAATGGGGAACCTTTCTTCATTGTAAGAATCAGGTAAATACAGGATATGATATGAACATTATGGCAAACCATTATAATTGTGTAATTCCCTTGTCTCAAAAGATTTTCACAGACTTTAATGAAATCCGACATGAAATTGAAGCAGAGATGGACCGCACTTCAGGAGCGAATAAGGTGAGAAAAAAAACACTGAAAATTTTACACATTGACACATATGCATAAATAGCTTACAACAGTTTTATTCCTTTTCTAGGGCATCAGTCCAGAACCTATTTATTTGAAGATTTTTTCTCCCAAAGTTCTCAGTCTTACTCTTGTGGACTTACCTGGAATAACTAAGGCAAACAAATCCCCTCTATTCATTCTTTGACATATATTGAAAGAAGTCCTTGGAGCATGACATAATTATTAAACCTGACACTTTCTCTGTGCTTTGATCTCACATTGTCACCCTTAGGTTCCTGTAGGGGATCAACCTGAAGACATTGAGACACAAGTACAAGAAATGATCCTGTCATTCATCTCCAATCCAAACTCTCTCATCCTTGCTGTGTCTCCTGCCAACTTGGACTTGGCTACAGCTGATGCTTTGAAATTGGCTAGAGAGGTTGATCCAGATGGTAATTTATTTTATAAAAATGCTCCTTGTTGAGTCAAATGTGTATTTTCTTCCAGCAATCTTTCAGAGACAGTAGCTTTGAATTTTAAAATGAAGAATATTTATGGATCATGTACTCACAAGCCACTTAAGCAAAAGTGTAAAGCCAATTGTAACTGTTGACAGCAACCTGGCCATTTAAAGTTATTTAAAAATGAATGTCAGTATTGTGGTCTGCTATGGAGAGGACAGGGGGGACTAGAATAGTTATTTAATCAATGATGGTACACTTATAGAGATATAATGCTTAAATATGTTGTTGGTATTTTTGTGACCATGTTTTCATAGTTTATTGTTGGTAAAAGGTAACAGTAAAAATTATACATTTTTTGTCTATGTGCTGTGTTTCAGGGCGCCGAACGCTGCTGGTGGTGAGTAAGCTGGACCTCATGGATGCAGGGACTGATGCTCTTGAGGTTCTTTTGGGGCGAGTTATTCCAGTACGACTTGGCATAATTGGTGTAGTTAATCGGTACGTCTTGTAAATCCAATTTGCCTGTATCATATATAGGTTATGGCAAAGGTTAAGAATACTCATAAATGTTTTCTTATTATTGGCTGTTTCCAGGAGTCAACATGACATTAATACTCAAAAGAGCTTAGAAGATTCTCTGAAAGATGAGCAAGTCTTTCTGCAGCGTCACTATCCCTCGCTTGCTTCTCGGGCCGGGTCTCGTTATTTAGCCAAGACACTGAGTAGACTTCTTATGCATCACATCCGGGACTGTCTGCCTGAACTGAAAACCCGGGTGACTATGCTCAGTGCACAGTACCAGGCCCAGCTCAGTGGCTATGGTCAGCCTGTGGAGGATCACAGTGCCACCTTGCTTCAGATTGTCACAAAGTTTGCCAGTGATTACTGCAACACTATTGAGGGAACAGCGAGACACATCCAGACATCAGAACTGTGAGTCTCAACACTAGAAAAGAGAAAGCATTGTATTGTTAGTTTTGTTTAGATGCAAATTTGTCTGAATCCCAACAGCCAGTTGTTGAACACATGCATTTTTAATGTTAAATTTCTCAGGGCATCAGAGCTTTCAACAAAGAGATTAATTCATGCTAATCTGTAATGAGAAAATATTGACCTTTTTATGGTTGGCTAAATTTAATTTTGACACAATTGACATTGCCGCTGCACTTCATAAACACCAGCACTGACATGACCGTTAATCACCTCCTTTCCACAGATGCGGGGGGGCTCGAATATGCTACATTTTCCATGAAACTTTTGGCCGCACTTTGCAGACCATTGACCCGCTCGGTGGGCTTACTGAGCTGGACATCCTCACTGCCATCCGCAATGCCACAGTATGTTACTACCTATATAAGTGGTTTAATGTGAATGCAAGCCAAGCTCTCTCAGTTGGAAGAAAACCAAGTAATGCAGAGTTTGTGTGTTTTGCCCTGCAGGGTCCTCGGCCAGCCCTTTTTATACCTGAGGTGTCCTTTGAATTGCTGGTGAAGCGGCAAATTAAGCGGCTAGAGGAGCCCAGTTTGCGCTGTGTAGAGCTTGTTCACGAAGAACTCCAGCGTATCATACAACACTGCACTTCTTTTAGCACACAGGTTAGCCTCGAGACAAAATTACATTTTACATTCATTAACTTCTAAAGATTAGTACATTAATCATTGATAGTGTTTGTGTCTTCTTTTGCAAGGAACTTCTACGTTTTCCAAAACTGCACGATTCTATAGTTGAAGTGGTGACTGGATTACTTAGAAAACGCCTGCCCATAACCAATGAAATGGTAATTTTGGTAATGGTAATTTGCAATATCTTTTTTAAAAGCAGATACAGTCTACAGTATTTTTTTTACCTTCCTAGGTTCACAATTTAGTAGCTATTGAGCTTGCTTACATCAATACAAAGCATCCAGATTTTACAGATGCTGCGCAGGTCTCTGCATCTGTCAACAGCCAGCAGGTACAAACATTTTGAAAAATTAAAAAACTCAGACAAAATCAAGTCATTATTTTCAGCTCAACTTGATTGTTGTCAGTTTTGTAAGCCTTAATTGATGTAATATGTTGTTTCAGACAGAGGCTCTGGATGGAGGAAAGCGCTGGAAAAATGAGAAAGTTGGTGAAGACAAAGCTCCTGCTGGTAGTTTTGGCAGTCCTAGCAAAGGCCAGGCTGTTAACCTTATTGACACAGTGAGTGGTGGGATTAGCAACAGGACAATGAGTTTAGAATTTAATTGATTCCAGTGTATCATCCATTTTCTTTTTTGTCAGTCCGTATCCCGAAAGCTGAGTGCGCGGGAGCAGAGAGACTGTGAGGTCATCCAGCGCCTCATCAAGTCCTACTTCCTCATTGTTCGCAAAAGCATCCAAGACAGGTCCGACGGGAACATATCCAAAACACCTATATAGAGAGGAGAAAGGGGGGATGGCAGTCTCCTCCTCATTTTGGCGGATGGTTCTTTTGTTAGGCTGTCCTCTTGTTATTGATGCTGATTTTCCCTGGGCTTTGTGTCTGCAGTGTACCCAAGACAGTGATGCACTTCTTGGTGAACTTTGTGAAAGAGCATCTGCAGAGTGAGTTGGTGGGTCAGCTCTACAAACAGCCCCTGCTGCAGGAGCTGCTCATTGAGTCACAGGACACTGCACAGCAGCGGACCGAGGTCTCTCAGATGCTCGAGGTAAAACTGGTTAATGTGTGTGTTCTGAGGGACTAGCGTGCAGAGCGCTGGGAACACAAACTTTACAAAGTTCACAAAGTTTTACATCTTTGTTAAAGCCAGCTTCTAACCTGTCTCCTGCTTTTGTTTTTCTTAGGCTCTGAAAAAGGCTAATAATATCATCTCTGAGATTAGAGAGACACACCTGTGGTAGCAGTTCTCTTTTCAGAAGGACTGCTCTGATAAGAGTCAGAGTTTACAGTGTTTTACTGTATGTGACAGTAGCACCATTATTCCGTGGACCAATAATTATGTGTTTAATTCCTCTGTCAGCGCCTGCCCTGTCTGTTTAATAGCAGCTATGGACTGTTACACTATGACTCGTGTAGAGACAGAAAACAGTTTAAACCTAAGCCAAATGTTATTACGTTAAAGCCATGAAGAACATGTTTTTCACCATTATTCGGATGTATGCATGTTAGCTGTTTTTAATTTCTACTAAGGACAATTTTCTTAGCATAATAATTATGTTTTAAAGACAATGGGCTTTGACTCAGCCTCTGTAGGTGCTAAAAATAACATATGAGATGGGCTCTGTTTTCACTCCAGTTCGGTTGGTTGGTGCAAAACATAAGAATTCAGTTCTATCAAATATAAGATGCAATGCGACACTGAAGACACAAACTAGTTAATTTTTTAAATGAGTACATCCTGTTCTCCACTTTCCTTATGCTAATTAGCATAAACTTTATTTTTCAGGGTCGCCTATACAGTACATTTTGTATTGTACGTAAAGCGTCTTTGAGTGTCCTGAAAAGCGCTATATAAAACTGATGCATTATTATTATTATTATTATGTTACAGCGGCCCACACTCTTCTGTCAATTGTTGAGGCATTTTCCAGGAGAAAAAAACACAGGCAATTACAAGTACTACCCTACTTCATGTTCAGAGGACCACATTTGATTAGATGTATGTACAGTATGAATGCGCTGATTAATTAAAATAACCAACTTTTAATTTAATTACACAAGTTTAGGTGATGCTCTCTGTTGATTAGATGAGAAACATTTGGTGAGAAAGAACCTGTCCTAATGAAAAAGAACAATGACATCTGTTGTAGTAAAACTGCATACCTCCTGCTGTCAATTATTGTATGTTCATCAGATGTTTAACAAGATTTTGTGAGAAAGTTAGACTTATTAGTCATAAATAACGGGTATCTCTCGTCCATATCCAGGGAGGAGTGTTTGAATGGTCTATGCATATTTATGAATATTTTATACCCAGTGGTATGTATGATCATGTAAAAACAGCATTTATGTTCTTGCCTGCTAATGTTTGTGGTACTGTGAAGTCTGGAGAGAGGGGACATGTTAAATTAAACCTCTTTAAATATACCTTATTGTGGAAAATGTGATTGGATTTTATACATTTAATGACATTTATATTATCAATGTGTTTTTTCTTTATTTTTCTTTGTATTTTGTTATTGTTATTTGTTATTATTCTTTTTTCTGAAAAAGTCTTGGTCAGATGAATGTTGCAACAGAACGTGTGCCAAAGGGTAAAAACAAACATACATATAGTGCACTCAGGAAATAGTGGAGATGTGAAATTACACTTTTTTGATGTTGAGGTGCTACATCTCAAAATGGAAAGAAACTGACGATGGATGGATTAAGCGTTGTGCGTCATAAATGTTAGATGAGTATGTGAAGGTTGCTGCCATAGAAATCATTACCACCTCATCCAGTACAAACATCTTATCTGGAAAGCCCTTTTAAGCATCACAAGTATTTTATGATGAAGAGAAATGGCTCTTCATCTACATTAGGAGTGACATGCATGGAAATGAAAAATGAAGTGCAATCTAATAAACTGTGATTTCAGATGATTACTTTAAATTGGACTTTGTTCCCTACTGTAGCCAGTTATTGTGATCGGCCTCTTATAACACACCCCACCAACTGAGACCAGACTCGACCATACCATTTAAGATGCTGTGAGAGGGAGCATCCATTTACCATCTACACAAATGTTATACATTTGCTTTGATTTAAATGAGTGAAAAAAACACTAAAGTGTACAAACATATGATGTGTCCATTTTATAATAAAATCCCCCATTTTGGTTGCTAGAGATGAATATACATAATCCATGATGCAGCACAGCCCACCTTGCCTCACTGCTGCTCTTGAGTCAGTCAGTGGAGCAGGCTGAACAAAGCAATGGGAGAGAGAGGGGAGCTACTGGGAAGAAATGTCTCTCACTGACTCTGTCGCCTGGACAACCGGGTAAGACAAGAGGGGAGGGAGCGCCACAGAAAGGACCCGCAAGCATAAAAGCAAGAGAAACCAGATTTTATTAGCTGGTTCTATTACAGGATTCCCGCATAGTATGTCTGTGGGTATGTTGAAGCTTGTGTGCCAGAGTCCTTTATGCTGCTTTCTTATGCTTATGGCTCTTTCTGTGAGTTATTGGCTGTGACAAAAAGCTATATATTTTTTCTGTTTCAACCAGAGCAGAGGACATGCAACTGCAGAGCACAACTTTGCCATTAAGTGGATCCTGAAGGCCTGAAGCTTCCACCTGTAATTATCTTTTGTCTCAGGTAAGTCTCCTAGTTACAGGATATCTTTGTTTATTTATTTGTTTATTTTATTTTTTCCCAAGTTCTGATAAATGTAAAAAACAAGTTAAGAAAAATCCATAGAAGCGTGCACTATCTGCACTGGCCCACATTGTCTCCACAGACTTACTTTGAAAGAGATAACTTCTGGAAAATGAGCTTCATTATGATGTGTTTTGTTTTGTGCACAGAGGAGCTTGATTTCTTCTTACTTATTCAAAGCTTGAGAGAAATTGCTTGGCACGATACCAGAAAGCCTATCTTGCAATGCACTGACAGTTTTCTGCTTTCTTTACACAGGCACAAATTAACAAAAGAAAAAAAAAAAGAATAGTGTTTTTTGGTGTATATGTATGAGAATGGAGTGAGACTAGTTTAAAAGCAGGCCATTGTACAACATATTGCAGGGCACTCATGCATGTAGAATATATTCAGTGGTGTAATCAATGCTTCTTTAAATGAGGCAGTATGCTAGCAGGCTTTAAGTCAGATTTTATGCATATTAGGTGAGAGAGACAGAACATAAGATTTGAATTGGGTTATTTTTAGCTGCTGTCAGTCATCAAGGTTATAAATCTGTCACCTCTGCATCCAGATGTAGGCGCAATGAAAAATAGGTAGATTGAGATGAGGGAAAGGGCAGGATGAGACTGATGGAGACTGAAGGAGGAAATGGAGAGTACTAAACGTGAAGGCTTTTGAGATTCCACAGCAGCTCACCTCCAAGATTCCATCCTCAGACTAGAGCAGGTGAAAAGGCTGATAGTCTGACACCTGAAAATGGACATGTCTTTGATGTTGGTGTGCTGTAGGCTGCTGTTCATTGTTAACCTTGCCTCTTCACTTTTTACACAGCTGGCTGGTCCAAGACAGATGAGGCGGAGCATATAGAGCCCTGCACACTTCATCAAATTCTGCGGCTGATGACCCAGCAGGTACACTCTCATTATTTGGTCATGCACAGACAAGGTGTCCAGTTTTCAGCAATGCCACTACAAAAATAGTCATCTAATTCTGTCTATATGCAATTTTCCCTCTGGGAGAAGCACAGCAAATAACCTACTTTTTGTATTTGTTACATCAGTATTACATCAGTGGCGTTTTATGCCCGATGCCCTTCCCAAAAAATCTTTTCAATTTATTTGAATTTATTTCACAATTTAAGTTTCATGGTTTCATTATATATGAGGATTATTCCAAAATAAACATTTATGTATACAGATGTTACATATATATATATATATATAATATGCCAGAATATCTACAGGATTTGTACATCACACCTGTGTTTTAACTGTGTATTATCTTTGTGGAGAAATAACCACATCCCGGGAGCTTATACTTCTGTTATACCAGGGTCTGTGTAGTTCGTGGTATTTTGCAGCTGTATACCTGTCATAATTATTGTTCTTTAGGTGCATTGTTCTTAGTTGCGACCAGGCTCATCAAGACACAGAGAGAGGAATAGGTCCCTAGACCATGCACTAGCGTAGTTATTTGCTGCCACTCCAGGATCATGCTGTTCCTGCAGACTCTCTTGGCACCAGAGAGCCCCAGACTCTGCTTCAACACATCAGTCTTTAACAAGTTCTTCGAGCAATCCCTGCCCACTACGGCTCTACTAATCAGAGTCTTTGGATGCACGGAGGGACAGAGAGAAAGCAGTAGACGTTTGCAGACATTGCTTTCGTTTAGACTTGGCTCTGAATATTAAACAGCCGATGAAAGATTTGTGCTTTTCACAGATGAAGAGGGCCCGTTTGATAATGTGACATGTGAGTGCCTTAGCCTGTCAGTCCTTCTGTTTCTCTCTTTTCGCTTGTCACTGTGGGTTCACATCACACAAAAAACAGGTGAAGATTAATGTAACATGATTATGTTAATCCCATTACTACAAGTATTAGCTGTTTTTCATTTCCTTTGCAAAGGTACAGAGCATCACTGTCATTACTGGGAAATATGAAACAGCCATGGGAGCAGAATGGTTTTTATTGTGGCAGAAATAACTCATAATAAAAGCAAGGTTTCATCCAAATTACTTTTTTAAAGTCGTAAATTTGTATTTCTACTAAAGAAATTAGAAGAAAGAAGAAAATGACAAACGTATTTGATAATGTTTTATTGTATTCCTGTACCTAGCCTGTACAGAGTTGTATTGGAAAATCTGTATAAATTAATCAATATCTAAGGTGTGCACCTCCGGGAGGCATGTCCTTGAGCGATTGTCTCTGCAAACAATATTAGAGAAATGCAAACACCCGGGGACCACAGTCATCGAACAGTTTGGAAAGAGACATACACAGACTTCCCGAAATCAGCCTATTTTTGGTCTTAACCTAAAAGAAAAATACACACATTTAACAACATAAACCAAGTGGGATAAAATCAAATGATCATAAATACTGTATGGCTTTATTCATTCAAATTCTGTCAACCTCATCCTGCGCTAGCAATATACCAGCACAGCTATTTTCCTCATTGACTGTTGAGAAGGTTTGTAAATTTCACATTTTAGTTCTTCACATACAGTAAACACAAATACAGTACAACCTAAAAATCCATAGTGTGTGAGGGGATATATATATTTTGTGTCCTTGCTCAGAGAGATTAGCAGTATTAAAGAAATACTGACTAAAATGAAAATAGGTTTTGTAGTTTTGTAACATTATTAGAAACAGTCAAGCAATGGCTTCCTAACTCTGTGGACCTTGTCATCTGTTTTATAAGGGAAAGCCCTTTGCAATTCTTTTTGCCCCATGGACATTTTATTTTCTATTACTAAACATTAGGATCTGTCTCCAAAAGTATAGAGTCCATTAGTTATACTACAGCCATTAAAACTAATCTACAAGCTGTAACTGTGTGACAACATATGTTACGCTTTAACAAATTGCATATTGTTTACTGAGGTGTTGGGCATAAAGATAGCTCATAAATCAGCCTGCTATTGGATAATTTTAGCATTGGGCTCTCTCACATGGTCTGCATTTTGCAGCATTCTGAGGTGTAATTTGCTCTAAATCTAAATAACACTTTTCCCATATTTCATGATGGATCTCCTCTTCATTTTCAGAGCGTAGCTTACACACATTATCAAGATGCCTTGTCTTACTCGGCTGACCTTAAAGTGCTGTTCTGGGGAGCGCAGATAAATTGTTGCAGTTAGCGAGCTCGTTGCTGCTTGAATGCAAACTGTGTGCATTATCTTGTGTGTGGAGGGCTGAATGGGAAGCACCTATTGACACCATTAGCCAAGGCCTGTCTATCACTTTAGATAAACTTAAATTATTCCTTAAAACCCCTCTCACTCCTCTTGTCAGCAATTAGACCACTGTGATGATTTAATTTGCTATCTGTGAACAATGCTACTGATTTATAAAACGCCATGAGTGCTCCCTTTCTCTTTTTCTGTGTGATAATTCTCTGTGCCCCACTGGCAGAGAGAATTAAATTGCAGCTTTAAGCCCATTGTGCCCCTTACGTTCCTATGATTGGCATAATAAAACAGGACTAAGCTCACCCTTTTCACATCAAAGCTCTAGAGGTAAAAAAGGTTATTCCACTATTTTTCCCATGCCTCCAGAGAACTGCTAGTGGATGCTCTTGGTCGGCAGCTGTTACTTAATTTTCACGTCCTTGCCCACTGCCTTCTTGGAACGTGACTTTGTCCTTGCTTTGTGTCATACGGCAGCAGTTTCACATCTTGTGCTGTTCACTTGGCTGTGAGAGGGCTGAGTGTGTGGGTTTAAGGGAGTGATGATCAATGCTCTATTTGTACCTGACAGATGCCATGATGGACGCGCCTGATGATGACCCGCTGCTATTTGGACCTGACTGGGGAGGGCAGGATGATGAAGAGGAGGCTGAACCTGAAGGAGAAGATGCGGTGGGCCTTGGGGGAGGGCATGGGTATATTGATGTCTGTGGTCTATGGAGGGCAATTGGGTGGCTCTACACAATGCCCTATGCCAGTGCTGTGCTCATTGGCATTGTGATCCTTCTACCGTGTGCCCTGTTTACCTACATGCTTCTCTACTGCCCTCCGCTGGACATCGATTTGTCCTACAGTGCCTTTGAAGTTCACAGCCACTTCTCAGCTGAGCGGTTTGATGCACTTACCATCGCTGTTAAGACCCAGCTGGGGTCCTGGGACAGGCGCAGGCGGGATCTAGATAACAGTGAGTCTGCAGCCCTTAGGGAACTGCTGCTACAGAAGCTGCTGAGCCAGGGAGCGCTCAACAGGACAGATAATGAAAGAAAAGCATCCACGCAGTCCCCCACTGGCCCCTTAGAAGGACATCATCAGAAAAGAGTAGTTGTAGATACAAGGATATTTAGAGATGTGAGTCACCCATTGGAAAAGCACAGTACTAAAGTGGAAGAAAATTCTACTTTAACAAGAAAAGCAAGGTTTGCTCCCAATTACTACATGCAGAGTCAGGCACTTTGGAGGATAGAGTTGGTGTTTGTCGCCCAGGGAGTAGGGGAACCCAACATTTTCACCCCAGAAAGACTAGAGACAATTCACAGAGTAGAGCGGTTACTAATGCAGCAGCCCCAGTTTCACCAGTTCTGTTGGAAGCCTCTGGAAGTGCTCCGGGACCTGCCTTTGGGTCCGTCTTACTGCTCACCCCCTAGCTCGCTCCTGTCCTACCTCTACCCCAGTGAGAAAGGAGGAAAGATCTACTATGATGGCATGGGACCAGATCTGGCAGACATTCAAGGTGAGCGCAGCTGCCTTTTAGAGTGGAGAGTAAGTTTGAAATGTGCCACTAACAGCTTTGGCCTTTTGCACAGGTTCTTTGAGTCTAGCCATTACACACCCACAGTTTTATTGGTATGTGGATGAGAGTCTGTCCCCAGAGCACCTATCCTCCTCTCTGCTCCGAAGTGAAATCCATTTTGGAGCTCCACTGCCTTCCTACTTCTCCCTACAGGACCGAGCCCGCGAGCAGAGGGCAAGATTCAAAAGCTTTGTGGTTCAGTATGCTGATATCTTAGCCAAACAGTCCACCAGGTCTAATACTTCACTAATACTTTTTATTTATTATCAATTTATTTACATTACTCATCAGGATGCCTTGTCTTAGCCAGGTGAAGGTGTTATACGGAGGGACAGAGCTGTTTGACAATGAAGTCAGACACACGTTTAACAATGACATGATGCTGGCAGTCATCAGTGGAGTCTGCATCACAGTGCTGGTCTATGTCCTCACATCCTTTTCTGGTAATGCATAAACTCAGTATATATAGTACAGAGTTCCTACATACTTCTGTATGTTTCTATATGTTACCATGTGCTGCCAAAAAGAATAATAATGTCCACTGACATGTATGTACAGCATGACAACACAGCTTTTTTCATGCTATGAATTGCTCAATCTAATGTTACCTATAGTTATATAAATATAAACTCTGCAACAAACTAGTTATTTTCCAGTGTATATACTCACTTATACTTAGTCCTGAGGCGGGATTCAGCCTCTATGTAGAAAAACAGAGGAAGATTCATTAATAAATGGTATTGCACAGATGTTCAAATCACCTCAAGCTTTTCCTCTCTTGCTTTATTAAAAAAGTGTTTTTACTTTGTTGTTTTGTTTTTTGTATCCCCAGTCTTTTTGACTTTCTTCGGCCTAGCTAGTATAGGTGTAAGCTGCCTCATGGCTCTGTATCTCTACCATGTGGTCTTTGGTGTGAGATATCTGGGTATTCTCAATGGCGTTGCCGCCTTTGTTATTATTGGAATTGGTAGGTAAAAACACACACACAATTAGTTCCAATTGTTGCTATTATTATGTCTCATTATTTGATATTCTATGTTTAGGAGTAGACGATGTGTTTGTCTTCATCAACACCTTCAGACAAGCAGCTCATTTGCTCCAGCCTCAGCAGAGAATGATCTACACCATTAAAACAGCTGGTCGAGCCACGTTCCTGACCTCCTTTACCACAGCTGCTGCCTATGCTGCCAACACTTTTTCCCAGGTACTGCTAATAGGCAGGAGTGGGTAATACTCAGTAATATTTTCATTTTCTGCCACCATACTTTTACTTCTATTTTAGTAATATTTAGTTTGAAGTAACAATACTGTTACTTGTCCTCCACCCTTCCATATAGTGACAACAGCTGTATGTTTCTGACAAACTGCGGAATCAGAATAATTATTTGGGTTACTACTTTTTACGTTATTCTTACTTGAGTACACATTTTGGTGCCGCTACCCACCTTTACTTACAGGACATGTGCAAGGGGTAAAAATGACTCTGCTGCTATGACTCCCTGAGATAAGCACAAAATTGAATGTTTCACGGCCTTTTCTTCACCCCCAGATACCAGCCGTGCATGACTTTGGTCTATTCATGGCCCTCATAGTGAGCTGCTGCTGGCTGTGGGTGTCTGCCCTGATGCCTGCCTCCTTGTGTATTTGGACTCAGTGTGTGGAACCTCACAGATTCACCTGGTCAAACTGGTGAGCTATTATTTCCTTGCTTTTGTGTGAAATACTATCTGTGCACGTCCCACTACAAAAGCCAGAAAGAAGTAATCGCCCAGCTGTCTTTCTTCCTAAACTACCTCCCATCTCTGAAGTTGGAGGCTGTTTGCAGAACTGTCAGCGAATCACAGCCCTTTGTCAGATGAAGATGATGATGTGGCGCTTCTGTCAGTGGAGATGGAGCCAGGTGAGATTATTATCAGGCCACTAGGGGGAGACGGATGGGGACAGAATGGGGAGTTCAAGCGTCACCAAACTGTGCTATTTGTCTTTTGTCAGGGCCCTACGACATGGACAGTGACACAGCCATTCTGTCCCTGTCAGTGGAGATAGCGGCGTCTCCTCCAGGACAGCAGCACACAGGTGTTGTGAGCAGAAACCTTCAGTGGGTCCTCAAGCACTTTGTAGCAGAGCCAGTAGTGGAGCGACGGAAAACTGTTTTAGGTGAGTTTAATGCATTCACTTTGTTCACATTTTTCATTTTGTTTTATTCATGAAAAAGAGTATGTATAGTCCAAATTGCAATGATCAAAATATGACTACAATTATTTTAATAGCCTTGATTATACAGATTTCTCGTTGGAGGTTCTTCACAATCAATAATAACATGATTAGCTCAGATCTAAGTAATCATACATACTTATTTATGTAGCAATTCCCTCAAGCTACTCTCAATTAGTCCATAAAGTGTAAGGTATAACAAATAAATAGTGTAGTTTCTTAAACAATATTTTCTGTCCAATTCCAAGTCCAATTGTAGCTAGTTTATTTCATATTATAGACTCTACTGCAGGAGGGGATGTTTATTTAGTGTACTTATTATGTGGATAAAACTATTTTAAATGAAGTTGGAACATTTGCACAGGCAACAGATGTGATGAATTGTCCCCAATAGAGGCAACGATTTAAAAGTAGCTTTTGACAAATGTAATCTCCGTGCTTCCTAATTGTTTGCACTTTGTCATGCTGTATTTCTTGTTTCTGGAACACTCTGATGTATCTCCCTCACTTGGCCTATATCAGCTTCTCTCTGTCCCGTTTAGACCCTCACATTAGCTGTTTATCACTGCTAGGGATGTAACAATAAGAATATGATATTGCATCGTTAAAAGTCTGTGGGTAGGGAAAGTATTCAGACCCTCTTAAATTTTTCACTCTTTGCTATAGTGCAGCCATTTACGAAAATCATTTAAGTTCTTTGTTTTCCTCATTAATATACACACAGCACCCCATATTGACAGAAAAACACAGAATTGTTGACATTTTTGCAGATTTATTAAAAAAGAAAAACTGGCCATACATTTGCTGTTACGCTCATATATTTAACTCAGGTATGTCCATTTCTTCTGCTCATCCTTGAGATGGTTCTACACCTTCACTGGAGTCCTCTGTGTTTGATTAGACTGACTGGACTGGATTAGCTGCATCACTCACCTGTCTATGAAGGAGCTTCAGCGCACAGTGCAGGACAGAGCAAATGAGAATCAGGAGGCCAAAGGAACTGCCTGAAGAGCTCACACACACAATTGTGGCAAAGCACATCAGATCTAGATCTAGCCAAGGTTACAAAAAGTTTGTGCTGCACTTAAGGTTACTAAGAGCACAATGGCCTTCATAACCCTTAAATGGAAGATGTTTGGGGTGACCAGAACCCTTCCTAGAGCTGGCCGTTCGGGGAGAAGAGCATAGGTGAGAGAGTTAAAAAAAAACACAAAGATCACTGTGGCTGAGCTCCAGAGATACAGTCGGGAGATGGGAGAAAGTGCTAGAAAGTCAACCACTGCAGCCCTCCACCAGTCAGGGCTTTAGGCCCGACGGAAGACTCTCCTCAGTGCAAGACAAGCAGGCAAGCCTGCATGGAGTTTGCTTAAAACGCCTGAAGGACTCCCACATGGTGAGAAATAAGATCCTCTGGTCTGATGAGACCAAGATAGAATTTTTTTACCTTAATTCTAAGCGGTATGTATGGAGAAAAACATGCACTGCTCATCACCTGTCCAATACAGTCCCAGCAGTGAAGCATGGTGGTGGCAGCATCATGCTTTAGAGGTGTTTTTCAGCAGGACGTCTGGTTGCAATCGAAGAAAAGATGAATCCGGGCAAGTACAGGGACATCCTGGACAAAAACTTTCTCCAGAGTGCCCAGGACCTCAGACTGGGCCGAAGGTTTGCCTTCCAACAAGACAATGACCCTAAGCACACAGCTAAAATAATGAAGGAGTGGTTTCAGAGCAACTCTGTGACTGTTCTTGAACGGCCCAGCCAGAGCCCTGACTTAAACCCAATTGAGCATCTCTGGAGAGACCTTAAAATGGCTCCACCAACGTTGACCATCCAACCTGACAGAACTGGAGAAGATCTGCACGGAGGAATGGCAGGATCCCCAAATCCTCCTTGTTGCATTATTCCCAAAAAGACTCATGGCTATATTAGCTCAAAAGGTGCTTCTACTAAATACTGAGCAAAGGGTCTGAATACTTATGGTCATGTGATATTTCAGTTTTTATTTTTTAATAAATATACAAAAATGTCAACAATTCTGTGTTTTTCTGTCAATATGGGGTGCTGTCTGTACATTAATGAGGAAAAAAAAGAAAAAAAATATTTTAGTATACGGCTGCAATATAACAAAGTGAAAAATTTAAGGGGGTCTGAATACTTTCCGTACCCACTGTATCGAATCACAATTCTGTTTGCTTAAATTTATGGTGCAGCCAAAAAAACAGAAGGAACTACTTCAGGGGTTGCCAGTCTTTTTCCTCCAATATGCTACCTTTATGAGAGCTGCTCATTTTAGCGGTCACAAGAAAAGGAGTATATGTGCCATGATATGCCTTAAATGAGGTAAAGTTAGACGCCTATAAAACATAACCTGTTAGCCATTTATTAGTGCATAAAGTTAGGCATCAAAATGATAAATGTACAATGGTAATTTGAATTTAATGAATACATTTTTTTCTTATTCAGGACAATATGTGTAATTCAGAAACCATTGGCAATCTACTAGGAAGGGGTTGGAGAGCTACAGTAGCTCCTGAGACCCCTGAACTACATAGACCATGATCCTTTCCTGTTTTAGTGCTGACTACATGAAGAGATAACTGTTATTAAGCACTTTTAAATATTAGTTGTTCTTTGGATTATGAATTTTAATAGGGAAAAGTAGCATATTGACAATTTTGGCCTCTACAAAAACTAAATATTGTACCATGAGATGCATATCGTGAACATATAGCAAGAGCTTTGGATATTGTTACATCCCTAATCACCTCCCTGTTGTCTCATAGGTGTGTTTCTGCTAGTCCTGCTCCTGTCTGCGGGCTGTTGTTGTCTCCTCCGGCCTGCCACTCACGCCCCTCAGCTCTTCCGCAAGGACACAAATCTCCAGAGTCTGCTGGCTCTCCGGAGCAACCTGAGTGGCCAAGGAATTTCCTGCCCCATGTGCTCAGGTGACAATATCAAAAAATACTGCAACACTTTTGACTAACTTCCCAGTACCTCCCACGTTATTACTTCAAAATTACCCATTATAAAAAGGTGTGACAAAAGAAAACTGGTTCCTTGTCACACAGGTGTTTTTATGGAGAAGCCCCACCCACTGAACACTCATGCCTCTTCATCAGCACCCTGGTTCTCTACCTATCAACAACCTGTGGGAACAACCTCCAGTGCTCCTCGTAGCTTGTCAAAACCAACTGCTAGCCAAACGGGTAAATCACTATACACACACAATACACCAATACATTCTTTTGTATTAAATATTTTACATTGTTTTGTGTAAGGATCTTTGTTGACAGTGTACATATCTAAGCTGGAACTCGGAGCTTCTACAACGCTGTACCGTTTTTCTCTAAACGCCAGTGTTCCCCTACCATGGAAAGAGTGCAGCTCAGAGCATGGAGAGGTGTCATCCTTTCAGGTGAACAATGGTGATGTAAACAGATTTTGTCCCATGAATATTGCTTATTAATAGCTAATCTATTCTCTTCCTAAAAGGCCTATAATCTGCCTAATGGTAATTACACCACCCGTCTGACCGTGTGTGTCTCCAGTGCCTATCATCCGTACCCCAGTTGGATGATCACAACTGCATCATGTGACCCACGCCACAGCTGGATACGAGACTTTGTCTTTTATGAAGCATCATTTTCACAGCAGAACAGCAGGTAAACACTGAAACACAAAAGTAACAATCTTATATTGTTGCTTTAACATTATGTTGTTTTTTTTTCCTTTAGGAGACTGTACTTTGCCCAGCGCAAACTCAGACCTCACCCAAGCAGAGTGTGTGTTCACCTGCCCGGCTGTAACATCAGCTCTGGCCCCGATAGTCCAACACAGGGAAGCTTCTACGCTCCTATTCCAAAAGGTGAGCAAGGTGCTTTGTCATTCAGCAATCGACCCATATCCTATCTGCCATTCAATTCCTTAATCCAATCTAATTTACAGAGATGTCCTCACCTGCCAAAGTCAACCCATCCAAGACATTAGGTTTCAACCCATGCAGTGGAGGTGTATGTGGCCGGCCTGCAGTGCGTCCTCTGGTTGATACTGGGGCAATGGTGTTTGTTGTGTTTGGTATTCTGGGAATCAACCGCACAGAACCTAGGGACAACCATGTTATTGGAGATCTGGTAAGTCTTACCAAGACATCAATCTTTTTCAGATTTAAAGTTACATGACAAGTTTGTTGTTTATTATATCCAAAGGGCAGCATCATATTGGATCCGGAGTTTGATATATTCCAAGAGATGGGGCATCTTTGCAAAATCTGTAAAGCTATTAGTGCAAACAAACAGCTTGTGAAACCAGGGGGAGCCCAATGTCTACCTTCAGGTAAGAGATATTCAATCATGTTGCAGTATTTCATGTGATCTATTAGTATTTATATCTTAAAAGCATCAAATGTAGCAAAAACTATAACATTCAGTAATGCGTGATATATCCACTCACAATATGTGGCTGTTAGGGGCTGCTCTGACACAACTAAGGAGTATTCACTATAATAAGTATTGCAAAACAGCATACCATTTATATATGAACAGTTACTCTATTATTATATTTCTGATGATTTAGGTAACAAACTATCTTCTATCTTGCCACTCCTTCACTCTGAGTGCCATTCCCTACCTGAGCCCAACCTACTCCCAGGGCAGCTGTCCCATGGAGCAGTGGGGATGCATGGGGGTAAGGTTCGCTGGCTGTCCATGGCTTTTGAGTCTGTAAGTTTCTCATTACTTGCTCCTATAAGCAAAACATTTGAGTTACTCTTCCTCATTCAATTCTAAATCTCTCTTTGTCCATTTCAAGACCACATATAAGGGGAAATCCTCCTTCCAGACCTATTCAGACTTTCTCCAGTGGGAAAACTTTATACAGGAACAGCTAGCAACACTGCCACAGTCCTCTGCACTGCAAAAGGGATTTCAGACCTGTGAGCATTGGAAACAGATCTTTATGGAAATTATAGGTATGTAATATATTTGATTTTGTTATATTATAACTCCTTCTTGAAGGTGAACATGATTTATTTCTCACACATGCCCCTAAAAAACCTTTGGAAGAATCTATTTACAGACCCACCACGTCTGTCCAGTTTAGCTACTTTGTGTTTACCTGATTTGTTGACAGACTGTTTAGTGTATCATGCTTACCCAATCACTGCAGATGAAAAAGTTAAACTAAGTAACAGGAGGTTAAGGTTCATTGAATTGTTTACCAAATTATTCCCAGATGTACTATTTTTACATGCATTCTGCGGTAAGATAATATGTAAATAAAACACCTTTCTTGTATGTTTGTAGGAGTGGAGAGTGCCCTCTGGAGTTTACTGCTGTCTTTGGCCATCTGTGTGGCAGCTGTGTCTGTATTCACTGCCCATCCTCTTCTACTGCTGCCAGTTCTGGTTACTATTTTAGGTAAAAAGCTAATTTGAGATTAGATGGAACAGAGAGAACCACTGAATAGAATGTTCTTGTTGATAAAACTCTTGTGTTAACTGTGGTGTTGGCAGGAGTGGTGTGCCTGGTGGTGGCAGTCATGTACTGGCTTGGCTGGGAGATGGGGGCTGTGGAGGCGATTTCTCTGTCTATCCTTGTGGGCTCTTCTGTTGATTATTGCCTACACCTGGTCGAGGGATACCTGCTGGCGGCAGAGAGCCTGCCTGCTGATTGCACATTAGTAAGACTCTTTTGTTTTGTTTCTCTGTTCCCACCTTGTTTCCACTTGTGTATATTTTCATGAATAGAACTGTAATAATCTCATTTGTTGTTTTTTCTTCAGGAGCCTGTGATGAAGAGGCAGTGGCGAACAGTGGAGGCGGTGAACCATGTGGGCGTTGCCATTGTATCGAGTGCTGTCACTACAGTGATCTCAACTATACCTCTCTTCTTCTGTGTCATTGTGCCTTTTGCCAAGTTTGGCCAGATAGTGGCCATTAACACAGCAGTCAGTATTTTATTCACTCTCACCGTGACTGTGGCCATGTTGGCTTGCATGGCCCCTGCCAGTTTCAGCAGACCACCGGGCGCTGTGGTGAAGGCCAGCCTGGCGGTGACAGCCGCTACAGTCCTGCTGGCAGCGCTGTGCTGGGGTGCAGGGCAGCTGGGAACTTTAGCCTGGCAGACTATCAGCACATAACCTCTCCTCCATACTCTGATGTCATGTAGAGGCTCCCCTCTAAAACTGCAAGCACTATTCTTCATTTACTGGAGAAACACAGTTTTCTATGTAACAGCACAAAGATGTCAGATTTATTGCAAACACAGGCTTTACTTTGAAAGTATGCCTATTGAATGTAGACTGGAAGCAAAATCTGCAGGGTATTTGTTAAGTACTATCTTATATATTACAATATGACTCGCAGTTATGAGATGACCATTCCCGTGTTGTTTTTAATTCACCTCTATCCTCTCAGTGGAGTTCACACAGATTAAGTAACTGTTTGGGCAAACAGACTGAGTCACATTTTTCATCAGTCGAAGTTATTACGTCTGAAGAGCTGCTGACTGTACTGTGACCTGCTGTTGTACACATTGGTTGAGTGTTGAACTCTAGCGTCTCTTAGATTAGTGTTTTGAGTTTCACATGAGTCACTGCAATTCTGTGAAACAACCAAACGTGTCTGTTTGTGTTCATGGCTGTGTGGGAGTGAATCTTGAACAACAAAAGTACAGCTGATTAATGATGTACCTTTTTATTACATGTTGTGTGTGATGTGTTTTGTTGCTTGAACAAGTTGTGAACTCAAATTTCTATGCTCACTTTTTGATTGATTCAGGATTTTTTTTTTCTTTTTTGAGATGTTACAGGTCTCAATTTTTGTATCTGCACCAACTGAGTAAAGGCTCTTGATAGCTCCTCAGTTTGCCTTCTTCTTGCCCTCCATCACACTCTAAGGCACTCTACTTAACTCAGTATTTTAGAGTGCTATTCAACCAAAGTCAGCTGACTGCGCTCTGCCCCACCACAGTGGTTCGAGGCATTTGTCAAACAGTATAACACTAGAATGGTTGAGAAGACAGACAAATGGCACAAAATGGCTCCAGTTGTATTGTGATTCCATTGTAAATGTCAAATAAAGCAGACGCAAAAGACAGCTTTCCTTGTGAAAACATTGCCTTGTTTTGTTTTTACTGGTATTGTTCAAGTTCAAATGAAACATTAAACTTTAATACGGGTAATTGTCCTAGACAATTATTGACCATCTAATATATCAAGACAATATAAACCACCTGACAGTGGTAATGTAAAATATATAGTTATATAAATAATCCAAACAAACTACATACAATCAAGGAGATTACATTTATATTAAGTGTTTGGTATTTTTTATTGACCAGATTTTACCCTTCAGTTCATCCTACTCAAATGCCCTGGTTTGCCCATTTTTTCCATAGATACAGTCATGTGAAAAAGTTTGGACACACCTGATCATTTTCAAGATTTTCCTTTATAAATCATTGGTTGTTCGGATCAGCAATTTCAGTTAAATATATCATATAGCTGACAAACACAGTGATATTTGAGAAGTGAAATGAACTTTATAGGATTTACAGAAAGCGTGCAATAATTACTTAAACAAAAGTAGGCATGTGCATAAATTAGGGCACCCTTGTTGTTTTATTGATTTTAATACCTTTAGTACTAATTATTGGAACACAAAATTAGTTTGGTAAGCTCATTGACCCTTGGCCTACATATACTGGTGAAGCTGATTGTGAGAAAGGGTATTTAAGGTGGCCAGTTGCAAGTTGTTCTCCTCTTTGCATCTTCTCTGAAGAGTGGCAACATGGGAGCCTCAAAACAACTATCAAACGACCTGAAAACAGAGATTGTTCAACATCATGGTTTAGGGGAAGGATATAAAAAACTAGCTCAGAAATTTCAGCTGTCAGTTTCCACTGTGAGGAACATAGTGAGGAAATGGAAGACCACAGGCACAGTTCTAGTTAAGGCCCGGAGTGGCAGGCCAAGAAAAATCTCAGATATGCAGAGGTGAAGGATGGTGAAAACAGTCAATCTTAACCCACAGACCAGCTCCACAGACATACAACATGATCTTGCTGCAGATGGTGTCACTGTGCATCGATCAACTATTCAGCGCACTTTGCACAAGGAGATGCTGTATGGGAGAGTAATGCAATAGAAGCCTTTTCTGTGCACATGCCACAAACAGAGTCGCTTGAGGTCTGCTAAAGCACATTTGGACAAGCCAGCTTCATTTTGGAATAAGGTGCTGTGGACTGATGAAACTAAAATTTAGTTATTTTGACATAACAAAGGGTGATGTGCATGGCGAAAGAAGAGCACAGCATTCCAAGACAAACACTTGCTACCCACAGTAAAATTTGGTGGTGGTTCCATCAGGCTGTGGGCCTGTGTGGCCAGTGCAGGTACTGGAAATCTTGTTAAAGTTGAAGAATAACTAACAATGTTCAAGAATCCGTGACAAAGTTGAAATTGCGCCAGGGCTGGATACTTCCACAAGACAACAACCCTAAACACGGCTCAAATTCTACTAAGGCAGTTCATGCAGAGGAACAAGTACAATGTTCTGGAATGGCCATCTCAGTCACCAGACCTGAATATTATTGAAAATATGTGGTGCGATTTAAAGCAGGCTGTCCATGCTTGGGCACCATCAAACTTGACTGAACTGGAGATGTTTTGTAAAGAAGAATGGTCAAAAATACCTTCAACCAGAATCCAGACCCTCATTGGAAGCTATAGGAAGTGTTTAGAGGCTGTTATTTCTGCAAAAGGAGGATCTACTAAATATTGATGTAATTTTTCTGTTGGGGTGCCCAAATTTATGCACATGCCTACTTTTGTTTAAGTAATTATTGCACACTTTCTGTAAATCCTATAAAGTTCATTTCACTTCTCAAATATCACTGTGTTTGTCTGCTATATGATATCCATCCATCCATCCATCTTCTCCCGCTTAATCCAGCTGGGTCGCGGGGGCAGCGTGCTGCCCAATACTCATAGCACCTGACCCCCCTATGAACCCCTCTGCAGGTGGTGAGCCCACAGGAGGGTGGACAACATGGTCCTTGATGTTAGTTCATAGGGGTGCGGGCATGTTTTGGGTTGATGGGGGAAACCGGAGCACCCGGAGGAAACCCATCCAGACACGGGGAGGAACATGCAAACTCCACACAGAAAGGCCCGGGCGACCGAACCCGCAACCTTCTTGCTGTGAGGCCTGAGTGTTGCCACTCAGCCACCGTGCCGCCTTGCTATATGATATATTTAACTAAAATTGCTGATCCGAACAACCAATGAGTTATAAAGGAAAATCTTGAAAATGATCAGGGGTGTCCAAACTTTTTCACATGACTGTATATTACCTGTGTGAATTCCGTCCAATATCAGTATTTATTAATTTTTTTGCAATGAAGACAAAAGAAAAGTTCTACCAACTGGGCAAAAGTTTTAAAGACATTTCACTGCTCATCCAAGCGACTTCTTCAGTTCTAGTCACATTGCTGTTGGACACTGCCTTATAGCTGCCTGAAGCGAGGACATAGCTATTTATATAGCGTTTTTTCACAGACATATGTCACAAAGACGCTTTACAGAGCATTATTTACAGTGCATTATTCATTCACTCCATACCCCATGGAGGTAAGCTTCTATTGTAGCCACAGTTGCCCTCGGACAGACTGACGGAAGTGCAGTTGCCAATCCAGTCGGCGCCATCGGTCCTTCTGACCACCATCTTCACTCACACACCACGTTCATACTACACACCTATTTGTTTACAGTTTCTGTTTGTTAGCTAGGTCAGTTGAACTACAGTAAGTGTGAACTGTGCCTGAGTCATATTTGCATAATCATTCAGGCCCTTAAATAGGTGCTCCCAAGACATTTTCACTTTGATGATACTGGTTTGAGACTCTACAATTTATACTACACTGAGTCCTGCCACCAAAAGCAGGAATCTACATGGAGTAAGAAATAAACAGAGAAATTAATCAGTGACCAACATTGTGTATTCAACAGACCAATGGCTACACATTAAGAAGGCATTGTAGGGTTAATTTCAACAGTACTTTTTCATTTACATCATTTATGTAATTACTTGAACAATAAATACAGAGGCTCATTTGGTTCTTGAGAAATACTTCATTGTACCAAGAAAAGGCATTTTCTCTGGAGAGAAATAATTTTACATCAAAACTGTAAATCAACATTGAAAACATAAGTCATACCTATATTGCCCCATGTAACAGGGGACATGTTCAAGTATGCTCGAGGAAATGAATGGAACAATTAAAAAACAAGGAAGAGATAAAATGCATTTAAAAATAAGTGAACTGGCATTGCATTTCACAAAAATCCATAAGCTCTTGGTTTTGGAACAATTCACTGTAAAGTGCTAACTGGTTCAAGCTGAAAAGCACATGTTCCCTTTGAAGTTCACACACATATCTTTATACATGGAGGTACAGAAGAAGTCAGTCATGAGGCAGCAATTACCAACCAGAAGACATGGACCACATTTCATGTATTAGTCCTTTAATAATTATAATTGCTTCCTTAAATTCCTTGTTAACAGTAACAATGAGAATCTTGCCACTGGCTGCCAGGACAATGCCAAATACTAATGCTGGTGTTGTCACTGTACAGCTTTCTTCCTTCCTTACATGCATTTGACTGACATACAGTATCAAAATTCAACAAGTTCTCAGATCCTCGTATGGATAGGAAACCTTGAACCCAGGGATGAGAGAGTGAGGAAAAGAGGGGTAAGATTCCTGTTCCTCTCCTGAATGTGGTGGGCTGGCCCGACAAAAGCAGGGATCTGTCCAGCTGATGCCTGCCTTCCAACAGGTCCTGAGAATCCCCGATTTTCTGCTCTGCCTCTCAATAAGAGACAAGCTTAAAAAAAATATCTGAGGGGTCAATACACTTTCCCCTGCTGTCTGCTGAAGCAGACATTCACACTCTCATCCCAATCCTAACCATAAAAAGGTACAAACAAGGTGAACTGCAGAATGGCTTTACTCCTCACAGTCTGTGGGGGGAGCTAGAGCCCCTAGGAGCTGAGGTGCGGTTGGTGGTCTTGCGGCTGTTTTGTCGTGTCTGGTTCATCTTGGTGGCCGAAGGTTTCCGAGCGGCAGGCTGGCGCCTCCCTGGGGGGCCCCTCCGTTTGCCCCTGTGCCCCGCGCGGCTCCTTCCGGCCCCCGCTGGTCACTTACGAGAGTGCAGTGTGTCCTGAAACTTGGTGCTGGTGTAGCGCACGTGGAAGCCTTTTTTGTTGATTGTGTCATCAGAGCGGAACTTGATCACAATGGAGTCACCGGCCGAGTAGATCTCCTCTGGAGGCTGGCACAAAGCACACAACAGTACAGTTATATACAGTCTCTTTATAATTCTTTAACTCAGCTACAAGTAAGACCAGGCTTCTGCTCAGAAAGCACCTTAGCAAGTACAATTGTGTGTAGTCATGAGCTAAAGCCTTAGAACACCATAATGAGTTTTACTCTACTTGCATAAAACTGTGTCAATACTTTTCAGACTATTTTATAAAAAGAAACTTCATTAGAAAGCTGCTCCCTGGGGCTTTGAGGTTGTTATGCCCTTCTAGTACTGATGCACAAGAACAAGCCTGAGTAAAAGGCCCAATCTTATCACTGAAGTGTGTAAAGGAAATTAAGCAGCACTCTTGCTTGAGAAAACTCTAATTTTAAATTCCTGCTGGCCTCATTGTTAAAGACCAGTCTGCACATTCAACTCAGCTGATAAGATTCTGATCCACAGAATCACTTACACATGCAAGAATTTAACCGCCCTATTTCTTCATTGAAAATGAAAAACACCCACCCACCCACCCACACACACACACACACACACACACACACACACACACACACACACACACACACACACACACACACACACACCCACACACACACACAGCAGTTATGGATGTGATTTATAAAACCTGAACTTGTAATAACTTGTTTTTTTCACTGTGATTTAAACAGAGATCCTTACTCCTGAGCCACAGTAGCGCCCCAGACGTGGAGATTTGGTGTCTGCCCCATCGAACAGCTCCATATAGTCATATCCACAGTCCGCCTCCTCCTCAATCTCAAAGGTCTGAAAGATGAGCTCCACTCCATAGCCTTTCTCAGCAGAAATGACCCATTGACAGTCAGACGCTCCTGGGTAGTTATTGTCCCCAAACTGTGCGTGAGAGAACAGATCTTTGGTCTTCACTTCAGCCTTTAGCCGACCACCACACTCTGTAAAGCAAATACATCTTTATTACAGTCAATCTGAGGTTAATTATTTGTGCTCTCAGTGTTCAAAAGTCTCTTAAAAGTCTGGACTAGACCAGGACTAAAGCTGACCTAAAACAGGACTAAAGCTGACCTAAAACAGGACTAAAGCTGACCTAAAACAGGACTAAAGCTGATCTAAAACAGGACTAAAGCTGAACTAAAACAGGACTAAAGCTGAACTAAACCCAGTCTACATCAGGACTGGGCTCAAATATAGACCAATTGTGAACCCACCCTCAGAAAAATACATATGTAGTGTACACAAAAAAAACAAGATGCACCTGCTGTGTGAGAGGCCTCAAACCCTTTCTTCTGCACAGAGTTGTCAGAGAAGAAGCGAATGAAGAGTTTGTTGCTGCTGGACGTGATTGGAGGAGGCTTCTTTGTGCCACAGAAGCGACCCAGACTTGGGGCTTTTCCATCTCGGCCATCATATATCTCAATGTGATCATAAGCACACTCCAGGTGTGCCTCCATGTCAATCTCATTAAAGGCCTGGAAGAAGCACAGCACAATATAAAGTTATTATTTTCTGTGATGCAGTATAATAGATTAATCAAGTGTATGTAAATTCATAAATTAAGTCTGACTGAAATGTTTTTGAGACAAGACAGGTACATACAATTTTGATCCGGTGTCCTGGGGTGGTGGTGAGTGCCCAGGTACAGGCCTTCTTGCTGGGGTACTTGTCAGGCCAGTTTGGACTGGTGATGATGCCACTTACACTGTTGACAGTGTGATCACAACCAGCTGAAAAAAACATCAACATAAATCAAAACAAGAACTCAGCATTTTGTCCTAAAATTACATAAATTTACTAGAGTCCATTGAACAACATACCCTCTTTACAGTCATGTTTGTTCTCGTGCAGCACAAAGCCGCTTCGACACTGACAGCTGTAGCTCCCAAAGGTGTTGACACACTCGTGCTGACAGCCTCCATTCTCCTTTGAACATTCATCTTTGTCTGAAAACATGCAGGGAAAAAACATGTCAGTGTTTGTCTCATGGAGATTTGCTCTATAACAGAAAATGACCTTAAGTTGTGATTTGGTGCAAGGAAATCCCAACTCACCAGAGAAAAATTGTGCTTTGAAGCCCTTTTTAGACACCGTGTTGTCTGATTTAAACTCAATGCGCATGTTATTGTATTGAGAAGTGATGGCTTCTGGTTTCTCAGCCCCACAGAACTTCCCATGCAGCCGTGAATCAGCTGATAGCCCGCTACGAACCTCCACATAGTCATACTTACACACCTAAGAGGAGAGACAGTGCATGTGAGGATGATTAGAAATAGTAGTTGATTCTATTTATAGAATGTTTGTTTGTGTAGTAGAGCTGTGGTGTGCAGTGACAGGAAAAACACAGAACAAACCCACCCCGTGACGATTCAAAATAACCCCAGTGCTCACGTCATTGCCCTCAGTCTCGAAGACATCAAAGAGCAGAGTGATGCGATACTGTGTGGGGGCGACCAGCTGCCAGATACAGTTCTTGTTGGGTGGGTACTCTCGAGGCCAACCTGGGCTGGTGATTGAGCCGTTCAATTTGGTGATAAAGCCTCCACAAGCCGCTTTAAAACAAGCAGAGAAACAAACAGTTAGATTTGCTGACATGGCACATGTATTATTAATACAGTCACGGTTCTGGACATGAATAGTGTTCCTGTGTCCTGCATTAATCAGATTAGTGACTGCCCTGTTCTTGAGTTCACACGTTCTGTGTTATGTAACACCAAAGCTCTCTGCAACTATTACGACCCGCTATATCTTCAGATTGAAGATAACAAGAAATAATCTGAAGGTATTACTTAGATTAACTGAATAATAATAATTAAAAAAAAGAATGATGTTAAACAATATTTTAAAGACATGTGATTAGAACAATAAAAATATTAGAATAAATATCATATCGACAGGTGTGACTCCAGAATAAATAAAAATGATTCTGGTTAAGTTAATCTTTGCATCTGAGTCCATTGATGGTGCATACATTATAAATGAGTGTGTAATATACCCTTTTGCACCCTGTAGACTGGGGACTACATCAGCTGTTTCTAAAGTGCAATGTATGTCAGAGTAAATGTGTAGTAGCACTCCACATCCTCTAGAGGCGCTATGCTCAAACATGTAATTTGGCCTCAAACAACATACAATTTAGGATAAGAATAACTAGAGCATTGTTGTGACTCAAATCTTTAAAAGATGGTGCCTGAGCAGCTTGGGCACTAATGTGGGCATGTATTCAGTCCTGTTGGGATGACTGTATTTATTGTATTTGGGTGCAAATGCTTTAGCATGGAAATTACATGGTGAGCAGGGTTAGTGACTTTTCTCCCTGTACTTACCCTCGCAGCTGCGCTTGTCGGCAGCCAGCTCATAGCCGGGGTCACAGGCACACTTGTAGCTGCCCAGTGTGTTGACACAGCGTTGCTCACAGCGACCGTTGTCCGGCTTGGAGCACTCATCCATCTCTGAAAACACAAAGATATGTAAGGACCCTTTTCTCTGGCCCCTTGGCTTGATGTTTTATGAGTGAAACAGTAAAGCTGAGAAAACGCTGTGCAATAACAATTTAGACTTTCATTCTACTACACAGTACATATATGATGAGCTTTAAACTCTGACCTTTGAAGAAATTGGCAGCAAATCCAGCCTTGTTTACAGAGCCATCAGAAACAAACTTCATCCACAGCTGGTTAGAGCTACTTTTAATGTCATCTGGTTTGTCATAGCCACAGAAGCGGCCCAACAGAGGACTGTTTTCTGAATTCCCATCGCGCACCTCCAAATAGTCATATGCGCAGCTGTCATGTCTCTCAATCTGTAACAAAAATTAGATACATTATATTCATATAACAAAGGATAGCTTAATTTACAGGCCAGAACCGCATTATACATTTTACCTCAAAAGACTGAAAAGTAAGGCCAACATGGTAGCCCTGAGCCACAGTGATCTTCCACACACACACTTTGTTGGGCCTGTAGTCATCAGGGTAGTTTGGAGACTGGATTTGGCCATTGTCTTTCTTCACCTCCCCTCCGCATATGGCTGCAAGTGATAATACAAACGTTATAAACTAAGTTGCGTATTATCAATAGCACATGCCTCCAGAAAACATGTGCGCTCCCTGTTTACGCAATGCGGATTAGCAAAAATACCTCCACCATCCGCTCCCACACACACAAACACGCATCATCGTTTTGCACCGTCTGGAAACAATGGAACTAAATATGAATCGGAGCCAAAGTGGGATTAATGCAGTGCAAAGAGCCTGACACATCAGCAGAGCAGGCTCCAAAACCAATGCATATTCTAGGCACATTTTTGGATGTAAAACTGAGTGGTCAGTCAGATGAGCAGAACTGTTATGTGTGAATTATGGAATAGTGCTTACCTTCATAAACGGCAGAGAAACCTTTTCCCACCCAGTTACTGCTGCTACGAAACTCAATCCATAGCCGACTGTCGGTGGAGATGATTGGCTCAGGCAGCTTGTCGCCACAGAAACGACCTAAACAAAAGCAACATCTTATTATTTGGTCAAAACATTTACATAAATCTCTCCTGAATTATTGTTATAATCACTGAGGTAAGAAGCTAGTTTAAGTCAGTTCTTATTGCAGAGAGGTTCAGATCAAAGTGAAACAAACCTTTGAGTGGTGCTTTCCTCCAGTATCCATCTCTGATCTCCACATGATCATACCAGCACAAGTGACTCCTGTACAAATCCATGGAGGTGAAGTTCAAAATGATCTTAAAAACAAAGAATGCCTAATTATAGACACCACTCCACAGCAAACCAATGCTTACCTAAATAAGGAGAAAAAAACAGACTCCATAGCTCTAGTTGTTTAAACAGCTCAAGTAGATCTGGCATTTTCCATATGCTCATACCTTTTCCCCTGGCGTGACTGATATTCTCCAGATGCAATTCATGTAGGCTGAATATCCATTGGGAAAACCTGGAGAGGAGAAGTTACCACTGCTGTCCTGCAGGCTGTCCCCACATCCTGGCCAAACAATTACACAGAGAAAAAAACATTTAATCTTCAAAAGAAAACATAATAAAACATCAGTCTCTTCCAAAACTCAAAATATTTCCCTCTTATGAACTATATGCATAAACAGCTCTGGAAAAGAGAAGGACAATTGGTCCACAAATTATTATAACACTGAATGCAAAGTGAAGGGCATCGCTTTTATGTTCAAAGGCACATCTGCAGATAATATTACATTATAACCCCCACCTTGAGCTCCAGATGATGATCACACAAAGGAATTGAGTATGAGACACTTTCTCTGCACAACCTCCAAAAATAAACCTGTCACACTATAAATAACCAAGTCCTCTGGAGATCTGATGTATAATGTACATGCCGACAGTGAAAACGCAACCTCCATTTGACGGGCTAATCTGCACACAAAAGGCTTATTGGCACTGGGGAACTTAGAACTTACTCACAAGTTTTCCTAATTATGACTTTGTTTGGGGGCAATATATTCTGAGGTAAGTATTTGATCCAGCTTTAAATCAGTCAAGATGCAGCTGATAAATAGTTGATAAAATACAAGAAATAACACTGACTTTTAAAAAGAAAAATGATAAACTTCACCATACATTTTAAACTTGGGAAAACTAGGAAAGATTTTTTTGTAAACTCATAAATACTAGTGCACAGCCAATAGAGGACACAGCCAGCAGACTCAGAACAATGTGCATGATGCATTGGCTGCTATGTGACAGAGTGGCTATGGAGCACTGTTGTGTGATTGACCAATATCTTTGACATTTTTTATCCTAACAATCATTAGCCGTACCATTAGGAGGACACCGTCCAAATTTGAGGTCAGTCAGATGAGTGGTTCAAGAGTTATGTGTGGAACAGACAAACAGACATACAAACATGCAAACCTACAAACCAAAAGGACGAGACACAGACGGGAGAGCCAGACGTTCCTTGCATTATTAGATAATCATGTAACTATTTCCTAGTGAAATTAACAATGTCTGTCATATGTACTTGAGAGAATGGTCCTAACAGAGAGGTGTCTGTCTGTATATGTAATCACTTATACATCTGTTACAATTACCTTGAGGCTGTATTTAGCAGGACTAAAGAAAAAGTCTTTACATTCATTGCTCCCTCTGAGGCTTGTGTATAAGCAATAAAACTAGAAGCCCTGAGTTAGGAGTTGTTATAATGCTTAGCTGAGTACTGCCCATGCTACCCCCATTAACAAGCACTCAAGCACTCACTTGGAATGACAAACTCTTACAGGAATGTGCTTGAAAAGGAGATCTCTGGCTCTTCAAGATGTTTTTATTTTTCCTTTTTTTTCAATAACACGTGGAGGAGAAACTCACTACTTCATCCCCTACGAGTGCCACATCATCTGCTCTGCTGGTCTCTCTCCTGGGTGCAGTGAAAAGACTCGTACACATGTACCTTTAGGCCCTTGATATTATGACTTCCACTTTCCACTATGGCCACACCGGTTGGTCACTAAGTTTTCTCACTGAATGATAGTCTGGCTCTCAGTCCAGACATACAATTAACTGTCTAACACCAGATCTATTCAACAGAGTTACACATCTGTTTTTTCCATACATACTGTTTATTTCGGTAGGATTAGGCCCACTGTCCCTTTAATGAAAACAAATCAAGTGCTTTTTTAGAGTGCTTGTATTACATAATTTCCCTGGTCTATAATCATATTGTCTATGTTCCTTATGTAGCAAAGTAAGTGTTCTAATAACATTGTCTACTGGAATCCAGCTGTTGTACAACTTCTATCAAGGAAGGCCGATGACAAACTTCCGGTCCAGTCATACCGCTTACACTAGTGTTAGTCAGTCCAATAAACCATACCACATTGTGCATACAAGCAAAAATAGAAGGGAGAGAGCATTTGTCATTTTGGTCTTACTGGAGCATTTGTAGAGTTTGCGTGCCTGTGCGATATCCCCTTTGCTCAGTCTGGTTCTCTGGCCAATGGGCGGTCGGACTCCGTTCACATCGTATCGTGGCAGGATGGTGTCCAGGAAGATGCCCCTATGAGTCAGCGAACAGATATTTAAGAAAAAAATAGGGCAAAACAGAGAGAAATTTTACAATGAACAAAGGAAGTGCATTCAAGGCAAAGCTGATTTCAGTGGATATGCATAGGAATTGAAAAAAGAAGATTAGTGTTATCAACAAAATAAGAATTAATGGGAAAGCATTTATTAAGAACTGAATGTGCTTAAATAAAGTTGTTTTGGCACAGGGAAATCTGAAGCCACGTCAGGACATTTCGAAATGTGGATCACAAAGTTTAAACTGCCCTGGAACGTGTTTGTTAATAAACTTTTACTTTTGTCAATCATTGATGGATGATTACAAATACATTTAGACAAATAGAACCATACATGTTTCTCATATGTGCACCCAAAGTACAATAGCACCATAATTGTTATAAATATTCAGCGTATTATCTTAACTTCAAAACTAACACATGTGCAAACCTGAATGCACGAGGCCAGTCTAATAATAACACATTTACTTTCTAGAAGAAAGTACTAAGAAACTTAAATGTGTTATTGATCATTAAAATGAATTCACTGTCACATTAAAGTGAGCTATTTCTTCAAAGGCAAAAACAAAAACAAAAACAACCAAACACTGGGTGACATTGTGTTTCTTTGCTAGGAAGGGGTCATATTTGTTCACTGAGGTCAAGAGGTCTATGGCATACGTCGGTCACATAGATGGGCCACAATGAAAAGCCTAGGCAAGTGTTATGTTTAACCATGTTTAACCGTGGCTCTGCGGTATGTTTAAAAAAAAAAAGACAATGATTAGGGCCACAGAAAAGCAGTGTGTGTATATGCAGCAATATGCCAACTTTGCCAAGCATTTTTTTTCATAAATATTTTGATAGAGGTTTGTAGTGACAGCCAGTTTTATTTCAAGTTTTATTTCAAGGTCAATGTACAATCAAGTTTGATCATAGTAGATAAAAAGTATTACTAGACTACAGTTGTTCTGAAGCATCCCAACTTGTGTTTAAAATAGCTGCAGGTCAAGTTTAGTTGAGTTTTCCCACTGAGGGAAGCCAGGTCCTTTGCGGCGTCAATTGACACTTAAGTTTTATCATCTTCATGTTTCTTCAAGTATTGGTGAGCAGTGGCCTGGCTCACTGGACGTTCCCATGGTGACATGCGTTTCAACCACAGGCATGAGCAAACAGCGCAGCCTGAGCTAACAGTTCAGACCCTGCCTCCCTCCTCCTCTGTCGGCTTCCAGAAGCTCTGTGCTGGCGGTCGGTGAAATATGCCACTCCAGTCCATGTCAGCGTGCACAATGGCCACACTGGCAGGTCTCTATTTGAGTTGGATCTGTGCCAAGTACCAGCCCTGAAAAATATCTGAGGGGCAAAGAGAAGGGGGCAGGCGGAGTTGTAGGTCGACTAACACACTCCAGACAAAAAGCGCTGGCATTGGATTTGCTCATCCCCAAAGAAACAGAGCAAAACATCAAGACACGGCATGAAATCTTTTGAGCACCTCTCGTTGCAAAGGACCTGGCTTCCCACGGTGATTTACTATACAACACTGGGCAAAACACACAGACTTATAATGGAGCTCTACAATCAGACTGACACAGGTAACTCAGCCAATCAGAGTTCCAGAGAGAGTGCTTGGACTGACTTGTGAAAAGCTAACAGGAGCCCCTTGTCTGCTAATAGCACTCTGAAACATTCCCCCGCAGCGGCCATCACCGCCCTGAGCCCTGTGTCCAAGGAAACTTATTGATCCGCTTTTTTACAAACCAAGACGTAACAGAGTTTGAGCTGAGGTAGAACAAAGGGGATTATCCAAATAAACATGCTCTGGGGTTTGGCTGTGCTATTGTGACCAAGCAACTCCAATACAAGTCCCCCCCATTTATCTGGGCTACGCACTGGCACTGGATTAAAAATGAAAGCAAAGATGGCTTTTATAATGTTGAAGAGCAGTGTACAGTTAGATGAAGCAGCTCTAAGGACATCAATATCACTAATATCAGTTGGCCCTGATTTAGCCTCCAGGTGCTAACTTTGACCTAGAGTTTGGGTACACAAGACTAAACAGACAGTTCTGTACTTTGGCTCAGACACAGCCAGAGCTTCTGTTTAGACTCTCCCTGCTTCCCAGACTCAGTCTGCCACAAACGTCATCTGGTTCAAGAAAAGAAATGTTAAAATTACTAATTATTTTCTTTACAACTAGGATATACTACTCAAACCAAACATTAATGGCTAGCTATTCTGAAGGTGGTCATGTTCTGTTTATCTGGTACATACAAGGGACAAAACATAGGTTTCATGCGCAAAACTGAGGTCACATCCTGCACAAGGGAAAGGGCGTAAAAACAATATTTATACAAGCTGATGTTAAGTTTGGAGGTTCAAGTGTTGAAATATATTATATTTATGTGATGTCAACATGTGTGATGTCAAAAAGCACTTTGTAGTGAGTGCAGCTGGGTTTGTGTTAGCTTAGACTGACTGAGTCAGCCTAGACTAGGAGACCTACTTTGACTTCCAAAGAACCCAGATGGCTTTCTTTTTCAGGAACATGCTCTGACTTTCTCTGTTGCACATAATATAAGTTAGGCATCTGGACAGACCTCCTGTAACCCTGGACAGATGCTCCTGGACAGACACTTCTGATTGGCTGAGACAATATGTGGCACAGTCAGCTTAGCATGTATCTGCACAAACTATTCCTAATATACGAATGAAGAAACAAAAACAGGTCACAACACACATCCCAATATATTTCTGCATCTGTTGGTGATTATTGTTGTTGACCCAAATTGTGCTTGGCCCTGTATCTTTACAGTACTGTTGTAAAATCTATAATAACACCTGAGTGCTGTGAAGGTGCTAGGGTTTTGCAGCAGACACCAGGCAAATAAAATGAGCCCCTGCACCAGCTTAAGGCGCTGTAACGCTGCTAATCAAAGGAGCACAGAGAGGTAATGAGGTGTTTGTGATGCCAAAGCACTATGTTAACAAGAAGCTTCACACTGCCCTGAGTGAGCCATCTCAGGGAAAGTGCCTTCTCCATCTCTGCAGTTGATACTCAAGTAGTGGGAACAAAACAGGGACCTAATTTGAACAGGCTCTGGATACAATCTTCTGTGCTCCAGCCAAACATTTTCTCCTGAACTACAAATATGCAATTATAGCAGGATAGCAATACTCAGGGGAGCTTCATAATTGAAATAACAGTTGTTTTTTTCCATTGGACCATTTGTAAAAAATCTTTCACTATGACTATATACATAAAAAAATTGGTGTTGCATAATTTCTATATGGCATCTGTAAATGAAATGTACTAACGAACTTTATCAGTTGCAGCAATAAATGGTTTATAGAAACATAAAAATAATGATGATGCTCATCATTTTAGCTCAGATCAAAATCATAGTAGCCTACAGAAAACCTCCCCCATGCCCCAAGTCATAATGACCCTAAAATAGCATTGACCTAAATAACTTGAAATGTTCTTTTCTTTTATCTGTTTGAATGTAGGTGTTGCATGGCTCTATTCTAACATTTATAGGGATTACATGTAAGATTTAAGTGCTTAGATACAACAGCTGGGTAGAGTAGCACACCATCATAAATATATTTGAACGTTTGGTGCAGACTAAAGAACAGCTCCACCTGGCAGGGTCTAAGAGCTGTTTTCAACTTGGCTGTTGTCCTACCTGGAGAAAGTATTCCTGGCGTAGTGCATGATGCTGTCAAAGTCATAGACTTCTCCCAAAGAGTCCACCTCCCCGGGCTCCATCTTTAAGAAGTTATACTCCTGCCCTGAAAAAGAAGGAGAAGGTAGTGAAAGCACAAATAGACACTAATGATATGGTCTGGGAAGATACACAGTGTTGCACTGTTGGTAGAGTAGAGCAAATGGCCTTACCTGGTTGAATGTTGTCCCTGATGATGCTGACATGTTCGTCCCTGTCAGGGCGTGTGTGCTCATGCCAGAAACCAATCACATGACCCAGTTCATGAACCACAATTCCAAACTTATCACAGTTTTTTCCAATGGAAATGGCTTGAGGCCCTCCTCCACGGCGGCCCACATACGAGCAACATCTACAAGAGAATACATTTTACTATCAACAAACTTTTATGAAAACCCAAGATGATAGAACCAAAGACTGATACATAATGACCATTTATCTTTTAATAAAAAGCTGGACTTTCCTTTCATCTACACATGTGTGACATTGATTCATCCATTGGCCAATGCAAATGCTACATCTCTCCATTAAACAGAGGTTGAGGTTAGAGCAGGGACAAACCAGGGCCCTGTGGGCCAGACAGCCGCTCTCTAATTACTGAGCCTGGCCTGCTCTCCTGAGGCACGCCTTGAACTTTGCACAGGGCAGATGGAAGCACTGACTGCTGCAGAGTCAAGCGTGCCCACTGTTACCACTGCCGCCTGTATGGATAATGTCATCCCTGTTGCTCCACAGACCAGTACCCAGGCTAAAAATGGCCATCAACAGCTGGCTGTAATGTGAACTCTGAAAAATGGCTTCATCGTTTGGTGATATACTTTGAGTCCATTCTATACAGCAATATACGGTGTTCATTATTGATATGCTGATTCATATTTTAAATATAATTTATGATCGGTTCGGTTAGCCAATATTGTTTAAAGGTACAAACTACATAGGGAAAAGAATAATAGTCTTAACCAGTACATGCAATAGGGAAAATGTGTGGAAGTTAAAGCGTGCCTCGGTGGTGTGGGGGTAAACATGGTCATGGAAAGGTTAAGGAGTCTTCCTCTGGAGACCAATTATAAGGACCATGTAGTGCAAAAGCACTCACTGACTGAGGCAGAGTGAGGGATGAGGCACAGGAAACATTCCTGCCCAGTGAATGGCTGTCTCTTTAAGGAACAGCTGGGGGCTGAAATAACAACTCTCACATAGACCGCAAACAGAGCCAACAGACAATGGCAAAGCACTGCTGTGCAGAAAACCTACTGAGGTGCCCAGTAATTAGCACACAATAAAGCAGCAGAGGCTGACCATTATTCAGCATCTGCATGTGCAGGTCAATTCCTCAGACTCACCCACAAGGTCGGTAGGTGAATACAATGTAGCTCTCCTCCTGAGTACGCTCTATAAAGGTCACACAGGTGTGCTTCTCCCAGTGGCGCATGGCCTGCCTGAATATCGCCCGCTGGCTGCCTGAATAATATCACACAGTAAGAAGAGCACTAATCTTGTGTGTGTATATGTATGTGTGTATATATATATATCCATCCATCCATCTTCTCCCGCTTAATCCGGCTAGGTCGTGGGGGCAGCTTGCTGCCCAATACTCATAGCACCTGACCCCCCCATGAACCCCTCTGCAGGTGGTGAGCCCACAGGAGGAATATATATATATATATGTGTGTGTGTGTGTGTGTGTGTGTGTGTGTGTGTGTGTGTGTGTGTGTGTGTGTGTGTGTGTGTGTGTGTGTGTGTGTGTGTGTGTGTGTGTGTGTGTGTGTATATATATAATTATTGTATTATTATATTCAATAATCTAACAGCACTAATACTTACCACTGAAGTTCCCACTGATCACATAAGGAATAACTCCCTCAGGCCACACTCGCTCAGGTCTGGAGGTAGCAGCTCTTTTCTTCCGACTTGAAGTTTGTCTATTTAGGCTACTCTGATTGTTTGCAACTGAAAACAACACAAAATTAATTAACTATATATATATAAACAGTTCAAATGTTTTAGCTATTCATCTACCAAAGGCCCATGACACAGCTAATCAATTGTGTGTGAAATGCAAAGCTAGTCCATAATAGTACAGGAATTCCTAAGGATTAGGACTGTATATTCTGGGCAGAAGGTGAAAAATATGAGGGTAACATTCACTGCAAATTGAATCATTTGCTGTAACAGTGGGTTGTGCTGAACAGGGTTTGGGGGCAAGGTCAATTAGCACTCCTTCTGCTTGAGCTGTGGAAATCTGATAACACCCCAAATCTGATAAAGGAGGAGTGTTGACAAATGGTGGAAGATGGGTGACAATGATTCAATGCCTGCCATTCACATTACTTTAACATTTAATATATTTTCTGTTCCTGTCAATATTATGATTGTACAAACAGTGGTGCTAGTATAAATAATACTCAAGTAGAAGTCAGTGGTTTAAACACACCTTAAAACATGGCAGTACAAGTTGAGAAATGCGTGGGGTTAACAAGACAGTGCCAAAAATGTGGGGAGTTTCATGGAAATTTATTTTTTGGACATTTTTGTTTTTGAATTCAAGTTCAAGAGTTTACCTGTATGATTAAAAGACTGCACAGTTCTACGGGCCAGGTCCACTATTCTGTCCACTTTGAATGATCGTAGGTCCTCCTCGTCTAAAGCAATGTCTCCCAGAAAGGCAGCTGAAACAAAAACACAATCTGTTACCGACCCAAAGGGGAAAACATTAAACAAACATAATTTTGGTCTCTCTCAGGGGGCATGCTTGTTTACATTTCAGAGCAAAAAATAAAAAGTTAAATATAAACTATACTTATAAGACATCCCTGTATGAATAACAGGAAGCTTGAATCACTGTCAGTCAGTATAGCAAAGTCAGCACCATTTGTACATGAAGGTTTACTGGACTGTTACAAAATACATCATTGTTTCCTCTTAGCATCTCCCTAGAGAAGAACCAATCCATCCAGCCTGTTCAGTCCCAGCCCTCCTACTTGTGCCAGGAATCTACCCCAAGTACCCAATAACCAATTTGGCTCCAATTTGTGTGTATAAATACTAACACAAGGATGGACTGGAGGGAAGCAGCTTCCAGATAAGGATGTGCCGTTGAGCTAAATAATTGAATAAATGTCATTACTACACCCAAAGATCAACATTCTCAACAAAGAAAAAAGACTTTACACAGATTCTAAAGCGCATTTCTGTGAGTGAGTTTGAGTTTCTACTTGTAGCATACATTTATTTAACATTTTTCATTGTAGTTTTCTCCTACTTTTACTTCATCACATACACAGTCCTAATATGCAAGCCTACAAACTAAATGAATAGTATGAGGCACCAGTGTATATACAAGACACTGCCACAGGCTCCTCACTGTAGAGATATAGGGCACCTTGAAGAAGTAATGAGTCGTTAATGAGGCCAACGATAAGGAAAAATAACCAACCAACCACTTTATGAGGAATGCAGGTCTTTATGAGATTCTTGAGTAAATGCCTCATTTCTGCTGTGTAAGAGACTGGGGGATTGGTTTTACTAGCCCTTCAGGATTTATGGCTGGCTTGTATGCAGGACATGGGGGTAGGTGAAGGGGGCTGCGGTGGGGTTATAGGGTTTTTGGGTGAATCTGAGGGAGAGAGCCAACTAAAGGATGCTACTGTTTTGAAGGGTAAAAAAGTACAGGATGTCAGAGAAGAAAGAGGCATTTCCCTTTGACCACAGTGCAGAGCTCAAGTGGGAAGGCAGATGTGAAGCTGCTGGAATGACAATCTCGTGCATGTTGGGGTAAGATGTAGATTCATAAGATCTTAGATTCAAATCCAAAGAAAACTTGTGATGGTGATTAGCTGTGTTTGCTGAGATACTACATAAAATGAAATTCATACATTCATACATATTTATTGAAGATAAAATGTGAGATCAATATATGACAATAACTGGCTACAAGCTAGCTGACTTTATCACAGGTACAGGCAAATCATCAGCAAGATTAATCACAGTCAAATTAAAATCACAATTTGAATGGACGCAATTGGCAAATCGCACAGGCTGCCATTTTTGAAGTACCATAATTTCCATAATTTTTTTTGTCTTCTTTTGCATAAAAACCCGTTTGGATGTGATTAAAATCCAAATGATTAAATCTTTGAACAGAATTCTATCATTAAAAATGCTTGTCAGAACTGTTCAGAGATTTTCCCCAGATCATTCAACCCTAAATTATAATATATAATAGTATACGTTTATTAACATAGAAAAAGTAAAACTAAGTATGTGAACACCAACATCCAAACTTTATATTAAGATTAAATAACAATTCTGAAAGTTCTTTTTGTTAAGTCAAATGGGAATTCCCAAAAATATGTGCAAAAGAACCAAACAATAGAAACCCAGAAATACAGTTTTGGTTTCAATTAGACAAAGCCTTTGAATAAGAGTTTGACAAAAGTTGGACCAAAAACTTCAGAAGCGCAATAGGAGAAGAGAAGAAAGCCTGGCCCTTGTCCTTTTTTCACAAATGAAATCAAGATGGAGAGCACACCAAATGTTTGAAGGCTAAAGGGAAGGACATGTGTGTGTTTGGGATCAGAGGTTCCACACAACAATAAGAAAAGGTGTAGATGAGGTGCAGCGAGACAGGGCACGCATTTAGAGGGACAGGTCCACATTCCACAGGTCAAAGGATCCTCTAATTTGCCCTCACAAAAAACACTCATTTGCTTTTGGCTAATCTATGTGACACTCTCAAACAGCTTTTGCAAAAGCAGCCTCAGCCAAAACACTGCTGATAACAGGCAGCCACCAAATACTGTGCCCAGTGTGAGCAGACAAGAGAGCTCATTTTGCCTTTATCCCACATTTAATTTGATTCTCAGAAGAGTCACAGGCAGTACTGAGGCAATTAATTACACATCACTGTCATAAAACATGTTCAATAGCACATTATTCAATGGAATATTGATTGTTTTAAACTATGACTGATGACATACAGACCACGACTGAAAAATAGAGACCCGAGTGTTTAAATAAAATATGTCTATTGTAGGGATATTCATATTCATACAGATTTTTTTTTAGCCTCACTATTGTGTAAAATGATGCAGCTCTATCCTGACCCATAATGTGAGTTAGACTGGCACTGCCCACCCCCCGTAAAGGTTCACAGAGGCACAGAGGCCATGCTCTTTGCCCATGTAAAGTCCTAAACACCCCTGTGCTGCTTAATCCACACTGTCATTGTCCTCAGATTGAAGTGAGCAAAAGCACCAGTGCAGGCAACTTTAAAGCACTCGCTCCCCTCGGGCACCGCAGTCATCTTGAAAACACTATTGCAGGTCTATGGAAAGACTTGCAGGGATTGTCAATTAATCCCCATGTCTCCTACTTTAATTATCCACACACAGGGTTTAGGGCTATTGGATATAACATGCACTAAGATTGAGGACATCTTCCCTTTCGTCAGCAAATCACTTCTTTGTGTGCTGTGATTTGCATAAAAAATGTAATCACATATAGACTGTCCTCCCACCCAGGCATCAATTTATGTAGGCTTCGGACTGGCAAGTTGGCTAGAGATTGGCCACTGTGTGTTTTTTTCACCAATTGTTTAAGATCCACTGAGATTGAAGGTGGATAAGATCTTCCATTATTTTTGAGCCAATATGTGGGGCTGATTTTTATTGTCCCCAAATTATGTCATGTAAAGTTTCTAAAAGCTCACCCACAGCCTCGTTTTACCGCAAACCTAAGAAAGCTGTGTAGTTCCTTTTTGCGCAGTTATTTTTTTTTTACTGTTAAGTGTTCAAATAAAGATACACTAAAAATACAATAATGGGGCCAACTGGTCTATCTCTTCAATCCATTCAAACACTGTAAAACATGCTAATATCACACACGAGACGGTGTACTATTTCCAAGACAAGTGAAGTTGCATCAGAAATATTGACTTGATTATTATCATAGTGACCCTAGGTCAAAATGTTAAAAAGAAAGATAATTTACAAAGACTGTTTAAGAACTTCTGATTAAAAAGAGTATGCTTTATTTCTGTTTTTTGTCCTAAGGCAGTGGCAAATCTACCTCCCCCTATCATTTTGGTAATCTTAACCATCGTAATCCCTCTGTTTCCATCAATCAGTATTCAGTTGGAGATTAAACTTGAGATTTCAACCAAATTAATCCCATTGATTCGTGTAATGCCCTCAACCTCTACAGTGTCAAATACTCCAGGGCTATTCCCATAAATCTCTTTCTGTGGATGCCAGACCGCGACATCTGCCACTGAAACCTGCACAAACATCAATACTAAGCCTATGCAGACACTAACACCAGACTATATTTAGAAGCTCTGGTCTCAGGGCACATTATACTACTCTGTGGTCTTATTTTGGGAGGTTTAGGTGAACCCAAAATTGCCATAATGAGGTACAAGGAAGTATAAGGGGTAATGAATGTAAACCTGGAATGCATTACAATAGTATGGAACCGCCTCTCACAGCCTGTGTTTAGTAACAAACTCTACATTTAAATAGTAAAAGAGCTCAATAGAGGACTGCATTAAGGGATTAAGTATCATTTCACTAAGCAAATGCTGGCCTGGGCTATTTGTCCAATCAATCATAGTACATTGCACCAGTTATTGATTATGGATCAATATTTTATTTTTTTCATCTGATCTGTAACTAAAACACATTTCAGTTTAAGTAATATAGTTTCCATACAATATCTTCCTGTTTTACCAAGTGAAATCCAGAGACTACTTAATCATATTCTTTTAGCACTTCCTCCTGACGATGAGAATGGCGCCAGCTCCAAAGGGCACACAGCAAGAAGCAGGCTGCCTCCCCTTTAGCATCTCACACAGCAACAAGCCCATTAGCAGATTGGGTTTCCTCTCATCCCAGACAATCATTACTGATACAGCCCAGTCTGTTTAACCTCTAATGGCTCATCAACATTCATAATCTTTGGCTCTGGTTTTGCAGAGGTTTACAGAGATCAACAGCTGGGCACTTAGAAGAAGAACTTTTATCAGTTTAGACGTTGTGGGATGGATATAAAGTTTTTATGGCTTGTAGATTGTTCAAAGTATGAATGTAATTACAATCTGGAAAGTTATAATTATTAGAATCAACCAATCATAATAAATAGTTTCAACCAAAACAACACACTAAGTGACTGCAGTGCATCGGCTCCCTAATCAACCATACCCTGTGGAGAGGAAAGGGGCAGGGGTCCTGTCATTTAAAACACACCCAGTGTGAGACTAGTCTGACATCCATAATAAAGGACAAGCATTAGCGTCAGTGTTCACAAACCAGAGCTGTGTTGCTGTTTGTTTTATCAGTGACAACATGATGATGATTGGCGTTTGGTTATAAGAATTCTGAGGTTACTACAGATAATGTGAAAGGATGTAAACAGTGTGGTTTTAATTTGGTCTGTGCTGGCCAGCCAGCCTGTCCTACCTGGACAGCATAGACTGTAACCGTGGTGAACCCAGTCTCCACCTCAGTGGTGCTTTCCTTTGGCACACGGTGAATGACCTACAGTCTGTGTGTTTGAGCCGACTCAGAGCCCAGGGAGACTTGCATAAGAGCACCAGGAGAAGAGGGGGATGTTGAGGGCGCTCTTCTACAGCTGAGCCTATAATACAGGAGGAAGTGAAACAGAGAAAGCCTCAGCTCGCACACAGAGCTGCAGTCACAGGCAAACTGTCAGCACCTGATTTCTCCTTAGGCACACATCAAACAAACCAGTGCATTCATTATTTGAGTATATCTACTCATCTATTTTTCATTTTGCAAAATGGTTGGATCTAATCTCTGTGGGTTGTTACAATCTTAAATGACTTCCTGGGAAGCTGCCAAGTTTGGAGTTCTGCAAACTAAGGAATTTTCCACTACTTTTTATGTATATGTCATTACTTCACTGTTACAGGACTATTACAATCACCAGTTGTGCCTGACTAAGGTGCTGTTGTCAATTAAACAAATATATTGTTAAAGATGAATGTTAGTATGTTCATTAAGATAATATATTCCAAGCACTTCAATAGCATTTGAAGGAGAAGAGGGCAACGGGTCAGGTGTTAATTAGCTGATGGACAAACCATCACAGGTACGAGTTCACACCCATGGGAGCACTCAGTATTGATATTGTAATCTTAATTACCAGGCCGCTCATTGACATTCATGAATGCAACAACAAGAAGACCCCTCCACACACATTCACTGAGTCCCTATCGGAGCATTAAAGTACATTTAGCCATAACTCAGAGGGACAAACATCAGATATTCTATAAACGCATACACATCCCATGGGAGCAGCATGACACAACCTTCAGTCAGGCTACAAGTCTAATGGTTTGAAAACATTTTAATAAAAAAAATAAAATGCACTTAAGATGACTGTCACGAGGTTGTTATATGATCTTATCAGAGAGAGAAAGACGATGCAGACGTGAGAGCTTGTATCTAAAGATAATTGATACAAGATGAACTACATAATGATTTAATAATGTGTTTTATCCTGAACTTTTCCCCCATCCACTTGTATGTAAACACAGGACAGCATAACACATAAACCCTCTTTCTTTATGATTTCTAAAGTGAGAAACACTTGACACATTTACAGTCCCTAAACAAGTCATGGAACTCAAACATTATCGCCCTGATTTGTCCTTCAGCTTGTGAGCTGTGATAGCTGCTGCTGAAACAAAAACATGGTCAAAGTGTGTTGGCCACAACGCAACAAACATGGGCCCTCTGACTGTACTGGATATTCCTCAGATGAGTCTGGCCCCAGGGTTGTTTATGGAAACCACCACAGAACACAGACAGTGACTTTTATATCCAAAACATCATCAAATAATCCAGGACTGGAGTGATGAAATTCTTATAGTCAGACTTGCATTTTTGTGACCTTTTCCACCTTTCACTTACTCCAGGGCTACATTAAGTTCAACTGTCACATAAAGGCAGGGTGCACTTCTATCTGTATCTCTACCAGAACTTTCACCAGCTGGAAAACATAACCCATAACATAAAACATTAGAATAACGGTGACACTTGTGACAGCCTTAACAAGCAGACGTGTGCATGTTACAGCCTAGGTAACATGAGGTTGGTGCACAGCAGAGCACAGACACAGATGAGTCCCTCTGAGCTGAACTGTACACTGAGCCAATTCTCCACTTTGTTTTAGCGCAATGTGCACAAAAACAGCCAGTGAAAAAAGCGGTGATCAGAAACGATCAGAAAGAAAACAACAAAAGGTGCCAGCATCTTCAAATACATAATAAGTCAGCCTTGGGCAGCTGTACAACACTTTTAAGCAAAGCAGTGCATTCCCCACAGACAAAGGATAGCCCAACTTTTGAAATAACAACTCATCCTAAGACTTTGAATTCCCACAATCTTTCCAGACTGTTCTTGAAGACAGAACACAGGGCTGTTCGTAAGTGATTTTAACTGCAAAACTATCCCACACCGAACAAAACAACCGCACACTCCGTTCTCTGATGCCTTTAAAAACTACATCCACTACTGTCATCTCTCCAGAAGCAGGGGGAGAGCTGGGAGATGCGTGGCATGTTTGTCCACTCACGCAAATGAGGCAAATTACGGTGCGCTACAAGAGGAGAGGAAAATTCTCACCAGCTTTGCAGGGATCCTTATAGTCGATCGCTTCTGATGTGGCAGTAGGCTCCACATAGTACCCTGGGTCAATCGCTTCCAAATCAATCGCCAAGATCACGGCGAGGCAAGACAGAAGAAACAAACATCTCGCCGTGAGCTCCATGATTGTGGTTGGGGACACGGCGAAAGTCGAGGGATAAAGGTAAAGGAAGAGGGGAAGAGGAAAGAGAGGCAGAGAAGAGTGAGTGAGAGAAAATGGGAGGTTTTGGGGGAAACGAGATCCCTCCCGAGGGCGGGTTTAAATCCAGCCCCTCTCCGGTGTCTTCTTGGCCCTGGTCTCGCAGCCAGAGCTCGGAGCTTGTGTTGAGCACGGCTTAAAAACTTTGATGATATGGCTGCTCCCGAGGGCTGGCAAAGCGTCACTCGTTTCCGTCGTAAATGCCTGCTTCTTAATTTTATTGCGTGATGATAAGTCCAATGGAAAAGACGTAAAACACACTATAGAGTTGGAGAAAAATTAATAGACCTATCTGCAAAATGTGTTCGTATTGAAATCAATGAAATTGTGAAAATAAGACACTTATGTCTTACCTGTGTGTGTTGCCTAAATAGAGGCCGGACTCTTTCTTTCTGTGATTAAGAAAAACAAACGAACAGACAAGCACGATTCAGAAGCACAAGTACATTGCCGTGTGATTTCTAGTGTGATTTTTTGTCTTTTTGTATAGCATAATTATTGACATGGGCCCTCAGCGCTTGACCCAGAGTCGCTCGTCTCCAGCAGTCAAAAAGTGTGATTGGAGCGCCACCTATTGGCTGAACACTAAATGTAATAAATACATTTAGCAAATGTCCCATGACAATGATTTTAATAATTCTGTAGTAAAACCCAATGAGCAGAAAGATCACACCCATATTTATTCTTATTTTAGTAGTTATAATTGTCTGTACTTTACAACAATAGAAACAAATGTAAATTTAAAATAGGACGTAGTGTATTGTTAGAAATAAAAATGAATCTTTACTCCATGTACACTACTGAAAGCAATGAGTGCAAGTGAGATGTTACATATTGTAATTTATTAAGACACAATTTCACATGAATTACACTAATGAAACAAGTATTGTTCTGCTCAGCTGTAAGTAGTAACCACATGTGAAATTTTGTGATGTCTAAAGTGAAGAGCCAATGTCATGAAGTTGGAAAAAAATCATAATACCAGGATTCAAGTTCAGCAGCAACACATTTTAGTTTTTGTGTAGCACACAGTCTAAGCAATAAGCAGGTGTGTCATTTTCATCAACCTCATTTCTCAGTTCTTTTTGCATTTGTGGCCCAAATTGATGCTTTCATGAGGTCAGAACTGCCCTCTGCAATTAATCTCCTTCATCAGTAAACTTCCAATGATGTATTGGGCATGTCACCTATGGCTGTAAAAAAAAAAAAAAAAAAATCATTACAAATCATATTCTTATACATTTAAACTTAAGATCCATGTATATGCTACACACCTTGGTTTCAGTGGCACAAGTTGGCATTACATTGTCACTAGACTGGTTAACGCCCACTAAAGTGGGTGGGCCACCACGAAGGGTCACCGTTATTGACGTGGGAACTTTCTGCCCAGCTGACAACACACAAACAGAACTGTTCAATACCACAGACGAACAGACTCAGCTTGGCTGCTCCAGACAAAACACATCACAAATGTGCTGTAATGGGGGTCATCTAGCAAAGTAAAACATAGAGGGCATGAAGAATATCTTACAGTCAAAGGTTTGGACTCATCAGACTCATCAAAATAAAACAATGAACGCAAGAGCAATGGAAGCATGGGTTATTTATTGAAAAAACAAGAACAATGCATGGGAAATGACATGACAGAACAGACGTTTTACAAGAAAAGCAGTTTTGGATAAAGAACATTGTTATTGTTAATCCCCCCTTTACTATTCACATTATTGTATTCACCTTGCCTTCACATGTTTCTATTATGGAATAAACTGCACTTTGGGAGAACTCAAAAGCTATCATTAATTGTTAAAAGGACCAATAATGTGCTATTTACACAGAACACCACAAAAAAATGCATAATGTATAGCCCTGATTACTATGCGTGCCCTGAGTTTAGCTATGACCCTCCTCTTGCTATTTTAATTTGTGTATATACTAGACGTCATGAACATTTCAAAACATGTCCTGAACAGTCCTGAATCAGATTCATCTGGGTTGCCAGCTTTTGACATTGGGAGACATACCAGCTGTCTGATTAGTGATGTTTGCCAGACCAGGCAAATTGCTGGCAAGTTTGGCCAGACCACCGTTGGCGAAAAGCTGGTGAATGGCAGTTGTTTTAGCCACGCCCTCCGTGGAGACCAATGGCACGGCCCGAAGCAGTGTACTGCTGCTACTGCTTATGGAGCTCAGGACCTGACCCTGTATTTTACCCAGTGTCTGAAGAAATACATAAAAATGCTATCATACATGCAGTGGCTATAAAAAGTGTACACACCCCTGTTCAAATGCCAGGGTTTTGTGATGTAAAAAAGACATCAAAATAAATAATTTCACAACTTTTTCCACCTTTACCTATAATCTGTACAACGCAATTGAAAAACAAACAGAAATCAGTAAAATAAACAACTGAGATAACCCTTTTATAACTCGGGATGTGGCTGTGTTCAGATTTAACCAATTACATTCAAACTCATGTTAAACAGGAGTCAGCATGCACCTTTCACCAATTAAAGTGTCTATGATCAACCCCAAATAAAGTTCTGCTGTTCTAGGAGGCTTCTCCTGACATTCTTGTAGCCACATCTTCCAGTACAAGCCATGGTCCGCAGAAAGCTTTCAAAGCATCAGAGGGATCTCATTATTCAAAGATATCAGTCAGGTGAAGGCTACAAAATAATTTCCAAGGAATTAAATACACCATGGAACACAGTGAAGACCGTCATCAAGTGGAGGAAATATGGCACAACAGTGACAATATCAAGAACTGGACATCTGTCCAAAATTGATAAGACAAGAAGAAAACTAGTCAGGGAGGCTGCCAAGAGGCAGACAGCAACACTGAAGGAATTTTAATTTTATATTTTTCCTCTTTAAAGGTTTCACTTTATTCTTCAGTTGCGTTGTACAGGTTATAAGGTCACATTAAAGGTGGAAAAAGTTGTGAAATGATTTGTCTTCCTGTCATTTTTTTTACATCACAAAAATCTGGCATTTGAACAGAGGTGTGTAGACTTTTTATATCCACTATACATCTACAAAATAATTTATGATTGACATTTTGAATTTTAAATGGCTATATACCTGTGTGTTTCCTGTATTGGTTGATGTCACAGATAAATTAGGAGGTTTGGTGACAATCTCCTGAAGACTGAAACTTAAGCCTTGAAGCAGACTGCTGGCGATAGGACCTGAAAAAAACAAAACTAGTGTCAATAAAAAGGAACTATGAACTAACAATTACACAAGAAAAAACAAATCACCTGACTGTAACCTCCCACCCAATCCTCCTAATTCAAACACACACTGTTTGAGATCAAAAGTCATGTTCAATGGTTTACAGGTGACAGGTGGTCAATGGTCATATTGAACTAAATGTATCTAAAAACACAGTATTTAACTCTAAATATTCGAAATGGCTGAGAACTGTGGTGTGTGATAATGCTGAACAGCGATTAGCCACACAAACAGGCGTGCAGGGCAAGACAGTACAGAGGTACCTTGGGCCGAAGCCGGAGCTTGCGCCTGGACTGGTGTGGAGGACCCTGACACCTTGCAGCCTGCAGACACCTCTGAGATACTACCAGACCTGCAGCAACACACAGAACCACCCAACTAACTGAAGACTAGCCCGAAGTTATAATCGGCTCCCAAATACTATTCAAAAATACTAAGTGTCATCAGTCGCTCTGCTTCTGACACTCCTGCCCTTTAGGGTTGGAGTGGAGTGCTCAGAGTGGTCATAAGCACCCATAAGCTACAATGAAAGACCAGCTCATACAGACACTTACCGCTGGCCTGTAAGAAGTCCAGACAGCTCCTTAGCTCCAGCTACAGACTGGCCTACAGTCACAGTGACGGGCTTCCCAGAAGCTTCACATAAAAAAACAAAGTAAACATAACGGTTCAAAGATAAAATATGTAGATATTGTTTAAGTGCAGTGTTTAGGTGTTATAGGGCACAATAACTCTGGTAACTCTGTTACCTTCTTGTGTTGGACTGTTGGCACCACTCGCAGACTCACTTTGTGCAACTATGGTGACCTTAATCTTGGCTCTTTTGGAAGCTTTGTTTGGTGTTGGACTTGGTGTTTGCCTTCTTTTTCCATACGGTCTCATGTCGTCTCTGTCCATACCTTCCACCTGGTCACTTGTCACTGGCACTGCACCAAGTAAAAAAAAAAACAAAAAAAAACAATTGTTATTGATAGCCTTGTCAACATGCCATGTAGGCCATTCACTTTTAAGCCTTTGAATGGATCCCAATGATGAATATGGGGAAGGAAAAAAGAATAGACAAGACTAGTGGAAGAAGAGGGACACTTACCAAATATACAAGGAGAGGTGCCAGAAGGAAGGTTTTTCCTCACAAGCATGTTTTGTTTCATAAAAGCAGCAAACTGGGCTGGAATTAACCAGAAAAAAGGCAGAAAGGAAAGTTGAAGGAAGAGAAAAGGCAGAGAATGAAAGGAAGAGTATTTCAGTCACACTCGATGCCACGATGTGATAATCTCCATTCATTTACATAAGGTTTTCACATGGTAACATCTCTTGCATGCTTACAAAACGACTGGATTGAATGAATGGTTAGTTTATATAAATATGTCAGGCAAACGTGAACGTGTATGCATCATTGATTGTGCAGTGGTACCAAAGAGCAATGCTCATGAGCAATGAACATGAGCTGCAGGCCAGTGTGTACCTGCTACAGGACACTGACCTTGGGCCTGTTTGTGGCTGAGGACTGCTCCAGAGCGCTGCATGTGTGTCTTCAGGAGCTGGGTGGCTGTGATCAGACTGGACTTTTGTGCTGGAGACAGACTTGATGTCTTTGGCTTGGGACTGGATGTAGGACTGCTGCAAACACTAGACAAATCCTAAAGAAAAGTATACCAACTTAAGATAAGTTTGACCAACTGAGCTACCCGAGGAGCAAAAAGATTCCTCACTCGCCTCTGACCCAGAAGGGGAAATGGGAACTCTCAGAGCAGGAGAGGAGGGTCTCCCTCTGTCCAAGTCAAACGGTAGTTCCCTCCGTGGCCTCTTTTTCTTCTCTGTATCTAAATCTCTCATTTCCCCAGAGCCATGACCATGGCCCTCAGCCCGCGTAAGGACCCCTGTCAAGAAGTCAGCAATTTCGTCCTGCAGCAAAGAAATATGATCACTGTTGACTGTTGTTCGCTGTCAAGTGATATTAAAGATTTGTAGTCTCAAATATCCACCTGAATACACCTGTCCACCATTGTCTGTGTCAGTCCATCAGCTCTCATCTTAGCAGAGTTTATCCTGATTACAAAAAACAGAATCAGTAAGTTTATTTTCTCTGTAGGGTGAACTTGTCAAATACATACAAAACACGATTAAAAAAATGGACCTCGGCAGAGTAATTTAAGTTGCAGTTCACCTTAGATTATCGTCAGCGTCTCCGACAACCACCATACTATTGTCTGCCCGTAGCCTCTCCCTGAACTCCTCCATGCTCTCGATACTGTGCTGCAAAGCATTTTGACCAACTACAAATAAAACTGGAGTTTTCATGTCAAGAAGTGGGTCATCCACATCCTGTAGACAATTACAAATTTAGATTTGTTCTTGTATAGTGATACAAAGTTCATTACTTGGTGACCCATCCCCCTTACTTACCCCTCTAGGCCCATTAACCGTAAGCAGAGGAAAACCAAGACACACTACAGCTGTCAGATACTCCATAAGAGATACCTGGAAGTTTTCAATAAAAATTAAGCAATTATAATGTGTTAAAGGTGATAACAGTATTGTATTTCTCAAGTCAGTCTTACATGACAAGCAACTAAGGCACCAGCATTCCAGCCAACAAGGATGATAGGTTTGTGGGGAAAGTGACTGTGAACCTGAAAAAAAAATTATATTTTCTTAGATGTGTCCAGGGTATCCCCAGGTTTGACTACCCCAAATTAATTTTTTTTTTAAAAGACCATTTTAAGACCACTTAAATGAAAATTAAGACCAACATCACATCCATTATGCGGGTGAAAAACGCCAGATCCAATTCTAATAATGAGCATTACTCACTGCTTTAAATAACAAAAAATACTTTTAATATAAAATTTCATTCAAAACTCATTTATAGCAGTTGCTTGTAAAATGGCCAAAAATCATTTATAACATTCTAACAAGACAAACTAAGCCTTCACATCGTCTTGTCTCACAATGCACAACAGTAGAGGTTATAATTTTCAGTCCTGCTCCCGCCCGCATCTGAATTGTGCTGTCCTGTTCCCACCCGCGTTTGCAAAGAATTGTAACTTTCATTCCTGCTCCCGCCTGCATCTGCAATATTTTCTCCCACTCCCGCCCGCAAATCCCGCAAGATGTGGACGTTCGCTTTCTTTCCCATGAAAGGTCTTGATTTCTTCATATTCTTCGTCGGGTTTCTTGATATTTTGACAGCAAACATAACTCTCTTTAAAGAAAAACTTACTTCTGAAGCACTGTGAGATTCACTAGAACAGGGGTGCCCCCAATTTTTCAGCATGCAAGCTACTTACAAGTACATAAAAGTACTAAGTCAAAGTGATCTACCTACTCCAAAAATGCAAATAATTTATTTATTAATATATTAAGAATCAGTAATGGTGGTTTTGCAGGCTCTGCACAGCGCTGACGTGAGGCAGATGGACAGGTAGGATGATTTAAAAAGTTTAACCTGCCCTGTGATACATGAGTGGACACGTTGTGGCGGACAAGCGTTTGTGATGTGCGATGCGCAGTGTCTGTAGGTTCAGTGACTGCATCTATACTTGCTCTACTGTAGTCTATAGACAGGAGGGCTCTTCTTCTGGCATAAGCTCCAACAAACACGGAGAAGCGGAAAGGAATTGTCTAAAATGCACGCAAGATTAGACCACATCTGCAAGTTTAGACCACATCCGCAAGTTTAGGATGCTTAAAATGTTTTTATTAATGACAAATATCCAGCACAAATTATGTGTGATAGGCATACATTAATCATTTGTATATTTTACTTTACACTCATATTTAGTTTGCGGGACTGCAATCATCCCACCCGCCCGCTCCCGTATTGTGCAGTCCTGCTCCCGCCTGCATCCGCAATGAACTTTCAAAATGTGTCACGCACCGCACTGCTTTGCGTCTTGTCCCGATCTACAATGCAGCCCGGTTGAGTATAAAAAAATAAGATAATGAAATTTAAGACCTCTGTGAAAAAAATAAAACTTGAACATAACTTAAGACCTTTTTAACACTTTTAAGACCCCGCGGCTACCCTGAGTGTCCAATGACCCCGTTTTAACCCTGTTAATAGTAAAAGGAGCAATACCTCCATAACTTTGGCCCGAACTGTGCCCAGCATATGCTCCAGACATTGGGTGATTCCAATATTGGCTCCACTGTTTACATGGGTATGTATCGGAATGACCTGAAGCAGAAGTGTTAAGAGGATGTTAAAGAAATCAGATGTATTTAGCAAGATGTTTCAAATAATAATACCTTTCCTAAGCAGGACAGCTGTGATTGCCAAAACCTCATTCGTCTTGAGGTAGAGAGGGCTGGATTAGAGGGGCTTGAGGGTGCAATAAGAATAAGTGGAGATCCAGGCAGTTTGCACTGAAACATGCAGGGGCATAGATTATAAAACTACTCTGAAAAGAATAGTAATGTTTTTGATATAACATTACTGATGTGTGGAAACATAGTAGTACCGGCTTGTTTTGAGACAAAACTCCAACAGCTGGGTCCCAGGGACGTTTCAGTAACAGGGAAAGTGCTTCCGCAGTTGGAGATCCAGTTTTGGTTGTGTGTTGTAACATCCTATCGATCAGTGTCGGCAACTGGCAAACAAAATAAGATGAGCAAATATGTTAGAATATTGCTTAAGAAATAACAAATTATAAATAAATTAATGACACACTGTACCTTGCTCTTCAGAGTCTGAAGCACATCTAGGTAAGCAGCCAACATTGCAAGACTCAAAGATTCAATTAAGATCGTGTGTAACCACTGTGTCAGTTTTGAGTCCCAGTTTACACTGGCCAAGGCATTTCGGAACTTCCTTGCACAACGGTTTACTGCTATTCTTCTTAATATGGGTTCATTGGAAGCCTGATCAGAAAATTATGCATCATGTGTATGTTCTCGTAAAAATGTCATCATGACCTAACAATATATACATGAAACTCACATTCTCGTTAGCCAGGCGAGCCAATCGTTCAACCTGTAAAGCTTTAATTACTTTATTAAATAATTTGTTTTGATTCACCGACCAGCCAGACCTGAAACAAAGGATACATCATCAAAAATGACTTGTTATTAACTGGTGCATGTAAAATGACACAATATGAATAAATAATAAAAAAGTTATTACTTGTTTATATGTTCCTCCCAGTCTTCAGGTGGTGGAGGACTATCCGCAATAGTCCGAGCAAACAAGACATGGCGCTCACACTCCCTCATAACAGTCAGGGCCTTCTGATTATCATAGAGGGGGACAGGTGTGGGTGTGACCGTCTCCACATCAATTAAAGAGTCAGACTCTCTGCAAACACAAACAGGCCATTGTATCATATTTACAACATGTATAACTAACTTTCACATAATCATCTTACGCTGAGGATTCAGGCTGGCGACGGGGAGTGACAAACAGTGTCCGTGTAGGTCTGGCACTGCTGGCATCAGGGTGTGCGTTCCATGGTTTAGCATAACTGTGGTCTAAATACACTAAATCCAGTTCTCGATCATGTGCGGATAACTGGAAAAGCAAAGATGTGGCCATCTTTCTTGCTGATATGTGAAATTCCTTATCTGTACCACGATGATGCATACTCTTAAGGGGCCCCAAAAGACCCTGGGATGTATTTGCTAACTCTGGTGGAGAAAAAGAATAGTTTTAGAGGACAATCATGCAAAGAAGTACATATAATCAACATGCATATAACAAAAGATAATGTAATTTATCATGTGATATGAAAAATATGACTTTATAAAGCACGTTTGTGCTTACAGCATAGACTTTTTCCCATCACAGGGGTGATGGTTAAGTCAGATAAATATTTGCCCCCATAATCTAAAAACAAACGGAGTCTAAATCGGTAAAGAAATGATTATGTTTATACGCTTGCAATATTGTTAAAACCACATAACTATACTAAATCTGTAGTCAGTTTTTTTTTGATTAGCCGAGCTAATAAGTGACATTCACTATCCATACAGTGTTTTAAATCAAACGATATTTGAGAACCGCTTGTGCCATAGTCTTAGCAAAAGCTTGTGGGGATCACGGGAAAATATAAAGACGTTGTTTACAGAGGCTAAGACTGATTATATTTCTATCCACCTCCAATTACGCTCTATGGCACTAGTGTTCTCCATATCATTTGTAGGCTTGCAATCAAGTAACGCAATTTGTGCAAAAATAACGCGTACGATGGCCGCGAAATCTTCGGACTGGCCTTGCAATAGCATAGCCAGCTAATGGCTAACTCTAGGGCGTATGTACATTTTTAACCATTTTATCACTAGTAGAAATGATTTAAACACCTTAAATGAAACCCATCAAAACTATAACCCAAACGAACCTTTTTCAATTAACCATACTAACAGAACCACGCTGAAGAAGCCGGGGCACGACGAGGTTTCTCCTTTGTTGCACTGGTGGTTGCCAGATACTTACTCGTGCATCCCCCGTTAAGGCCGAACTATAGTTCTGCGTCTACTCAACACCATAAACCCATAGAACTAAAATAAAATAAAATAAAATAAAAAGCTCTTATTATACATCCATGCATAAACCGTAATACGCGCGCGAAGTAATTCACCGTGAAGTAATTCACACAACGACGAGAGGGGGCTAGGATATAAGTTTCGTTTCTGTAAAACGTAAACAAATGTGCGCAAAGCACTAGTTCTATGCATTAAACACATTACTCAGTGTATATATATTGAGCGTAGTACCGGAAATGTATGTAGAGCGGTGGTAGAGAGGACCGATCCCAGCCCTTATTGTCTGCGTCGCTTCCCCCTGCTGTGTGCGTCGTTTTTACGCGTACCTTCAAGAATAGACATAGGTTGAGGTGAAAAACATTTTAGACTTTGACTTAGATAGATTTATGTCTAAATTTGATTCACAATGGAAATTACTTGACACAGTAGCTCACTCATTACAATATTTTAACAAAAAGCAAGAAATATAAATGATAAATAAACTGTGCTAAAATTCAAAATGCGGCAAAAAAATAGCATACGTGTGTCAATATGGCAAAATTAATGCTATAGGCTACAGATTTATATGGGTGATTCTCTTTTTGCATCAACATTTTATGTCCGCATGTTTTGCTTGGCCTGATTTTTGCCTGAACTGTGCCAAATATTAAAAGTAAGGTAAATCAATGGTGTAGATTCAATTCAAATGCATTTGAAATATTATTTCATAATTAATACACCTTTTTGGTAACACACGCACTTAATTTTATTGTGTCCCACAGTGCAAGTAATCAACTTCATCTAGAGGAATGAGTTAGAAAATTATATATATTAAAAAGGCTACACTAAATTTCATTTAATCATGTAATTTAATATGATAAAATTCTATTTTTTATTTATCGTTTCATTCCTACTTTACATGTCCCAGTAGTGATTTTCCCCCCTGTTAGAATGTTTGTTATTGAGGTGCAATAAAAAAACTACAATTCCAGACAAGCCATTTACAGGAAGTGACATCATTTTGGAAGGCATTTCAAACTGTGGAAACTGAGGTAAGCTTCTACTGAGACTCGCTCCTTACTATTTTTGATCTTAAACATGTCACTCCCTTCTGGGTCACGCTTAAAGTTCCACCCTGTTAGGGTAACTTATGAGGAATGTTAATTCAGGTTATTTTAAAAAAAAACATATTTGATTTAGTTATTAAAGTAGTGTTAATCTACTGTAGGTCAGAGAGCTAAAAGGTCATTTGGTAAAGAGCTAGCATGAGATTAGCGAAAAAAATTCCACCCTGTCGGGTTCCCCCCTGTTAGACCTATGAGCCTAACAGGAGGGAATGGGATCCTTCCAGGGTGGAAATTATTATTATTATTATTATTATTATTATTATTATTATTATTATTATTATTATTATTATTATTATTAATATAATAACAAGAGCTCCTCCAGCGGGGCAAAATACGCCCGTACTTTGAATTATTGTATATAGAATTAAGTTAGAATTTGTCAAACCTAGTTAAAGATGAATTGTTGGTGCAGTTTGGAAGATTCCAATACTGACAAGGTTTTCGCAAAGGGTCGGGCCGTGACCTTGACCTTTGACCCTGTGACCTTGAAATCAATAGGGAACATCCTTGACCCATGGGGTGTCCAGCCATGAAGTTTGACATTCCTAGGTGAGACGGTTGTCGAGCTAGAGCGTGGACAAGGTAATGTGTAGTTGTCTTGTATACTCTCTCTCCCGTTGCCTAGCAACCGCTGCAGCTGGAACTGTGTGTCACCTTTGAACTTTAAACTTCAAAGCTTTGAAGTCTTTGAAGCTTTGTCTTCATGAAGAGGCAAAACATGTGGGGCATGCGCCGATATATATATATAAGGTGACCTTGACCTTTGACCCTGTCACCTTGAAATCAATAGGGAACATCCTTGACCCATGGGGTGTCCAGCCATGAAGTTTGACATTCCTAGGTGAGACGGTTGTCCACAGACGGACGGACAGACGGAGGGACGGACGGACGGACAGCGCCATACCATAATACGTCCCGTATTACAACGGGCGTATAATAATATTATTATATTGCTATATTATTTGTATTGTTGTTATTGGTAAGAAACCGATGAAGAACAATACCCCTCGCCATTAACTTCGTTAACTGGCGAGGGGTATTGTTCTTCATCGGTTTCTTACGCTATATTATTATACGCCCGTTCTAAGACGGGACGTATTATGGTATGGCGCTGTCCATCCGTCCATCCGTCCGTCCGTCCGTCTGTGGACACTTCAAAGCTCGACCCTTTGCGAAAACCTGCCCGTCGCTCTTGCTAACTGTGATCGTTTCCATCTCTGTCTTTTTATCTTCCATCTCTGTCCTTTTATGTTACGTGCCGTAGATCTGAACTCTCTTCTCAAATGTTCTGCTGCTGAAAGCGAGAACAACCCACATTCTCTGCTTCTTTGAGCTTTGACACATTAAAGCTTTGTAGTGTCTTTAAGTTCTGTTGCTGCAATCTGATTGGTGGAATTCCGATTCTAGAATGTGACGATGTCATACTCATATTCCTACTGCAAGAGCCAGATTTCCCTATTGATTATCCGTCTGTCTGTCTGTCCGTCTGTCCGTCTGTCTGTGGACAATTTCTTGTCCGCGCTCTAACTCCACAACCGTCTAACCTAGGAATGTCAAACTTCCAAACTGCACCAACAATTCATCTTTAACTAGGTTTGACAAATTCTAACTTAATTCTATGTACAATAATTCAAAGTACGGGCGTATTTTGCCCCGCTGGAGGAGCTCTTGTTATTATTATTATTCAAATACATCTGAGTACACATGGACATGCATCATTAAAGGTGTGTGTGGACTATGTACCCTGAAACGCTGTGTGTTGAACTCCTGGCTGTAGAGGAGTTTGTCGCCTTCAGACGTGTGATCTTTGTTTCTGCGAGTTGCGTAGTTGTGTATCAGTCGAAGGTCTGAGTTGAAGTGAGTTTCTCAGGACCTGTGTCGCCCTTATATACTTATAGAACCCTTTATAAGAGACTCTTGGTGATGTCACAAAGAAATAGAATGTCTGACGGAACGTGTTGCCAGGTGACGCCAGGTGAATCTTTCCCTATATGGACATGAGTGCGTTGCCATAGTTACACAATGCTGAATGTCAATAATTACATTGGAAGTGTCTGAATGTCCATCCTAGGCCCTAAACCCCAAACACTACACTGACCTGCACTCTTTAGTGAACTCTATAGAACCTCATTCACTGAGGTCCAGACGCAGTTCACGACTTTGAGGTCACATGTGTATTAGACCTCAATTAGTCTTGATTTAGACCTTATTTAAAACTGGTGTAGACCTGGTTTAGACCTAGTTTAGTCCTGGTTTACTTTTGGTTTAGATCTGGGTCAGACTTTTAGTAATTAGACATGGTTTAGCCCTATATTAGTCCTGGTTTAGACCTGGATTAGTCCTGGTTTAGTCCTGGCTTAGACCTGATTTTGTCACTGTATTTCTCCAGGTTTAGTCCTGTACAGTATATTAGACCTGATTTAGTCCTGGTTAAGACTTAAACAATGGTTTTGTCCTCTAGTGGTCCTGTTTTAGACCTGGTTCAGATCGGGTTTAGACCTAGTTTAGACCTGATTTAGTTTTGGTATAGACCTAGTTCAGATCTGGTTTAGCCCTATATTAGTCCTGGTTTAGACCTGGTTTAAATCTGGTTTAGACCTGGTTTAGCCCTGTATTAGTCCTGTATTAGAACCCCTCGGAGGAATAAGATGGACTCGCAGCCCCGACTTTGAACTACACTAAATGTGAACTGTGCCTGAGTGAACTGTGGTAGTAGTTATTACCCCGCAGAAGTAAAATTCCCCCCTCTTTAAGCAGGGCTCTACAGTGCGCCCATTTCACTCGCATTTGCGAGTAAATATTTCGTCGTGCGAACGTGGTAAACAAAACAGGCGCACATGTGGGGTTCATGGGGGGGTCAGGTGCTATGAGTATTGGGCAGCACGCTGCCCCCGCGACCCAGCCAGATTAAGCGGGAGAAGATGGATGGATGGATGGATGGAAGAAGAAGAAGAAGAAGAAGAAGAAGAAGAAGAAGAAAGAAAAAAGAAGAAGAAGAAGAAGAAGAGAGTTTCACACTGGAATACTGCTCAGATTTTAAATACTGAAACACTGACTTCCACCCTGTCATGTTCTGTTCCACCCTGTTATGTTAAATGTTTTTAAAAATATTTTGACATAGTCATTAAATCTTGTTAAAATGTTTGTGCTACGTTGGAAGGTCAGGAACATTAAATGGACATATATGGGTATATTTGTAGAGATGATTATTTGTTCAGTGCTGTCAGTAAAAAAGGATGGTTAAAATGTAATTTCATATAGGATACAACCATATACCTCTTTATTATTAAATAACCTTGAACAATTTCAAACTAAAGCATATTATGGCATCAAAATGGACAAATTCTCTCTAGGAAAATGTTGTTATTCAACAATATTAACATGTTTAACTATGTGCAATTTAAATGTAAATGTCCCTAACAGGGTGGAACACTTTCAGCAACAACATTTAATGAAACTACCTGTAATTATTACTATATTCATCCTTGAGCTTGACCATTATGCATTTCTTATAGTTAAACATGTCAGTATTAAAAAACAACATGAAAAATATATTCCATTACCATTTTTTATCTCCAACTTTACAAACCCAAAATGTTGCCGCAAAAAGAGAATCACACATATATAGCCTGCAAGTAAAATTAAAAATATAGACCGAGGCCATAGACTGTAGTCTAGATTAGTAAATGTAAATAGAAGCAAAAATTTAAATGATGATTTACCATGACACAGGGTTATCTATGTTGGGAACCAAAATAACAATGTTTCTAATCCAGTATGCCAGTAATAATTAAATTTTAATGTGAAAAACCTGTTTTTTGGGGGGGTTTTTTTGTTTTTTTAAAACGGGTTTAATAGTATTTATCAGAATAGCTTGTTGGATCCAAATTATACAATTTCCAATAAAAAACAGATTACATTAAATATAGTGTCATATTTTAAGATCTTGAGATTATCTCCCTTGCACTGTGGGAGTGTAAATGCAGGAGCTGTTTGGAGAATGGGATCCTCTATAGTTTGATGAAGTGGGTGAGCAGCATCTCCATGATGGAGAGTAGTTTGTTAAGTGTCGTCCTGTCCTGCACTGTGACAAATATCTTCAAGTTGCAGCCATTCATATAACATCTCCTCCGGTACACCGCGCACACCACATCTCCTCCCGTACGCCGCGCACACTAACACCAGGACTAAGACAGGTCTAAAGAGCGTCTAAACCAGGTGTAAACCAGGTCGAAAACCAAACAAGAATTTGCAGGAGGTGGTTGCTGTATTCATGTAATTTTAAAAATCATGACAAGATCAAGTAATCCAAAGTAATCAGATTACATTACTCACTTTAAGTAATTTAATGGATTAAGTTACAAACTACATTTTCCATCCATCCATCTTCTCTCGCTTAATCCATCTGGGTCGCGGGGGCAGCTTGCTACCCAATCCTCATAGCACCTGACCCCCCCTATGAACCCCTCTGCAGGTGGTGAGCCCACAGGAGGGACAAACTACATTTTGGGGTATGTAATATGTAGTCTGTAGGGGAAAACATTTTAAAAGTAACCTTCCCAACATTGCTTATGAATCAGTTTGTCAGTCCATCCTTGCACAGAGTACAGCCTACTCAGGAACTTGTTTTGCTACACAGCATTACTATTGTTGTCCAGTCTGCTGTTAATGCGAACTTACATACTTGTAACTACTACTAACTCCACTCTAAGCCCGGTTGATGATAGGCTCCATGATATTCTCCATCTCCTAACGTCAATGACTAGTTCCTTGGTCTTGTTCAAGGGCAGATGGTTTGCCTTGGACCACTCCACAGAATTTACAGGCAGTGTCCTGTACTGCAGTTCCTGTACTGCAGTTCCTGTACATCTACGTGCATAGGCAGGGCGTCACTTTTTCAATCCTTGAGTAACAGCACGACAAAATGGTTTACGTTTGGTCTGTTTACATATATCTGGAGTTGTTGAATTTCAGTTGAAACACCTCAGAAATTCAAAACTTGCCTAAATGAAGAACTTGTGGACATGTTTTCATATTATGCACGCACAACTGGTGTCTAAGTTTATATCTTTTAAATGCTGAATTTTGATTAGCATATTGGTTGAAAAACAGCTTAGGCAGCCCGCCCCTCAGTTCCAAAGGTCTTTGAACACACGGTTTAAAAGATCTTATCATCAGTCCTCTTTGACAGTCTCTGAAATTGCCATTATGGTAAGTTTTATAATTGATTTAGAAATGATTATTACCATTTACATTTTTTGCTCTTTGTTATTATAATATGATGTGATGTGCAAGCTACCGTGTCCAAGTAATTTCCCTTGTGGATCAATAAAGTTTGTCAAAGTTTAATGTCCTTCCAGACTGTTACAAACCAGGTTATAATACCAGGCTTATTTGTCTCAGATATATATCCTATTTTATCTGTTTAATAATAGTTTAATAGCCGTTAATAATGTAGCATTTACTTTTTTCTTTTTAAAAAAAAAAGGAAAAAAAGAAAAGCCTAACTGTGATTCTGCTGCTTTGTGCCATGGCGTCACTGTCAAATGGATTTTGTTTTGTCAAAGAAAATTTAAAACCGGGTGAGGACAACATTGTTTTTGACCATTCATGTTACAAATGTTATTTGCACTTATACTGTTGTGGTTCTGACAACAATACCTCCAGGTGTAACTCACTGTATGGACGAGGTTGATGGTACATGGCATGCCGTTGGCTCTACATGGAAAAATAGTGAATGCATGTCATGCAGTTGTTCTTCCTGTTGCTCAGCGTAAGTATTGGTAGATAGCTTAACCAACGATCACAAATAAATCTGTCTTACTGTGCCTCTGCTTTACAGTTATGCCATTCCCAGGGGTTTCCCCTCAGACTGCGTGTCAGTGTTCAACAAAATAACTTGTGAATATACTGTGCACAAAAAAGACGACCCAAACACACTCTGTGAAGTCTTGGGTTATGTGGGAAAGTAATCAAGTATTAAATCTCCCTTCTGCCAATTGTAAACAATAAACCAAATAAAGTATGCGTATTGTCTTGTTTGGTTGATTCAATATCTTACTCCCTCAACATCAACACAATATTTATAGCCTATGTGCCTGGGCATCTGCTTCTTGTTTAAAAAAGGCTTGACCCTTAGTCCAGTAAACACTGACTTAACCTGAAGCATCCTAGTTTCTCTAGTTTAGCGCTTGAGGGATGTTTTCTTTTTATGAAAACTGTTTCATTTCATCAATTTAATTCCAAAGACCACGACCATTAATGACCACTAGATGGCGAGTCAAATTCACGTGCAGGTTTTTTTCTATGAAGAGAGCGCGAGAGACGGGGAATCACTTTAGGACGCATGGGGTATTTCAGAGATTCACGGCTATAGTCTTGTCCTGAATGAACACTTCTCTTCTGCACTGCGCGATTTGAATGAAACAAATATAAGGGAGAGGACACAGGATCAAGCTCGTTGATGCTGAGAATGTTTTCCAGCTCCGTCCAACTTTAATAACGGAATAATGTATTTTTGCTGGAGTAGATGGTCCTTCTCTGTATGGATGTTTGCTGCTGCTGCAGTGGTTGCGCTCACCGCTGGTTCTTCAGGACGTGATCCGGACTGGGGCGCAGAGCAGACGGGATCATCCTCCTGTTTTGGTGGCTTTGATCTGTACTTTGTTCTCGACATGTGAGTTTACTAACATAACATGAGGATGCACATAATTATGCTCGTAATATGCAAATGAACTTAGCCTGGCGCATCAGAAATTAACAGGTAAAAAGCTTTATTTTGCACATGTCTCTTCATATGGGAGCAGTTAGTGCCAGTGATGTCATTTGTCAACTTCAGACTTTGGACACCTTTTGTTTCACTCTGTTGCATCATGAGTCTTTGTCATAATATAATGAAAAGAGTAAATATGGTGCGCTTACTTTTGATAGGCCTACAACAAACAAAAATTGAAAAAAAAAATTGCTTTGTTTTGTTTAAAGACCTGCTTATGAAAATGCTTGGGCTCGGTGCATCATTATTCTTGACCCAGAACTTGGTCCAACTGGGTCAACAAAAAATCATGGCCCAACCCAGTGTTGTTATCTCTGATGAGGAGGAGGAGGATCCTTTTTTCGCAGTATTTTCCCATTGGATAGTGGTGAATTTTCCACCCTATACCAACACATCAATGCCAACTTCAGGTAGACTTCTGTAGAAAACAAAAGTTTAATGTTGTATCCTAATTTATATGCATTTATTACTCATTTAATGAGATCTTATTTCTAATTGCTTCTCTCATCTGATTGCTTCTCTCATCTGGGCCCACTGTCGGTTTGCCCCAAGTTCCAGATGTTCTCATCATGTCTTTGTCTCTTGGCCTGATATCCTGCGCTGGGACTTGTGTTATAGGAATGATGGAAAAATGGGTGTTTGGAGAAATGTCTAAGGCTTTTAAAACAAAGTGAAAAGCAGCATATGGGAGGAGGTGTCAGCAGAGTCTTGGACATATTCAAAAGCTGTTAAATCCACAGAGAAGTGTGTCAACAGACACAGTGTTGTATGATTAGGTGAAATAGTCAACTGTTTTACAGCATTCAAAGTACTAATGGCAATTTATGTTGTTCTTCACAGCAGTAACACTTAGCAATTGGAACTGAGCAAATAACAAGTGGAAATAGCATAAATTCACATTACTTCACATTAAAACACATTAGTGGGTTGCTAATTTGCTTTGGGAAGTATATACACTATATAATGCAATTGTTAAGCTCATGTCTACAAGCCAGAAGAAGACAACTTTATGATGTGATAACCTCTCAGGGGAAAAGTTGGTTGAATGACAATAACAATATGCAATAGGCATTTCAATTGTAGCAGTTAGTTTTCTTCATATTAAGATCAAATGAGCAGGTGATAAAGTGGAGACATAGTGGAGCAGTGTCTATGTCTGGTAGGTTTGAACCGTGTATGTTTCCAGTCATTATTACTGTGTGGAACTGCAGGAGTGGCTAATGACGAGATCAGTTAATTGTACACAGACACAAGACAATAAGTACAAAGTATTGGTTTTAATGGACTCTTGTTGCTGGATTTGTTCACAAAATCCTGATTTATTTTTGTACGTGTGTTAGATCTGGGAGCGTGCAGAATCACTGGACAGAAATATACTACTTTGTTGAACACCTTGCCTATAAATTCATCAGGTACTGAAGATTTTATCTTTTATCAATATATATCCTATATGCATTTAGAAATTTGTGTTTCATAGGGATGTGTTTCTTTGTCTTTTCCAGCCCACAGTTACGAATGTCATTTATTGTCTTCTCCACAGAGGGGAGGATTTTAATGAGCCTGACTGAAGACAGGTGACTGAATATCATTTTCCCTCCAAAAGATCTCTTAATCTTTATGAGGAATGGAAACTTTAATCCCGATAGAGCTGCTTTGTTTTTATCACTTAAATGTACAATGCCCTATCAAACCAATATATTGATCTGCCACACATTGCTAGTGTTTCTGGCCCATGTGGGAAGTGTTATTTAGTGTTTAGTCATTTACACAGCCACAATTGGATTACATGTGTTTGCCCATAGGGAGCGCATTCATAAAGGGCTGGAAGACCTGCAGGGGGTGCTTCCAGGAGGAGACACATTCATGCATGAGGGGATTCTCAGGGTGAGGACACATCTTTCTCAACAGCACATCTCTGCTCACAATGTTGTAACAATAAACAACAGAATATAGTTGCAAGCGGCGATGATAGGCCCTCGCGTGCGCCAACTGCAGCCCGCAAACAGCGTGCCCTGCAAACATGCCCTGCAAACGACATGCCCTGCACATGGCGCCATGCAAATGCTGCTCCCAGCAAACGCCATGCCCCACACTAACCCTAATAACCAGAAGCCCCAACCACACTTTTCATATGCTTTACAGTGTATTATATTCAGGCTGAGATCACGCATTAGTGATTCAAATTTCCCAGGCCAACACATCCTCCATCAGAAAAATTACATAGTGCACCTACAAATGATTTTTAAGGAGTATTTGCGCCCCTGGTGGCCAACAGTGAAAAATTCATCATGTCCATAATATATATATTTTTGCTCGTAGTCATGCATAGAATGTAATTCCCAAATTTGGTACAAATCCGATAATGTTGGCATTTCATGTCTAGGGGGCGCTATAGTGTAATTTTTCATATGCTTTATAGTGTATTATATTCAGGTTGAGATCAGCATCAGTGATTCAAATTTCAGCACGATCGGACTAAGCCTGCGCCAACGGGAGCAAATCTTCACATTGAATATTGTCTAAATTTTTGATTGAACTTTGGAGCTTCGCCGCACGTAAACTGTAACATTTATCAAAAAAATGGAGGTAATGTTTAAAGCCGCACTTCTCTGGATGATGTACGGTGAATTTCAGCCCTGTGGGTGAAGCGCCTTCAGATGAGTACGTTCAAATGGAACATGAGCAAAAAGGCCAACTCCGCATTTTGAAGATTTCAATCCAAGATGGCCGCCTTCTGCTTTGTCAGGGGGCGTGGCCATAATAATATTTTTTGTTTGTCTTCACGTGACGAATGCGTGTACCGAATTTCAAGGCTCAACGACAAAGTTGAGCTGGGACTGCTCCCATAGGAGTGGGCGGAGCCTAATATTTGAGGTGACGTATTATCTCCATTTTTTGATCCCCACACATGAAACAAATATTTTCTCGAAAGCCTCATCATTTCTGAACCTTTGGCAAAGTTTGGTGAGTTTTTGAACATGTTTGGGGGGGTCACGTTTTATTTCAATTTGTAGGGGGCGCTAATGCACCAAATGTTTTCACATTCAGTAGCTTTAGGGCAGAGAGTTTAAGAACTGTGTAAAATTTAATTGTAATCAGAGTTTGTTTGAGCAAATAAGAGCAATTTGTAAATATCTAAAACTTGTGTTCATTATTTGTCACTTCACTGCTCAGAGACCGTCAGACGGATTTGGGATATGTGGATAATTTTTGATGTTCCGACCCTGGAGATAATGTGGACCAAATTTGATGCCGTTCCTCGGAGGAGTGCGTTTCAGCTTCGCAAACTTTAATCTAAGATGGCCGACCCCTGGTGTGTCAGGGGGCGTGGCCATAATAATATTTTTTTACTTGTCTTGTTATGATTGACTTCTGTGTTAAATTTCATGATTTGTATCGGAAGAATATTCTGATATGAGAACAATGTTCTGCTTTTTTTTGGCCAACAAACTATACATTTTCGGAAACCTCTGGCGCATTACTACATCATGGCGAGGGTCCCAGGTCACTATGGGTCACGTCGCGTCATTTTAGTTCCCGCCCCCTATGAGCATCGCTATGCGATACTAATAGGCCCTTCGCCAGCCTCTGGTGCTCGGGCCTAATGATGCACACCCTATTTGCAATTAAATAAATTAGAAACCATTTAATCATATTTTACAGTTTGAATGATTTTGTTACAGGCTAGTGAGCAGATATACTATGGGAACACTGAAGGTAAGCTTTCCTCAATTTTCAATCAATTGATTATATATTTTATGGTTTATGGAGAAGAAGACAACATTTTGTAGTCACTATTTCCTTTGTCTTTATTTAATTGCCCTATATATATATATATATATATATATATATATATATATATATATATATATATATATATATATATATATATATATATATATATATATATATATTTATATATTTATAGGTTATCGCACTGCTAGTGTCATCATTGCTCTGACAGATGGAGAGCTGCACGAGGATTTGTTTTACTACGCTGAGAGGGAGGTGAGACTCAAAGAGGTTACACACATTATATCCAGGTGAAATATACATGCACAGCACACACTGCACTGCTGTATATCAATCCAGTGTTGATAGACAGATGAGTATAGAGAAAAGTGGGTTAGAGCAGTGGGACTCAGCCTTTTATTTTGATTTCTGTCAGGGAGCATTGGAAGAGATGGACTCTGTAAATTTTTTAAAAATATGCTCATGTTTGTTGATTTGTTCAAAATTTGAATCAGTGTACCCTTTCTGCTAATCTAAAGCTCACATAAATAAAATAGTTCTATTGATTAGAGTAGTTCAATTCCAAAGCAAGGCAAGTTTATTGAGGGCACAGTTTCAAAGTTTTGTTGTTTTTTTATTACAGAAGAAAGAAACACTAATATTACAATACAAACAGGTAGACAAAAACATTAATAACTGTTATAAAATGAACATTGAAAGAGAAGATTGCAGATTAATGTCAATCATATATATACATTTTAAAACCGTTTTGAGTTCAGATTTGAGCATCACTTCCATCCAGTATTTTACCTGAAAATATGTTTACTAATTCTGTGTTTTTGGTGGTGAAATGCAGATGTAATTGTATTAAGGTGATAATAAACCTGTGTTTGCTGTACACATGACAGGCTAATCGTTCCCGAAGCCTGGGTGCCTCTGTTTACTGTGTGGGGGTGAAGGACTTTGATGAAACGCAGGTGTGTTTTTCATTCTCCGCTTCAGCATTTCTATATGAATTGTCACTGAACTGTCTCCTTGGAGATCTTATTGTTTTGTCTAGAATATCTTGGTATGGCATTAAATGCATCCATCTTGCATTTACTCAATAACATGTTTTTTATTGACCTTATAACTCACATCCTTACCTTGAGTGGGTTCGTCTCTCTACAGATCTGTCCTATATTGTCTTCTGCTGTCTCCGTAGAGATAGGTGTAATGCCATACTGTAAAACATTCCAGGCAATATTTCAATATATAATATTTCCACCAGAAATGTGCACCTTTAAATTATACTGTACCTCACATTGATCAAGGAATAATAAGTAGTCCAGCCAAAAGTTCTTTAACTTCAACAACCACTAACTGTGTTTGAACTCTTCACAGCTGGCAAAGATTGCAGACAGTAAAGACCACGTCTTCCCTGTGAATGACGGCTTTGCAGCTTTACAAGGAGTCATCGATTCAGTAAGTTCAAAGTCGCTCTCATATTGATTATAAAGGCATTGTTATTGTATAGAACCTAGCTCATTCAATATTTTCACATAGTTGAAGTATCATAATTTAAGATTTGTCACCTTAATTTTGCTCTAATTTTTGTGTCACAGAAAATGATTTAAAGTTGCAGCATGAATTTTCATCACTCTTTCAGAAAGATAAGTTGTCAGATAAGGGCTGTGCTGGTCCAAACCTCTTGCCTCTTGTCAAACAGCACTTCACTGTGAATTTCCAAACAGTGAGTTTGTCATGTGGCTGTGGAGGTGAAAGGTTAGAGCCATCTGGAGCACTTTAGAAGCAGGTTTTCCATCCTCACATGAAGCTGGTAGAGGCTGTAAATCAGGTACAAGGCCTGTGCCTGGAGAGCAGCTGGAGGACTACGTCTGAAAAACACCAGATAATGTATTGAAACAATATTATTTAATGCATTTTATTTGATTTCCTCAGATCTTGAAAAAGTCCTGCATTGAGATTTTGGCAGCAGAGCCGTCCAGTATCTGTGCAGGAGGTGAGGCCTGTTCACTAACAAACACAGACAGACAGACTCCTCTGTTTCATTTGTTTGTATTATGATCACTGAACTAGCTGGGCAAAGATTCAGCTTCTCGTTACTGATGTACACCAATCTTATTCTTGTTGTTTGATGATGGCATGAGATGGCCATTATTATACTCATAACATATTTATGGAATTTACTGTAATATAATAAAAAAATGTAGCTATAGTGCCTATTTAAAGTTTGTTATTTTGAATTATACCGATTAAAGACTCAAAATGAGACCTGCTTGTTGTACACTATGATAATAGTAATGAATGGTTTCTGCTCTCTCTCTCTCTCTCAGAATCTTTTCAGGTGGTGGTGCGGGGGAATGGTTTTCTACAGGCTCATAATGTGGAGAAGGTCCTGTGCAGCTTCCGCATCAATGACACTGTGACAAAGAGTGAGTCACAGTAGTCGATTTGGCCCAAACACACTGATGTTTGCTGTTGATGTAGAGTTAGCCTGCATTAAAACACAATGGTGCACTAACGGTTCACACTTGTTAAATGCATGAGCATTACACCTGTCTGATCTCCCAAAAGCCTCTTTGATCAGCCATAATGTGTCTCACACACTCTATAAAGAAGTTAGTTTCAAAGTTTATAGTTCAAAATTATTTGGAAAAACTGTAGAAGAGCGCCACATGTGAGGAAGGAAGTCACGTGGTCTTACTGTAAAACTTGTTAAAGCTCTTCCTACTGTGTACAGAGCACATGCTACTTAATTACATTAAGTCGGCTGTTTTCTAGCCCTTTGTAATGTGTGTGTAGCCTTATAGCAATGCATGAGCGTAAAGAAAACAACCTAACATTTTGAAGTTTATAAATATATATGGTCCTTAGATAATAAGAAATCAGTTGTTCAGGTCAGTTAAAAGCAGGATGGGTTATTTTAATGAATACATTCAGAGATATCTCCCTTGTCACATGTCAGCCTGTTCCTGTTGACATGGAATTTGAGTAAAATGCTCTCCTCATGTTTATCCATGTATATCCAGGCTGTTTCTGGAACTTATTTTCATTACATTGAGATGAATGAAAATAATTAGGCCACAGTTTGCTCAAAGAGGCACTGTGAGTGTAAATAATAGACTAACAACAACCACATTCAAGATAATCCCATCCTTCCTTTGTATTCATACCCAATGCAGACTTTGCAAATGCTGCAAAATATCCATAAGGAAAACACTAATGCATAACTGCAGTGCATACATGTGCTGGGCAGATGAAGAGATACTTGAGATGAAATGTCAAGGAAAACAGCACTTACACCAGCATGAGTTTTGGCACTAAATAACACAACAGACACCCTAGAAATCTCCTTCTCCATCTATCCACTTCTCCCAAATAGAACATTTCTTCATAATACACCATTTTACCTTAGGTTCCTGTCACTTATGTGCACCTCACAGTAAAACATGACCTCTCTCTACGCTCACGGAGTAAACAGTGTAATAAACTATCTCCACATGAGCTTGGAAAACATGCCAGGGTTTTTGAACTTGCAGGATTTACGTGGAATGCAATCACTGTCAAGCCGTGAAGCCTCTTTGCAAAACTTTTTATCACTAAAGGGTCAAACCTTTTCAGGCCTAGTCCAAATTCTAGGCCAGATTTGAATGTGAGAGGTATTTCTTAGCCGGGGCTAGCAGTAACCCTTGCAGTTCTTCTATTGAGGAGATGTCTCACTTGTTGGGTATGCTCTACTGCTGCCAAAACAAATCGTCCGCTTGGAGTGATGAAAGCTTATGCAAAAGCAGCTGGACACAAAGAGTGCAGCCACATTTCTGCAGTTTCTGAAGAAACAGAATGGCTTTTGACCCAATATACAATGTCAAACACAAGATCACATAAAAAAACGATTAAATATGAATGAAATTGTGCACTTTACTGAACTGTTATTCTTCTGTATATAGCAGTGAAGCCTCTTGTGGTGGAAGATACATATCTGCTCTGTCCTGCACCAATACTACAGGATGAAGGAATGTAAGTAAATTTGGACATTTAGTTTGGACATTTGAAGTAACTGAAGTACTACTATGTTAAATATCTTTGTGCTTGTTCCAGGGTTGCAAATCTCTATGTCAGCCTGAACGAGGGCCTCAGTTTTATCTTAAGCCCAGTTACCATCACTACTGTAGGCTGTGTAAGTGCCAATATACTGCATTTTCTCTTATCCAGCCTACAAAAGCTGTTCTCGATTTGGTATTTAATATGCATGGGTTTCAGAATGATGAAACAGTTTATGTAAGAAAAAGTCCTCAAAATGTTGATTTTAACAGGTAAATCCATGGATAGATTTTTGTCTGTTTTGGTTCTGCAATAGTTATTTGGAATTTGGTCTAGGTCCAATTTGGTTTCAGATTAAGGCCTAAGCACATTAAATCCCTCTCTGTTTATAGAAGGACTAAATATTTGGTGTAATAAGACCATTTTAGGCATGATAATAACAGTAGTACTTTTACTGGTACTTGGATGTTTGGAAACTACTGGATTATATCAATGACAATGCACTTATAATACTAGAAGAGTAATAAATATACACTGTACATAAAAAAGAACAAAAACATTATATTTAAACAAAAAAAAGTGAATTTGTCTTTCCATCTCAGTCTGATGGGACGATCTTGGCCATAGCACTCCTCATTTTGATGATACTGCTGATCCTGGCCCTGCTCTGGTGGTTCTGGCCCCTGTGCTGCACTGTGGTGAGTCCACCAAAATGGTATCTTTAAAACATTTTTAAATTGTGGTCATTATTGCACCAGGAACAGTTTATGCACGTTAACCTTTTCAGGTCCTAGGGTCTTCTTATTCACCTAAACAACATTGGCAATAGTAAAGGTGAAGGTTAATAAGGGCAAAGTAAATGGTCTGTTTCTCACATCAGTCCACACCTTCAGATGTGTGTGTGTGTTTTAGTCATTATGCCGATGTTTAAATAATTTGTCTTTCCCAATGGTCACAGTGATCTTTGAAGGATCCCCACAGCTATTGTCTTTATTAACTGAAAGCTCGGGCTATGCAAATAGATTTTTTATTGTGACCATAATCATCACTCCAGTCAATAAAAAACACAGGCTTTTAAACCTTAAATCACAAGCCAACAAAAAGTATATTTTTCATCTACAGGTTTACTTTTGACAGTTTTGTTTAAAAAACAAACAAAACAAAAAACAAAAAAAAACATTACTTCAGTTCTAACCAAATAGTTGAATAATCAAGCAGCTCAAGCTATTCATCAAGGAGAAAGGTGTTTAAGAATAATGATAGGCATAAATTTGTGTATGCAGGAGGATATGCAGTGTGAATTCATAGGAAATGTTGTCTGTGTCATATTCACAGTGTGGTCTGGTTGCCAGCCTCACAGCAGCGTAGGGAGGTCTCGAGCCAAACTTTGTCAAAATCTGCATTTCTTTTTTAAACAAAGAAGGCCAGTCTAACAATACTGCAGACTTTCCACTGCTGCAGACTGCCACTGACAGGTGCCAGAGAAATATGTCAGCTTTAACAACATGGCTGTACGCCCCATTTTTCTGTTCTTGTTCATTTCAATTTCTGTATGTCTAGGAAAGTCCTGTTGACTGGGTTGCTATGGAGAATCATTTTGTTTTCCACACAGAAATGTTTTCAATAACTGAAATGATATTTTAGTAAAATGGGTCAAAAGGGCTGAAAGCAGGAATATTTTAAACAATGATTTTATTTACAGTATTGGAGACTTAAACTTTGAAGAATGGTTTTGATGTGCAGAGTGAGTACCCATATTATTCAGAATGAGATATAATAAATATCTGTGTAATTTTGTAATTTACTGGAGCAAGCATAGCCCTAATATGAGTAACTAAACATTAGTTAACACAGGTGTTTTGTGTTTTATTACAGAAAATATTTGTCAGTTGTACGAGAGCAGATGTAACGTTGCACCTGTTGTTATAAACTGGCTTTTTCCAAGCTTATGGGGATAGCTTCCATTTGTGCTTTATGTAACAGATTTTTTATGATCAGCTCCTGCAGTCAAAATAATTGTTGAGCACATTTTTAAAGGTGCATTGTGTAACTTTTCTGAAGGAGGGTCCGCCAAATGCTTTTCTCCATAGAGATGTTATTGCTTTGTCTGGAATATTTCACAGTATGGTATTAAACCTTTCTTTATTCATTTAAATACTAAGTTACAGGTCAGATGTGTGGAGAGGAAACTCCACTCACTGTCATGGCTGTTTTTGTAGGTATTTTTAAGATTAAAAACACCTGTAATTGAGTAAGTATAAAGTAGAGCTGTTTAATGTCATACTGTGGAACATTCCATGGGAAGAATTCTCATGTAAGAAAATAAAAATCTCCAAACATTGCACATGTGTAATTTTTTGCCATGTTGGGTTTTGCTTCCTAGATCATACATGAGCCCCCTCCACCGCCTGCAGAGGAGAGCTCGGTGAGAACAATTTCTTTATGATCTATTTCTAACAACACAAACTGCATTTTCCTATGAGGATATTGTATGGGATTTACTGATTTTAAATTTAGTGAATCTTGAGAATTTTAAAAAGTTTGTTGATTTTTTTACTTCACGATTAGCAGTTTCTGTTTTGCTATAGGATGATGAAGACTTTGAAGAGACTAAGAAAAAATGGCCAACCGTTGATGCCTCTTATTATGGAGGAAGAGGAGTTGGAGGAATTAAAAGGATGGAGGTCAGTGTTATAACTCATAGCATATGACGCAATGGCTACATTTTTATACTGTAGGACTAGTCTAATAAGGATATCCACTTTTGTAAAAAACATTTATTTATCTGTTTTTATTTGTTTTTTTCTGTATTTAATGTTTTTTTTTAATCTGGTGAAACCCTCTATTGCATTGGGTTTAGGTGCGCTGGGGAGAGAAAGGCTCCACTGAAGAAGGAGCCAAACTGGAAAAAGCCAAAAATGCCAAAGTAAAGATGCCTGATCATGAATATGTGTCTGCTTCTCCAACACGAGTCCTTAACAATGGCATGCACAGGCCCCTCAGACCTCAGAAGTGGTACTCACCTATACAGGTAAATATCTTCTCTGTATATTATGATTACACCATGTAAGTGTCCTTTGATTTGATTATGTACTGTACACATAGTACATTAAAGCTGTACTGCCTGATTGTGTAACAATTATAACAAACAATGTATCACATTCTTATCTGAGAGAATACTAATTAAATATCAGTTTCTGTTAAAAATAATTCCCATTATTTCTTATCATAACTTTATAAATTTAACAATAGCAGTGGTGCAGAATACAGCAAACACTGTATAAAGCAGGATAATGTGACAACACTTGGGAAACTGCTGGCACACTGCCTGTAGCTCCAGGCTGACTCTGTTAAAGAGGCTTGAGTCTTCCCAGTCAGCAGGGGAGCACTAATAGAAAGCAGGCACGCCTCTAGAATGGCCAAGATAATTGTGAAGTAACACAGCTTCTCTTCCCCTTCTGCTATTGTTTACAGCAGTGAAAAGATACAAAATATGCACATTCTGCACTAGTTACTTGTAAATAAAGCCATATCTAGAGCATTTTGTGTAAAATTACCATTGTGCTTCTACTGCTATGACTACTAATATTGCTGCTATTATTTCCATTCATATATTCATATATTCATTACTAATACCACTGCTATCACTATTGTTTTTAGTTCTGCGATTTTTACCACTACATCTACTACTGTATTCCCCAATCTCACTCAAAACAAAGTTTAAAATATCCCTGCCATCTAAAAGTATACGAGTAACTAAATTAAATTGATCTTCATATCTGCTGTTTTTCCTTCAGACCAAGATAGATGCATTGTGGGCACTTCTCAAAAAAGGCTACAACCGTGTGTCAATAATGAGACCTCACCCAGGTGACAAGGTGAGATTCAGTGACCATCATTTAGCATGTACTACTTTTAGGTTGAGCAGGACTTTGCCATAGAAAATGTAGGGCATGTCTCTTGGTGAGAAAATGGGCGCAAGTGTGAATGATGAAGTGCACACATAGGTTCTCCTGAGAAAGGTTGTGGAAAGTTGAGATTTAGAGTACAGTGTCTGGCTACGGTGTGCTCCAATGTATAGAAGTCTGGAGAAGTCATTATAACAATCCTCAATGGCCAGCTGCTGCACCGATGTTGGCAGCTGAGATACACAGCCTGTTGAGCCTATGGAGCAGAAGTGTAAAAGTACAATATAGCAAGTACTCAATCAAATATTCTTAGCTCCCAGTACTATTTTAAATGAGTTGTAGAAATGTATACTAGTGCAATCTCAGATCTTGCTTTCAGTACTGATGCAGGATCAGCGTCGACATCCCCTGACTTATTCAAATATACAATCCACTTGAGAAGGTGATGTAATCGTCTCAAGTGTGTCAGGTCAGTTGCAACTACAGTGGGTCAAGTGTTAGGGATTTTTTTGGTTGATTTTAAGTGTATTTTGTTTCAGTACTGAGAGCACTTTATCAGTTAAAGTTAATGCAGTAAAAGATACATTTTCCAAAGCAATGGAGGAGAGCAGTAAACAAACTTCTTCTGGTTGCAATTATAAGACTCTTGAGTAAAGGCCTGTTTTTATATCTTCTCACTAATGAACATAAGAAAAGGCTCAGTGCAAGTTAATAATCTCATTTTGTTCTGGTGGAGATCTGTTTGAAATGTTTGTTTTTTTTCATTGCGCTGATTGCTGTCCATGCTGTAATAAAGGACTTTTAAATTTGTCACATACTCAGATCTCTTCCTGACTGTTGTAACATTGGCAGGTCAGTCACATCTGCTTTTAAAAACTTATTGACCTCATTCAAGTAGAGCATGTGTAGACCCACTGATGATTTTTTTTTTCACTATGTCTGTTTTATATTTCTTATCATGAGGTTGTTGCTTGATAGACTATCCCAAGAACATCAATAGGACTTGTGCAATCATTTTAAAATGCTTGTGGTAAATGGGGGCAACTGGCTCTTAATCAGTTTCTTACTTTTTATCTAGAAGAGAGAACTGTCTGAGAGATGTAAATGGCTATGTAATGTATGTATTATCTATTATAGGAGAAGGCAAAACATGTGATAGCAAGTTATCCTAAATTACTTGTGGACTTGAGCTTCTTTGTTTTTAATTTTGGTTTAATTCTTGTCTCAGGGGAAATGCATAAACTTCACCCGAACCAAATCCCCACCTCCACATCACCCAAGTTACATCCACCTATGTCCCATCTATAGTCCTCCAATCATCAGCCCACCTGCTCCACTGGGTACTCTTCCTCCAGCACCCATGGCAACTCCGCCACCCTCCTCATCACCCATGGGACCTCCACCCTACACTACAGCACCCAACCACACTCTTCCTCTGACGGCCTTACTCATACCTGCACCACCTTTAACTTCATCTCCGCCTGCCTCCACCACCTCTTCACTCCCACGACTAGGACGAGCTCCGCCCCCAACCCGCCCTCCACCACACCCTGGACTGTAGAAACTATTACAACAGCACAGCCAGTATTGATTGTAGCAATAATGATGTGAGCTGTTACTGCAGGGGGTGAACAGCCCAGACTTTTCTGCAGTGATCTGTAAGCTCAAAAGTGCAATCTCTCTAAAGCTTGAATTTCAAAAAACGTTTTTAGACAGCAGTAATGGACGACACCAGACAGAGGAACATGTCTTCATTATCCTGGAGCTGCCGCCAGTTGTAATTTGACAATTTGGCAGAACAAAACTAGCCATTTTTGAGCAACAGCACAATGCAAATCCATATATATTACAACTGCACTATAGACTTGAGTGAATTATGAAGCATGAATTTTTAATGTTGCATGCAATCTTTCTTGAATTTCTTATTTTAACTGTATTTTCACCTGAACTTCTTTCACTTGCATTCATTTGTTTCTGCAGGCTGACAGCAAAAACAAGACTATAACAAACTTAACCTTTGTATGTATGTTCTCATAAGAGCAAAAGCGTTCATGCAGCAATGACCATGAGCTGTGGATTCATTCTCAGACAGTGGAAAGGTTTTGTTTTAGAGCTCCAAATGTGTGACTTTTGATGTATTTGTGACTTGAGGTCAATAACATTTTTACATTTTGCCAGGTTTTCTTTCTAATTTGCAGATCAAGCTGTGTAGCATATACTACTCTAAACAACTCCCCATTAATGTAATTTATCATATAAAAGGGCCCAGTATGTAAAAAGTTTGCTTCAAAGAGCCCTGTTCAAAATGCATATAATGAAATCAATCACTTTTGAACGAATTACATTAGTACTTTTTGACAGTGAAGAAAAGGAAAGAGGAATACACTTCATTGTGTGTTAAAGGGCCTTGTCTATTCTGTTTTTACAGCTGAGTTTTATGCGTTGAAAACCAATGACTACAAAAAGACTGGACAAAAGCTGGTTTACCTCACCCCTACTGATCTATAGACTTTTGGGCAGGAACAATTGCAAAGAGGTCAGCAAGTTGCTCATATTTTGTTAGGTTTTGTGTGTTTGCTAAATTATCTCTGGATCTGATCATGTGCTGCTATGGCCCACATCAGATACATTATGTTTACATTTCCACAGCTCAGGGCCAAACTGATCTATCCCTAAAGCCATTTATCTGTGATTACAATTATTAATTAAAGCCGCAAGCGGCATCGAACGGCCCTCGCGGGTCGCGCGTCGCACTCGGCCGACCCGACGCTCCCCCGGGTGGCGCTGACGCTCCCCCGGGTGGCGCTGATGAGCCTCTTGTCTCTGTGTGTTTGTGACTTTGGGCTGAACTTGTCACTAAACACAAAGTCCACAGACACTGGAAATGCTGATGTGCCAACGTAGACAAACATGGGCACTTTGGGACATCGCCATGGCAACACCGTGCAAAATACAACTTTGGCCCCTCGGACTTTTTTGTTCGGACTGACCTGAAGAATCACTGTGCCAAATTTCACATTCTTGAATAAAACTAATAAGCCGTTATATCACTTTGAAAAGTAAGAAATTGTTGAAATTTTCCCATAAGGATAACATGGAGGCTTTGGCGCATCGCCATGGCAACCCAGTGAAATATACAATATGGTTGTCATTGACTTTTTTGATCGGGATGACATGAAGAGTCATTGTGCCAAATTTGAGAATATTCTGTGAAAGTAAAATATTTGTCATGAATGGGAATTTATCTCATTTTTCCCATTAGGATAACATTGGAGTTTTTGGGCATCACCATGGCAACATGGTTAAAAATACCATATTGTTTACATTGGCTTTTTTGATTTAGATGACCCAAAGTAATTTTGTAAAAAATTTGGTACATTTTCTAAAAACTAAAATTTTGACCATCCATGCAAAATTTAATTCTGTCCTGCAGGGGGCGCTATCACACCATTTTTGCTCGTGTCACAATTAGTCGGCTTTGGCACAAAAGTTTTACAAGTGATTCAAATTTGAGCCCAATCGGACTTTGTATGGCCGAACGGGAGCAAATTTTGACGTTAGAAAATTGCCAAAAATCTGAACAAAATTTGCAGCTTCGCCGGGCGTAAACCGTGACAGTTATTTTTAAAATTCAGCTATCGTTTGATGCCCCACTTCTCTAGTTGATGTACGCCGATTTTGACCCCTGTGGGTGAAGCGCCTTCAGAGGAGTTCGTTCAAATGCGACGTGAGCGAAAATGCTGACTCAGCAACTTTTTTATTTCAATCCAAGATGGCTGCCTTCTGGTTTGTCAGGGGGCGTGGCCATAATAATATTTTTTTTCTGTTTTCACATGAAGAATGTCTGTACCGAATTTCGTGAGTGTACGACAAACTTTACGTCGGGACGTCTCCCATAGGCGCAATGTATTTTGACTTTTGCAGGTGGCGCTGTCGCGCCACTTTTTTATACCCATACATGCAATATATATTTTATCAAATTTTTCGCCACTTCTGAATTTTGGGCAAAATTTGGTGAGTTTTTGAGCGTGTTCAGGGGGTCAAATTAGAGCTCAAAGAGCAGGAGAAAAAAGAATAAATAAAAAAAAAAAAAATAATAATAATTTTAGCAAAAACAATATATCCTTTTACATAGGAAAGACATATTATACATTTTTTGAAAGCTCTCGAGCTTCCCCACGTCACCGTGGGGTCATTGGTGAATGACGGGCGCTTACGCGCCCGTCATTCACCATCTCGTCGGGGTCCGCCATTGACCCCCCATTGATTTCCATTCATTTTAGCAGCTGTAAATATGGCCCATGCCTTCGGCATGGGGGCTTGGATACAGCTTCATGTCAGGAGTGTGTTTTAGGGAGAGGAGCGCTACTTTTTGTCAACATTGAGTGAATGGGCTTCGCCCATTCACTCAATGTTGACGATGACTTGTTAGCAAGAACAAATATGGATGTCCCATGCCTTCGGCATGGGTTGCTAGGATACTGCTGTTCACGGTGAGAGCGATCGAGGACGAAGTTCAGCGCTTCGCGCTGAACTTCGTAAGCACAGTTAGCAACGATGATGCCTGGGCTTCGCCCAGGCATCATCGTTCTTGAGCAATAGGCCCTACGCCCTGTAGGGGCTCGGGCCTAATTAATCACTGCATTTATATAGCGCCTCTCAAAACACCCAAAGCACTTTACAGAACAGTATTCATTCACTCCAGACTGTGTGGTGGTAAACTATTATTATAGCCACACCATCACTCACGCACACACCACTTTCTTACCGTTTTGCCTAAGGACCCAACAACAATTCTTGCCAGGTGCTACCGTGGCACCTGGAATTCCTATGGGTCTCCCATCCAAGCAACCAGGCCCAGCCTTTCAACTGGGTGTGTGCTTCATAATAAAGTGAAAACTTCAACCTGCATTATAATTGTGATTTCAACAAAAAATAATATAAGAACTTTTTGACACTTTATTGTATCTGTGTTCATCATCTTAAAGCTCAGAGACCAGAGGCCAAAGCCCCACACTCTGCTCAAGTAGCAGTAACATGCCTAGATTCATCCATTAGACAGGTTCAGGACAGGTGGGAAAAAATGAATAAATCTGATGAAACAGAACCATTACAAAAAATATTGTCACACTGTATGCATACAAAATAGAAGCAGCTACAGTTTTCAATTCTATGTATCTTTTTTTTCTTTTTTCGATTATCTAGAGAGATACAAACCTGCATCTGACCTGTCAGGTTAAGAGGTTTGAAGAGACTTCTGCTCAGCATCAACACAACTGGCTACAAAGGATGCATATTTTGGTTTGAGAAATTGCACCTTGGAAAAAATAAAATAAAAAATGGGCTTTTCCTCTGCAAACACCAACATATTAGAATGTAACCTTCCCATTTCTGATTTAAGTAACCAAAATAAAAGAAATAATATTTTTTAAAACAATAACAAATTCTATAACATATAATAGATAATAATAGATAATGATAGAAATGGTCCCAATGTTGCCAAAGTGTATGTGGCATTGGCAAGGTGTGGGCTGAAGCTTTGTAGTAACTTTATGTTAATAATTTCATAGCCATTAAAACCCTTCAGGCTACAAAGTCTTCTATAAAAAGGCATAACAAGACAAAGTCAAACACATTTTTAAGGAATTAAATATATAGAAACAAATCTGTGTGATTCTAATTGTGCAGTACTGCCAGTTAACAATACCTTATAACCAGAAAAATAAAATGTGCACAGTATCTTTAGTGTAAGCAAAGTCACTCATAAGGCAACATTAAATGGTGTGGTGATCAGAATGAAATAAAGTAAATGTACTGTAAAGACAAGTAAAACAGAATCATGACTGGGATAAAACACAACTGTGATGTTTGGAATGATTAAAAACAGTCATTTACAGCTCTAGAGTAAAGACAATAATTAGCTGCCAAGGAAAACAATTGACATAAATCATTGCACTTAATTAAAGCCAACATCCAGTGAAGAGATGACAAAAGCTAAAATATGTTTTAAGTAAAGATGTCAGCCCAGACCTTGCCACTTAGACAACATATTTAACAATAATATGACATACACTCCTAAATATCAGACATTGAGTTACTACAGATAAATTTTTTTCCTCTGAGAAAACAACTGCTATAAAAGTGTCATGAACTGGACACAAAGCCTTCTGCGGTTTCTTCATTTTGCTGCACTCTGCACCCTGAACATGTCATTATCACCATCGTGTATTTCAGACTACTCCACTGTCACCGATTTGGCCAAGTTTCTGGGGCAGTCCACCTGGATTCAAACACAAAAATCTATTTAGCACCTTTTTAATTCCTGCTGTAACATTTAAGTTCAGAAAACACTTACTAAACTTGTTTGTTCCATATATAAACAGTTTTAAACAGTTTTAAATTCTTTTACACCACTTATCTCTGATAAATGTATTAAAATTATGCTTTTTCTTATTTGAATGAAATGCCTCATTGTACAACTAAACTAAAACAACCGCAGATACTGCATAAACATACTGAATAAACAATGATATTTGTATTTTTACAAGGACTTGCATGCACTTACAAGTAGAACCATTCAAGTAATAAGCATCTTTTTAAAATGATGATGACAATACCACGCACTCATCCTAAATTAAGCATCACCAAAGTTCATTCTCAGATTAAAAATGGTAAAGTAACAGTCATCACTTACATCATATCCTCGGAGCACAGCCAGGTGGAAGGAGAGCAGCTGCAGAGGGATCACACTCAGGATGCCCTGCAGACAATCCACACAGTGTGGGACTCGGATGGTACGGCTTGAGTTCTTGGCCGTCTCATGATCGTCTTTGTCACAGATTACGATTGGGCGACCCTGTGAAATAATAACAACAACTTGAATTGATTGAGAATTAATTCTATAAACAAAAAGCTTGAAATAAAAACGTAGTCAGGAATTGGTTCTTTCTACAAAAGCTTGAAAATTGTGTAGTGGGTCTAAGGGGCTTAAATTGTAAATGATTTTAACACCACAAACCCCAGCATCTGCGGCACATTATAACAGTGATCTCATTCTGTACATAGAGCGAGATGGGGAATTAAATGTGTGGCATGAAAGGATAATACTAACTGAAAAAATATTCAGCATGTCATTTCGTAAGATCAATCGGTTTTATCATTTATAATTGAAATTGGAAACAGTAGATTGTCATTAACATGTAGCATACATTCCTAAACTATGGCAAACTAATTTCTATTACTTGGAATAGTCATTTTATGTAATGACAAAAAATGAGTGACACTAATATTCATATTCATATTCGAACATATCCCAGTGCTGCAGTTATAGACTCTTTAGTTTAGTACTGTGCCAGACTGGCTTAAATCTACATGGCTCATATGCAGTCTGCAGTCCAGGGCCAAATAGATGAAGAATTAAAGAGCGTGACAGGTCTCACCTGGCGGGCAACAACTTGCTGCAGAGCATTCTGACACTTGATGTAGGTGTGGTCTCTCATGATGATCATGATCACAGGCATCAAATTATCCACAAGAGCCAATGGACCGTGTTTGAGCTCTCCAGCCAAAATACCCTCTGAGTGCATGTAGGTGATCTCCTTAATTTTCTACACAACACAATGAAGTCCAGTTATTCAAAAGTCAATATATATTATGTTAGACATTTTTTCTGACAGCAGGTTTTATTCTTTACCAGTGCTCCTTCCAGGCACGTAGCATAATGGTATCCCCGACCCATAATAAGTACACTCTTTTGCTGGTAAAGCTCTTCTGCCAATATCTTGATCTCCTGATCCAGACTTAGAACGTCCTTAATCAAATCTGTTGTAGACAAAAACACAATTACCATCTTTACTCATGTATAATCTCAAGTAATCAGATCTAAAAAACATTTCTGTTGGCGTCATAAATTTATAGCTAAACTGCTCAACATCATATTTTAGACAGAGTGCAGCACATTGTCCAGACATTTCTTATTAGTTTAACATTAGGGACATGGTGACATATGGTTTTGATCCAGAAAAGCATGCAAAGGCATACAGCCAGTGGACAACCCTTGTTCCATTTGCCCCAAACTTTTAAACTCTTCTTATTAATAATTACCTTTTCATAATATTAACCGTGAAATTTCATTGATGGAAACAAATAAAGCACACGTCTAAGTATTTTTTATTTTTTTTTACCTGGAAGCACTCTGAGCCCCTGGATTATCTCCCGGCGTCTTGGCTGCATAGAAATCCTGTCGTCACACATCAAAAGGGCAAACATGACCAGAGCAACGAACTGACTGGTGTAGGCCTGAAAAGCACAAAAGACCATGTTTACTTTACTGAAACCATGAGGCTAGGCAGAAAAATGCTCACAAGGCAAGGAATAGTTCTTTTTTTTTTTATTCAGAAGAATAATGTCCAAATGAGACAATAGACTTGTTCCAAGATGCCTTGATGGTTGGTTGGCATGAACAGCTGTCACATCACACACATATCAATCACATTTAGTGTATGACAGCTTGCTGTCATTTGTCATTCTTCTGCCTATTTCAACTGTTCAGTAGAGGCCAAGAAATGTGTAACTAAACCCTCTATACTGACAGCCAACAATCAAGCCGTGTCTGTTTTCTTATGACAGTACTCTTGATATGCTGCAAATATGAAACAATTTTTTTTAAATAATTAGTAAGATACAATTTTGTAGCCATTCAAAGTGGGTCTCTCATGCAGACACTATATTACACTATATTAAGACTGAAGTATGAAGCTCACAGTTAATAGAATAAGAAAACAGTTTCTGCAGTGCATTAGTTTCATCACAAAAAGGGAATGCCTGAAAGCATGCTCCCTCACAAATCATTTGAGGGAGGGGGTGTTGATAATGTTCTCGTGCTGAGTTTGGGTGTGTGGCCCCGGCAGTAAATGAGGGCGTCTGAGAGACTCTGGAGCAGAGAGCCAAGATAGGACACAGGACACTGCGCTCACTCAAAGGAATGGCCAAAACCATGCTCCATTTGGTCACAATAGGTGGAGAGCATTAGCTGAAATCATGAACTGTAAGACACTTTAGAGGAGAATATCAGACTTCATTAAACTCCCTTTGGGCTCAGAGAAGAATAAATGTAGGCTTTCATGAAAATAAACAGAAAATCATCTGGCTTGAGTTTAGCATCAGTGAGTATCAAATGTACTAAAAATTATGCAAGAAATGATGGCCCAACATCTAGCAACAGATCTAAATAATGCCGTCACTTTATAGTAACTAACTGTGCATTACAAAATAGCATTCAATTTCCATTTCAAAAGGCTCTGTCATAGTTTGTTAAACATTTATCAACAGCAAAAAGAGACACTTGGGCTCACCTTTGTACTGGCCACTCCAACCTCAGGGCCTGCGTTGATGTGAACTCCACAGTCTGTCTCTCTGGAGATGGAGCTGCCCACTGTGTTAGTGATGCCCACTGTCAAGGCACCCCTCTCTTTACAGTAGCGCAGCGCCATCAGAGTGTCAGCTGTTTCACCTACAAGAGCAACAATAACACTCAGATTTTGGCCCATTGGTCTAATGGGCAGTAGTGCTGGGCCTTACAGCCCATATGGTTATAAACTATATAGTGAAATGAAAAAAAGCAACTTGAAAAATGACTGGAGGCTCTGTAATAGCTAAAACCTCCAACAGGAGGAGTGGAAGCAGAACTCATGATTATAATTTAAAGGTGCACTATGTAACTTGTTGGTTGGGGGTCCATCACTTGCTTTATTCTAGGGATATGTCACTGCTCTGCCTAAAATGTTCCACAGTATGACATTAAACAGCTCTACTTTCCATTTATTAAATTACAAGTGGTTTATAGCTCAAAAATACATAGAAAAACAGGCATTCTGACTGTGAGTGGGATCGCCTCTCCATAGATCTGACCTGTGCCTTGGTCTGGTTTGGTCTCCAGGTAGAAAAGTTTAATGCCATACTGTGAATCTTTCCAGATAAAGCAATAACATCTCCATGGAGAAAAGCATTTGACAGACCCTCCACCAGAAAAGTTTCACAATGCACCTTTAAATAACCTGAAACAAGTACAAAGATGTAAAAAGTACAAATATCAATTAAAAAAAAAAACAGTTAATGGGTTTAGGTATATTTTCAAATATCCTTTAATATTGCAATAAAAAAGTCTAGAGTGTGCAAAGATGGTATTGGTAATGGTACTTGAGTCTGTCCTCTCACCTGACTGGCTGATGAAGAAACAGACGTCATCTCTGAACACAGGAGTGTTTCTGTCCAAGAAATCACTGGCCAGCTCCACCATCACAGGCAGCTCAGTCAGCTCCTCCAGCACCTGGCGAGTCTGATATAAAAGGCAAAGCACTGTATTAAGCAGAGTAGTGCAAAACGCTCACACCTGTGATAGACAACAGTCAAAGTTTACTCACTAAAGAGTGTTTAACTAAACAGAGCCATTTCAATTAAAATAAAGCCGCTATGTTAGGCTTTACTCACCGCTACACCAGCATGGTAACTGGTGCCACAAGCAATAAGGATCAGGCGTCTGCATCTTTGGATTTCTTTGATGTGGTCTTTCAGTCCACCAAGTGTCACTACAAAAACAGCAGCAGCCAATCAATTTTAAGTTAATTATTCATAATTATGTGGCCAAATAAATTAAAATCATCAACAGCAATATGGATATTAAAATTGCAGTTTTGCACTTTACTAAACCACAACAGAGATCCATTCCTAACCTGTGTTGTCTTCAAAATTCACTCTTCCTCTCATGGTGTTGACCACAGACTCTGGCTGCTCAAAGATTTCCTTTTGCATGAAAGAACTGTAGTTTCCTTCAAAAAAAAAAAAAAAACATAAGAGAAAATGTCACTATGTAAATAATGGTCTTTAGGTGCTATAAAAGCAGGGTACATTTTTAAAAGTTACATTTTTCCCCTGATGTCTAAGGCTTTTGAAGAGTTTTAGCAGAAAATACTTTTTACTACTACCCTCTACTGGATTACAGGGGAAAATACACTTTGATGTTAATGGCACATAATTTTAGGTGTTGCAGAATGACAGCATTTTGGTTTAGGTTCAAAAAGTCACTGTACATTGGGTCACCTACATCTTGAGGGCACACAAAATTACTACTATGGACAAAGACTGTCGGAAGGTGACAAGTTTATTGCTGCTTCCTCAAGAAGACAACTACACAATTTCATGGGGTAATAACAAGGTTATTAACAAAATGACAAGGCAGGGAAATGCAAATGTAAAATAGAGTTATGCATCTATATAATGTCAACTCTTACCCTTCATGATCTGCTGCAGCTCCAGCTGCAGGGTCTGGATGGCCCGGGCTGGGTAGTCTCCTGCTGTACGTTTGATCCTATGGATAGACAGCCTACCATCCATAACTGCAGCAACGTCATCATCCTCCAGGAAGATAACCCGGTTTGTGTGTTCTATCACTGCACTGCAAAGACACATGACAATTTGAAAACACTTTGCTACAATATCCTTCAAAGGATGCAAAAGAGTAACTGTGATAAACTAGGTCACTTACCTGGCATCAGAAGCAAAGTAGTACTCCACAGCTTTCTCATCAACAGGAAAGAGGCAGGTGTCCTGGTCTGTCCTTGGAAGAGCACTGCAGCTCTTTTTATCTTTTCCAGCTTTAAAAAAGGAGGTATAGTGAGTGAATAATGAATAAATAAATATAAAATAAATTGTGTCCAATACTAGATTGTGTTTACATACAGGAGCGGTACAACACTGGAATGTGGTCAGTGGACAGCTTGTGATCGCTTCTCACTCCCATCAACAAAGGACTTCCCCTCCTAAAAACAAAAGTTACATGATTTTTTTTTTTTCAGGACAAGATTAATTCATCTGGTAAGCATTTATAGCATGGTTAAATGTGTACCTTGTGCCAACTGCCTCTCCTGGGTAATGGACACTCTTAAAGACCAATGCAAAAGCTCCCTCCTGACAGGAGAACAAATTAAACTTTTTAGACTGGTGATCTCTGATGTCTCTAATGTATAGTTTAGCACTATGAGGCTCTTACCAGTTGCTGGGTCACCCGCTCCACCAGTGTAGCAAAGCTGATGTCGTCACTCTCTCTGTTATCGTACATGTACTTCACCAGTTTAGCTATGCTCTCTGTGTCTGTCTCTGACTCAAACTCATAGCCTTTGCTTTCCTGTAAAAAAGACAATGTCTTAATTTGTTTAAGAAAATCTGTAAATTTTACATAAAACATTTCTTTTTACCAGAAATTTCTTCAGATCTTTGTAGTTGGTAATAATTCCATTGTGAATGACAATAAACTCTGAAAATAACCAATAATACAATAGTAAATGAAAGATAATTTTCTGATGGGAGGTCAATGCTTTATTCAACTGTTTACCATTACTCTTGTCTGATCTATGTGGATGGCTGTTAACTGGGCTTGGCTCTCCGTGAGTGGCCCATCGGGTATGTGCAATCCCGAGATGAACATCAAACTCAACATCAAGGTCCAAATCCTTCTGCTCTAAAGGTCAGATTCAAAGAAAACATTTAAAAGCAGAAGTGAGATGAAAACATTAAAGTGTCCAACATTTCCTTACTGTGAATCTCCTCATCAAGAGCCTTTACTTTTCCACGTTGCTTAATCAGTTGAATACATTTTGCATTTGATTCCCATTCTTTGCTGTTTCCTGAATCAATGCCCACACCTGAGAAAAAGAAAAATCAAAACTTGACTTAACTTGCAACCATTATTTTAAGAGAATACCCTGCACCATCATTCACTGAGTCAGGTAAATTGTAAACTAGCAACAGCACGGTTAGCATTAGTAGACACATTATTTATTTGGCAAACTAAAACAAATCATAATCTTTTATGGCCCAGTCTGGGCCTTGGCATTTCTATTGTAATTCTTACCAGCAGAGTCATAACCTCGGTACTCCAGACGCCGCAGTCCCTTGAGAAGGATCTCAAGGATCTCTTTGCGAGTCCTTGGAACATGGTAGTTGAGATAGGCAAAAATTCCTTTGGGGAGAGGGACAGATAAGACAAACCACTTTAATTATTCCATTGGGAAAAATGCATCATTGTCACAAGACATTTCACTTCTTGCAAGTAGGATTACAACAAAGGGATATACTTCAATCATATCATTTAACTAGCACACAAAGAAAATAAACCTGAAAAACCAGTTAGTTATAACGTCATATACAAAGATGCGTACCCAATGAAGCTCTAACTCTTGAAACTATGTCAACACAACAAAGCATGAAATGTCCAAGATGATTCACAGACTCTTCTCATGACATTATTCAGAGTAGAGTAGATACTGTAGTACATTTCATGACATTGTTCAGAGCAGAGTAGATACTGTAGTACATTTCATGAAATTGTTCAGCGCACAGTAGATACTGTAGTACATTACAATACGGAACAGGAAAATGTATGTGTTGATATATACGGTTTAACAAGCCTATTCACAGTTAGGGATGGATGGATTTGTATATGAAAGCTACAGAGAATGGCCCCAAAAGTAAACCAGGATATGTACATGTTACACAGAGCACTCATTCATGATTCAGATGATGGACCATGAAAAATATGCCAAAAGGAAAAGCAAATAGAGGGTAGTAAGCAAGTGTTTATTGAATTAAGAAGCCAAAGTAGTCCCTTGTTGATAATGTATCACAGAACATAAAGCCGTTAATCTTTAACAAAAGTTAAAAAATATTATGTACAGTTTTTCTTGGTGGGGAGAACGAGTGAGTCCAGTCTGACCAGTGCTTTCAGAATGAGATTTCAGTGATAGACAGATCTATCAGTGCTAAATAGGTGACAATTATCGGTCGTACATTACTAGAAAGGAGGATAAACATTTTTGATGACATGTACGACTTCACATAACATCATAATTATATTCATTTCACGTAATGTCTTATATACATCACTACCGCTTTGAAACAATCCAGATTAATAGGACTATAATCATCTAAACCACCTAAATGAATCACATTAAGAGACACTGATTAAAATTAAGCTAATGACACTAGAGTAACCTATTACTAGCTTAAATGGTGAATGCTAAACCCTTATCCATCACAAGCTAATATTTCCCATACTCACTGACACACAAGACGTACGGAGCGATTTACCATTGGTGTACTGTCTGATACAGAAACAGACATTGCCGTAGTGAAAAATAAAGGCTTTCTCTCTTACCACACATGTTGTCTCCTGGACTGGCGCAATTGAATGGTGTGAGGCTGCGGGGATCGCCTGTCACTTGAGTTTGTGCCTCCGCAGTCCGGAACAGGATCGGCATGGCGCGCTCTGATTGGCTACGTTGCTTGTCAATCACGTAATGCACGTACACGCAGACTCTTCTGACGTGGCACCAGGATGCACATCAGTGGCGTAGAAAAGTAATACATTTAACCCAATTTTTTCTTCTTCTTTTTTGTAATTGAAATACAACTTTGCCTTCTCTCCTTTCAGCCCATTTCAAGGACTACAAACACAAACCATTCGCCTTCAACTTCAATCTTCTTACTTAGACTTAGACAGACTTTACTGAACCACAAGGGAAATTATTCGGACTCAGCTCACATATCACAATAAATATAATAACAAAAAGCAAACATATAAATTACAATAATACATTCAAAATAAGTAGCAAAAATAACAAGACAAAAAAATCGATTTCATGCCAAACCACATATTAAAATAAACTTCTCTCATTAGCATATTGTGTAGACCTGCTAAAATGCAAAGGTGGCATATACATAGGGTAAATATGATGTACAGAAACGTCAGGCAGACAGCTGCATTTACATTTTAGTGGAAAGTGTAATTTGAACATGTGAAAACAGTTCACTGCAGTCTTGCATACCTATTATTTTGTAAGAGTAAACAATGTATTTTTTGTTATGGCCTTGATGTTTTCTAGATAAAATTATATGAAAAAGAAAATAAAAGACACATTGTATGTACAGCGAGTTACTCATAATAAATATTTAATGCTGTATTATTTTTAAACAGTTTGCATTTGAGAAACAAAAGTAGTTTGTGCGTTTTTTCTTGTAAGTAATAAAAGTTAAATATATTTTCAACAGTATGCTGTGAAGAAAATAGGTGAATTTACACAGTTAGTCTTGGAAAACAATTATGTAATTCAGTTTTCTTTTTGTCATTTGACTCTGCAGAGAAAGGCAGAAGAATGTGTTGGCTGTTGCTATTACAACATGATTTAAACTTGAGCGGCCTCCTCGTCTTCATCTTTTACCTTTCAAACAAGCAAAGTGGAAAGTATAAGTTGTTATACAATACTATGACTTGTCTGGAGTGTATGCAAAGAGGAAGAACAAACCTGCTCCACAGAGTCAACCTCTGGGACGTAAAACTGCAGCATGTTTTGAATGCCACTCTTCAAAGTAACAATAGAACTGGGGCAACTGGTACAGGAGCCCTGTAGCTTCAGTTTAACAACCCCATCCTCAAACCCCCGATAGATAACATCACCTCCATCTTCTTGCACTGTGGGCCTAAAGGAAAAAGAGCATAAGAAATTACAATAATATTTAATATAACATAATTAATTCAAATCAAATGTCATAGGTACTAGGGATGGGCATGATTAGTCGATTAATCGATAATTGATCATTAAGAATTTCGTCAATCACATTCATTTTAATCAACAAACCGAATGTAGGTTGCTGTGCTTAACGTAGCGTAAGGAGTCGAGGCTGCGTCTCAGTGCCAGCATTGGAGTTGCGGCCCCACAGTCCCACGTCTCAGCTATGGCTCTGTGTCCAATGAGTGCGTTTATCTGCACATCAGTATCCCGGGTATGATAGTTTTTTTTGTTTTTTTTTTGAGTATCCTGGTTTCGCATGTACTGTATACGCAGTATCTCCAACGCGACATATGCACAGAACAGACTCACCAGCCTCGTCACATCCTCTGTCACAGAAAGAACACTCATATAATCCACTGAGTCTTGTTCTTTAGTCCAACCGAAGCTGACCACATCAGCGCACAAAGAAAGAGCTGGGGTTTTTTTCGCTTACGGAAATGAGCCAAGCGGTTTTAAGTTTCGTTTCTGTGAGACGTAAACAAATGTGGGCAAAGCTGCATAAACACATTCTAATCTCACACGCTCTGATGTGGCTCTATAGTGATTATGTCTTATATGTTGTAAAGTTGAGTTTATTTATGCAGATTAGTAATAATAATAATTGTGATGATAATTTTAATATAAAATGTTAATGATTAATCGAAAATCGATCGTAAATTTTCCCGACGATTGATTAAGAAAATTTAATCGAATGCCCATCCCTAATAGGTACCTTATTCTAGTATCCAACAACTCTTTAATCATAGCAACAACTTCATCATCTTCATCTGATGGTGCTGAAATAGTAAACAATTAGAGTGAATAATGTTTTTAAATATGTATATTTTTTCACTAAATTTTAACTTTATTTTACCTGTATCTGGATTAGGCTTGCTGTCGTCATTGACCACTGGGAGTCCTGATGTGAAAAAATCCATAATGGTGGCAAACACATCAGGCTTAATGACTTTCCATTCCATTTCGGCACCAGCCTATTATTTTTTTTTACATTATTTATGCATGGTTAGAAGCAATCCCATATTAAACTGATGCCATAAAATTCTGGCAATACCTTTGTTATGGTAATAAAATCCGGGCCAAAGAAAACGCTTTTTACACCATCTATTCTAAAGAGTTGTCTAAAAAGGGTCAAAATGACAACATATGACAATTACATAAGGATAATAATATAATAACAATATTAATTTTCAAGGTAACCCAAAAACACATTACAGTTAAAACTTTAAAACAGAGACAAGTTATTAAAAAATACCACAAAATCAATAATTATTACAATCAGATCAGCTTAAAAAAGGTCTTGAGAAAATAATTTACCTGGCTAATGGTGAACAGTATGCATCACGAGGGCCTGCAAAATTCATTGTTCCTGAATCAAGGACTGTGCGACCGGGGAGAAACTTTAGACTGTTTGGATTTGGTGTGTCTTGTGTCTGCACAAACATGGTTCTCCCTAAGGTCGTAAATCAAAATATGATTAATCAGTGTATATTTAAAACAGTTTGTAATACTACTGTAGAAATACAAACCAGGAACTATCCAGGGAAGATTTTGTGCCCCCAGGCTTTGGATTCTTGTGTTATGAGATGGCCAGTGGAATTCAGCACGTGGAAACCCATTTCCCAGACTGATGTGGAATACAAAAGAGACATTAATAACAAATAATATAATTCATAATATCACTCACAATCTATAACGCTGTTTTAGGGTGGAGAACATTTGAAAACTGTGGTTACTTTTGGGAACCTAATTTTGAGTACATTTTGAAGTTAAAGTGCCATATTGAACGAATTTTTTGTGACATTGAAGTGCCATTATTTGAGCAATCGTAGTAAAGCAGTTATTAGCAAAACAGGAATTTCAAAGGCTGAAAGTTTCTGGATTTCAAGCGTTACGCAGATATGACTTTGACCACACCAACAACACTTTAATGTCAGGTTTCAGTTCACAATTAGAGCATAATATATTTCGTTGAACGGCATTAAATATACCAGCCTTACAATATCAGCAATCTTACCCTCGCAAAATATTTGACGAGATGCGCATAAATGTAGAGATCTGCCTGCAAGTCGCCATGTTTGTTATGATTGGGTAAACTTTTTTTTTTTTTTTTTTTTTTTTTTTTTTTATTGAAGTGCAGGAACACATGTTTAGCGTTTGAAGATAAACCTTAAGGTCTAGGATATTGATTTTAAAAAGGGCTCTGGAATTGGAGAATTTGGATTTATGGATATGAAATTTTCCCAACAGAATGCACAGGTTTACTAAATATAAAATTTTATATTACTTGTAATGATTGGCTAAGCAGACCCCGGATATAGAAGAGGAAGTGACGTAATATTATTGTACGTTTGTTAAAGTGGTCCCCTATTTTCTCATAGAATACGCAGGGTTTCTTTTGTCAAAAAATCAGTAAACTAGACAAAACAATGCCGTGTGGGAAGAATTTTAGAAGGAGAAAAGACTCCTCGGATGAAGAAGAGGACGAAATAACAGAAGAAGTCAGGTACAATATCATTTTACTTCGCGTTAACGATAATGTTGCCTGTGATCCCCACGGTTGTCACAACTTAACTTGTCGTTTGGTTTAAAGTATAAACATTGCAAAAGTAATCCACACTCGTGTTTTTATGTCGTAGGTCAAAACTGGAGGAGGCAAAGGAACTTCAGAGCTTACGCAGGAGACAGAATGGAGTCAGGTATAGAAAGTGATTCTAAGCGAGACATTGCAACGTAAACATTTATTAGAATCGTAACCTTAAAACCTATCTCCATCAGTGTTACGGCCTTGTTGGTTGGAGAAAAATTACCACCCGAAGCTGAAATTGATGTGAGTCACGCCTTTTCTATAGATTGTACACGAGCCATTGCGTAAGTAATTGAGTTAAGTGAAATATTTTATAGAATGATCCCTTCAAACTCAAATCTGGAGGAATTGTAGACATGAAGAATGTCAAAGATAGAAACAGAGACATGTAAGTAATCCAAGCCTTCTTTTATTTGTTGAGATTTTTTTTTTTATTATTCTGATTTTGATTGTGAAATTTCATACCCTTAATAGGACAGAAGATGAGACAGATCTCAGTCTTGGAACTTCATTTTCTGCTGAGACTAACAGAAGAGATGAGGATGCTGACATGTAAGTAAGACTTTTATTACATAATCTATATGTTTTTGTCAGATCCCATGTTTTATACATTTACTCAGTGGTATGCATGTTAATGATGGTTATCAGGATGAAATACATTGAGACAGAGTTGAAAAAGAAAAAAGGTTTGATGGAAGATGAGGAACAGAAGGTGAAAGTGAAAAACGCAGAGGATCACTTGTATGAACTGCCGGAGAACATCAGAGTCAATTCTGCCAAGAAAACAGAAGAGATGTTGTCCAATCAGATGCTGAGTGGGATCCCTGAAGTTGACTTGGGCATTGAGTGGGTGTAAACTTCACACTGATGTTCCAATATTTTGTCGTGAAGCAGTTGTAATAATTTATTTTCTTTCAGTGCAAAAATCAAGAACATTATTCAAACAGAGGAGGCAAAAGCTAAGTTATTGGCAGAGCAAAGAAATAAGAAAAAAGACCTGGGAACATCATTTGTACCCACAAACATTGCTGTTAATTATGTCCAACACAATCGCTGTGAGTGATCATGTACTTTTGTTTCACGCATTAATTTTTAGTTCGTTAACTTATGCCTGCTGTTGATGTTTTTGCCTAGTTTATCACGAGGATGTGAATGCTCCCCAGAGACATAACAACAGACACAAAGAGGAACCTAAACCAAGACCACTGCGTGTGGGAGATACAGAAAAACCAGGCCCAGAGGGTAAAAGAAACTATGTATTTTAAATTCAGTATGTTATTGTATTAAATTTCATGTAATAATATTCCATTAACATCCAACAGCACCCTCGCCGCCCAATGTTCGCAAACGCCCTAACAATGAAAAGGCCACAGATGACTACCATTATGAGAAGTTTAAGAAAATGAATCGTCGATATTGATCAGCTCAAAGTTACAACTTGCAACTAGGACAGTAATAAGTATTTTAATGTGTAAATAGTAAAATTACCATTGATTGCCATTTTACTAAATTACATTTTTTCCATTATTTAGTTTTGGTCATTAGGATTGTGACCTGATTGTTGTAATTGTTCATGTTTGAAACTGAGCTGTATAAATGTCATTCCTAATATAGCCTTTATTAAAAAAAAAGGTTTCTTTTGCACATATTCATGTTTGTATCATCACAAATTTAAGTGAATATCAGAACTGCTACATGGTCATCTTACAAAACACACATTAGTGGTTTTTTTTTTTTTGCAAAATACATATGTAAACAACACCCTAAACAATTTATCAGGGCTTTTCAGTTGTGGTGGTGCTGTGTCCATTGAGGTTGTGTTGAGGGTTTGTCTCTGGTGCAAGAGGCCCATCAGTGTCCTCTCTGTCCTCGGAGGGAGTACTACAGCTACTATCTGGGGACATCCAACTGTCCGGGCGACGGTAGGCCTCACAAAGGGGCACATCTGAGTTGTCCCACAGACTGTAGCTTTGCAGAGCAAAAACCAGCAGGATGCAAAGAGGCAGCACAGCAAGAAAAAGAGGAGCAGACAAGAGCAGCAGGTCAGAATAAAGCAGTCATACACAAACATTACATCAACATGACGCATGTTACTGTAGTACTGAAACTTTAAATTCATACACAATAAGCTGTTTGGTTGAAACATTTTAGTTCAGCAAAGAGGGCAGTTAGTTGCTGATGGTGAGGAAGCAGAAAGAATGTAGTAAGGAAACCCACACTCAACATGCTTCATAAAGAAGATCCTTAATGTTCAATAATGACCAACTACTACAGTGGTTTGTCTCTTTTATTTGTTACACTTGAATGGACACTGCAAGATAAAGCTTGAGCCATTTGTGTTTAGGAAAGAGTCAAAATGTTTAAAAAAAATGTCCCAAATAAGTTGTCCTCAAGAACTGGATGCAGAATTATAAGTATATTATTGAGTCAATGTGGAAATGTAAGATAGATTCTTATAATATCTCTGCAAGTTTACAATATATTATTTATAAATATGTATATCCTTATATTATTGTAACCCATGAATTGTTGAAAATTTTGAATTTCTATTTTAAATGAATGTTTCTGTTTTATTTGGAATACTACAACAATAATAAAAATAATACATGTACGCAATTACTATTTTTAACAATAGAGTAAAAAAATTATTTTCCTTTTAAATCAGCTGCCTATGCACTACAATGTTATAAATGTTCTGGATGAAAATATATACTCAGATATACTATATAAAATGATATATAAAAATGAACAATGATATGAACAAAAAAATTGGCATAAATGAGTGATACTTCCTTTGACTTTTGGTGGTGACTGTAAAAGGAGACATGGTTATATGCAAGGGAGTAAAGGGAAGGTGGGATGGGAGCAAGTATGATCCTATTTGTACCTGGAGGAGTAATATTCTTCCTCTAGCTCATAAAGGTCAATGGCGATTTCATCTCTAAGGGATGTGAGTTTCTTGTCACACTCGTCTTGGAGCGCGCGAAGCTGTTGGTTCTGGAGGCTGATGGCATCATTCACGGAGGGAAAGTCGTTCAAAATCAAAAACTGTTTCAGGTCGGACACCAACTTCATCAGGGACTCTCCAGCTCGAACCTGTAAGACGCAGCAATTCACACACCCAGTACATGGACACAAACTATTCATTGGCCAACTAGGTTGATTAAGGTGTGGCGATAAATAATACATTTAAGATAATCAAAGAGAATGAAAAAAAAATATTTACAATGTTGGCCGCTCTAACGTGCATTTCATAGTGGTCTTGCTCTGCTTGGGTTGGTCGAGAAACCTGCGTCTCCTCCTCAATCTGATCCAAAACAAGAACAAGTGCATCGAATTACACATTTCAGTAAAGGGAGTTAACATAGGGTGACCAGGTTTTCAAAATAAAAAAAATGGGACATCCCCAGTTTTTAGTGGTTGATAATAATAATAGTAATAATAATAATAATAATAATAATAATAATAATAATAATAATAATAAAATGGTGAAACGAGTGCGTAATTAAGGAAAATGGTTATGCCGAGACATTCATGACTAACATGTGGATCAATATAGTCACATTTTCTTTGTGTTTTGGTCATTTTTAAGCAGCTTTTCTGTATTTTACCTAAACAAATGACAATTCTTATATATATTTTTTTATATATATCTTTAGTGTTGGCAGGTATCAAATTGGTCAAAAATAGGGACATCCGGGACATGTCCACACATTGATTTTGGAGAAATCTACTGGGACAGGGGACACAGGGCTCAAAACGGGCACTGTTCCGGGTAAATAGGGACGGCTGGTTACCCTCAGTTAACAAAAATCTCAACACAAAGTCTACAAAACAACATGAACACAATGGACAACTCGTACCTTTGCCGTTTTGATGATTTCGGTGAAGTTATCGAGGATAGACTTGATATCATCTTTCAGACGTTTGTTGTAATTTTGTAACAGAGTTTCTTTGCTTTGAGGAAGGACTCTTTGAGTGGCCATTGCACCTTCCAATCACACGAATCTTACGGCACCTATAGCCTACACCAAATCTAATTTTCTCAAAGCAAGTTACAAAAGACGATCCATTAGGTGGCTTTAAGATGAGAAGACGGAGAGTAAAACTCAGCCCGAATAGAAAATCAACTAAAACCGCCGTATATGTATTTCATAAAATAGTTTCCAACCTACAGGATCAATATAAACGCCTTTTAAAAACAATTTAAAGCAGGCGCAGTTTTCACTTGCAGATCCATGTAAAAAAGTGAACCGCCATGTCTGTTTTTCTTCTTCTTGAATTAGAGCCACGGTTAGAGCATTAGCGTCCTCTAGCGCACAAAAATTTAATTGCGTTAACCAAAAACAACTCGTATTTTTGTGGTTAGATGTATAAGACAAATCAAAACTATTTTTAATGAAGATATTTACAAGCTTTATCTAAAACAAACCAACGTAAAGTTTAAAAGAATAGTCAACACAGATAGTGGTATCTTTACATTCATTTTAATATGATTTTAAAGGCAGAGTGTGCATCATGAAAAAATATTCTCAACAGTTGTGTTTTCTCCATAAAATTACTATAGGCTAAGCTACTATATGTGTCCAAACACTTTGGAGTGCCAAGTCACTAAAAGAGCTCTGGCTATTTGTCAGTGACAATGTGGAGCCTTCATTTTTACACATCCAGAAGGTCTTTTAAGATTGTACACTTCAACATACAAAAGATCAAAGTAGATACTGTGTATTGCAACAAAAAACAAACTTTGGATTGAAAAAGGTCTGACCCTCTTTCTTAAAAGTGCCACAGTGAAAATGCTCCGTGTTTTGCAAAAGACATTTTCACATAAATCAAGATGAACAAATGCCATATTATGGGAGGCACGTTTCATGATCTCTGGTTTAAGCTTTGACCAGTACATTCACTGACATGGACTGCTGTGCCAAAGGACCTGGTCTTTGTCAGACTGCATAAAATATTTTCTGAATTTTTCATTTTCATCAGCACGAGTGATAGTACATGAATAAGTGTTTGCATCCTGCATAAGGCAACACAGTTTTTGCTAAATGCAACTACTAAACATAAATGCAGCAGTTAACTGGAGGAGACAACATAAAATCATGCAACCAGAACACAAGGGTTACAAACAAATGATAAGTGAATGTTTCTCTGTCCAGCAGTCCAACATTTTGCAATGTTTCTCAACCTGGAATTACATGTGCATCTTTATCCAGCATCTTGTTAAAACATAATCTCAAATTCAATGGCCAAAACAATAGAAATTTGTCCCATGCCTTATCAATTCCTCTTTTCCATGTTAAGATTACACTACATCAATTATAGTAGAAAAAAAGACTAAGATTAATATTCCCTCACCAAGTCCTTATGTAACCAAAATGTGAGGTAGAAAGGAACACTAACTCAACCACCACATGATCAGTTTGTGAAGGTACCATGAAGATGAATGATCATAAAGTAAAATCAGTCAGTGAATGATATTGTCATTCAAATGTAAATGATATTGCAGTACTGCGAAGTATTGAGCTACTTGTGCAAGAGATCCATGCAAGCCTGCAGTCCAGCTGGTCCAGCGCTGGTGAGCGCATGCAGGACTTTGCATAATAGACTGGGACATGTGTCTCAGTGCTTATCAAGGCTTTTCCTGTGGGGCTTTGAGGTGAAAAGGTGCAGAGACAAAGGGGTCTCCAGCGCTCCCTTCGGAGGTCCATGTGTGTAAAGGTGGTACTGGGACAGTGCCCACTGTGGCCTGTCTACTCATTGAGCCTGAAGCTGGCCCGGGCTGGTGTGGAACTGTCCCCTCAAAGTGGCGAGAATATTTGGCCAAAGCTTGTGGACGGAAAGGCTGCGGGGTGACATTTCCTAACACTCCTGGTTCAGTGGCTGTTGATGGGTGTGGATATAGAGCCACACTGGCCACTCCTGTGGACTCCTTTCTTTTTCCAAAAGGTGCCTGAGCAAAGACATCGATGGGCTGCTGTGCTGCAGCAGAGGGCCGTGGAAACGGAGCATTGGCAAACACATCACATGTGTCTTCATGTGCAGTCCGAAACGGGGCATTTGAGAACACATCTGCTGCTACGGCCTGCTCAGGCATAGCAGCACAAGTCGGCTGGCAGTGGTTCTGGGCCATGTTGTTTGATGGAGGGTACACCACTGGAGACTGTGCAGGTACAGCGCTGCAGGGTGGAGCATCCTCTTCCTCCTCAGAGTCCATCAGCAGAGGCCTGGAGCCACTGCAGTCGTGAGCACACATTCCACTCTCGTCCTGTTTAGGCTCCTGCTCCTCTTCATCACTAGAGTGCACACAGCCTTCATTTGTTTGAGGATCTGAAGGTTCTCTCTCATGTCCCTCAGTGAGAACAGTGTAGCCATTACCCTCTCCTTGGAGATCTGCTGACAAAAGACATTCAAGACATCAACAAATCAAGGTGTGTTCAACCAGATTATAGTTTGTCAATGTGAGAAACCACAACATACAAGCATTTCTATCACCACACGAAAGCACCAGTAGAAAAACTACAGCACAGTAACAAACACACATATGCCTCCGTCTAAATAGACAAGACCATTGCTACCATTAAAACATCAAAACCATTGCTTCCACAAATCTGCCTTACTCTTAAATAAGTTTTAATAAATTGTTGACAAAAATGCAACATCAGGGTTTCGTTTTTGACTAAAACAGACAAACTATGAGTGGAAACAAAGTATTGACAGCACAGGGGGCAGTAGTGAGACAGACTTCACAGATGAACACGCATCGTTCTTACCTCAGCAGTGTGAAGTAGTAGTTACAGCCATCTCTTTGGAACAAGGTGTCTAAAACTGCCTAAATTTCCTAATTTTCACAATACATTACAAAGCCAGCTGCTCTAATGTCAGTGATTCAGTGATACTTAAGTTCCATTCACAATTATGAGCTTTATTCACTTTAAGCCTTAGTTCAGAAAAATAGAAGTACACACTCAAAAGTGATTGACATTTGCTGCTATTGATTGCTATGATATACTAAACAGAACTATTTAAAATCAACCAGCACAACAAAATGATCACCAAAACAAGTAAAACCTTTAAGTCAAGCTAGACTACAGATCACCCTGTACTGATAAAAAACAAACATATTGCATAGAATAGTCATGATAATGATGCAATGTTACAAACTCGGCAAAAGTAAACTGTTTTGATGGCTATTTGGCCTCAATATGCCTAATGCATAAATGAAAAATAATGTGAAAAAGTGAGATACAGTATCTCCTGTGTGGCCTTAGTGCAATTAATTAAAGTGTAATGTGGGTGCAATAGTGTTACTATAAAATCAATCTTTAGAAGACAAATATGAATGCTAATATAATAGTTGTAGCTTGTAGAAGTAATGTGAGTGTGTTCTAACATAAAACTGGAGAGAACAATAGTCCTGACACATACACAATTGTCTGCCTGATAACTAAAGATAACATCTGAAATAAGTATTAATGAAACCCACTTTTTCACTGTGCTCAGCCTGACTGCTATGGCAAGACTGCACTAGAATATGACTGTTACAAAAAATACTATATATTAAAAGTATTATTTAGCATGACATCACCACATTTTCCAAATATCCTCCATACAATTTGCACACAATTCACTATAGTTTCTGCAAACATTAAAAGGCTAAAGCAAAACATCATTCAGTAACCCGTTAAAACTATGATAATGGAAATGTCCGGGCTACTACTGCATATTTAAAGTGCCAAAAAGGATTTGGTTCACACAAAAATACAGTTAGTCCCTAAATCTCCACTGTCATTATGCATAATACACACATCAGGATGTTAAAAAAAAGATTAACTTTATCCAAATATCTACTGTCAAAGCTGGTCAATTTAACAAAACATGAAAGTCAAACTATGTTGTGCCAATGGTGCCACATATCCACAATATTGTAGTAGTATGTTGATGCCATATTACATTATTATTACATTTCCAGGTTAATGTGGCGATACATGTGGTGTACTACCTGAAAGACATAGTTGTATACGTGTTTGCCACAGTACTTTACATAGCAGAAGCACATATGCTCTGAATTCAAAGCTTTTAGGACAAAGTGCATATATAGAAGGTCCACAAAGTTATCCCTCTTTATTGAGGTCCCTGTACTAAAAGAATAGGCCCAACTCATTTAACAAAAGCTTCAACGTTAAAGAAGAACACAAATGTTTGTCATGTAAATGTTCACATGAAGACTTCACAATGGCAGTGCATTCAATGAGCAAAGTATGAGCAAAGTATGAACGGAAGCCAAAGATATGTTCAGGCATTCGTGACCATTTTACATGACCGTTTTGTAGCAGCTCAGCAGAGACAATGAAGCCAGCTTATCAGGCAGCTAGAGATGGATTGGAGGCCAAGGAGGCACATCTAAAGAATGGTCAGGACCTAAATAATATATATTGTAATAATTTGTTTCTCTCGGTTCAAAAGGTGCTACATGGAGTGTCCCTGTTTCCTAGCCCAAACCCGCCCTATTACAACTGTTTTAGCATTGCACACAGCCCCTTCGCCCTATGCCACCGCCTCTAGAGGTCGATGAGCTGATCCACCAGCAGAAGGGAGCGGGCCAGGTTGGGGATGTTGGACTCAGAAGTGCCACTGTTGCTGCGCGAGTGACCACCTGAAACGTGCCAGAAAGAAAGAGGGGAACCAAACAGAAGAAGGAGAGAGATGGAGCCAAAGGGGAGTGTGAAAGCAAAAGTTATATATTTTTTTTTACAAAGATTAAATCAATGGAGAAATTAATAATTGATGATAATGGTAGAAGGATGCATGAACAGAGAGGCAGAAAGAGAAAAAAAGACAGGCAGAGTGTGAGCAGGGATTAGTTTTACACAGACGCATTAATACAGGGAGAGAAAGAGGAAACCATTGTAACGTGAAGATAAACTACAAAGAGCAAAACACCTGCAGGCAGTGGAGCACTGAATGTAAAAACAGGGACGCAACGCTCAATAATGTGACAATGAGATGCGTAGCCTAGGTGACAGTATGCAAGCCATTCTCAGCTTATCAAATCTATGATAGTTGCTCTTAAGAGGAACATTTACAAAGGCTGGTGGTGCAAGCAGAAAGGCTGTCTCAAGATCCTCTGTTTTCATAAGAGCTTACCTTGACTTGGGTTTTTGGAGATGAGCACAGGTATAGGGTCAAACTCATCACTGTTGCCCTGGTGCCCAGACGACAAGAGGAGAGAAGAGTCTGAGGGGTGAGGCAGCCAAAATGTAATGGAAAAAGAGAAAGAGGTTGATTCAGAATGAAGAGAGAAATCAAGCAGGAAATACAGAACATGCATTTTTGAAGCTTTGGCCAAAGAATGGCAATATGGCAAAACATTTGTATCACAATATTCTTGGAGCCAGATCACAATTTTGATTTGACCTTCTGAAAGTTCACATCTGTCATTCCCTCAGAGCCTTACAAAGCGGGTGGGAAAAGTGTCAGTTTGAGCAGACAGCTGCACTGAATAGAGAAATTGTGAATGGAAATATGACCAAATTAGCATATCACCACAGGGATGAGGTCACAGTTAGGTTTTATCACCATATTGCCCAGCCCTACTTCGATCCAAATGCACATGGCCTTACCAGCAGGTGCTTGGTTTGTCAGCTGTTCCTCCAGACAGGATCTAGAGCCCAGGTTATTGACAGAGGAAATACACTGGTTTCTGTGAGCAGGAGAGTGAGATAGGAGGTCGCAATCCAGCAGAGAGCCATCACCAATGAGAGGGTCTGAGGCAGCCAGGACCAAGCAGAAGGACAGAGGGTTTTGGACTGTTAGCTTTAGCGTTAGCAAACCACTCACTCTGACTACACTGAAGACATCATTAGACAACTTATCAGGCATAACATTACATGTCATTACATGTGCTAATTATTAGTTCTCACAAAATTGTAGGGTGTTAATCACTTGCCTAATATGCAGCACTGCAATCAACAAATGGGGATTCCACCCTGTAGTCCTATTCCTTTATCAATACTGGCATCAGCTCATTTAGCAATTTGAGCTACGCCCCTTAACTAGACCAGCTTTATGCTGCTTATGATGACACAGGCACCCCACCATATTCTACCGCTTATTCAAAATGTTTACTGACTTATAGTTGGGCATTACATGTTTTTTCACAACAGAAACTGTAGCCAGATTGTCACACATCAGCCTAAGGGACACATAAGAGCAAGTGCAGTCTCAGCACACTAAACAGTAACCACTCCACTCGTGCGTGTTAGCACCTAGTGGAATAAAGCATTACAGCTGGAAGGCATGGCATGTAAAGCTGGGTAGGGTGAGTACAAGTGGAAAGGGAGCCTTTTCAAACCATTGTTCATCTTACATGTTAACAGTCACACTGGTATGCTTCCATGTTGTGACTATGATCTACATTCAAACTATAGCTGACCTTGGATGCCAGAAGAGCTCACATCTGGTTGCCGCTGGGATTGTGGAGCCTCTAAACCAGGAATCAGTGAGTCCACACATACCTCATTTTTGGCTATACAAGATAAAGAAAACCATTGTATTAAAATACATTTTAGTTAATAATTTTAAAGAGCACAGTAACAGCAGGGTGAAGTCAACAAGAGCAGATACCATCAGTGCATCTCTCTGAGGAAGTTTTAAAAATGTCAGCCGAGGTTAAAAGGTCAGGGAGCAGCAGCGAGGGTTCAGGGGACTTGAGCCCCTCAATCAGTTTCTCTGTGAGGCAGAAATAGAAGAGGGAAGGAGAGAAAAGAGAGTGACAGAGACAGCAAATGGAAGGAAAAAAACGAGTCCCAATTCAGTTAGCTTTAAACAATAGCAAAACAAAAGGTTTCAGTTGCACACATGTCTGTTAACAAGGCAAAATGGTTATACCACAAAGCAAACACAAGTTCAGACTAGGACAATGGAGAATCACAACCAATGATATGGTAAATGGTATCAATGTAGTGTAAAGAGTCAAATCTCATAATGACTCATAACACATAACAATGATCATTAGTATTATTAGTAAAGTATTATGTAAAATATCTATGTTGACAAATATGTTATGGCCCATGCAGTCCTTCACAACTGCTTTTGGATGCATCTCATACTCACAGGAAACAACAATAGGGGACATTAAGGTGGGTCTTAGAGGAGGAATGTGTTGGTCACAAAATGGTACAGCAGATGTGACGCTTTGCTCCTTCCAATGAAGATAAGAAGTCAGTTTTTCATACAAGTTTTGAAATAGTTGCTAATTTATCCCTGTGAGGCTAAACACTAATCTGGTACAGTTAATCCATGCTACACCAGAGACCTTAAAAGCAGATTACTATGCCCTGATTATGTAATAGTCTAGTTTTATCCAGTCAGTCATGGCCTTAAAGAGTGACAGCACCAAGGAGTTTGCGGAGTGTAGTAGGACTCTCCTTTTAACAGGGCTGCTCATTTAACTTTCCCTTCAGTCTGCAGTAGTGCTGTTAGGAAGTATCACCAGCAACAAGAAAATCCAATTAACAAAGAAGAAGTTGTCCTCCAGGTTACCAAGCAACAGATCCGCAAATGAGATGTGATGGAGCCACGGCTATGCACACTATTCACTATTCAAGTGACAAGGGCCTACTGTGAGGCTGCTGCTTAAATAGATACTGTCGACTAAGTACCAACAAGCAAGAGTCAAAAGCCTCTAAACTGCCTCTTCCAAATATGTGAGCAAGCTCAAAATGCATAAATTTGCCCAAAGGTCTCAAAAATCTTAAAACTGCTCTGATTGAAGTGAGTGAGGTTAAAACTGCTCCCAGAATAACCCTATCCTTGCCCACTGCTCTGTGTTCTAATGAATTTTTAGACTACAGGTCATACACACAGCATTGAAAAATGTTGCAATAAATTACTATTGCCCAAAAATAAAATAATACTGAGTGAAAATCTTTTGCCTGCTGCAGTGAAATGTTTACAATGAATAAAGCAAAAATAAAGATCTATGTATGTAATAGTATATTTACTAAATAAAAAACACAATGTGCTATGTGCAATAAATATGCTATACCTGGAAATGGTTGGAGCCCAGAAATTATATTTTCATTGGAGCCAGTGAGCTTCTCACCTAGACCAGCTGCGCACAAACAAATCAATAGCAGTTAGACTGACTACATTTTCAAATCTGGCACTTAATCTTAAACATAAGCAATCTTACAGTCTGCAAGCTTTGCAAAGTCTTTATTTAAAAGTTCTTCAGCTGTAAGCTTTGAGAAGTTATCATCCCCAAAAGGGTTCCAACTGGGCTGGCTGTTGCGTGTAGGGTGGGCTGCCATAGTGCTGCTGTCACATGGGTGGTAAACACTTTGTTGGGAAGAGCAGGGTGAGCCAGAGGGAGTAGTGCTAGCAGATCTACCAAAAAAAAAAAAAAAAAAAAGCATTAAATGCAGACATATATAATTAATTACCGTAAGCGATTTAAGGTTAAAGAGGGGGTATTACACACTATGGGATATTAACTAATTAGCTCACACATAACATATTTAGATCAATATGTTACCTTTTATTGTTTTGAAAAACCTATAGTTAAACATTGAATTAAAAGTTGTATATGTTTCAGTTTAGTTTTTGACCATCCTGTGCTTTGTCTCTCCCCCTTCAGAATACTATCAGTGAACACAATCAGTGTATATTCTGTTAATGAAACAAATGCATATCGCATCTGGTTTGTGAAGTTGTAGTTTATCGTATATTTATGGCCAGTTGTCTTGTGCAAGCATGAGTGAAGTAGGCTTGAGGGCTGAGCATTTTAGGGAGAGTTTAAACAAGACCTGGTAGAGATCACATGATTACTCAAACATGCATGATGACATATAAAACCACTTCAGGTATGTTTTTAATGAGGAAACAACATTATAACATGGCAGAAAAACTCATTCATAGAGACTAAGGCTTTTTACCTAAATTAAGATGAAATTAAAAAGGGGGGTGGGGTTATTGTACTCACTTGGACTTGTTGAGGCTGGCTTCAGCTGCTGCTGCATGAAGAAGCTGGGTGGATTTGCTCACAGGAACCCCAAAAATAGTGCTGTGAGTGACATCACTTAGGATGCGTCTGTGGCCACTTTTTTGAGCCATCTTTGGTGAAGAAGGAGGCGTTAAGGAACCCGCTTTGTGCATGCCCCGGCTCTGCAAAAGAAGACTGACAGTGAGGCAAAGAAAATACTATAACTTACTAGCAATAAAAGTATCAATGACCCTTTAGAAGAAAATATGGCTCAGCATACCTTCCACAGAAAAAAAGTGTACAGTAACCCGTAAACCAAATATGATCATTGGAAAGAGGATAGTGTACCAGTAACAAGCTTTGGATCATAAATCATGTTAGGGCAAAGAAAACCATCACAGAAGCCCTCTTCAGCTTACTGTCCCAAATAGGTAAAAGAGCAAACTTTTTGAGTGATTTATTTGAGATAAGCAATTTTTGACCCTGGTAGAAAGCAGCATACAGCAGGGGGCAATGTTACCACGAGTATGTCCGCTCCAGGAGCAATGGCTGCAGACTCTGGGATTGGAGTGAGGTGAGGAGGCACCGACTCGTGTGCACCACCACTGAGAGCAGTGTGCTGCTTTTGGTGCTGCTGGGATACTTTAGCTCGTGACTGCAGCAAAGTGGATGCCAGAGAAGCACTTTTGCGAAGATGGACAGTCTGTGCCACAGAATGCTACATATAAATAGCCAGTAATGTGCGCTTTAGACTGTAACAAAAGCCTTTCAAGTTAGTGCTATCGAGTTCTTACTCTCAAATGAGAAAATGTCTCCAAAAAAAGAGTGGACTTGACTTTATTACCTGCTGGTTACTTTGGGGGCTTAGAAATGCATTAGCTTGCTGTTGCTTCATGAGGAGCTGCTGATGTGGAGTAGGCTGGGGCTGCATGTTAGCAGGAGGCTGAGCTGGCTGAGACACAGGCTGAACAGCAGGAGTGGCTGCAGATGAGACAACACCTAAAAACCAAAAAAACAAGTATAAACTATTTCTAAAATGGACTGTTATTTAATCAGGATCCTCCTTTTATACCTGGTACAGCATTAGACTTTTTGCGTGGAGTAGCTGCAGGCTGAATGGAAAGAATGCCTGAAATGGGCTGAGGCTGAGCCTGGCCGGCTTTGGGTCGCTGTCGTGGAGCAATGGAGGTTTCCAGAGTGGGCACAGGGTCTGTAAGCCTAAACATTGTGCATGTTAATACATGACATGAGAACACAGTTGTCAGTTTACTCTCACCTAGCTTTGGTTTGACTCTTTTTGGCCATGGCTTCACTGGCTCTGATGGGCTCAGGAAGTTTTGCAGGGATGGGTGAATTCTACAACAGTGACATTACATCACGTTTAGTCTAGTTAACCAAGAAAAACAATAAAAAAGAAGGAATCATAGCCCCAAAACCTTCCAAAGGATTTAGTGACTTACATGTATATTTGGGACAGGACATTCTCGCCTGGCCAGTTTGAAGGCAAAATAGGACACTTGATAGACGTCTGGTCTCTTCTCTGGGTCAGGTTCAAGCATATATCCTAGAAAAAATATTCTACATTGTAAACCATAATTCAAATCACCAGTACATAAAAACAGCTATACTCACTGATGAGACAGTGCATTTCCTGGGAATACCGGGAATTGTCTGGGATAGTGAAACTGCCATCACAGATGGCTACTGAGCTCTCCCCAAAAGGTAATGTGAAGAAGCAAAGCTTATACAGTAAACAGCCCATGGCCTGATCAGAAAAATGCATAATTATTACCGGTAGGTAAGCAATAAGGATTTTAATAGAAAGATGTATTCACTGCAGTATTATAGTGCAGAAATAATAACTTTTATACCCATATGTCTGCTTTTGTTGTGATGACATTTCCAGCATAAAGGTTTACCATCTCTGGGGCCCGATAAGACAAAGTAGTGTATCTACAGACAACAAAGGAAAATTCATGAGCTCACTGGCATCAAATTGGTGAAAAATAAAAGATGTGTTTTTGTAGTCCAAACTCACTTTTTGATTTCCTCCTCCACAGTGGCCACTCCCTCAGTCTGAGGGTTCTGTAATCGGTTAGTGGCACTTCCAAAGTCACAGAGCACATAGTGTCCTCGGTCATGCAGGAGAATATTTTCAACCTGATGGAAGAAAGTGAAGAAAATAATAATAATTAAAAAAAAAAAAAGTCAGTGTGAGGTGTGAATTACCTTAAGGTCTCGATGGATGACTGGTGTTTTGCATTGGTGTAGACGTGCAACAGCTTCACATGTGTCACAGAAAATCTGCAAGACCTCTGACTCTGAGAACCCTGTCTGAAGCCTTTGGTTCATTAGATTCACCACCTGTCCTCCTAAGAATCACACACACACACAGATACATACATGATTCATACAATAATTTGTGAAAGTCTAACTAAACCAAATGTGATATTTAAGAGACTAGATTTACCTCGACAAAAGTCCATTAGGATTAAGACTTCATAGACATCTCCTGCACCAACAGCTGTTAAGCTCGAGTCCAGATAACCAACTATGTTTTTATGCCCAACAAGGTCCCTCTGCAGAAACAACATATAAACATTAGTGTTAGTGTTAATTCCCCAGTTTAACTGTTAGTTCAGTAACTATGTATTTAGATCAGACATTCTCAGGCAGCTCAAGGGTCCTTGGGAGCACCACGGTAACACTATTACTGCTAGACTAACTGCTGTAGCGCCATTTCATTTAACCTATCTAAGTCTGTGTCTATGATAGAGGTGGGTTTTGAAAATATTTATCTAATTGTTTCTTTAATTGTCATGTAATGTTCTGATGCTAATTTACATATTTAGTTAATGTGATTGTTTAACAGTTATTTATATACTGATTATATGTGCTAGCTCCGTGTTATTTTCAGTTGATAATATGATTTAAATGTTCCTACAGATTACCAGATGAAAGGATAGTTCACACAAAATCAAATAGAAAGATACAGGAAAGGACATTAAAGCTTAAAATCCATTCAAGTATCCTCCTTCATTCTTTGATATTGTGGGGATGAAGTGTCCACTACATTCTACAGTCCTCCCTAGCCAGCTCCAACAATTAGTGTTTTATTTTGTATAAAATCATTATCTAGAAGTGTGAGATTACATACATTAGCAATTTTTGAATCATAGTAAATATATGCACAATTGACAAAATGTTTGTATATCCTCTAAAAAAAATCTAAATGTCTGCAGCAGGAGACAATAAAAACAGAACCAAAACCTTGTAGTATAATCTTCCAAACAAAGCTACACTGTGATATTTTTTCTTGTGTAACTGCACAGCACATTCACTTCTTGTCCGATATTTGAACCTTAACCACAACGTTTACAGGCACATTTCTGACGCATTCTCATAATATTGTCATGTGCATAATCAAAATATATGGAGTTGGAGATATTAATTTTTTCCCATATCACCAACCCAAATTTCTAACACAAGCAGTGTCTGATTCAAAGACAATGTTAACAATCGCCTGAGATTGAAACCACCAGGGTGTGGCCAGAGGAACTGAGCGAGGGTCATGTAAAATACATAAAAATGGCCTTTCCAACTATTTTACGACAATTTTAAAATGTATTAGTATTTTAAGTAATTTATAGGGGAGTGCAATCTTCAGACCTCATTAACAACAAACCCTTCTTTATGGCCCCAACTTTGGAAAAAGGGCATGTTACTTTTTTGAACCAATACATAATATACCTGTTGCCAACATAAATTTTCTGTATGTGTTAATATGATCGTGATTCTTAGTAGCATAAACACAATTAACATTTCTTTGCCACAAATATACTCACCATAATTTGAATTTCAAGTTTGCAGATAAGCAGATCATGCTCATTGTTAACATACATTCGTTTTAGTGCACAGCGGACTCCTTGATGAGTGCGCACCAAAAATACTATAGCAAATCCTCCTAAAAAAGAAAAACAAAAAGATGTACAATAATGTAATGTGATATTTATTACAGTCAGTATGAAGTAGTATTAATACAGTTGTAAGTGTATATCTGAATAAAGCCTGATGTTTGGCATATTTATATGGGAAGCTTGAATGAACACTAGTGTGAGTCAGCAGATGTGCTGAAAAGGAGCACAGTCAGTAGATGAATCATTAGGAAACAGGAAATTACAATATTCATGATCCAACTTTGGTCACACTTTTGCCTAGACATTTAGTAAAATAGCTGGGTAAACAACATATTTTAGAAGAGACAGGCCATGCTGAAACAGAACTGGAGCCTTAAGTAACGGCTTGTATTTGTGTGGTGCAGAGCTCTGAAGATGCATCCTTGCTGTCTCATAGTCTAATCTAAGATGCCTGTTAATTAGTGGGATTAGCCATCTTCTTAGGCAACACTTAGCAGCACTCTTGTCTGCACTAAGCAGCTGAGAGTGTGACCAAAGTTGTGCTTCTACAAATAGTTTCTTCTCCTTTACCTCAACATTACATCAGTCAAACATACCATTACATGGCTTTATGAAAAAATGCAACGTGCATCCAAAGTGCAATTATAGTAAGACATGAAATGTGCAAATATGTAAAGATGGTTGTGTTGTAGTCGAAGAGGTAGTTGTTTCATACTGTAATTCTATATGTAAACAGATAGTAGTTTGATAGAAAGGGAACCATCTTCCTCTGGCATTTAAAGGATGGACGGGCATAACAAAAATATAATCAATATTTCTAAAACTGAATTTCTTCTTAATTACAGTTTGTTGCAAAATATCCATAAGCATGTAGGGACAGACATCAATATGCGAGGAAGCTCACTGTCCAAAAGACAAAACTAGAGCGCACAAAAATAGCTTTGAGTAAAGCTGAAACCATCTGAATAAACAGGTGTGGCTGGGCTGGGCACACTCCACGTATCTTTGCTGGGACATATGAAGTAATGGGCAAGATAAAATGCATGAACAGAGTTGTAAAAAAAAAAGCGCAATACCTTTAAAAAATGTCAATTAGATGCCTCATGAGAGCTTGGTTAGATATGGAAACCTAGTAATGGTATGTCCTAACACAAGTCTTCCTGAGAGCAAAGGGGTTCAAATGTCTGCCTCTTTGATAAAGCCACAGTGAAACAGTTACTGCCCATCCATAGGCCTAATAAATAAATCAGTGTTTTTCATACATTATTAACAATAACGCATTGCTACCGAGAGAAGGACGGCAGTCATGCGCAAGCAACTAGTCATGGGGAACTTGTAACCTTCAGTCACCTCTCTTGAAAAACCCTCGTATTATTTGTTCCTGCAGCAGGTATAGTCATACTTGAAAGATGATTTACCACTCCCTGTGCACACACTGAACACTTTTGTGACTCAGCACAGGCCCACCATGTTACTGACTTCTCTCAACTCAGGACATATCAGAGGTGTGTGTCTCAAACAGACCACACTTCCGAGCAAGCGTGGGGAAAAGACAAATGCAGACATCAGGTATCATAACAAAATGTAGAATAAAATAAAACTACAGAATACCTTCAGCAACAATTTCTTCGACCGTGACTTGGTAGCGACCTATGTTGAAAACTCGTCCAATGAAGCTGCTCCCTCCACCGGATCCAGTGCCTCCACCACCAGCGGCTCCTAAGCCGGGCCCTGAGCTCCCAAGCTCTCGACGAGTGTCAAAAAACTTCTTCATTATTGTCTTTTCGTTGAAAATAGTTATTGTAGGGTGATAAATACGCGTCAACTTGCTGTGTTTATATCGCGGCAATGTTGAGTGATTGAATGGAAGCCGATAGCTTTCTTTTGCTAAAATGCTAGCTATCTTGCTTTATTCCAAAATACGTTTAGGACAACACAAAAAACACATCCTTTTAAAGATTACTGCATCCACAGAGCAGGCGATGAAGTCCATCACAAGTCACCTCTCCCAAATGTGTGCAGCAGCATTTGTTGAATTCGCCAGCCCAGCTCCGTACCACTTGTTAGCCGTGAGCTCACTTAGCACACCGGGCTAACAGGCTCCTCACACGGTGACAGCTGTCAGACCACACTGGCAGTCCGGCTGGTTCCCCGTGTCCAGTGCAGCATATCCCAAATCTCCATCTGAAGCGTTATCCGGTCATCTAAACCTACAGTCACAATGAAAACTAAAAGTACCGGTGTCCGCAGTCCAGTCTGCATCGAGGTACTTAGGTTAAATTCATGTTAACAAGCTAATATAGCTTCAAACAGTGTGAGACAACCACAGTTATGGCTCAGTTCTCTGCAGCTCCCCTGTGCGGTGTCCGGGCTGTACTCCAACTCCAATGTACTACTTCATTCTGCCGGGTCACAATAGTAGTCTCTATAAACACTTTATACGATGGCGAAACGTCTTCACACTAAAATTTTTGTCCAGAATTAAAAATTTTCTTTTGCTGTGGATCATACCTAGACGACTGAGGGATTACACAAACAATCTACGCATTCACAATTTAATTAGCATTATTAGGGCACAAAATAGTATTTTTCAAAACGCAAAACTTAGACATGCAGTGACATTAGTAAAAAATTAAAACGAGGCCTCTGCAGTATTTTTTTTTTTTTAATTTTTTTTATTTCTGTAATGTGAGATTATGTACGGAAGGGGGCGCTGTTTATTATTATATTGCTACAAGTTGTTGCAACAATACAGTCATACAGTTGACTTTGTGGTCATATTTTAGACTATACTAAAGTGTGTATGTGTGTGTGTGTATGTATATATATGTACGCACACACACACGCGCACACACACACACACACACACACACACACACACACACACACACACACACAACTATATATACACACATACACACGACTGTCTTCATTTACGGTCACTAGAGAATGCGGAAAGATCCACACAGAAAAAGACGATAACATAAAAAGCAGGGTCTAAAAGCCAAGCAGTCCAGTATGTAGCTTAAAATAAGACAGTCCAATGTATGAACTGAGCACAGTGCAATGATGTTATATCAAACACAGACATGTAACCTGCTTATGATGTATTCTAATCTACATGTGATATAAATGTATAGATTACACAGGGTGTACAGGGTATTATTATATCAATACCCTGCCAGTAGTGTCGTCACCATCTAAATGCAGACAGAAAGAAGAAAGAAAAGCCTTGTGTTGAAAACTTTAAACTTCAGATTAGGGAGGTGCTTTATGACATGGTTTCCCCTTTCCCCAGTTCCAGATATCACATACAGCCTTTTTCAAAAGACCTTTCCTATCTTAGTTTATTAATCCATTGATGTAGTACAGTAAATCCAGTTAACACATTTCTAGCACATTTGACAAGCAAAAGTAATTGTCAAAGTGCTGCACATATAAGTGAAATTTTTATTTTGTTTTTATTTGGGCTTCATGGAGGTGTTATTGTTTTGCCTAGAATTTTTAACAGTACTGCATTCAACTTTTTTTCTTTATCTCTAACAAAGGACACCCACCAGGTCAAGCTACTGGTGAGACCTGAGGTGACCCCACCCACAAACACAAACAAGGTTTTTTAAGGTCTTGAGCAATAAATAACATGTAATGTAATACATGGAAGATAGGTTTAATGTAAATTACTGTAGAAATTCACAGCAAACCAATAACTCACTAATTAGCAAACAAACAAAAAAACTGCTGGACAAATTGGTGTTGTTTTTTTAGTAATATGTTTTGGCAGTAAGTTCTTACCACTTGAGGATCCTGAGGTAACACATGCCTTGAAGCTGCTAAATTATGTGGTAACCTTCTTTTCCATATAGCACATCTGTCTCTCATTGATGTTCAAGAAAGCTACACACATACCTGAACAAACACTCTTGACTTTGTAGGATTCAGTAACAGAGAAGATCACGCTTTTAGTTACCACAGCCATTCGTCAAAGCCCTAAACCTTTCTACAGATATAGATCAAGCATGGACACTTTTGTCATTATGCAGTTCAGATATACAACACTTTTAATTCTCAGGTAGTTTATTTCATAAGGACTACCTCCCTTTGACTCCAGATATGAAATAAACAACCTTCTTAAATACTTTTGTTGAATCTCAAAATGGAAAAGTAGACAGGATGTACTTTGAGCTGATCATTTAGTCGACTTTATACCCATTTCTATTTGCCAAAACACCTACAATCAGTCAGTTTAAATACTCTGATTAAATTGTAACAGTCCATAGATTATTGGTATGCAGTCTGTTGATGGTTGTACTCACAGGTCTACATTATGGAACAGCTCCTCTGTCAGTCTCAAAGTCTCACAACACCAGACCAGGCGGATTATAGAGCAGCAGGTGTGCACTGACCAAGGCTGTAGTGATGACAGCGCTGGTGATAAAGGGCTTGGAAACAAATCAAGATATCTGATGGAACCTGAGGCAGCTGCAAACAACAAGGTGTAAAAATCTAACCTGTTAGAAGGCCTCAAATAAGAACAGTGTTTTCTGACATGTATCAATTTAAATTGAAGCGTAACATAAATACCAAATTCACATCCTCTTGACGATGTAAAGGCAACTGGGTCCTAACAATAATTTTTGTATATTGTCAATTGCGGTGCATATTCAGTCATCATGCTTTCTACAAGTGAGTCCTAAAGTTAGTTAAATAGACACATATAATGAATGGTAATATACTCATACTTATATCTATCTCTGTTTTATAATATTTTGTCATATGTACACTAAAACTAAAACTAAAACAAATTTTGTTGCGCTGTACTTGTGCAATGACTATAAATTGAATCTGAATCTGAATCCAACACCAGATATTGTCTCCATTGCACAATTTATCTAATTTTCACACCAGCAACTCACTAGTAGCCCACCCAGCTACTGTCTATCAACAGATCAGTCGGAAGTCAGAGATGAATGTCTAAATGTCTGAGCCCTGAGATTCTTCTCATAGCATCCCTGCAGGGTGGAGTGCTGACTGTAAACTGTAGGGATTTCATAGATCATAGTGTTTTATCCATTTCAGGTCACAGCAACCTAAGAGAAAATATTGTGTGATTGTCAATCAAAATAGTCAGTACTCTCAATGCACACCCCCTGCCAAGTTAAGCCCAAGGGGCAAACTGAATGACGTGTGGAATTTGCACGTCTTTGCTTTTGTGTATTGTGTGCACTTTAGGAAATGAGCTCAGTTAGTTAGTGTTAGTAATTAATAAATTAATTGTCCAATCATAATACCAGACCACAACCATAAAAAATAAAGTGAAGCTCCATAGAGACATAGAGAAACACCATTCTATAGATAAAATCCTTCCCCTCCCAGGAGGACTTAAGTGTAATAGATATATTTACTGTTCTTGTTTCACCTCCTGCATCGTACACAGTCAGTCTTCATTACAATCTTCATCACCGGAAGAGTGAACCTGTTGTACTCCTGAAATGAACAGTCTGTGCACTGTGCTGTATCCCCAGAGGCCTAAGCCGTGGAGCCGTAACAGTGGAGAAATGATGTGAAAAACAACTGTCACAACTTTTTTCACATGACACAGCTGCTTTAGAAAATTTTCTCATATTGACACATTTTGGGAGATTTCGCAGTGTCTAATTAATTTATACATTATATATTATATTAATTATATTATATTATATTATATTAATTATATTATATTATATTATATTATATTATATTATATTATATTATATTATATTATATTATATTATATTATATTATATTATATTATATTATATTATATTATATTATATTATATTATATTATATTATATTATATTATATTATATTATATATGTACAAATTAATTAGATACCATAAAAGATGCTGAGTGCGTTTCAGAAAATCCTATTTATAATGTAAAAGTCTATTTAAGATATAGGCCTTTAAGATGTGGAAAAACATAAATTAAGTTTAGAATAATTGAATATTAAGCAGAGCATCTGTAATTTGACTATTATCACATGCTCTCAAAGGGCACAGGGTTCCCTCCTATAGTGTATATCATACTATATATGACTACCAAATAATAAACGCAATCAAAACTAATAATTGGACTAAAATTACTTTAAGGCTCGTGACATACACATCTTCAACAGTGTACTGCGTACGTGCAGATCAGAGGAGCCCAGTCTGGACCAGAGTTTTCTGCTTGGCTGAAGGAAAGCTTGACAAACACAAGACAAATGAGCAGTCTGTGTAAAATGAGATGGATGGTGTGAATTGAAGCAGGCATTAAAGGGTGGTCATATGCATCAGCACTGTTTCCTGTGCCTGACATCCCTGGCTCTGCTCCTGGCTCCTGGCAGACGGTGCACCTTCAGTTCAGATGAACTTAAACAGAGCTGTACCTATCCCTGTCCAATTGTTTTTGGAGTTCCTGAACCAAAGCAACACAAGTCAAAAGTTACAGTAAATACTATTACAATGTTGTAGTTTATGACTGGCAGTCTGTCTGTATAGGTTAAGGCTGCAACATTTAATCAACTAATCGTGATTAGTCCACTCAAAATTAATTCTTAAAAAAAAACTTAATCATATTTTATCACAGTAACATTTAAATATTCTATTTTGATGCTTTCCATCACCATATTTCAACATATATTGGTTGATAATGTATTTAAAAGTCTCAGTGTAAATTAGAAATAATTCTTTGACTAGTCAAATGAACAAAAACATTGAATAGGTGACTACTATAACTGTTGCAGTGCAGTCCTAATATACTGTAAATGCCCTGAAAATACAATATGCTTCTTTTTAATGCATGACTTCTGAAATCTATTTAGTCAACACACATTTCCCTTATCAAAGCTCTATATTTTTAAGCCATTTTGATCAGTGTGACAAATATGTCTTCAAATAAGTGTCATTCAAGGAAAACATAATAATTCATTGTGGACATACAAAATAACTGAGAGCTGTGGGTTATTGGACTTGGCCCTGCTCAATAAATCACATTGTCACCCACTATTAACTACTGTTTGATAGAGGGACAGAGTTATTTCCTCTCCAAGTTAACAGATGTCATCAAGCTAACCCAAAGCAGCAATTTTGTGCATTTTCCTTCCCCACAGGCTATAAATCACTGTAGCAGATGAGCTGGGTAAGTGCAGATAATTTGAAGGACTTTCTCTTCCAGGGGATCAGTTTGGAGATAGACCAGACTGGGAAAGATTAATGAAGTATGACAAAGGGTGGAATGCCGGCACAGAGTCATACAATGTTGGCACAAAAGAATTTTATAAACACCAAGTATTACTCTACTAACTCAAGTAGAATGTACTTGAGAGGAATATGTTAGATTTATTTATTTGGGGACAGGGCAATGTCGAAATTGGATGAGGCTGTTTAGCATGAAGGGTGATTCCTTACACACCGTTATTTTGACATTTCCAAATCATTAACAATATATTGTAATAATTTGCATAAACTGACATACAAACCATATAAGAAGACATTTATCAAATATAATGAAATAAGTGTTACAAAAAACTAACCAAAAAAGTTAACCTACAATACAATATACATTTCGAATAATTAACTGAGCTTTATTGGCCTCACTTTTCTTTTCAATATCCTCCAAAATGTGTGATGGTCAGCTGCATGTTGTGTTATTAAATTTCTGTTTATTCGTTCACAGAGATCAGCCTGACAGTGCACTGCAGGGGTTAAAAATAAACACATTTGACTGTGGTTTCTCTGAGGCAGGGAAGACTCAGGGGATTGAGTTTACAGATAGAACCAGGGCCTGAGAACAAGACTGGAATGTCCACGTTTGAATTTACAACAAATGCACAACGAGATTCAAATAAACCCCAAATGCATAATAAATAAACATGAGCGTCTATACAGGTCTCTATAACTCCTTTGGTATGTACCTTGCATCTCAGGGGAACAGTTCTTTGAAAACTGAAAGAGTCTAATCATTTGGCGTTCCCACCAATTCTCATCGGCAGTGGGTCAATGTTTTTGCAAGGTTTGGCCTAAGGAACCAAAGCGATTGACGATTACACTGGTCTCATGTACTACTCCCACACAAGCATCTCCACCCCATTGTCTCCTCCTGGAAAAGCAGTTAGGCTCTTATCTCCTCAGTGGGTGATAATGCAAGGCTGTTAGTTCAGCCATTATGCAATGTAAGATGAAAGTTAATACAATAAGTTGTAGTAAATCAAATTAATAAAACCAATACTAGTAACAATATCTACTCTTGCAACTTGTGTGACAGTTCTTGTACTGCTATATTTTTTACTACTTCATACATTTGGGAGACAACTTGTGATATCCTTAGCACGGATAATTGTGTTCAACTATGTACATCGTCAAGGTAAAGGTATGAATTGACCCATCCTTCAATGTTGCTTGGACAACCTGTGAGGAGCAATGGCTGACCCTGGTGGAGCACCCAAGAACCCATCTCTAAATCTTAAGATACTGCTGGTTTCAGATGACATGACAACATTCTACAGGCCTATAATATTTGATACAGATGTGGATCAGCTAAGTGACTTAGTGTTGTTAAAATGGAAATTTCTGTTGTAAGACAGTTTCATCATTTGTGCATTTACCTTTTAGATATATTATGGCAAACAACAACGTAATCAACAGGAAGTCTGCCAGGGAGAATAACATAATCACAATAGGCTTATAGCCAGGTCTACGAAGCTATTAGCCTATTAGGTTATTTTTGTACATGTCTTTAAAAAACATCCACAGCAAGTACATTATCTTAGAAAAAGTACATATCCATTCAATGTCTGTTTTCCAGATGGTGTGAGATATGAAGTACAGTCTAAAAACAGATCCATTCCCCAACCTAAACTCTATCTAGCACAGGTTATCATTCACACAAATAGTTCTGTCATAACTTTACAAGTTTCATACTTCAGCTTCAGATAAGCATCGGGCCCACTGGTATGTCTTAATGTCAGACCAACACTTGTATTTATGCTCACTGACTCACTCCAGCTTAGCTCTGCACTGAAAAGCAAGCAGGTAAATGTACAGGCAGCTTTGGGGTAAAAGGTAAAAGGTGAAATCCAGGTTTATCTGATGTGGAATGAGAATCCACAGGAATCTAATCATCCGATGTAATATGTCTAGATTTACACACACACACATACCATCCCACACAGTTTGGTCACTCCCTAGTGGGGACACACACTCACTGATACAATGATCTATTCGGGAGAGACGTCCACAGACCACACACTATGCAACAAGTGAAGCTGTCAGGGTGTGATCAAAGGCTACGGCTATTTCCGCGCTAGTAAAAATGACATATACAATGTCTATTATTCATCAAATGAGATGACATTATCTAACAAGGTAATGATGCATACTCCACTAAGGTGCTTTTGTTAAATGAATCAAGATAATGTACAAGAGATATATGTTCCAGTACACCAGTGGGTTGCTATTATGATGAACTCTACACAACTGGACCACCTAGTAAACAGCTAGAGGCTGGGTATATGTTTCTCAGATACAATATACTAAAATGCCAATTTAACATGCTCTTATGTGTCTGACTTCAGTTAGCATAATTGCCCATATCTTGAAATGTTTAAACAGTGCCTGACTTCACCTTTTTTTTTTCTTTGTTATTTTCTTTTCTTAATTTTTTTATACATCTGGCTTCTCTACAATTTAAATACAAAAAGTAAGTTTTCCGAACTTTGGATAACTGAGTATCAGTTTCTTGAATCGGTGTCTCTGTGTAAAATCATTTTTTATTCATTGTTCTTTCTTGGACCTGGACTTTGGGGTCAACTTGTGGTCAGCTGTAATCTTGCCATCTGCGCTCTACCTGCAGTCGGTTTACACAGCACACACAAAGCAAAAGGATTCATTCAACACACCGACATGCACGCCTGGAAATTTCCTTTGTACTGTGATCACTCTGAGGTTTAAAAAAAGCTCTGTGGATGAAACCTGATTCACTGCGCTCTGGACACTGTCAGTGACTGGCCTGAGAGTGCCCACCTGTTGTGAATTAACACATAGCTCACAATGCACTGCTAAACAATGTGCAAGGCTATGTGCTAACACTGCGAAAGCACCTACAATAACAAGTCATGTTCAATGCACTAATGCATCTATCACACATACTGCTATTTCCAATTCAAAACGCCTTTCCTCTTTTCTCCTGGTTCATATAACAGCCAAGTTAATGAGTATAGTGAACACAGGTAGAGTTTCCTTACTTGCATTGCATTCAAAACAACACTTGGCCTACTAATACCAAAACTAATACCAAAACTAGATGATAATACATAAAAAAAAATATATGTGCAATACTTCAGTTGTCCAGGAAAGCAAAAGGTATTAATTCTTAATTATTAATTCTATTGAAATTGTTATTGAGTACTACAGGTAGTATAACACCTATGACCAGACAGTCACAAGATGAACCAATTCAAACTAAACACAGAGTGCGTACAACAAGGAAAAGTTTTGTATTTCAGTTTGTGGGGTCAAAATCTGGAACTCTATGAGCTAAAAAAAATGCCCAAATATGAAAATGTTTTAAATGAAGTTATAAAGAAATTATTATTAAGTATTAGGGATGCAACAATATGGTTTTCCCACGATTTGATACATATCGCAATACAACAAAACAAAATAGACAATCTGAGAAATGAAAAAAAATTGCGAGTCGCGGATGCATAGGCTACGTAGGGCATTTTTATTAAAGTCATAGACTGTCTATGATTAAAGCCAATGAAAAGCCAAAAGCGATTCTAAAGTAATTAAAAGTTCATTTCGTTGTCATTCCTGGATATATCAACATAAAATAAAAAGTGACTGAAAGATAAAATCCACCTCTGTTATTTTTTGCTGTAAATCCCTATGGAGCTGTTGCATTTGAGAAGGACGCTGCAATAACTGTTTTCCTTTCAAACCAAAATAAATGACATGGAGGGACACATACACTTCGACACGTGTATCGAATGTACATGTGTATCAAATCGTGAGACCAGTATCGAATGATTTGATATTATATCAAATATCGTTGCATGCAGTATGTAGAAGAAGGAATTTTAGTTAATTTGTCATTTGAATGTACGCTAAACATTTTGAAATGCAGTTATTTATGCAGTTATTTATAGACTGCAGACTTGTGTCTGACTTATATTATAAGAGTCTAGCAGAAGCACAAGACGGCATGGTGGCCATACCGGCTTGTCAAAACATGATTCCGTCAGATCTCAGAAGCTAAGCAAGGCCGGGCCTGGTTAGTACCTGGATGGAAGACCACTGGGAGTTCCAGGTGCCACAGTGGGTGCCACAGCGGGGCACCAGTCGCAAAAAGCTGTCGTGGCGAGACACTTCACCCACCCCACATTGCCTAGTATGAAAGTGGTGTGCGAGTGAGTGTTGGTAGTGGTCGGAGGGGCCGATGGCGCAGATTGGCAGCCTCACTTCTGTCAGGCTGCCCCAGGGCAGCTGTGGCTACAATAGTAGTTTACCAATAGTACCAATAGTAGTTTTGGGTATCTTGAAAGGCGCTATATAAATGCAATGATTTATTAATAATTAATTAATTAATTAATGCTTTAATGGCACTGTAAAAGGGATTGGGGGCAAATAAGCATTTGCTTCTCCCCACTCCTTTTTGTAATTATTGATTTTTTGTAGACTATATTTGTGATTAGTAATGTATAATAATTATGTATCTGTTGGTTACTGTTGGAACATAATGCAGTTTATCATTGATGAAAATATCCAAATAAACTTATTATTAAAACACAGATGCTTGATTACTTAGAAGAAATTCAAGCGTAAGAGTACTTGAATTTTAAGACTGAATTGCGCTGTTCAGTGAGTTGGAGGAATACATAAATATTCCTATAAATGTTTCTACACTGACATTAGACACTTAATATTAATGTTCATATTGCATCATATATTCATAATTCCTAATCCAATTGTTAGAGCATATTTTAAGTACTTATTTTTTGTAATAGTATTGGCAAAATAATGTTAATACTTTGGTGTCCCATACTGAGACCTTCTTTCCCACGACTCAGTGGACTGTTTACCTTGTCTGTGGGTGTTCCTTCAAAAGTCCAATAGGAGTCACCAAAGCAAAACCTAATTTAATTTTCATTCAAGTGAGATAAAGGGTTCTCACACATACGGTATACAAGCATGAGACACTTTAATCTGTACATGTGTGATGCAGGGTCTGTTCCTTCAGAGCTCAGTGGGTGAGGACAATGGACATTTTAATGAGATGTCTTTATTTGATAAGAAGTGCAGACTCTTGGCTGTCTACAGTTCTCTCTGCTGATGGGAAGGACCTTAAAGAATATACTTGTACAAAAGCAATTAGGGGATGAGTAAATAAGCAAACCATTTATTTAGCTTAATAAAACACAAATTTTATCAAACACAACACAAGGTCAATGAACAAATATTTGGTTTTCAATTTATCTGCTAGCATTCATCATTCTCAATGTCAGCCTCGGCTCATTGCACACAGAGTTCAGCTTCATTTTGAAATGGTTCAGACTGTGATGGAGTGGAACAATTTTGCCTCTTAGTTACTTCCTGCAGTTAAATATGACCATGTGTGCCACAAACAAACCAGATGTAAAATAATTTAGCTATATACTTTTTTACAATGGGCGCCCTCCCTGTTGTAGCATAACTGTGGGTATCTTTCCCAGGGCCAGGGCTTTATGGAAAGATGAGTGAGAGATGATCCTGTGAGGGCACAAGTACAGACAGTGCCACTGGTTTCCCATAAGACTACACACACCTTGCCTGCAATATGTTTATTTATTTGACCTCCATTAGCTATTAGCTATTCTTCTTGAAGTCAATACCCTATGGTGTGGTAGCACACTGGTGTATGAATGAGAAGGTGTTTGTGAGAGTGAAAGCAGGACAATGGATAGAAATTAGCCAATAGCTACAATCTGCCATCTATGTATGTTCATTAACATGTATTGTCTGTGACTAAATAAATAAACAGTACCACTGAATACTAAACCATTACTGTCCTTTGTTGCAGTTAGTACATGCCTGACCACTACACATAATTATACTGGTGACAAATGATAACTAGAGAAAGCAATTGCTCCCATATCACAGTAAATAACTTCCCCTGGGCTATTAAATGGCCACTTGGCCTAGCCGTGCTATTTCCCCCATTAAAGTTTATGAGGGGACAAGTCCCACAGCATTTTCAACTCTAAGCTCCATGGACAGTAAAGGTTAAGGCTACAAACGTGACAGAAATTTGGGTTTAACAGGAACAGCACTTTAAACGTAAACGCGATTAGCGGAAAAGAATAATTTGTATCTCAAATAAGCTACATGTATAAAGAGCTTAACTCTTTTACTGAGGATTCCCCAAGGAGAGAGAAACCAGTGTTTGACACAAATATAACTATTTCTCCAGGTTTGGAATAGGCACAAGACACATTTATGGTGATCCTTGACTAAATATCTAAATATCGATAAGAACATTTAACAGGATTGCAACCACTTGTTTCAGGCACTGATTTCAGCCCCCCAAAAAAGACTAAAAGAAAAGCACTGAAACTTTGAAAAGCACCCTAGCTCTACACAGACCTGACTTGTAACTTTTCCGGTGAAAGGTTTGCAACACGCATCACCATGGATGTTCTTAATTTCCCTCAAACATGCCACAGAACGGCATAAACTGTTATATCTCCAAGAAGAATGCTCCAAAGTTTAGTTTAACTTTCAATCTCTATCTTACATGGTGATGGTTGAAAGAATTGTTGTTTTGAGCACATGTTGATTTTAGAACCTGTTCCTTTTTTATTTTAGCGCTTCCATCTGATCTAAGTCATTAGCCTAACAAGCAGCAGGTTTTATAATACTCGTGATATCTAATCTAATCTGTGTTCCTGAGGTCGTGTAGACAAAATAAGAAAGAAGACCTGGCTCCAATTTTCAGAGTATTGAAAGTATGTTCAAACCAGCTTGACAGCCTGAAGTAAATGAGCTGTGTACACGCATTGTGATGTTTGTTTTCCTGGAAAGATTGATGGCACAAGAGGGTCACAAAAAGTTTGAAGAATTTGCAAAACCACTTTTATTTTGTAATTATTTTGTGCAGTGTGCCAGTGCGCCTCTAATGACAGTGGGTTAAGAAATCCTCATCCTCCAGCCTTGGTGCACTTTTTTGCCCACATAATGAGGATTTGTTTCCCCTGTGCAATGACATGTCCTGTTTGCATTTTTTAGCAACTCGTTTGAAAGGAACAACCAAACATGGGCCTGGCTGGTTCTATTTTAAAGTCATGAACAGGTCTAAGCTTGTCCTCTGCCTACATATACCATTAGTAATGCCAACAATGTTCCTCTGAAAAAGGAAGCAGACTAACAAGATGCTATCACAGCCAAAACTACTGTGTTTTCATAGTACTGGTATATCCATCGTGGCCTCTTCCACCTTCTCCAGTCTCATGTATCTATACCATTACCTGATGCTATGTCCCTCTGTGCGCAAAACATACAAAAGTATAATGTTATGTGAAGGGCAGGAAATCTTGGCTATAAAACATAATGTAATGATGTAATGAACAATGTTACTGAATATGTCCATCCATCTTCTCCTGCTTAATCCAGCCCTTCCCCCCCACCCCCCTGAAAAAATTAGATTAGTTATGTATGTATGCTAAGATTCAGATTCAGTCCAGAAACATCGACTAGACTGGGACTAGACTGGAATTTGAAGTACTTAGCCAACAAAAGTATCCCATACATTTAGAGCTATTTGTAGAGGATTACACTACATAAAAATATATTTTTTTACATAATAAAATGACTAATAAGAGGGATTATAATAATTTGAGAGTTTGAAATTTGCCTGTTGTTAGCATTCAAATTGCACATTTTATTTGATTGAGATAAATCTTGCAATTATGTAAAAAGCAACTGTAACACATGTGTCATATGTATTAGCATTAGTCTGGCAGTGGATTTAACTTTGGACACTTCCACATAAATGTTTTCATAATCTGTCTTCAGTTTTCATTGTGAAAATGATACTGTTGTCTGCTTATTGAAAGTTGAGCAAATATAATACTAGTTACTGAAATATCACTTGACCGTAGCCTTCTTTATGCAAGACAAGAAAGACGAGAAAACTGGTACTGTTACGGAACATATCTGCTCTACTAGTTATCTGGTAGGTCTGGATTCCTGAAAATATGCAGATAAGGTGAATGAGAAGTGGGCAGTGTCTAAGGTGTATGCTCTAATCTTACCGTGTCCGGCACTGAGGAGGTGAGGGTGTTCAGGGACTTGCGTGCAGCACTGGAATGTCGGAACAAAGCGAGACAGATTCCTCCCTCCTCCCTATCATCACTTCATCTTTGCAGCACTGCGCCATCACCAACGGGGCAATCAAACATACTGTGGCCATAAAATCCTAAAAGTGCACACAATTTGTCTTATGAAATGAAACCCAGTTGATTTAAGTCATAGCTGTTGCATATTGCTCTTGTCTCTGTGGAATTATTCACTTAAGTATCCCCTTCCCTACATTTCCTCTTCTCTGTGTTATCAGTCATCAGAATGTCAAGCCTTATTACAATATGCTTTACATGGCGCCAAGGGCAGGACCTCAGATGTAGTCTCAAAGATGCAGGAATATTTCATTATCGTGACTGACAGAGTATGAGCCTTCAAAGACAAATAAAGAGGCATGTAGCATACTGAACTTCTTAGAATCTTCAAGCAGATACTAATATTTGACCTCATACAAATTTCACTTCTAATACCTACAAAGTTTGTGTTAAATAACTTTCTTTCAATTAGTTAAATGAGAAAATAATCTCTAGCTTCAGGTGACTGGTATAGAGCAATATCCATACAAATGTATACCCTTGATGTCAATAAGCAGATTCAGTATTTCGTAACATATCCTCGAAAGGCTATAAGGCTCTGAATACTAAAGTGAATGTTGTATAATAGAGTTGTACTAGTAGATTACATCAATTGAATGAATGAAAAGTTTGCTATTCTATATAAATCAGACATTTTCACACGTTCACTCCAGTTGCTGAGAAACGGGCAGAGTGACATCACATGGATGTGTTTTCTGCAGTGCTAATAATAACGTGCTTTTGCACCGGACCTGTGTTGTTTGATGGAGCTGAGATAGGCAAGAATAAGAGCAATTAGAGTAAAAAAAAAAGAAAATGCCCTTAAAAGGCTATGTTGGGTGGCTGTAATTAACAAGGGAACACAAACAAACTCAGACTGAAGGTAAAGGCTAAACAACACTAGCACTGTTTATCAAAACTAAATGTTTGCTAAGCTTCTTTAGGCAACTAATACAGCCTGATAATATAACATACATATTTTCATAAGATAACATTTTTCCAGCGCAGCACACTCGTATACACATTGGTTACAACATCTTCACTGTCAAAGTGTCTGACTGTGCAGAAGCAGCTCTGCCACAGTAATTTTCAAGAAAGGGAATCATCTGAGTTTCTGGATATTTCTTCAAAAACACAAAACACAGGATACGTTGGAGACACAGTTTCCAGTAGGGTGACTATTTTTTAATATTTGTGTGTGGATCAATAACTGCAGCCCTTTAAATATGTTATATAATAAAGCTTTTCTCTGTCCTAAATTGAACAAAAAGTGTATATTCAAAATTGTAGTAATTCAAGTTCAGCTGACATGGATCCACTTATGTGCAAAGGTGAAACAGAGTTGTTTGTGTTTGGCGTTTGCCCATCAATAAAAAGAGAGCCAGTGAACACCCACACATTTGCAAACTATTGGAAATGTCAACAAATGTAAGCTACACAAACTCACTTCTGTAAATACAATAATGTGAACGACGGTTTCCAAGCTGAACTTGTGTTATTTGATCAGAAAAGGCAATATGTGATGTTTTGCTGCAGCAATTGGATTAAATTAAATTATACAAATGGATAATCTGTGCTACTATATCTTGACTAAAAACATGCGGATAACACCAGACGATATGATGATTGTATCAATGTCTCTCTGGATACAGTTTGTTTGTCATGTAATATTACTCCAAAGAGCATACCTAAACCTGTAATAAAATTAGGAATATAAATTGCACACACAGTGATAGCTAATCCAGTTACAATGACTGTGGCTAAATACTGATGCTTGTGTTTCCATGGAAGTTTCTCAAGAGAGAAACCCTTCCCCCTTCCCCCCTAAAAAGGTAATTTTTTGTGAAATGTATTTTGTAAAAACTGCCTCAGGGGGATACAGTGATACAGCAATAATACATTTTCTCCATGATCCCTTTTGTGCACATATTTCACGAAAAACCAGCCTTTTCACATTGCAAACTTCTAAGCCTGAATGAATACAAAAAACTACTTGAGGTGTAATGAGACCATTTAAAGCAGGAGGTGGGTCGAAATCTAGATACAATGAACTACCTTGAGACACTGCACACTCCTGGGCACAGCAGCCACTGGAAACATTTGCAACTTTTGGTCACAGGGTAGTCAAAGCAGTTCTGTGAGACCAAATAAGGACTGTTTACAAAGTCATTATTATTTAAAAAAATGTAGATTGACAGGCATTTTCGACCAAGACGTCATGCAGTCAGTACAAATGGGTGGCGCAGCTTGTTTATGAATGCCTAAATGCTTTGACTGGGCTAGACTCTAGACATTAGTGTGGAAAATTAGGTATATATCTCCTCTTTTGAGTGTGTGTAAACGTCTGTGCAGGTGAGGTCTGCAGAGTGTCTCATTTTTCACCAGTGTTTGGAGAATGAGACCAGGACAGAAAGAGTGGCAGCAGCTAATGCATTCCCACATAATGAGCACTACTCACTTGGAGAAGATGGCAGCTCTCTTAAACTGGCCTTAAATCAGTGCAGTCCTAAATTTATATTATATCCACTATGCAACGTGTGCCATGATAAAAATACACACTAGTTGGTTAGAATTGTATATTTTGCTATCTTCTGTGTACTCATGTTGGTTAATTTACCATGCTGGACAAAAACAAACTAGGAAGTAGGGCTATATAACTGATCAAATTTAAAGTGTGTTCAGAATGAGTCATTTTTAATCTCCTGCATTCAAGACATTATTGCTCTAATGTACCCCAATTTTCACCTCCCCCAGCCTGTATTTAATTTCTGTATTTACTTCACACAATTTTATTTTCTCATAATCAATACATGTAGAGTTTGGAAGTGGCCCGTAGTCATTTTGGCAGAAATTAAAAGGAATCAGCTGCTCTCTATCTGCAGTTATGCACAAGTATTACAAATTATAATGGAAGACAAGAGCATATGTCTTCTTTAATAGTAATTTTTATCACTGAATCACTCTGGATAAATGTTTGTCCTGAATGTTGCAGTGTCAATACTGAATCTCAACAAAAACCCTGAGAATGCACTTATTACTTCTGTCTGAATTCACTGAAAAATGCTTTTTCCAGTGAAACATATTCGTACTCCACTTCTCTGACTTCAACACTTGTTATTATCTGACCTCGACCAGTAACTTGTGAATGTTTGGTGGAGTGTTTTCCTTCACATTTCTTTTTTTTTGACACAGCCATCACCCCTCACCATTCCCCATCAAACAGGTGAGCCTGAACAGGTGCTCCATATTATTAGCTCGATTCTTTCCACTGATGGCTGGGAGCTTTTTCAGTCTAAAATAATCTACAAAATATCCTTCTGTGTTTTTCAATAATGGCGCCATAGCTGAAAAGGACCAATTTTTCGCTGAAGAATGTAGCTGATTTAGTCCAAACTCACTTCTTATTACCACATAGATATAATGTCAGACAGGGGACACAAATTTATAGCTCACCTCTTGACTGTGTTTCAGTTTAAAAGCATGGCGTAATGGTCATCATAAACTCACAGTCTCTTAAGCACCTGCTCCTGTTGACCCAATGTGTGGGGTCATTTCCAAGATGGCAGTAAAACCTAAAAAAGAGAAAGAAATAAGATTTAAGGAGTGTTTACTTTATCCAAGTAGGTTATAATTTACAGTGTGCCATCATAGTGGCAGATTTGTTTCGATAACCTGCGTAACAAGATGTGGTCTCAACAGTACCCATCAGGTATAACATTGTGACAATCTGCCAAATACAGTTTGCCAAATAATAACAAACTAATTATAGCTACTGTCTTAGTCAACTTTTGATAAAAAAATTACCACTGCAGAGTGAGGATACCCCCACAAAATGATTTCAGTTCCTTGGTCTTGATTTTAATATTTCACATACATTTAGTCCTAAAAAAAATAAAAAAAAATAAAATACAATCACATCTGTTGAGTACAGTGAGTCCTTTTGTATTCAGTTCTTTTTATTATTTGCTATTCAGAATAAGAATATGTTTTATTGCCATTGTCAGTGAATAAAGTGAATTGGTTTGGCATTATGGTGCAACTATAAACAAAAAATATAAAAATAGATTATACACTGTGAAAAAGGGGCATTCAAATAAGGTAAATAAAAATACTGTCAAGGGAATAAATGCCCACGATGCACAATAAAGACATGGTGACTAAAGAGAAGGTGGATCTCTGCTCTAACTTTGGTCCTCAAAAGTTATATGTTTATACTTAGAAACAACCATACATGGATGATTTTGATTTATTATTATAACTTTATACTGAAAGTGAAAGACAGGATATAGATACCACATGGGCACATCAGAACATATATGAATGTGTGCAAATGCAATAATGGACAAAAAACAACTAAAAGCACATCACAGGACTTGGAGGGTGCTTTTGGAAATGCAATTAAAATCGCTTCCAAAAATAGCCTGATGCTGGTTTCTGGGGACATGTCTCCAGAACAATCATATGCTCCATATGAGTTCCCTGCACAAAGCCCCCATGAAGAATCTTCAGAGACTCCAGCATGTGGTTCCACTCTCTGTGTAATGGAACCGATTTACTCACAACATGTTAGCGGCTGAAGGGCCGATCCCCCTGTGCTTAAAGTGGGTTTCTCTCACCTCTGCATATGCTCAGGCAGGGGAAGTGCTTAGGGGAATGTTCTTGTGTAATTTCAATTTAGACCATATGTGTATTTCTCCAGGTGGTTGGGACTATACTGTACAGTAATGTTGCTGTTGGAGTGCTTTACAATAATAAATGCAGAAATGTTTTATTTTTTTTTTTTAATTCAATAAAACGGCATAAAAAGGCATGTAGATAACATTGATTTAGGGTCCACATTATTTATATTTTATTTATTTCGGTGGCATGGTGGCTGAGTGGCTAGCACTCATGCCTCACAGCAAGAAGGTTCCAGGTTCGATCCCCGGATTCTCCCGGGCCTTTCTCCATGTTCTCCCCGTGTCTGGATGGGTTTCCTCCGGGCACTCCAGTTCCCCCATCAACCCAAAACATGCACTGTAGGTGTGAAAGTGGTGTGTGTGTGAGTGTTGGTAGTTTACCACCATCGGGTCTGGAGTGAATGAACATTGCTCTGTTAATAACACTCTGTAAAGTGTCTTTGAGGACATGTGTCTGTGAAAAAGCGCTATAGCTGTTGTAAGGCAACCTTGAGTGTCCAGAAAGGTGCCAAATAAATAAAATGCATTATTATTATTTAATTTTTATTTGTACATATACATTTATATAACTATGCCTTATTTGAACCAGTCTCTTGATACTTTTGCTAATTTAAAATGTATTGCCAATTGTATCTTTCCTCTTTGTTATTATAATATATTGTGATGCGTTCAAATAATTTCCCTTGGGGATCAATAAACTTTGTCTAAGATTCAGATTATGCTTTTTGCAACATTAAAATATGTATGTTTCAAATATAAGGAAATTTTAACTGCTGTTGCTTCACATATAGATTTTAATCAATAAATGGCCTTAACATAATGCATAAAAAAAATATGATCTTAAAGGTGCACGGTGCAACTTTTTTGAAGAGGGCCTGCAATCTGTTTGTCTCCATGGAGATGTCAATGCTTTGATTTAAATTGTCCACAGTATGGCATTAAAATAGTCTGTCTTGCATTTATTCAACTGTATAAGTGTTATTTATTGCTCAATACATATCTTTAAAAAAACATAAATTCTTACTGTGAGTGGGTTTGCCTCTCTACAAATTTGACCTGTAATTTGGCTTGCAAGTCTCTGTGGAACTTCAAAAGTTTATGGCCATACTGTGGAATATTCTAGGCACATGTCCATAGAGACAAGCAGATCACCAACCCTCCACCAGAAAAGTGTTATAAAGTGTTATGAATAAAAATGTTGTATAGCAATTGCTTGTCATTGTGAGTTTGAAGTTTTGTTTCCTATTTGGTGCCACTCCTCTCTTTGAGTAGAAGCGCTGTTGATTAGCTTTTGCGTGTAATGGCCAGTTTCCTGTGCAAAAGAGGGAAAAGGCTCAAGCAAACAAACTCACAGGAGGCATTTGTAGCATGTGATGTATGGAAGTTACAGGAATTCAGACTATGAAAGCTATAAAAGGATTGAACAATTCTATCAGTTTTCCAACATGCTGCAAGTACACAAAACTGATTTTGTATTTGGATAAAACTGAAATATTTGCCCACTTTGTGATTTACTCATGCTACAGCTTCCTGGTTTATATAAAAGGACAAAGCAAATTATAAAAACATGCCATACCTCACTGGCTGCCAACTAAAACCCAGCCATGCAGATCCACACTCAAGCCTGCATAAAAGAATAGGGGTTGAGTCATGCACTATTGTGTAGCATCGAATAATATACAAAGAAAGACAATAACCACTTTGTCCTAAGCCTGGATAAATTGTCAACGATTGTGTGTGAAGCCAATATACATATATATAAGTCTATATGCAAATGAAATTATATGTCCTGCTGTCAATAATAGACAAAAAAATGACCTAACTTTTATCATTTTTATTTTATTTCTAAATTATTGAGACACCTCAGATGACCCTTGTATTTTGTTGGTAAATATGACTACTTCTGGACAGCCCTGCATAAGTTTCTCCAGTGGCAATAAAGGAAGAAGGATGTTTCCAGCTATGGGAGTGTTGGCAGAGGCTCAGTAGATTCAACTGAATTGAAATATAAGATTACAAAGTCCAGATGGCTGCCCCTGGTCAGGCCATAGCTATATACAGCTGAGAATTACCAGAAGTCTTCTTGTTTTTTGAATGAAATATCTCATCTTTGTGGTTTCCATGGGAACAACGAAACATCCCCATGGCACATGTAAGGAGTGATTTCATAATAAAGTTGCTGTGTGAAGCCGAGTGACTTCCGTGATGTTTTGCAGGCTAACAGTCCAAATCCCAAACTGATATAACTCTGATTTTCCTTCCATAAAGATAATGCCATGGATTTAAATTTCATATCTATGCACAAAATTTATATTTATATTTATTTATAGCAGTGGTGGCTAAGGTCAGTGCAATTGAGTCATAAAGAGAAGAGTGATGCTGCCTTCATGTGCCATGGAGAAGATGATCCTTTCCACTAGTGAAGTAGAGAGCATCTGGTTCAAGTGCTTTTGTGCTTGCAGCAAAAAACATGTCAAAAATACACTTCTTGACTATCTATCTTGACAAGTATTAGTGGAAACAAGTAAATTCATGCGAGACAACATTCTACAAATTGCCCAGGAAAAGGCAAAGTAATAGAGATAGAGATGTAAATAGAGATACATTAAACATATAAATGCTACATAATTATGCAGGCATATAAAACAACCAGCTATCAGATCTAAAAGTGTCTCATCTTGGCAACTCAGGTATCAAATTAATTTCCCAGATCTCCAGTGCATTTTATATGGATTTTGACTTATATATTCATTTATTTTGGATTGCCCCTCTCTTTTTCAAGGGAGCCAATTTCCCACTCGATAAGTGGCACTGACCATGATTCCCATAGCACATGAGGCCATCATAAAAAGCATAATGTTGTTGTATACTGTTGTCCTTAGATGACTGCTTCATGCTTCAGAACAAAAACAGAAATAAAACTTTTAAGTTGAAAGAAAGGCACAGACTTCTTCAGTGTTTCTTTGTTTATTCAAAACAAAGTAGTCTGTATTCCTCATAGACAGTATTTCACCAAGGCGGGAAATTGTTTTGAGACACTCACCAAATTCACAGAAAAGAACACAAAGGGCTCCAGGTCAATCAAAGCTGACAATACATTCACATTAAACAGTGGAGTAGATCCCCAAAAGGTAGGTCACAGTCAAACAGAGAGCTCAATGCAAATATAAGTCAAAGCAGACTAACGTTGACTGTTAAAATATTGCATTTAACAGTACAACATACTGAAATTTAGTAGCCACTACATCATTAACTTTTGACATGTAAAAACAAGTGTTTTCTTTACACTGTTTTTTCCTGATTTGATTCTGATTAAAACTCACATTTAAATATATTTTATGTTTTTCTTTCTATTCAACACACATCTGTAACTACTTCTGAACTGATACATTCTGTGGGTTTAATGACCACATGACTTATAGAGTGCATATGTTGAAGGATCTGCAGCGGCTGCCTTTACTATCAGCACCACAGAGTGCCAGCCCCTGCCTCTCCAAACCAGGCTCTTGTCCTGACCCAAAGGGGCATCTTCTCACGCTAATGTCTCACACACACACACACACACACACGCACTTGGTCATCCTGCCTCTGTTAACTGGTGAACAAACACTATCAGATGGGCCTCTAATTAAGAAAGCGGCTTCTTGTCAACTTTCTCACATTAGGGAAGATCAGATGAATGGACAGGTATCACACTTAATTAATTATTAATTAACCGTTGCATTTATATAGCTCCTTTCAAGATACCCAAAGCGCTTTACAGTTCATTGTTCATTCACTCCACACTCAGTGGTGGTATGCTACTATTCTAGCCATAGCTGCCCTGGGGCATACTGACAGAAGCGAGGCTGCCAATCTGCGCTATCGATCCCTCTGACCACCACCATCACTCACGCACACACCACTTTCATTCTAGGCAATGTGGGTGAAGTGTTTTACCTAAGGACACAACAACAGTTTTTGACTTGGGCCCCACTGTGGCACCTGGAACTCCCAGTGATGGAGGGACTTGGATGGGAGATCCAAGTCCTACCCAGGCCCAGTCTTGCTTAGCTTCTGAGATCTGACGAGATCAGGCAAAGACAAAAGACCACCTAATTAAACTTATATTAGCTTTTACAGTTGCTTTCCACTAGGGGCATCCATAACAGCAATGCATTATTTTTATTAGCCAATTGGAAGACTTCAGGTGCATGTTTAAACAATACCAAAACACTTTAAATAGTGTCTAGTAATTTATCAATACAATCATGCCTTTTAGTGCTCAGCTTTGAATGGAGTTAAATGGTGGCAGACCAAAGGAGGAGCTGTGGAGGAGGCAGACTAGTGAGCTGGATATCTGAACAGAATCGCATGGAAGGCATTCGAGTGATTGTTCTTCTTCAGTGCGAGGACTTGAGTAACACTGAGATAGAGATCTATTATTTTCTTTTACAGCTTTCAGGCAGAGGGAGAGCACTTATTTCCTGTTCGGCAAAGTTCAAGTTGACTTGTGCCTTGTGGTCTAAAACCCTGACCACAAACTGTATAACAAATAAACCTTTATGACTAAAATCTAGATAATGATTTGTAATCACAACAAATTAGTGCCTGTGTTTATTTTAATCTGGTACTTAAAATCCAATTTTAGCAAGCATTTGACATAATCATTCAAGATATTTATGGGAGGAATCGACTGAAACAGCCCGGCATATGACACAGATTACTATGTCTAAAGAAAAGAAAACTTCTTGTTGCCACACATAATTTTAAATCTGCCTTTACAAAAACATTTTAAATTCAACAGTAGATAGCTGTTTTCTGTATTTTAATAGGTTCTGAATATTTATTGAATGCGGGATGGTTTGGCATACAGACACTATTTTGAACACCTCCTCCTGGGCCAGAGTGTGTGAATAGAGCCAACACAATCTTAGTCAACCTGCTCCGAGCGCTCAGACAGAGAGAGAGAGAGAGAGAGAGAGAGAGAGAGAGAGAGAGAGAGCGAGAAAGGGAGGGAGAGAGAGAGAGAGAGAGCGAGCAACCCAGAAGGGAAGAGACAGAGGGCAGTTCTCTGGTGTGCACTCTTGTGGTTCTTGCTATACCGTCACAGTTGCTTGATCTCTGGCAGTCCAGCTGTGTTAGAGGGGCTATTGCACCCATCAGTGAAAAGATACTCTAACCCCTGGACGTACACAAATGGACAAAAGTTGGATTTTTCTCTACAAAACTTTTTTTACTCTTTCTTTTGGGATTTCTTTTTTCACAGGATCCATTGAAGTCTATGACTACAGATTGCTCCAGGGCTGTTTATAGAGTGGACAGATCTATCAGCAACATGTCAAGACCTACATTGGAATAATGTTATTGAAAATACTGCACGCTTCAGACAAGACAAAGTGTAAAGTGTCAGCAATATGTGGGTATAATTGACAATTAGTTTTGAGCAAACTTGTGACGCAAGAATGCTGCAGATTTGGGAGTTTGGGGATCCCTCCTATGTGTGACTGACTTGTGCATAATTATGGATATCACAACAGCGGCCAGTCTGACCAATGGCACTGAGTCGTACCACCCAGCAGCAGGGCCCTGGAGCCTGGTGGTGATAGTGCTGATCATCCCCACCATAGTGGTGGGAAACCTGCTGGTCATTATCGCTGTGGCGCACACCTCACAGCTCCAAACCACCACCAACATCTTCATCATGTCTCTGGCCTGTGCTGACCTCATCATGGGGGTATTTGTGGTCCCTCTGGGGGCCACTATAGTGGTGACGGGGAATTGGCAGCTCAGTGAAGTGTTCTGTGACTTTTGGACATCAGTGGATGTCCTCTGTGTAACCGCGAGTATCGAGACTCTGTGTGTGATCGCAGTGGACCGCTACATTGCTATCACCAGGCCCCTACGGCACAAGGTGTTACTCAACAAGCTGAGGGCCCGTGTCATTGTGTGCTTGGTATGGTTAGTGTCAGCTCTAATATCATTTGTACCAATAATGAATGGCTATTGGCGAGCCAATGATGATGAAGAAGCAGTCAAATGCTACAATGAACCTGCATGCTGTGACTTTGTGACCAACATGCCCTTTGCTATCATTTCCTCTACAGTCTCTTTTTATATTCCACTCCTCATAATGATTTTTGTCTATGCTAAAGTGTTTTTGATAGCAACACGGCAGGTACAGCTAATAGACAAGAACAGATTGCGTTTCCAACAGGAAGGTTCAGGGCAACTACAAGTGGGACTCCATATAAATAACATACTGCCGTCTGCATGTGCACCCTACAGCGGCTGCAATGCCACCAAAAGGAAAAGCACTAAGCGCAGGCCCTCCCGCCTGATGCTGGTGAAGGAGCACAAGGCGCTCAAGACTTTAGGTATCATCATGGGGACTTTTACTCTCTGCTGGCTGCCCTTCTTTGTGGCCAACATTATCAATGTATTTTACAGAGGCATCCCAGACTGGATCTTCAGACTCCTAAACTGGTTTGGGTACATAAACTCAGGCCTCAATCCCATTATTTACTGCAGGAGCCCAGAGTTTCGAACTGCCTTTAAGAACTTGTTGGGTTGCCCCTGGGTGTCCACATTATGGCTCAACTCTTTGTATAAAGAGCTTCAGACTCGCTGCCCTTGTTTTCTTTGGGAGGCAGAGACGGCCAATACTCACATGTTCCAGAAGCCTCCCAATGGGACGATGGAGGGCACTGAGAGCCTGGCCAGCACTCTGGGAAGCTACCGCAGTGAAGAGGCATCAGCTGCTCCTCCGCAGTCCAACGGGACCATGCAGTACAGTGACATATCAGAGCCAGGAACCTCTTGGTAAGATTTACCGAATGCACACATTTAAAATGAATCTAGCAATAACAACTGTAGTTTACTTTCTTACATTTTCTTTCATTTGAATTTAATTACCTCTTCAAAACGGCTGGGTCCATGATTAGGCCACTGATTCCCAAGAAAGCATATAAAAATCATTATTAACAAAAACTTCCACCATTAAAAATAAATAAAATATAATGATAAAATATATTTGTCCCTTTCATATTGAGTTAAAGCTAAAGCCAAAATGTACCATATTTTCAGTGCAAATGTACTGTTTTATATAATTATGAATTTGAATATTTAATTTCATAGTTTGCAAAGTTACTCATTTGGAAGTCCATATTTGGACTTTGTAATACATCTTCGTGTTGGGCCGACTGAAATAAATTGAGTGGAATGGTTTTATAAAAATAACCATGTCTGCTGCCCTGGGAGCTGTGCCAGTGTTTCAGGATTACTAACTGAAAAGTGAAATTTAAGAGAGGTATTTCTGTCCCAGAGGAAATAAACATTTAAATTATGTGCTTTTTCTATGTTACCTATAATCACCTTTCTAATCCTGCTGATGTCAGAGCAGGAAGAATAATGCACACACGTCTGTCTCCCATTACAAACATATAGTTGGTAATCTGTGGAATAATATTTCAGACCAGTCCAGTCAACAATGCATATCATGAATCATAATCAGCTGGCTGTCAAACTTCAGGTCACTTCACAGAAGTTGTTTCCACCGAATGCAGTGTGTGTGCCTGTTAGAGGGCCTCTGTGTGCCCTGCCCATCGTCCTGCATTACTGATAAATTTTTATCAACGGCACACACAGACACCACGGTAACCAGGGGAGGAGGCTACTTAGACCTCAGCCAATCAGGACACTTGACATATGTTAATGTATGGTTGTGACAATTTATAATTAGCCTTACAATTCAAGAAAATAACCGGATACAAATAGAAAGTGTATATTCATCTGTTGCACTTCATGCTCTAAATTTAAGCAACCTTATTAAAAATAAAAACAGTGCACAAAACCCACTTGCAGCATATTTCATTTTGGATCAAAAAGAAAATAATGTAGCTTGTATTTATAATTAATTTAGAATTAACAATATGGTAACCATTACATGGTTTATTACTTGTATATTAACTTAAATTAGCTTGTATACTTATTTTGTACCTCAATGATTCTAAATGCAATGTAAAAGTATAACACTGCTGTTTAGTTATCATAGTTAGACCATTAGAGTTATAATAAAGAAGAATAACAAAAGAGGAATTTTTCAATAGATGGGGATTTTGGGAGTAGAATCCTAACATCACTTTATGTAATCCCCGTGAGTAACCTACTTTTATTCCAGACAAATATTTCATTTTAAATACTGACACAATGCTCCTTATTTCCTTTTCTTTTTCTTGACACAAAAGGCTTGTCTGCATGGATACACACTGCAGACATAATCAATGAGGGCTATAAAAATGTATGATATTTAAGAGTTTATAAAAGTTTTCCGTAAAAGGCGAGCGTTTAGCTGGGCTGTAAATCAGCCATGGGGAAGGCTCGGTGGGTTTAGGGAAGCACTTTGAGCTGGATCATAGATGTTAAGTGGGAGCAGCCGCCACAGAAAAAGTCAAGCGTCATGACCAAATACTGTCAGTCAGACACTAAATCAAACAGTGGTTTAACAGTTATTATCAGAATTTGAGTTATTATCAAAATGCCTTTTGGAAATGTATCACTCTATCAAATATCTTAAGTGTTTGTGAAAAATTTGATAAAAACTGATTTGAACATTCAGTTGTGTAGTGGTGTACTGTGAGGTTTTAAATCACAAAAAAGTAAATTTTATATAATTATTATGCAGCTTATCCCTAGGTTCTTGCCAGTAAAAATAAATCAAACTATTTATGAACAGCAGCTTGTCATTAGGAGTAATAAAACATATTAGGTTGCTATGAAAATAGGCATCACCAACCTTGTGTTTTCATATAAATACTTGACAGGCAACAATACAGGCAACCTACAGGTGCCCTTATCAACACTCTTGCTCCCTCCAGCTTGTGTCACGTATGCACTTCTTCACATAGTAAAGGAATGGCCCTATTACACACTATCAGTCAAATGTACATCTACTGTTGTCATATTTGTCAAACGTTTTGTCCTGTAATGTGTGTTCTTTTCCATGAGACAATAATTACATGTCAATTTAAAAGAAGAGCAGAATAAAAGAGATTCAATATGTAGTTAAGTAATTATTTAGGGTGAATAACCTACCTAGGAAAAAAATATAGTGTAGGCCAGACATATTATGACTTGCCTCTCTGATCTTTGTACCTCTTCAAACATGTATTTAAAAATATTACAGTGTTATGTGCAGGGTAAGCTCTTAGCACACTTGATCCAAGATTAGAAATTTAGGAAAATATTATTTCATTGAACTGAAACCATAGACTGTAATCTATGACCGAGATGCAGCCAAGTAAGCAGCAGAATGGATGAAATGACAGAAGTTAGTTTTGCTGAGATATCTCAGATGTCGCAAAAATTATTATTATTATAGGGGAAGGGCTACTGTTAATGCTCAGGTCCAGTTCAGTAATTGTGTATGCAGACTGAAAGCACTTTCAAAGAATATTACTCAGGTAAAAGTAAAACCATGGCTTAAAATGTAACCTGTAGCAATATATATATATATATATATATATATATATATATATATATATATATATATATATATATATATATATATATATATATATATATATATATATATATATATATATATATATATATATATATATATATATATATATATATATATATATTCTGTTTGAAAAGCATTTGCTGTATGACATTGTCAGTGCAAACAAGGGCAAATTGATACATTTTATTTAACTTATACAAAAATTTGTGGTAATTTGGTTTACATTTATTCAAAAGTATTTTTCATAAAGATTTGTATTATCTAGTTTCAGAAATGGTGTCAAAAATATTATTCTAAAACATTTCCCACAGACTAAAACCTTAACAAACATAACATTAACACAGATACAATAATTATGTTTAAAATAAACATTCATGGAGAAACAGTACCAGGATCAAATCAAACAATAAACAGGACTAGAAATACTCAACCCCAGGCCCCATCAAAATAAATTCCTAATAGGGATTAGAACTAATGTTAAAGCAATGGAGATTTTAAATTGCATACACTACAGTGTGATAAATGTGTCAGTGACCCAGCAGCTTATCGGGTTGTCCCACGACATTTTTGTTTACTTTTGGGGAAGATGGGGGGGTGGGAAGGGTGTTTATTCCCGAGCTATTACAACAGGAAGTTAAATAAGAACTGCAAAGATGTCCAAGCACCACAGAATATCACCTTACCACCTTGTTCAGCTTTTGTGTTTTTTGCTTTTTAGTACAGCATGGTACTTTGAAAACAACTGCTGTTAATCATCTCTGTGTGAGCAGTGCCAACTTTGTTTTGTCATAAACTTTGAACTAACCACTATTGCCATGATGTTCCCAGAAAAACATCAACCTTTTCTGTATTGCTTTAGGCATTATCTTTACTGTGCTGTTGACCTCTAGAGTACATTCAAAGCACTCTGTATACTGGCGTAAAAGGTTAAGGTGCTGCAGTAAGCATATGATTAGGCCCATATTACACAAACTAATGTTTTGATTGTGTGTTTGAGGAGGGGTCCGGCTAGCGCTAATGCTTTTTTTCCTGTGCCGTCGCGGAGTCCGGGATCTTTCTGAACTAACTTTGTCTCCCCGGCGCCTATAATGTGCCTTTAGTATGCTCAGGCAGAGATCAAGCCCAAGAGAGCATGAAGCAGCCAGTGCAGTCAGTAGGATAAAACTAAATATTGAGGAACTATCCTGTGGAAAATATCTAAGCTTCAGCTGAAATTCAGGGTCATTCACACTGAACCATGTGCTTTACATGGATGTGGCAATAGTTTAGGGATTACAGCAAAACAGTCTTTAGTTTTCCTGTATTGCAAACTAGTAGTAACAAAAATGTAATAATTAAATAATAATGATAAATTAATAATAAATCAATATTTTAAAAGAAGAATCAAAACTTGACATCTAAACCTCAAAGATGAAGTGATTTCTGTATGCACTGCAACACACAGTGTCTGCAGAGAATGTACTGCACACATACCAAAGTAGTCCCAATACAAAGGTGTGCAAAAAGTATGCAACCATACAAATAGATTACCTTTAGCTGTTGTTCTGCCTTGCCTTCGAGTTGTTCTGTTGAAGCTCAGGATCTGTTCCATGTCATCTATACATCTTCCTGTGTAGACATGTTCAAAGCCATGATAGCATCAGATTCCTGTTTTGTTTGGAAAGAGAGAAGGCCCAGTGACTGAGGGACACTTCAGCATTGTGCATATAGCAGCCAAAGGTTTTTAGTTACTTCTACCAAATGCAGGACAGTAATCCGTAAGTCGAATAGGAGGCCAGTAGTGTCTTAGTGAACTATGTACAGTAGCTGACTTGTGTGTTTTATTGCAGCCTATTTCTACAAACCTCCGCAGATAGGAGAAGGCATAGAGTAAGTTAGCAAGAGTCTCGTGAGAGTTTGTTCTTCTTATTCAAATATGAATATGCAGTTTACAAGTACTTCTCTCTTGTTTTGTGAGTACAGTTTAGGTCAAGTATATTGGTCAGGTCATAGAGGTACTTAAAGTTGTGAGAACTTTTGTCAGTACCATTAACAAAGTCAGATGGACTTTTGCAATGTTGCCTGATCAGCCAGTCCCTCCTATAATCTGTTTGAATGCAGGGTCTGGACCATAAATAGGAAATGGGCTGCCTCGTCGAAATGACCTCCCCGCAGCCTAAATCGACAGTGACATCTATCGATTCACGCTGCCCCGTCAAAATAAACTATGTTAAGCTTTTCCATTTACAGTTGTCTAGATCCAATAAAGTGAACCTTCCCAGTTTGACAACATATTTCTTTGGATTAGAGACAGCGGGTTTGATGCTGTTTGTACACGGTGATCAGATTTTACACCTTAGTTATGTCAAATTTACACTCATTTATATGAGTATGCTGTGTTCATTTGGACAATTGTATTACGCTATCAAATAGGGCTCTGACTAAAGGTAACACATATCGACAGGCCAATTTAGCATCGAATAATGCTCCCCCTGTAGAATCATCATTATTCACTCCTTTATATGAATATATGTAGCAGTAGCTCATTTCGACAGGCCTATAGCTTCTATCAAATAAACTCCATCTATATAAGAAAAAGAAATTACTGAAAACACTGAAATCTTTATATTGATTACCGTATATAAAATTTAACGCTAATAGGCTACAGTGTGAATTTCCTATTATAATAGAGTGATATTTTATTTATACAGTACCTTTTTAAACAAAGTTACACTGTTTTCTACACAAGGAAACTAAATAAAATATGATGTAATGAAAATTATAACAATAAAATCAAATATTAAATCCAAACTATTCAATCATCTAACTTAGTTATTCTGCCGCAAATCTAACATGCACATGTCGATGCTTACAGTCTTAACTGGTCAAAACATACAATAAAACCAATACACTTTTAAAATGTTACTTGTTCCTCCACTCAAATCGATGGCATTTAAGCTGTAACAGTGCTTGGGGCTTGTGCGCATGCATAGTATTGCTAGGGAGCACATATCGACGGGTAGCTCAAATCGACAGGACAACGGTCCAATCACAGAAGCTAATTTGTAGCATGTGTCTCTCAAATGCAGAAGACCATTCCTCTCAAAAACTCTCATATCATTCAGAACAAAATATATAACTTATATGACTTAACCTAAGAGCCTTCGACTGTTGATTCTACAGAAATATGTACTTTTTTGGTCAGTTTTGTCCCTTTTTTACTTGTAAGCACCTTTTTTTATTCCTATTTTTTTACCCAAATGGACCATGCGTTTCTCTTATTGATTAATCCACCTGTCAATCATGCCAATCTGAAACTGGGGGCACAGCAGGGTTAGAGTGCCACACATATCAGTCTGGTTTCTGACATATTGCAAGTGTTAAGTCACACCTCCTTTTAGTTGACTATTTTTTGGTTGACTACTGCCCTTAACGTTAGTGTCATAGTGTTGGCTAATGATAAGCTAGGTAATGATGACATGCTAGATAATGCTAAATGAATTAACAAGAATCTAACAGCATAATTTTAATTTAGAACATGATACATTTTTAAAACTGTTTTCTGATTAGTTGTATTAGTAAAACATTTCTTTCTCTCTGCAGCTTTACTTTACAAGAAGCAGATGAGGACGGAGTATGAATATTAAAGAAACATGAATGCTCTACTGTTTCCTTCATGGCCACGAGCAAAACACGCCCTGAAGAAAAGAGGAACACCTGCTGAATGCATCTTAGCATGTGACAAGCCTTGAACCCACTGACTAACCCTGGAAAAACAATCACCTGCAACAAGGTGAATCAAGGAAGAATTGAAAACTATTGTGAGAATTAAAGGCTGACTTTTACAGTATTGTTATTTATGACTTGTTGACAAAACCAAAGCTGACCGAATGGGAAGCATTTGACAGAAATGCTGAATAATAAACTGTGCCTTCACATATTTAAATCCAGTCTTAATTTTCTTCATCTTTTGAACCATAACTCTGTATCCGCACAATTTTTTTTTTGTTCATTTTTTGTATGAGTACTAAAGTTTGTTATAACATACAGTACAATGGCAATGAATATTTATTTTTCAGACAGGCTGTAAATCTCCAATGGTACAGTATTATAAAACTGCCAAATAATGCTTACTAGACAATACATAAGTTGTGTCACAACAGAAAAAAATATCGTATAGTATTGTAAACAAAGCATTTTACATAATTCATCATTGGTTTTAATAGTACAATAAAAAATCTGGTTGTGGACATTTTGATAAGAATGTTAAAACATCTGTTAGAATACCAAGTTGAAAATAAAATTTAAAACATTTCTTATCCTAAGCTACAGTACCAGCATGCATCAGAGGGAGGGAAATGATTGAAGAGTACACTTAGATTGCCGTTCCAATTGATTATGTGTTGAATCATTTATCATCTTCCAAGAAACAAAATTGAACAACATCAGAGAACTTGTGAGAAAAAATAACATATCAGAAATACTGGCCATGCTTGAAACAACCTGAAGAATAGATCTTGCTTTTGGGACCACTAAAATAAAGCAGTATTTCAGCCCAACAACTTTAGATGGAAGATAATATCCTGTCTCAAGTTAAAGCCTAAGCTTATCAGCTCATTCCTACAACAATGCTTCTGTAAACTCAACTAGATTGGAACCAAATCCAAACATTATTTTACAGAAACCACCACTTTCGAGTTGGAGTGTTGATAAGATACAGGATCGCAGTAGGAACACTAAAATAAACCACTTCATATTCCAAATATAAAACACTGAGTGACTGAGTCTGCAGTGCATGTTGTCCGCATTTAGGAAAGACACTGAAGCAAGCAAAGTTTACCTGGCAGGACGCGGTAAGTGCAGGGGAGGAGGATGGGTTGAGTTGCTCAGGGGGTATAACCACTTTATATTCCAAATATAAAACACTGAGTGACTGAGTCTGCAGTCACCAGTCAAAAGCAGAGCAGGGGATGTTTAAAAATGGGGAAAAGGGGAAAGAACAGCTCACTTCTAACATTTTTTAATTTTCATCATGATTAGAATATTCTACAATTGACTCTAATGCAGGAATTAACCATCTTGCCAGTGGAAAGCAGGCATGCTTCTATTGCAAAAGGAAAAGAGACATTCATTCATTAAAGTGTTCCCTGGGCTTCCTGTGCTTATAGTATGTCCTCAGATAACACCAGCCTTATTTACTACTGTCAGTTTCTCCCGAAGCATTTCAGACAAACAGTAAACTTCACAGCTCAATTCAGACCACTCTAAACCAATAAAAGCAGGGTAACTCAATAAGGAGACTGCTGGATGGTGCTTGGACGCAATGCCTGAAGTAACACTGTGCTTTGGAGTCAACTAAAGTTGATATAGAGTTTGGTTGTTTTTATTATGTGTTTTTTATATATAATTTATTCATTGTTTAACAGGGACACCCCACTGTAAGATTGTAACCATCAAAAATAAGTAATCAGTAATGTAAGGATTGCTGACACATTAAAGTGCACGTGTTTTCAAATTTGAGTGAAATACAGATGAACAAGAACAAGATTTCCTACTGGGAGAAATAATTTCTCCACACGAGCCATTTCAGAAAAAGCAATAACATTGTGCTTAAGTGACTATATACCCTTACAACATAGTAATTGTTGCTCCTTCATTATAGGTTAATTGATACATTGTTTGTCTTGGTGTATCTGGATACACTTTTGTTGCTTGCAATTTGCTATTGTACAACTGGGTAACTATAGATAACTACTCCACATACCAACGGCTGCATCTCTAAGTGCTAAGGAAGGAAAATCCATCAACCTAAGGAACACAAAGTTCAATTAAATGGTTTTGTCGTTCTCTAAATTAAATAAAGTCTTTCTATGATGGCTCTTTCCAATACCAATGTCTGCACAAGGTAATGTCCGTCACACACAAACCAATACTCTGCTGTGGTTGGAACATGCTGTGTTTTCACTCTCTTTCATCAGTTCCCATTTAAAAGTATAATATTTTATAAATATTTTATAAATAAAAACAGGTGCTACTTCAGCTGCACAGAACAGTTATGATAGCCTTTTTACTTCCTTAATTATGTGTTTTAGCCATCTACTGCCATCTAGTGCAGTCATTTGTAACTCTTACTTTATTATGGATGCACTGATATTGTGCAATCTTGTGCAACTGAATCCTGAAATCCTGAAAGAATAGGAACTGATCTATGATACCTAGCTTATTGTAAGCAAGGGCTTCCTGTGGTGTGACTTTCCAAGAGTTTGAACTATATTTAAACAAAAAATAAAGGGATAACAGGCCCAGTTCAGACTGCTATGGTCCACGTTCATCTTCTTCTATTTTGTTGTTGTCTTAATCATAGGACGACCACCTCAAACTGCAGGAAAAGAGGGACATGTCAGTGAATGTGGTGAGACAGGCAGGGATGGACTCTGGAAATTTAAACTCATAGGAAAAAAACATGATTTTTAAGTAATGCCTGGGTTCCAACATAACCATCAAGATCACTACACTCAAATAATCCTTTTTGGCAAGAAAAATATTATTATGCATACATTTATGTGGCATCATTGAAAAAGTGGAACATTCTCTAAATAAGAGGGATGTGGGTCAGAGGCCTAAATGGCTGTGCATGACATCAAAAAGAGGGGAAAGTCACCCTATTTTCATTGCTTAGACAGATGCTTTGTCCAATATTATTAGTTTGATTTAGTACCCAATAAATGCACACGCTTGTCACTCTGTTTGCTGCTGTTGCTGTTTGGCATTCGCAGACACAACTTTTTCATTTATCATTCAAGTTGCTGAACCGTTACAACCCACTTTAACCCCTGGGTTTAACACTAGAAGTCCCGGGAATTTTGGCAGCCCCCCTAAAGTCCTGGAGAACCATTTGTAAATGCGTCCATTATCTGATGAATCAGCAGGGGGGAGGACTATCTGCTCAGTTCCCATAAGCTGTCAAGTACTTTTTTACTCTTACTTGAGTGATTAGAGCATTACACCACAGAACTCTGACACACACACAAAATGAGTAAATAGGCTGATGATTAAAAAGCAAGATATAAACTGATAAAAATTATACTTGGAGATCATTATTTTGGGAAAGACCCATCATATAGTGGTCTATAGATCTTACAAAAAAATCTGCAGCTACATGTAGGCTATAGTTATCAAGCTGAAAAATCTCTCTTCGTGTGGTTTTACAGGTTTATACACTATAATTTGATTTTATGTGGTTATTTTTCAAAATATTGTAATGTTCAATGTTTCACTGACCACAGCAGGACCCTCACACTGACATACAACATGTACAAACGCCATTCTAAGTGGACCAAAAAAATCAGTTATATTAAAAATAATCTAACATAAATAACTGCAATAATTTGATTAATAAACTATGTAACTTGTGATGATTTCAGGTGTGATACTGGTGTGGCCACAGCGTGCATGTCGGATGTTGCTCACTGGGGTCCAAGGAATGTTCAAGGAGTTAGTGTGTTTGTTCAGACACATGAAAAATTAGGGGGAACATTGTTCACTACTTTTTACTTCTACTTGAGTAAATTTATTTTAAAGTAAAGCTACTCTTAGTAGAGTAAATATTCTGGCTACTCTACCCACCTCTGTGCACATTAACTGTGAATTGGAGGCAATCATAAAAACAAAGGTTAGGCCAAATGTCCCATACACAGAGGCAAATGTGTAAATAGCAGCTCATTGTTGGTGCAGTCAAAAGACATTCAGAACTTGTGTTTGTCCAATGAACAAACCTGCCTGACCAATCAATGTGCAGGCGTGTGGCAGTGGGGGATGGTGGGCTAAAGGTTGCAAAGTTGCACACAGTCTTTTGTGTTATTCATTGTTTGTGCTTTTTTGCCATAAGGTACATGAACATTATGTTAGAAAGTTGGTTAAAAAATCTGAAAAATTGTATTTTTTTCATATGTATGAAAAGAAAAGAGTGGGACCTTTTATAGTGCTTAAATTTTTTTTTTTTTTTTTTTTTTTTTACAAATATTAATCCATCATTTTGTTATAGCATTCTAAAATGCTGACTTTTTTATCAAAGGCCCACAAAGATATTTTTTTCTCTTTTTTTTCCTCTTTCTGCTAAAAGCACAAAAATGTGTTGAGGAGGGATATATCATAAATATTTAACACATTTAATTTGAAAAGTAAATAAAATAAATGGACCGTTTTTATGGTTTTATTCACAAACCACACCATATTCAATACACCAAAGAAGTACAAAACAAATGTCATTTCAAGAGTCTAGTGTCTCCCCTTCAGCATGCGCCTCCTGGGGTGCACCAGTAATGGCCTCGTTTACAAAACAAAAGCAGCTGTTTGCAGCTGAAGACAGGATGTTCACTAAAATCCTTCTGTTCAATCGACTCATCTCTGGGTTTTAAAGGTAGACAGATCAGTCATAGGAAACATGCCATTCAAAGCAATATGAAGACAGGAGGCTGAAAGGTGCCAGGTGAAGCATATGCATTTGTTCATAAAAATAAACAAACAAAAAAGGTGGAGGGTTTGTCAGATGCTTTTCTCCATGGAGATGTTATTGTTTTGTCTGGAATGTTTCACATTATTAAACCTTTCTATCTTCACCAAGACCAAAGTGGAGTGTAGGCAACCTGTCAAAATGTTTTTCTAGGTATTTTTGAGCTATAAAACCAACCACCATTGAATAAATGTAAAATGTAATAAGCCGAGCTGTTTAATGTCATACTGTGGAATATTCCAGGCAGAGCAATGACATATCCACAGAAACAAGCTGGTGACGGACCCTCCACTAGAAATGTTACACAGTGCAAATTCAACATGCATGTAGGGGACATACAGGCCACACGTTTTTGTTAGCGTTCAGAACCTCCAGAATTAGCTCACTGTGTTGCAGAGGTTGCACTGATAATGTGATAATGGATTAGCTACAGGTGCTGGGCAGTGAGGATTCAGATCAGAGTCTGAATAGGCCTACGTTTAAACCAAATGAACTACCTATCCTAGTGATTTTGTAATTAAAAATAAATCAGGATTATAACTGTTATCAGTAAAAGCTAGGCTAAATTTTATTTGAACCTGTTTACCTCATCTGGGGGCATAGTAAAAGTCATGTTTAAGAAATTCAGTGAAATTCTTACATGCGCTTCCTTTAGCGTTATATTAGCGAGGGACATCTCCACAGCGGTTGCCTGGTGACAGTGTTCTAACCTCGTGTGGTTTCCCGGGCAACATCGCCTAAACAAAAGGCTGCGTGAAGAGGGCGCAGAGCGTTTGATTTGGCTGCCTATGCTGAAGATGAGTCGTCCCAGCAGTTGCCCTGAAAAAAACGGGGACAACCAAAATGAAAACCATTACCAAGGAGCTGGAGGTCAGGAGTCTGGCCCCAACAGCACGGAGCAACCCGAAACGAGCATGTTGTCCGCATTTAGGAAAGACACTGAAGCAAGCAAAGTTTACCTGGCAGGACGCGGTAAGTGCAGGGGAGGAGGATGGGTTGAGTTGCTCAGGGGGTATAAACCCACTGAGCCACGTTTTAGCAGTCATGTTGAGGTGAGTAAACAAACAAATATCAACAGGGCAAACGTAAGCCTGACTTGCTTGAACTTGGCTAATTATTGACTTGTTAGCTAAACTGTACAGGAAGTGGGATTAACTTGACTAAAATTTATTGACAAAACGTAACAACAAAAATTGAGGTACTGTAGCTATGGGAGGAACTATAATGGGAAAAATTTAATAATCCATTTATGAAGGCTTGTTGAGTGATACAAATGAATACGAAATATAAATACATTTTGAAGATTATTTTCAGGACCACATTGAGGTTATATACTAAAAAATATGGTAATAATATATGTCAGTTTGTCAGTTAAGCCCCATATTGCTGGGTGTCAGTTTCTAGAATGTGATGATATCATACTCCCAGATACTTTCCAGTATTCCCCATTGATCTCTTTGGATTTTGCCATAAAATATCCTAAATGTAAACTGATAAACTGACAATCTGATCATTTCTTTGGTTGATTAGACCCTAGAACATCAACCTCCATTCTAACAATAGTATATTCATTTTAGCTGCCCCCTGTTTGTATTAAATATTATTGGCCTGTAGAATTTTGTGATACCACTCAGCAATTCACTGGCATATTGAATCTTATTACTAACCATCATTTGTATTTATCATTTTTTACAATTATTAAATAACTTAAAACAGAGTACGTTTTTCTCTGTGCTTGGGGCACACTACAGTATTTTTTATTTCTTTCTACAGAGTATTTTGGTGAGAATGGGCAAACAATTGAACAGCGACTTGTTGGTAAAATAAAGAACCAGTTAAGTTCAGACCCGACCTTTCGTCTAGAGTACCCATCACCTCTTGGGCTGACAGAATTTACCAGGCAAGCCACAAAAGTTACCTTGGGGAAGAGTTTGAAGCCAGTACTGGAGAGCCGGGTACTTTGTTATGTGTGTGTGCATTATTATTATTAGAGCTGTACTAAATAACATTTCTGATGCAGGTGTTGAAGGTCCAAACTCCTGGTTTTAATGCTGCTGTGCGTCTGGGAGCTGAACTCTTAAGAGACTGGTTTGAAAACACTTCTTGGTCAGGGCCAGTGTACCTGTCTGTCCCTTGTGACGGTAACTACTTGATACTTATTTGTAAACAAGAATCACATTGTGCAATGCTTACATTTTCAAGGCATATTGGTGTTCTCTTTTGATATATTGTTTCATATTTTTCCCATGTCCTGTCCCTTTTATTATGTTAATTTGAGGAACTGAGTTGTCAGCAGCTAAAAAAAATACATACAATATATAAATATAGATCCATTATCCATGAGTGTCAAAATAACAATATAGTATCACAGCTATAGCAATCAACAAAGTTAAGGCACAAAGCTAAATGTCTTCTTTGGCAATGTCTTTCTTTCTTTTTTCCAAACAACTTAATAAAAAAGTTATATGAATAGAGACTGATGAATAATAATACATTAATAAGGGCACATTTTCTATAAACAGAGTTCTGACTCAGTACATTATTTGTGTCAGCACAGAATTTGTGTCTTTTTCTATTGTTCAGCAGCGTTAAGAGAAAAGACCCTATATGTAATTAAAAGTGGAGTGTCTTAGGGTTTGCTTTCCTTTGAGTCTTTCTCTGTCTTGCCTGATATGTTATCTTGATCCCTCCTGCAGGCTCATTGGCTGGTATCTTCAAGGCAGCAGGCATCCACGATATCCGCCAGTATTACTATTGGGATAATAAGCTGCGTACTGTTTGTTTGGACAAGCTTGTGGAGGATCTGGAGAGAGCTCCGCAGCAAAGTGTTGTGGTTCTGTCTGCATCAGGCCATTACCCAACCGGAGCAGACCTTGCTGAAAATCAGTGGGATGTGATTACACAAATCATTAAGGTAGATTAGAAAGATTTATGAAAAGTATGCCCAATCATGCAGTTCAAGTCACCATTATTCTATATATCCTGGCAGAGGCGCATGCTATTTCCTTTCTTTCTACTGCCCATACAAGCTCTCAGTACTGGGGATTTGGGACGTGATTCAAGGCCCATTCAGAAGTGTGTAGTGCTGGGGATGGAGCTCATTTGTGCACACTCGTTCTCTCACTGCTTCGGACAATACGGTAGAAAATTCACAGAATATCATTACGTACATTGCAATGATTACTCTGAATATTTTCCTTGAAAAACATGTAAGAAGGGAAACGACTTAAATTACTTTATTTTTCTTTATATTTTTTATTGATGGACCTTTCAGTACAATTGTCTATAATGCCCTTTCTCATCATACACCTTAAAATCTATCTGTAGACACAGTAAAATATTATTTTTCCATTAATGCACATGTAAAGAAAAAACTACAAACTACAACTACCAAATCAACAACATTGCACCCTGGAGGCAGGATTTGCCTTATAGAGTTATTGATTTATGTCATAACTATTCTTTCCTTTACCAGGTGAGGCCGTCGGTCATCTTTTATGTGTCTTAAAAGACAACTCTCTTCTGATAAAAAAGCAGTGTCGTGCTAAGGAGATTGTGAAATCCCTGTGGGCTCAGCCTTCCGTGATGGGTGCACATATTGTTGCTACTATTCTTAGCAATCCAGCCCATTTTGTTGAGTGGTAAGTGTTTGATTGAGCAGTCCTTGAGTCACAGTGGGCTACTATTATTCCTCATGATTTAAATCGTCAGATAGAATATAATAATTAAAAAAAAAACATTTTTCTTTCTTTTTTGTTTAACAGGCAAGAGGAGGTGAAGCGTGTTGTTGAAAGGTGCATGTTGATCCGACAGGTTTTGAGAGAAAGACTGAGGCATTTGGGATGTCCGGGCATTTGGGACCATCTCACTACACAGCAAGGACTATTCAGCTGTATTGGATTAAGTGGTGAGAAATTTAAACATACTTGACAACATAAGCTGCTTACTCAACTACACATTGCATTTATTGCAGTTATTACAACATGATTAGTTAATACATTTTTTGTTACATTGTGTAGCAGCCTCAACTCAACTCAACTCACAACTCTCTGCATGAAAGCATTTGGTCAATAATTGTTTTTTTTTCTCTTCATTTAGACCCACAGGTGGAATTCTTGGTGAATTCAAAGCATGTCTACCTTCTACCAAACGGCTGCCTAAATGTGAGTGCAATCAATGGAGAGAATCTGGAGTATGTAGCAGAGTCTATCCATCAAGCCATTTCACTGTAACATTATGATTGTTACAGAGATCAAGGTACTGAAATGTATTAATTCATTTTAGTCATTAACCCATTCAGGCATAATAGCTCTACTCTTAAGTGACAAAGTTTTTTACGTATTAGCATTTGCATGTAACGGCAAAGATATATTGTACTGTTAAAAATATGTGTCTAGTGGAGAAAGAATCCTCATCATTTAGGTGAAAATGCTACCATTTAATACTGCATGTAGTAAATGTTATAATCATGTATACTAATACTGTCCAGGTGATGCATCCAATATTGTGTACAAAATATATATATTGTGTATGGAATATAAAATGTAAGTTTACAATATAGATATATAGCTATGTTTAGTTACACTACATTTTGTTTATTAATTTTTAAAGTGGTTATAAATTTAAAATGGTGAATCAAAGTGTGACTTGAGTGTTCTTTCTGCCTGTCTGTCTCACTCTTGAAACTTATCTATTTACTCACATATAGTACATATATTAATTTACTCTCTAAGTATCCTTTGGTCATCTATCCATCCATCCATCCATCCATCTTCTCCCGCTTAATCCAGCTGGGTACTGGGCAGCTTGCTGCCCAATACTCATAGCACCTGACCCCCCCTATGAACCCCTCTGCAGGTGGTGAGCCCACAGGAGGGCCCTTTGGTCATATTAAGATCAAATTTGTAAATGAGAATTGTTTTTCTCCAATTACATACAATTACAGTTTAGGAGTTTTCTTAAGTATTTCATTAATATTACCATCAGTGTTCCCAAATGTTAACTTTTTGGTTCAATAATCAAAAAAGCAGCATGAGCTCTCCTCTTTGGGTTGTCAGATCCCACAACCAAAAACCTTTTTGCAACAAATATAGCAGCTAAGGGCATTCATTCAACATAAGGGTTCAGCTAGGATTGTAATGTTATGTTTCAGGTATATAGTGTAGCATACTAGCTACACTAACTAACTGTAGCTACTTTACATTAGCTTTTAATTCCAAAAAGAACATGGTATTTTAATGCAGCTGCAGGCTTTGCCTTTTCATGAGAGCAACCTTGAGAGAACTGCAGTACCAATCAACCATTTCCACAGTACACACAATCAAGTCCTTTTGATGCAGTTTTGAACCCCTCATGTACATCAAAGCATGCATAAGCAAGACTATGCCTGGTACATTTCAATGTCTTTTAAGTTATGTTTGATGGTAATTGCAGAAAACATACCAGTTACCCAGGTCAATGTCCCCCAAGCTGGACCATTCATCTGGCAGCAGAGTATAACTCAGACATGTCTTCAGTATTAAAGATTCAACATTAGAAATTGACTTGATATAGATCAATAAAACACATTGTTGCTGTGTATTTATTATAAAATTATGCCAATTTAAAACCCTATAGACAAATGAACCCTATACAGGACTTGAACTTGGTCTTTATGAATGAATGACTCAGTGAAACCCCTCCTATATGGACATAAAACTTAAAGATCACTGTGTTTTGGGTGTCTTTGTATTGCATTAACAAAGTTAACTGCAATCTTAAAATCCTCTAACACTTTGTACAGACACTGATTGGATCAAGTTGATGAACTGGCGGGGAGCAGGAGCAGACCATGCCTTCATCATCACTGGTGCAAATTATGTCACCTGATTGTGGCACCGCAGGCCCACGGGTGCAGCCGGTGCAGATCTGGTCAACAGTGATCAATGATTAGACGTGATTCACCCAGAATTGCAGGCAATATCTGCTTGTTACTACTTTAAAGACTGGCTTTTGTTAAAGTTAGTACAATACAAGCTGTTACCTAACCAAAGGGCTGATCATGCCACAGTATTTGAAACGTTAACTACTATTATTTAAGAGGATGTAGACTGGGGAGTCTCTTCCATATAGATATATATGTTTAACTCTACACAGCAATATAACCTTAGAAAAAAATATGGATTGATTGAACACTCAAAGTGCTCCATAAACACAACCTCACACCTTTCACTCTCTGAAATAAGACTGGAATGGTGGAGATGGGAGAATGTCCTATAAAAGCTAAACACAGTGCCTTCAGTGGACATAAGGATTGTATAGAGCATTGTGCACACAAGGTACAGACTTTGAAAAAAGGAAATGCAGGGCATGATGACATGCTTGACTTTTTGAACATGCCAATGTAGCTTTAAAATCTGTCAAACTGATCAATGTTTTGACAAAACTAGACAAATGTTACACACAGCTTTAGCATGAAAATTTAAGTGTAACAGTATGTGAAGACTAATATACAATGTTTCTAGGATCTTTCAGTGATTCAAGGAAAGGTACAAGCTGGGTGAAGTCCGATCACAGTAAGAGGCACATGTTTCTTGCAACACAAACCAGAACACAGATCAGATCATCAAGCCATTTGAATAGAACATCAACATCATTGCATCATTTGCCTTGTGTGTACCCACTGTTATTTTCAAGAGAAAATATCACCATGATGCTGGATTCACTTTAACCTTGCAATGTTTTCTTTACCTTTCCTCTACTCAAACAAGAAAAGAAAAAGCAAATCTCTTGTCTTCATCTTAGTGTGGTACAAGAGCTCTATTCGTTCAAAATTCAAGAAGCATCCCTGGTAGAACCCACAGTTGCTTATTATCCAACACCTGTTTTTGCACTTGAATTCTGAGTATTTCCGTTTTGTACCCAGTTTTATTGGTTGGACACATCTTCAGAGCTCACAGAGCTCTAGCACATGTAAATTATTAACATTAACATGCAGCACTGTGTATGGCCCATGGGAAGAGTGGGGCAGGTTAAGCTTGTGCTACACCGGTTGATCTAAAGCAAAACAAAGCTGTTTAAATTTAAGATGATCAACTGTATAGAACAGTGTCTTCAATCTCACTCTCCCCAGCCACTTGACAAGATTAAATACGTTCTATGTGCCTATTCGAGTGGGTCATTTAACTTGATCAATTATATGGTTCAAAAATACAGTGAAAACATGCATTCTTGCTGTGATCATGCATTTAATCAGTGTTTTACTGTGGAACATTTCAAACAGAGCACCATCTCCATGGAGTCAAGCAGATGGCAGACCCTCCACTAGAAGTTCCATTTAGCGCCTGTAAACACATAACAAGAACATGAGCATTGTCAATAAGGATGTTTGCTATACAAACCTTCAAAACAGAAATAAAGCAACAAACCAAAAAGGGCTTAAACACTGATGATTTTAAAGTGTCCTTAAGAAAGTTTTTAGGTGAAGGGGCACAAACCTGATTTTCTCCATGGAGATGCAGTTCTTTTGAATGTTAATGTTTCACAAAACTGAGCTATCTCCATAGAGACAAGCATGTGACTCCTCCTAACCAAGTATTTTTTAGTAAGAAAATACCTGGAATTGAATAAATGTAGCACATTTCAGTCAAAGCAATAACACTTTCAGGGAACAAGCTAGTGATTCTTCCCCCTTTAAATATATAAATATGCATCTTTAAATAACAGCATACACCACTACTGTAAGATGGAAACTTGTACTGATTTTGATTAATCGTAAATTGGTATAAATAATAAAAAATCTGGCTGACTTTATTTCACCTTCAAATAAGAATAATAGATGCAATAAGATCCACTTTTGTTCATATAAAATGCTGTCTTTTGTCATGCAGACATCTCATTACGTCACACAGTCTTATCAGTATGCGCCTTGCTCCCTTTGTCAAATATTTAAAGATGATGCTCATACGCTGACGCCCATTGGACTACTCCAACTCCACCACAGTGTCACCTTGAGCTTATTCTTGTACATCTTGTAAAGCAGCAGCTCATTATATGCAAATATTATGCCCCACTGTTGCCTATAATTGCCATATTATAAAAATTACAAATTGCTATAATTAACTTGTAATTCGTAACCTGAGTGAAAAGATTTTCCAGAGTGTATGGGAAAGGGCCTAGATCTGAATTTCATAATGGAAGAAACACTTTGGGTTATAAGTGGAAATTAACCAGGTCATGTGACTGCTGACCTGTATTTGAATAAAACAAAAACAAAGCAGTCTTTTAGATTAGTACACATACACACATTTACTTTAAGTGTGTTTAAACAACTAACAGAGCTTTAATTAACAAGCACTGAATGTATCCCATTGCTTTTGTTTAAGGGTACATTAAAGAGGTGTACACTAAGATGGACATAAATGTTGAGGTTTAAAAATCAACTTCTTACATGAAGCTGTGAAATATGGCCATTCTTATTTAGGCCAAACTTGTAGCCTACTTCTTACACATGTTTCTATGACATTAATACCAGACAATGCAATGAAACCATACAAAATGTAATAATAAAATGGAAGGTTCAGTGTGGTCAAGATATAGGCTATCAATAAAGCAGCCTAAAACTGTGGCCTTTTAGGCCTGGTAATAGCAAAAATTAGGAAGAAAAAACAACAACAGTGTAAAATGTAGCCACTCTACATGCAACATATCCCCAAGGATCAAAATAATTGTATTTTTGTATTTATTTTATTTATTCTTAATTTCAGACACAAATATTATTCGAACAACAAACAATATATTTTTCATACATTTTGTTTAAAGTAAGAGACTACAGTTTTACTTGTTTGCTTGTTTGTTTGTTTGTTTGTTTGTTTTTACGAATACCTGACCATTATAAAAAAGGCTGAACTATTTGGGATTATCCTTCGCTTTGGTGAGTAGCAGAGACTTTACTGATGCTGGTTTATCTGTGATGCCTCGGGGTCGTGAGGTGCGCAGGAGACGCGTCAGATGCGCTCTGGGTTCTGAAGCTGTCAGTCAACTTTACAGGTGCTTAAATGCGCGGAGCAGCAGATCGTGCGCGCACATGTGTCTCGGCCACTCTCGCGGACTCATTACAACCCATTTCAGTTATGCCCATCCTCACCGAGCCTGGCTGCAGAGGCTCCCGGACGCGTGGTTTAGAGCGGGTTTTGCGAGACTGCTGGATCTCATCTCTCCTAGTCGCGTTTATCCAGCGCTCTCACGGGGAACTCAGGGAAGGTAAGTGCACTGTGAGCACGGTATTATTTATTTTAAATTAGGCTATTTATTGACTGTATTATAGTAGCCTAAAAAGTAGGCTGATCACACCAGTGTTCTTAATTTGGTAAAACACAGGCGAATGCTTTTGAAATAAGAATTTTAAACCATGTTGAGCGTAATGATTCTCAAAAAAAAAAAAAAAAAAAAAAAAAAAAACAGCCGACAGTGCTTTATGCACAGTTTGTTAGAACTAGCCTATGATTGTTAATGGTTGTGCTATCATTTACCCTATCTATTATGAGGAGGACAACACTTCAGGTACAAACATTCATTCTGCTGCTATTGTCCACTCATGACGCACCTCTCTTAGGTTCAATATACATGTAAATTTGTCAGTGTTACAGATATAGCCTTTTGTGCTATATTGCTGTATAAAACATTATGTAAATAATTTCTGAGTTATTAACAGTGGGTTTGTCTTTTGTTTGACTTGGGCAAACTTGACTTTTGTCCTGGTTTGGTCCTGGTGTTAGCCCAGTTAGTCCTAATGTAGACTTGGTTTGGTCCTACTTTTATTTTGGGTTATTTTTATTATTTATTATTTCATTCAGTGTGCAGTGTTTCACAGCACTGTGTTTCTAATGAGGCTTAAAAGAGGAGAGCTGGAGTCCTCTGTCACTTCCACTAATTTCTGTGGCGGCTGACACGCTGACATTTCACAAAGCAAGTTATTGGACACTTATTATTTTTGGATACTAATGACTTTACCTTTTCCAGGTTGATGTTACTAGTTGGGGATGGAGAACACTGGCAGTGTGTGGCCCACAGAAATGAATGAAAGTGACACTGGCCGGGTGTTTGAGGTGTCCCTGCAGAATGGTTCATCCAAACGCAGTCCTCAGTTTGAAGGCGTAGAGCTGCTGCAGTCATTCAAGCTTCTCATCATCCCCTGCTACACTGTGGTGGCTCTCGTGGGTGTCATTGGAAATTATCTACTGCTCTATGTTATCTGCCGAACTCGCAAGATGCACAATGTCACCAACTTCTTTATTGGAAACCTGGCCTTCTCTGACATGCTCATGTGTGCAACATGTGTACCTTTCACCCTGGCATACGCGTTCAACCCTCACGGCTGGGTGTTTGGCCGTTTCATGTGCTACCTGGTCTATCTCATCCAACCTGTGACTGTATACGTGTCAGTCTTCACTCTCACTGCTATTGGTGTGGACCGGTAAGTGAGAGCTAGAGCCATAATAAACACTCAATCGATACTACTGGAAAATGACCTGCTACAGCAGCCCACCTATTTGTGTTTCAATAAGATTAATGCATGTCACTGCTTGAAATAGTATATTCTGTTTCTGATATTCTGAGTACATAATACTGAAAAGCTTCCATTATATTGTGATAAATTATTTTAAAAAGACCATTTGTCCAGAGACGAATAATGTGATTTTCTTCACACCACAGTGGGTTGTAGATTTCCATTTTAGACAGCTTCTCTCTTTTTTTCTTCACAGATATTATGCCACAGTGCATCCTCTGAAGAAACGTCTCTCAGTTCTGTCCTGCACCTACCTCCTGACTGGGATCTGGCTCCTCTCCTGCAGCCTGGTGGCACCAGCTGTGGCACACACTTACCACGTGGAGTTTAAGAATGAGGGCTTCACCATCTGTGAGGAGTTCTGGATGGGCCAAGAGCACCAGCGTTTGGCCTATGCATACAGCACCCTGTTTGTGACCTATGTGTTGCCTCTGTCTGCACTCTGCATCTCTTACCTGTGCATCTCTGTCAAACTGAGGAACTGTGTAGTGCCAGGACATATGACTGAGAGCCAGGCAGAGGCCCAGCGGATGCGGAAACGCAAGACCTTTCGTCTGGTCAGCTTGGTGGTGGCAGCGTTCGGCATCTGTTGGATGCCCATTAGTGTGTTCAATGTGCTGAGAGACATAGACATTGGTTTGATAGATAAGCGTTACTTCCTGCTCATTCAGTTGTTGTGTCATCTGTGTGCTATGAGCTCCTCGTGCTGTAACCCTTTTCTCTATGCCTGGCTGCACGACCGCTTTCGTGCTGAGCTGAGGAAAATGTTTACATGCCAGCAGCGAATCGGCATCTCTGCCAATAACTGTGCCACAGCCAGTGTAGTTTAAAGTGTGATGTGAAGGGAACAGTCATTTGTATAAAAGGATTTTTGTCTGTTACAGTTATTGACATTAGTGGAGGACAGTACTAATAACTGGACTAATTGGACTTGAATCATTACATTCAAAGATGTGTTAGTCCCATCATATTATGTTGAGCAGATACTTCTTTGATACTTCATACGAAAAATGAGCAAAATGCATAGATTGTACATACTTAAGTATGAAAATACTGCTTTGCTTTTACAGCTATAGATTTAGCCTTTCTGCTCTATTCAGTGGCAGTGTATTGTGAGGTGTTTATAAATAGGTATGTCCTTGTCAAGTGTAAAAAAGAAGCAACCTTTGGAAATGTTGCTATCCATTTCAGTGAAATAAATAACTTTTTACATATTTTATATGTACTAAAATGTAATCTCAGTTTAATATTTCAACTCATTTAGATGGACTCTTTCAAAATAATCAACTAATAAAATGATAAAACTTAATGGACATAATGCTTGTTTCCTACCTCTTGTCTACCATTTGTATGTCTTCAACTGACATGAACAACACTTAAGACACACAACATTTAAAAAATAATTAGTGCCTTTTATTTGATATTCATAAAAATATACCTTTAATGTGTTTTGTTCAAAAGCTTTGTACAAGATCATTTGAGTATGCTTTCTCCACAAAAACAGAAATGCGGAAGTTAACCGAAATAAAATGTCACAGAAGGGTCGCTGGATAGAAATACGTCATAGAAACATCTAAACATATTTAGAATGTCAATTAATTTTGCTTTCAACTTATAGACCAAATACACAGAATATAAAAGGCTATAGATGGTGCTGGTGGTTTTCTTAGTAAAACCATTTTAAGATAAGATTAGTTCAGATAAGACAGAGTTTTTTTGTTGTCTTTTTATAAATACAAAACATTACATAATATACTGTATTCAATCATTGTAAAATAAGAAGTGACATCTTTTCAACTGAGTGTGCAAGTGTGCAAGCAAAAGAATATATTTTTCAAAAATCATTTCTTTTCTTCTAGCTGTGATAATACATTCTTGAAAAAATCATCAAATCATCACCACTGACATTTACCTGTGATGATTAAAAACTCCAGTAAATGACAAAAAATAAAGGTCAATGATCGTGACCGTGATGTTATTCAAGTTTGATAGATCAGCAGTGCAAAAAACAGTGTACAGAAATATAAGTGTCATAGCTCGCTCAACTCCTTTGGAATTAAATAAGGCATTTCAGTGTTTTCAATGATTAAGATCTTAACAATACAGCAAATACATTACCACAAATACGTGCTTGTTAACAGTTACTCAGGTGACAAAAGTGCATATGTTTTGCGCCCCCCCCACCCACCCACCCACCCCACATCCCCCTCCCATCATACATATTAGAAGATTATTACAACTCCAAACTCCTTATTCAGGTTTAGCGTCTAAGGACTGCAGGATGCTGGGTTTTTCCTCAATTACACGCACCAGCAGGTTGTCTATGTACTCTTCCAACTCCACAATCTTGGCGTCTTTCTTCGACAGGTCCCCCTGCTGTTTCACCACCAGTGTGATCAGCTCCTCTTGTGTTAGCTGAGTGTAAGGTCCACTTTCTGAATAGCCAGGAACCTATGGGAATAAAGGGCATTAGCAAAATTCGAAGGAATGGAAGAGTGACGCAAGTTAAAGAGTAGCATTTGTTTCCATTCAATACTCAGAAAGTCAATAGAGCAATCACTACATTTATGTAACTGGTCCAGTATAACATTTATATATCAAGCCTTATTAAACATTGATAAAGTATGCTTATTGCTTTTTTTCAACTTGGCTCTGACAAATGCACAAATCTTGACAAATGCTAAAAATTATGATAAAAAATTAACCACAGAAAATATATCAGTCTGCTTAATTTATGAAGCCACACTTTATACTGTATATAAACATATCACTACTATGTAGTGCAAAAAATAGTCTTAATGTTTCCATGTTACCTTGTATTTGGTAGGTGCGCCATCCTGAACCTTGATCTCTTTAAAAACAGGCGTGCTTGATGGTTGATGGCTATCTGCAGGGTTCAGGGGCTTGACAGGATGTGGTCTGTGGAAAACAAATAAATCTAATGACACTGTCCCTGAAAACCACATAAAGCAGGGTGCATGCACAAAAGCCAAAATTTGAAGTAGGTCAGTTCCATTACTGTTTTAACAAGTGAGAGAAGGTAAAATGTTTTCAGCTTTTGATGTTTTTGATTTGGTTTTCTCCCTAAAACAGAATCTCAACCACCAGGAAATCTGCCACAAAAGCCCAAACAACCCCAACACCTCATTTGCCAGCTAAAAAATAATGTCAGCTTTGCAAATGCTCTCACCTGCGTTGGGACAAAGCTAGCCCACCTCCACTGTTTGTCTGCACACTGACCGGCTGAACCTCAGAAGGTGACACCCATGCACGTATTGGACTCTTGCCTGCCGCCAAATCTCCAGCCGCCGTTTCCTCCCAGAGTACAGGAAGGGGATCAGAAGAGACTATAGAAGTGAATGCATCAGCTGCAAATGGGTCTTCTCTGCCATAAAATCTTTTAGGCTCAGTTTGATGCTGTGATGTGTGACTTTTGTCCTCTTTAGGTTGAGAGCCACTTGTTTTTGAAACAACGAAGGGATCACTTGTTATAGTTGAACTAAAAAAGTTATCAAGATCATCATCCAGCGTCATTTCTTGTTCTTCTGGTTTCTCCTTGTCAGTAAAAAAATCTACATTGTGAAATTCTTGCACCTGTCCCCATGGGTCTTTAGAGAGAAGGTTATTAGGGAAAGGGTCCAAGTCAGTTTCAGTAGCCTTTATTTCTTTCATATCAGCCTCAGTATTGCTCTGTGTAATCAACACAGATTCTCTGCTAGATTTTTGTCTTGGTTTGGCTGTGGGTGCTTCTTTATTATCAGTTGTTTGAGTAATTCTTAGGCTTCCTTGTGGTGACATATTGGTTTCTAGTCGCCTTTTTGGTTTAGGTGCCTGTACATTCGAGGATGGGTGCAACATTTTCCGAGATGATTCAGACTCTCCATTTGTCCTGTCAGCGGACATCTGTTTTTGCGTTGAATCAGGGCCCAAAATAGATGATTGATTCTGACTAGAGTTCTGGTTTGATCTCTGGCTAGTTACAGTTGGTGTCTTATACTGAGGTGGTGCCACTTGTTTGGGGGGATCGGGAGCCGCAACAGTTTTAGTAGACACTGGTTTTGGTTCTGGAGTGCATGCTCGATATTGCTGCACAGGAGTTGAGCTTCTTTGAGGTCTTTCTTCCGGGCTGTCTACACTCATCTCTGTGCCTGTGAACTCAATGTGATTGTCTCTATGCTTTTGATTCACTTCGGCAACAATGTGATCCCATCGAGTTTGCCCCTGGACTCCATGCCTCTTTTGGGGAAAGAGTGTCTCATAGTCAGGGAGTGGTAAAGGCATCCTTGGGCTTTGCTGTTGTGTGTCAGGTTCCACATAGGCTGGGTTGAGAATCTCTCTGCCTCCACTCTGTGTGCCGTTGGCTGGATAAGATGGCGGCACAGGGGCTCTCCTCTTCTTCTCCGCCATGTTTTCTGAATCCTCCACTGGTGAGAAGAGGTCTTCAGTGCTGCCACCAGATGAATCACTCAAGTCTTTGCTTTGAGGAGCAAGTGAGAAGTGTAGATCTTGAAAACTAGTAGAAGATTCTGAGGGGACAACACTAGTTGAGGGAGACTCAGGGGCAGCTGGGGAGGGATGCTGTGAACTGGAGATTTGATATTCACTGGGATCAGATTCAGCCAATCTGCCAAGGTGAAAACAAAGGCCTACACGTCAGTGTGACCAATTATATACTGTGCAACCCATCACCATAATTACAGGCAAAATCAAAACTCAAGGCTATGATACTGTGCGAAATCTGAATAATAAAAGCTATGGCTAAAATTAAATGCCTCTGGCAGAACAAAGGCACAACTCTGCACTTAGCCAAGAGCTACGCAGCTAATGGCACATTACATAATGCTAAGAAACAACAACTCCAGACAACATTCTAAGAGAATATATATATAACAAACAAATACTAATGCAATGTCTAACTCTAACATGAAAGCTTCTTACCATTTAGGATCCAAACATTTCAACAACCAACTCAAAAAAGAAAAACAAGTACCTGCAGCGCTGAGCTAATACTGACCTGAAGTCCTTCCGTATGTGTAAGTTCAGCCCTCAACCTGTTCTACAACATCGTCCCAACAGAGACACGCCCCACATCAACTTTGCATAAGCACCAAACTGGTCCAGCAGGCCAATCAGCCACTGGCAGGAATGAGCACTTTTGGTAATTCAAGACATCCATGATTCACGTAATACTGGGAATGTCCAAATTTGACTTCATACACAGATTATATGGTCCACAAGAAAAATACAACTGTCAACAGATGGAAATTAGCCTATGGCTATAATCTGGTGTTATTTATATTCATGTTGTATCATGTCTGTGCATTAACATGCTCTGTCCCAATCAAATAAATAAATAAATAAATAAATAAATAAATAAATAAATAAATAAATAAATAAATAAATAAAGTAACAATATAAACCAGAATAATAACAAATGAACTGACAGTGGGATTTCAAATTCAAGAAGAAAAGACAAACAAGAGAATTTGTTTTGCAGGCAACTGTAAAATAATAAAGACCAGACAAAGAGAGATGTAGAAACTAGACCTATATGTGTCTAATTTACACTTAAATTATGCCTACCGTAGTTCATTATCATTATAAAATGTATGTATTACGTATTACTAGTATGTATTATGTATTGTATATTACTAGTATGTGCGTGTGTGTGCTCACAATATTTTCATGGGTATGTTATATTCGTTTAAGTAATAATTCATTCTATTGTCTGACAAGGGCCTACCTGGGTTTGACCTTGGCCGTGGTGCGGTTGAGGAAGGCCATGGCCGAGGCGGTAGGAGTGCTGCTGTTAGGTTTGAACTCAGTGGGGCTTTCGTTAGTGTTCTGTGGTGGACCAGAGCTGAGGGAGATCTCCTCAAAAGGATTGGTGAACTGCTGTGGAAATGACGGGTCTTGACTTATACTGTGACTCTTCATGATGGTTGTGGGCAGCTCCTCTTTGACCTCTTGGACCACTTCCTCCTTCTTTTCCTCTTTCTTACGGATCATCCCAAACAGAGAGGTCAGCCGCTCACTCATGGACGCCTCCTCCTGTTTCTTCTGCTCCTCTGCTTTCAGCTGCTCCTGCCTCTGCTCCTCCTCCGCTGCTGCTTCTTTTCTCCTCATCTCTTCCTCCTGCCTCCTCCTCTCTTCCTCCTGCCTCTTCCTCATCTCTTCTTCTTCTCTAAGTTTCCTTAGTCTGGCTTCCTCTTCTAGTAGTTGTCTCTGTCTCTCCTGTTCCTCCTGGTAGCGTCTTTCTTCTTGCTGCAGTCTTAAAGCATCTGCTCTCCTCCTCTCTTCCTCCTCCTGCCTCTTGGCCTCTGCTATTCTCCTCTGCTCCTCTTGATGGCGCTGTTGTTCTAGTGCAGCTCTTTCTGTGGACTGGCTGCTTGGAGGTGCTGGTACAGTAATATTAAATGCTACTACATCTACTGGAACATCTACTGGGACATCTACTGGGACATCAAAGGGTTGTTTTCGAATATCTTCCACAGACCCATGTCCTGAGCTGTTGAGACTCATAGTAGAGCCAGACTTTGCTTCAGCCTCTTCTGCATAAACATGGCTGCCATTGATGCATAGGTTATTTGAATCATCTTTTTTAGAGCGGCTCAGTAATGAGAAAGGCCCTTGGGAAACCCTGCTGTCGGAGCTGCCGGTTCGCTTGTGGCCCAGGAATTTGAATTTCTTCTTAACTATGAAAAAGCAGAAGTGTCAAGTCAGTGTTTTCATGGTAAACAAAGCAGGTTTCATCGCTAAGTCTGGCTCTCTGCAGAACAGGTTTCACTTACCAAGAGGCAGCGCTTTGCAATTCAGTTCAACTAAAATATAAACTTATTCAAACTAATTAATTAGTTTCGAATTGAGGTTACAATTACAACCTCATTTAGTTCATTAAAGGTGCACTATGAACTTTTTAGTTTTTTTTTTGCTTTGCCATGAATGTTTCACAGAATGACATTAAAACTTAGTCATTTCCATGGAAAAGAGCATGTAATAACGCCAGGTATACATGTTAAACGTCAGGTCTTTTTGAACAATGGAAACACCTGTTATTATATAAGTGCAAGATGGATAATGCAACAATCAAGACAAAGCAACAACAATCAGGTAGCGACCCCACACCAGAAGTTACATGGTGCTTTTTAAAAGGCACTTTGAAAGCCACACAATTCTTAGGCAAGAATAGTTTGTCAACCACTGCTTAAACTGTTAAACTTTAACTTACCATCAGGAGAGTCAATATTAAGCCCAGAGGAGCGGCTGCTACTGAGGGATGAGTTCTTCTCCGGCAGTGTTCCCAGAGTGGTCATAGACTGAGACACATTACGCTGCAGGTTTGATTTAGGAGTAAATAAACTTTTGAGTTTGGATTTCTTTTTCACTCCTGGAGATTGGCTGAGTGACACAGAATCGCCCTCACCCTCACTATCAGTGAGGACCTGACTGACAGAGGGCACAATGGCAGATGATGAATCTGAGAAGCTGTCTTTTTTCTTCCCACGCACTTTGTCTTTGATTTTGGAGATGCGTGACCGAGGCTTGTCCTGCATGGAGAGGTCCATCATGCTCGCTGACAAGTTGTTTCTCATGAACTGGATGTCCAGCAGCACCTCCCCTCGAGCTTTGTCCTCCTTACTGGTTTTGTCCACCAGTTTGAACCAACTGTAGATGACAGACAGAATAAATCAGATGTTTTTGATGAGGGAAGAATGACAAAAAAAATGTTGATAGCAAAATATATATAATTAGGATGACCTTGATACTGTATGTGTAATGTATAGTAGTGGGAACAGTGTCTTCCTACAAGATGTTATAAGCTTGAACAATGCACTTTGATGCAGCACGTTAATATTTTGGCTACTTTGTACCTTGTTTATTTCACAGTGTCAGGATGATTGTCTATGATTTGTTTCACATGGTTGCTTGGAATGTTGCACTTGGCAAATAAACTAGCCTAACCTAATCTAGTACAATTTAAGTCAAAATATTTATTAATTTATTTCCCAATAATAAATTAAATAGATTTTTAAAAATGTTTTTAGTTAAGTTGGAAAACATTTCTCTGTATCTAAAAGGGCAACAGAATACAATTAAACTTTCAAGTATAAAAACATTCTCACCAAATGTATTTTTAGTAATTTGTTAACACACTTTACAAGTAATAGCATTTCTTGGTAAATTCTTTGCAGTCTTGTTTGTAAGACTCTATTAACCTTTAAAATGTGTATTTGACCACCTTGGTTTGACCCATATTATTCATAGAAACAATTGTGACCCTGAATAAAAACTTATTCATAGACCTACAATAGTATTGGAACACATGAGTATTCCGAGTTCATGGTTAAAGCCAAACAAAACTAAATCCATGACCAAGTCCTCTAGATTAGAGTGCACTTTATGCCATCAAGTGCTATGGCCTTGACATTTGAAAGCAGCTCAATGTGAGTTAAACTGTTAAAACACACTATCAATACGCAGAATATCAGAAGGCCAAAACATTTAGGCACTAGGGGTGTGTTCAAAAAATCGATACGGGGATACATCGTCGTGGGCCTTTTGGCGATACACGTATCGATACGGAGGCGTCAGTATCGATATTTTACATGCAACAAACATTATTTATCAAGCTTCAGCAAACTGCATCTGATAAGTGATCCTTGCTTGCAATGCGCATTTCGTATTGTCAAAGGCAGCATTCCTTCTGCACTACAGCCTTGTTAAGGCCATATCTTAAGTTTACTTTCATCAAAGGTAGCTACATGTCAGCATACAGCCTTGTTAAGCCATGTTTACATTAATAAACTTAACATCCACCCGCGCGCCGGCGGGCGATTACACAACATTAACAAGAGCTCCGCCAGCGGGGCAAAATACGCCCGTACTTTGAATTATTGTATATAGAATTCTAGAATCGGAATTCCACCAATCAGATTGCAGCAACAGAACTTAAAGACACTACAAAGCTTTAAACTTTAAAGCTGACACATTAAAGTTTAATGTGTCAAAGCTCAAAGAAGCAGAGAATGTGGGTTGTTCTCGCTTTCAGCAGCAGAACATTTGAGAAGAGAGTTCAGATCTTTCATGAAGACAAAGCTTCAAAGACTTCAAAGCTTTGAAGTGTCCACAGACAGACGGACGGACAGACGGACGGACGGACAGCGCCATACCATAATACATCCCGTCTTATTACAACGGGCGTATAAAAAGTCAAGCCAGATATTCACCGTACTTATTTTTCCAATATTGACATGCTATACATCGTTTGGAAGCTTAATTCCTCAGTAAAACCACCATATCATTTATTTTATGCCACACAGCGAGCCCAAAGAGCCATAACTTATAATTCCCGAAAATATTCATCGCATTTCTTACCTTTGAGCCAGTTCTGTCGGTCCGAAACGCGTCCAATCCAGGAATAGCTGTGCTCAATTAGTCCGTAACAGTCCACAGAAAAAGAACATCCAGTTGTTATACGCCCGTTGTAAGACAGGACGTATTATGCTATGGCGCTGTCCGTCCGTCTGTCCGTCCGTCCGTCTGTCTGTCTGTGGACACTTCAAAAGCTTTGAAGTCTTTGAAGCTTTGTCTTCATGAAGAGGCAAAAATGTTCTGCTGCTGAAAGCGAGAACAACCCACATTCTCTGCTTCTTTGAGGTTTGACACATTAAAGCGTTGTGGTGTCTTTAAGTTCTGTTGCTGCAATCTTATTGGTGGAATTCCGATTCTAGAATGTGATGATGTCATACTCATATTCCTACTGCAAGAGCCAGATTTCCCTATTGATTATCCGTCCGTCCGCATAGCTAAACGCTTAGCTCCTGTTAGCGGTGTGGGGTATGTTTGTTTTCTCCACACTCTTAGCTACAAAACAAGCGTATCCAGGCTTCGGTCCGGCTACGGGGCACCGCGCTACAGCTTGGGGAACAAAACGAGTGCGTCTAGTTAACGGCGTATTACGCATGACCGAGGGACAGTTCCACGGCAAAACCTCTTCAGTCATTGGTTCTTTCAGGAAATGATTGACAGATCTGAGTAGCCTATGAAAAGACGATTTCAGCGGTGGGCCCCATGTGGGGCAGAGGTGCTGTAGTGATAGGCTAGCTCCATGCGCTCTGTGTATGGAGACTCTCTCTCTCCTCCTTTTACGCACACTCACAGGTGGAGGCACACGAGACATATGGAGCGAAATTTTTTGGCTTGTTTTAGTTATTTATCTTAAGAAAACATGCCTAAATTTCAGAAGATGGTTTATTTATTATACATTACATCTTATTACAGTTTGGAACATCTGGTACATATTTGAACACTTGTGCCGAAAAGGGTGTTAACAGGTTAATCAAGGGCAGTTTCTGCCTTACAGCCTTCTTCTGTTACATTGTAACTGATGCGCTACACCAAAATAAAAATAACATTTGAGTAAACATCTGTCTTTTTTTTAAATTATAGGTTATGTAATGTAAAATATCGGGATACGTATCGCCTTGAAGACCATGTATCGGCATACCCCTGTATCGCGAATCGTATCGTATCGAGACCCCTGTATCGCGAATCGTATTGTATCACAAGGTTGTTGGCAATACCCACCCCTATTAGGCACATTAGTGGATGTCATTTCTGTGTACAGTGTGTTCTAGTTCACACCAACACTGGACAATGATTGCTTTGTTAAATGGCTTGCCTCATGTCTACTCTGTTACAGGATCAACACTTCTGAGTAGGGAGTGTTTTCTGGAGACCTTTTCTGAATATAAACTCAGACATAAGTAATTAGTGAAAACATGCTGATGGTGAGGTTCTAAAAAAGCCCTGCTATTAAAGTGTCAAACACAAATGTTGTTGTCATAGAGTTTAAACTATGGCCTTTCACATTTTGGGCTCAACTCATATTTTACTGAACAAACATGATATTGTATAGTACTGTTTTACTCCTGCCCAACTAAACAACTAAGTACATTAATTGGATCAGGCTGCAAAAGAAGATACTGTCAAGTGTATTACTGAGTACAAATGATGTAATGCAACGATGTTATAATTGTTCTCTTACTCATCCAGTTTGACAAGTTCCTGCCTTTAGTTTTGAGTTAACTTCTCTATTTAATTATTAACAAGATCTGGGCAACCTCGCCCAGAGAGCAACAGTGGGCAGTGTGCATATCCAGATAGAGAAATGGTAAATAATACATTTGCCTTACGACAATAAAAACATAGCTCAATGTACAAAAATATCAAAATCACTGATTCTGTGGTAAATATATGGTAATTAGATCTGTCATTTCTAACTAGGGGCTATGGGTAACTACTTTTTTCCAATTGTGCACCCAAACCCCGGAGACTAGACGTTGAAATGCAAGTATTGCCAGTATTTATACTGTTGCTGTATTGATGTCACATTGTGCTAAATGTTTACACCGGGGTTATTTAGGGGTTATTTATTTCACTTTACCAACTTTGCACTTTATCAACTACGCATGTGGTTGCTCCAAACACAATTTTGTTGTTGTTTTGGGGCAATGACAATAAATATTTGAATATCAAATTTTGAATTTTAAATGTATTTAATAAGACGATAAGCCCCCCGTGAAGAATCATCTTGTTTTTTGAGAATGTCCTCCATTTCCTAGGCAACATAAATATTATACAAATGAGCCAATAATGGGAGGGTGAAAAACTATGCAGTTCTGTATACTTTAAAACTGTATTTACAGATGGAACTTATAGGCGTACATATTTCCCATCAACACATACTGCCACATACATTCACAATTCATTGTTATGTGAGCTGGTCCATAGGTGCAATTGTGCTGGCTTATGCTGTGTGCCATATAAATATGACCAACATTATTGTATTCCAAACCATGACGACACAGCTCCCTTTCATTAGAAAAACAAAGTACTCAATGTCATGCCCTCAAAAAGCACAGCTGAGAAACTCAATAGTAACCCAATCCAACACGCTCCTTGGCCGCACCAGCAACATCTGATACCTGCTTCTACAATGAGGGTTACAGGGGAGAGCAGAGAGAAGAACTGAAGGCTGCCTGCCTTAGAAGTGCCCTTTGCCTGATGATAATAAAATTTCACAAAGAAAACAGAAGATAACACTTGAGATATGGCAAAGTGAATAAGGTCATACACAACGTGTTTGTAGTGGGAAATGGCTGTCCTATGCTAATGACTATAATGGCTATTCCATTAGTGTTTAGTCTATTTTAAGGCCTTAGTATTTTTGTTAATCTGTTTTGTAACAGGGTGTATGTGCATGCTATTGAATGTTTTGTTTTGGTTCTGGTTACACCGGTGTTACACCCAGCCATAGAGAACATTAAAGTGAATCTTTAGTGTTCTCTATGGCTGGGTGTGAGCAGGTCTATTGTACTTACTGGTATTTTGTAATTCTAAAATTCCTGGTGACTAATGAGTCAAAGTGGGTTTGAAACTAAATATTGTCATACAGAGATGGACGACAATGTCTGTGTATGCTAGAGTGTCATGTTTACATGACATTACATTACATTTAGGGTTATTAAAAGAGTTCATAGTCATCATAAAAATATGTAGTTTTTATTATCATTATGGGATTATGGGTTTCTGTTGTAGAATCTAGCTAACACAATCTAGCGGACTACTACAGTAATACACAATTCACAGTGGTAGACATTCTACCTTGCAACATAAACCATCAATGTAGTGAGATTAACTTGAAAACTTTTGGGTAACTAGGTTTTACCTCAGTGGCCTTTGACTACATAGTCACTTGCTCAATTCAAGAATAAGGATACTGTGTTGGGAGCAAATATCCACGCTGAGAATACTTACTCTGTCCTTTTGCGGGCCTTGTTGTCATGCAGCTCCAGTAAATTGATCACAGCTTGTCCCAAGAACTTGTCTAGACCCACATGGGCCCGATGCATCACAATGACGTACAGTGTGCAGCGTTCAGCGTTTCCCGGGTGGAATAGTGGCAGCTCAAACGTCGCCTCTTCTTTCCACACTGGAGACACACTTTTCTCTGCCACTGTGGTAGAAAACTTCTCTTTTGCGACTTGAATGATGGCGTAGGCGTCATTTGTGCCATTTTTCCCCTTTACGCGCAGATCTTTACCCTGGTGCACCGTTACGCGCACACTCGTGGGGTACCACTGCTGACTCTGATCAACCAGCGACATCCTCAAAGTCTACCTACGAAGTTAATCAAAGTTAAATTTTAAGTTATAGTTAAATACAGCGAGTCCTCACAGACACACTGAGAAACTTTTCCCTTCCCGTTCTCTACAGTAGTCTTAGATTACCTTGTTTCAGGAAGCGCAGGTCGGTGTCGTAACGCTGCTACCTCCGCCTAGTAACGGTCTACTTAACACCAACTTAGAAGTTATAATACTTTACTAAGTTATTACTATGAACTACAGCGGCAAAATGACAACCCTGTGCGGACTAATTCCTTTAAGAGGATTTGGCGGACGCTGCTGAGTTGTTTTCCTCCGTGTAGTTTCACTGCGGACTTCCCTGATGTTTGGAAGTTTCCTCCCATACTCTACATCCTTGAACCCAATTGGGCCATGTGGTGGAAAGGGGGCGTCTCTGGTTGGATACTTAGGCACGAGGGTGGGACTTTGCAGACCGTTACCCAGGACAGCAGGGCACAAACTGGCAGTCTTATAGACCTTATATAAAATATTACGGTCTGTGCACAGTCTCCAACACAGAACCCCGCAGGTCAATCTTGCTATAGCAGATAAACTAAAAATAACGACCTTGTCATATAGCTAAGACCTATATGACAGGACCTACTAAGCCTGTTTATTATTATTCAGTAAGAAATGTTATTGAAGAATGTAGTTTTAGAAATGGTCTGAATTAATACTCTTATGTATAGGGTGACCAGACGTCCCTATTTACCCGGAACAGTCCCAGTATTGTGCCCTGTGTCCCCTGTCCCAGCAGATTTATCCAAAACCAACCTGGATTTGTACCAGTTTTATACAAGACATGTGCCAGATGTCCCTATGTTTGACCAATTTGATACCTGCCAACACTGAAGAGAGGCATAAATTGTCATTTGTTGAGGTAAACTACAGATAAGCATTCTTAAAAATCACCAAAACACAAAGAAAACGTGGCTATACTCACTCACGTTAGTCATGAATAGGCCAAGTGCAATATAATTTTCTTTAATTATGCACTCCTTTCACAATTTTATTATTACCAACCACCACAAACTGGGGGCGTCCCAGTTTTTTATTTTGAAAATTTGGTCATTCTGCCTATGTATAAAGAAATTTTTTTCTTTCTGTGGATCCAATGGAACATTATGTCTCACTTAATACACATTGTTCTATTGATTCCCTTGTACCTACTTTACAGTAATTATTTCATTAATGTGTGTAAAATCCATTAGTCGTCCAGGTGGAATCCACTGAATTTCTCCTTTGCCTGTTATATTAATGAACTATGAGCCCTTTGGAAATGTTTGCTGTCTTTCTCATTTTATCATGTTTGGGGAGTTTGCAGTGATACATACAGGAAGATTTCTTCATACAGCATGTGCACTCAGAGTTTGCATACAGACATGAATCCTCTTGGCACTATAGTATGTGCCAATACACATACACACAGTAGTAAACAAAACACACACATAGACACAAGGAAGTGCATAAACATGAGATTGTCCACAGAGTAAATGTAGCTGGATTTTTGAAATGGCCTGCTGCTCCATTCCATGTTTTGATAAGCATTATACAATCAAAACATTAAAGCTTCATTATCAACATCAAATGTTGATTTTAAAATTACACCTGACTTTTTAAAAAAAGAAAAAAATACATATGAGTTTTATTTACAATAATAAACATCTTCTTTTTCATTACAAGTTTACACATATGTAAAGTACCAGTTTATGGTTCAATTTGTTTGCATGATTCTATGTTATAAATTAATTCTTTAATTCACACTACCTGGACACAGCTTAGTCCAATCATATGAAACCCTAGTCACTTGCATAGGTCAGATGTATGTATGTTACACGGTAGTTTCACTTTTCCATAAACCACTTTTCATTCCTGAGGAGCTGTGAGAGTGCTCTGTGCCACTCATGTCCTGCTCCAGGTCCATCACTGAGTTTTTCAGGGTGCCATTTGCAGTGGCAGCCCCAGGCACTGTGGTGGTGATACAGTTTAAAGGGTATGAGCAGCGTTTAGTGTCCCTCTCAGCTGCAGCTGCCAGTTTGACATTGTCTCTGCTCGCACAGCGTCTCTGGTTGCTGTGTGTGGCTCTGCTAGCTGCGGAGGGCAGCAGAGGGAATGGTTTTCGGCTCCCGCTGCTGCCCCCATCACTTCCCTCAGAGAAGCTTGTTGGCACAGAGTCATGGCGCTTCCCATTGGTCAGGGGGCAGCCGTGGCTCTCTGTCAGACTGTGGTGGACACTGCCATTTTCACTCGTGGCCTGTTTATGGACTACATGTGAAGAATTTATATGGTCCAACCCTGGGGGCCCTAATGCCCCCAGGCTGCCCCCTGTAGCAGCAGTCCTAAGAGCTTTGTGGCGGTAGTGTCCCCTGCCCTCACCACGGTGGTGATACTGGCTGTTTGGCTGCTTGGTTCTGCTGGTAATCTTTCTCCTCTGTGGGTGCACAGGGGCAGAGGTAATAGACGGGGTGATGTTATTTGCTAGTTTGCTCATGTTGTCAGTGCTTGTGCTAATATTTACTACTGGATGTGTGGTGTTGTTTGAAGTGTCCTGTGTTACCTGCAGCAGATTGGTGAGTTTACAAGGACCAGGGCCCACACTGCTGATCCCACTGGGAGTGGAGGATGACCGTGCTGAGGAGGAGTTGTGAAGATCAACAGGTGGATGGCAGTTAATGAAAAGTTGTGATCCCTGGTCTGAAGTGTGCACTCCACTCCCTGTGGTGCAGGTGTGTGTGTATGTAGAGGACGGGTGGGGGCGCTGATAACCAGGACAACAGGCGTGCCATGAAGCCTGGACATCTTGACGACGAAAGCAATGGTGGACCATAAGCATCACTCCTAGAACTGTGGCAGCGATACCATAGAAACAACTGAACAACAGACCAGTGTTCCCGGTCAACCACACTGCCATGGCCCCACAGCTCCACAGAAGTACAAACAGGAAGTGGGTGGCCACCAGTACAACGAACTGTGTCTTCAGAGAGTACTGGTCCTCTACAGCAGGAGCTATAGGGCCAACTGCTGAGTCTGTGGAGAGGAGGCTGGTACTTCCCGCTAATGCAGGCTGGTTCTCAGTCACTGGGGAGGACAGGGTGGTTCCTGTGCATTCTTTGGTCACACGTCGCCTCAGGCGAAACACTGTACACAGGAAGTAGATCCAGGTCACAAAGACCACAAGGGTTGCAGGGACAAAGAAGGAACCCAGGCTGGGGCGCCACACCAGCCAGCAGCTGCAAAAGCCAGAGCAGAATTCAGAAGGGTCAATGCGGAACAAGGACATCTCTGTGTGTTCAGTATCATAAAAATGTAATTTCAGCACAAACCAAACACCAAGTCGTGACCCAAGTATATCAAGGGCAGTACTCACTAAGGGCTATTATCACCGTAGTTGTTGACATTGACAGCTGCAGTGATTCCACAAATGATGAGAGGAACTCCACCAGCAATTAAATAAAACCTGTAGAGACAGGAATCTTATATTTTTATATTAAACTGGATTAGTTTCTGGCATATGCAGTGGGACAAACAAATGTTTGTCAATGTTTGTTGTTATCCTCAGGACCTGTATCACATTCCCGTGGCCCAGGAGTTTGGGACTGAATAGTTGGAAGTGACCTAATATGGTCTGACCCCATAGAGACAGTTGCTGGTTGTATACAAAGAGAAGAAATGCAGGCGAAGATCTGAAGACATTACACCCCCTCAGTTGCTCTTGACATATATGAAAGCCCTTTCTGATGCTGCTATTCATTCCTTTCTAGCTTCTGAAAGCGTTGCCATTGTGACGCCAAGGTTTGTTTCTGACCTTGGTTATTGCATTCAAAAGCAGTATAATGTGTATTATGGGTGGCCATTAGCTCAACAATATGTAAACAAAACAAAAGCCTTATTGTACAGGAAGCAGGTGAAGATGAATTGCACTTACCTGAGCATTGGGCGTTGAGTGGGAGGAGCAGTAGCTTCTCCATCATGGTGTCGAGGCAGTCTCCACAGAGTTTCTTTATAAATGACCCGAGCACTGACCCCAATCCACAGCAGCGTCGACAGTGATGAGTAATGTAATGCAATGCCAACCTGTCAGAGCACAGCAAGACATAAGGCATAAGGTTGCTGCAGTGGGATACTAAAATAATTGTGTAACTTCAATACTTACAGCTTGACAAACCACTGGGTAGCTTGTCAAGCCAATGCCCCCTGCATAGATTGCTGTGGTCATAGCAATGTGGAAACATGTATTTAACAATGTATGCCAGCTTTTTCTTGAAATGTGGATAGAACTATATAAACAAAGACAAAAAGGGATAATACATCATTAAATAACCCACATCAGATAAACGTACATGCTTACTGGCATCACTTACCTGTGATGAAGTATGTGTGTGATAATAATTGTAAAAAGGCACAGGAGGAGAACTGCTGTACAAGCATAGACCACTGGGTGGAGTACTGTCACAGAAATAGGGCCTGAATTGGGGAAATCAGGCACTTCCTGGAAAACAAATTGAACATTGTTGCCATAACACACATATACATATACATATACATATACATATACATATACATATACATATATATATATATATACACACACATATATATATATATATATATATATATACATATATATATATACATATATACATATATATATATATATACACATATACATATATATATATATATACATATATATACATATACATACATATACATACATATATATATACATATATATATACATATATATATATATATATATATACATACACACACACACATATATACATACACACATAACTACTCATGAAGTATTAATTGCTGTCTAATTGCTTGGGAAGTTTACCTGCAGTACTGCATAATTACTGAGTAGTGAGCATCGTATTGTTGTAGTGCTGCTGTCAGTCTGGACCAATTGGCAACCCTCCTGGCTCCAGCTGCCCTGCCTCTCTTGCACCCTCCAGCTCCAGTGGGCTGGAAGTGCGTCTGCACCAGGGGACAAGTGACGCAGTGACACTCTGATCGCTTCTGAATGGTTCCACATTTGGCAGCCATCTGTGATAGAAACAAATAATGCTGTCAGTGTGGTCATGTTTCTCCTATTTTTGTTTTCTGTTGACAGTGTCAATGGTTAGGACAATATCTGCTGACCTTGCAAATACTAGAATACCAAAAATAACTCACCAAGCCCAACAAAAATGACAGGAGTGTTAACAATGCGTCTGCGTGTATGTTCCCCAGGATTGCTAGAGCTCCCAGTAACAGGGAAAAAGCTGCCAGTTCTGAATGCTATGAACTGAAGTTTACAGTCTTCCGGTGCATCAGGAGGAAAGAGAGTTGGCGGGATAGTTACTGAGGCCAGTGCCATGGAATTCTAAGTAAAGATGAATATGACATAAGATGTTTTATCAAGTTAAATATATTAGTGAATTACATTTGTTGGTGAAACATTACCTTTAGTGGAAAATTGTTCAAAGATGTGTTATGAGCTCCAGTTATGCATCTGAATCGGAGCTGGTTTTCCTGAGAGCTCTCTGTTGTTTCTACTCCCGGACTTCCCACCAAAACCTCACGCCGCTGATAGACAATACAAGTGATGCCAGTGAAATGGGCTGGACGAATCAGGTGAGCCTCCATCACTATGTTTCTTGACCCCTTAGACACAAAAATAAATGTGTATTTTTTATCTTACTTTAAAACAATAGTGTTTATTAGTAACAAACAATATATTTGAGCCACAAGATTTCAGATATATAAGACAAAATTGCCACAAGAGGGCAAATTATCTTGTAATATTTTTTTCCCTGATGCAATTACATTTGTCACAGACAAGAAAGAGTTAAGTGGTCAATTACCTATCTAATGAGAAGCCATAGTTGTAAAAAGCAGTTCTACAATGACAGCAGAAACACAAGTTAAAATAAATAAAAAGTTGGGACACCAAAACTGAACTGACCCATATAATTAATATAGAATCAATTATGTAAAAATCTCTTGTCTGATTCTTGGACCAAATCTTGTATCTCAACTTGTAAAAATTCTGTCTCATAACACCCTCCTTTTTTTAAAAATTAAATCTTACCATAGAAAAATCTTGAGCATGACTGTGCAGTTGTGGCCAGGCAAGGGTCTCCAAACTGTAGACAATAGAGCTACAGGCCCGTTTCTCTTTTTGAGCCAAAGCAAGAATCTGGTCATCCACCTGCATCAAGTTACTGCCCATCTCCACTAATAGCTCTGATAACTGAGAGACAAACAATAATGTCCAAAATGTTACCACATACACATACATTTTTAAACTAAGGGTTGGTGAATGCAAACTAACCTCTCGCAATTGAACAATGTACTCCATAAACTTGTCCATCAATTGAGCTACATATAAGACATCCACAGAGTCAGTGAAACCAGCCGCCTCTAGAGTGTATGTGCGGATCTGATGAGCCATGGTCACAGCGTTTGATGCATTTATTGGCCTCTGCAAGAAAATGTATTACAAATAATGAGTATTGCTAAATCATTAATTTTATTGAATACATTTTTTTCACTGACCAAGATAAACGTATGAAGGACGCGGGTGATTCCATTGGTGTAGTGGCAGTTGGTATAGTTGCCTTCCTGCCACCTCCCAGAGCGGTCACAGGAACGAGAGGCTTTCTTCTGCTCCATACCTCCCTCTACTGATAGCGATGGGTAACGCAGCTGCAGGCAGTACTGATGAGACGTGATGCCAGCAAGAGTCCTAGGCCATCTGCAAGCAACCCTCCATATAGTTAATAAATGTAAGTCTCTGTGTTATAATTGCACATGAATAAGTTGGCACATTCACCTGAACTCTCCTCTGTTGTTTATAACTTTTTCCTCTGGGCAGAAGGAGGCGCTGTTCTCTAACACCACTATTTCTACACTGCGGGACACATTGCCTCGCCCAGTGACCACCACACACTCCCACTCTCCACTGGCTTCCACATGAACATCGTATAGAAGGAGTTCACTATATAAAAACAAGGTGACCAGGTTAGGAATAAATAAAACGGTAGATTCCTTACATATATTTTATATATACATATATAGCTGTGTACCTTGTGATAAAGGTGCAGTCATGAACAACGCTGTTCTCTAGTTGGATACCCATGTCAGGGTCAGAGGTCACAATCCTACCATTATGCAGCCAATACAAAGAGGTGATTTTATCCACCAGGGCAGCAGTGCAATGAAAGGGCAGGCGGTCCCCTTTGAACACCACCTGACGCTGGGATGGGAGTAGATAATGGGTGTGCAGCTCCAGAGGACCATCTGAACCAAAGGATAGAACACATGTGATTGAGCTGAGCGAAAGGGTTAAGAGTTTTGCTCTATTTGATCTATTAAAAGTGGTAGCAAATTGGTAATAGTAGTGCCAAGTGTGCTAATGCATAATTATTGTTTTAGGACATAATTATATTAGCTGTACATTTTCTTTTACTCAACTAATAATGCCTGCTATGTAAAACATTGTTCTATTATAAGCAAACTACAAATGTCAATATGGAGTTTTCTAGGGTTCACATGACATGCAGGATGGCTTTTTCCCTCTGCTCCCACCATCACTTACTAGTGTTATATTCTTAAGCAAGACACTTCACTCACCAGTTCTTTATGAGCACATTTGAGTGTGTTCTATGTTATAACATTTCCAAAAGTGATAGGAAAGAGCTATACTTCAGTGCCATCTGTTTGGGTCAACTTTTTCCAGTGATATTCTCACCACAGATCAGTTGGCTCTCTCTTAGACTTAGATAGAGGTTTACCTATCAGAGGGTTTGCGCTAATTTCCCAATATAGGTAAGAAAAAGCTATTTGAATGGAGCCATCATCACCATCTCCCTCAAACTTTTTCATTTAAGAAGACAGCTTTTTAGGGCATTTATTCTTGTTGTGTTGATCTAAAAGAAGTCCATTGACTTCCTGTTCAAAGCTGCAGAGCTGTTAGAGCCTGCTACTTCAAAATGGCATTTAATCGGAACAGATTTTCATAGTTTCTATGTTTTTATTATTGAAAAAAGGCTGCATGGCATTTTTTTTTAAAACTCAGCAGACATTTATGTACAGGACAGCGGGTGTGATTCTCACCACAGGTCAGTTGGCTCTCTCTGAGTCCTCTCAGGGGCTTTCCTCTGAGGGCAGTGGGAAAGGCACACAGGGTCTCATCACCGAGTCGGGCCGAACTGATGCGAAAGAAGCCAGGTATCCAGCGCAGTCCACAGTCACACACCAGGTAGTCAGAGTTGAAGTTTCTGGTGGGATGAATAATTATCAATAAGAGTCGTCCATTATACCGCATTTAAAATAAAACTCATATCTACTCACACTTGCTTAAGGGACGGCAGCTCCTGAAACACTCCTGGATCCACTGTAGATATGATGTTACCAGAAAGGTTTCTATCATAAAATACATTAGAGTTTTATTATTACTCTGGAAACAACAATCCTACAATTGAATCACATGATTAATGAGGTATTTCTTACAGTTTAGTAAGATTGGTCAGTCCCTGGAACATGTCTGCAGTCAGGCAGCCAATGCGGTTGTTAGATAGGTCCCTAAAAGATGCCAAGACAAAGAGATTGGTTAGTCATTTTCATGCCAAGTCATGTATTGTGATATCTTTTTACATGTTATTTTATCAGTATCACAACAATCCATAACAAAGTGGACATGGATAATTTGCCAGCACATTCTTACCAAATAAAATAAATACTAACATCTTTGCACGATTGCCTTGGGGTACATCGACTGCCAGAAGTGTTTGAGTATTCACAGTCCCTGCCACTTTGCCTTATCTCATCTCGGTGGGATGCCAGTAAAAGTTTATCAGAAAATGGGGTAAAAGCAGGGCCTCTAGTGCTGAGTATGATGTATTAGAGAGATCTGCTCTGTTGCACCCTGACACTACCCAGCAGAGAGCTGTCCAGCGCATGTGTTTATCTACCCCTGTTTGTTTGGACAAGCCACAGAGCACACAGGGAAAACACAAGAGGGGTGTGCGAGGACCATAGTGAAGGAAAAACCATAAAACAATGATTGGCAATGCATGAGTAAAAAGTATGTAAACTACAGTGATGCTACAGAACGCCTTTGGGGTTTATACAAAACTGGAGGAAAAGCCACGAATAATAAGCAAAAGTAGGACAATTCGAATTTAGAAAAAACAATCAATACTGCACATATCTTAGAAAGGAGTTGTATTTCTGTGCACAGTATATTCTGTGTGATATATTAACTGAGAAGAAACATGATACTATTGTGTCATACTTTAATTGTTGCAAAATGATGGAAATAAATTAAAATATACATTTGTCAATTTAGAGTTTGTATGTATTGTAATTGGTGCACACATCTGTGGCTATGTTTCTCTCATCGAGAAGACTCATTACAAAGTTGCATAAGCTTTTTCCTTCTTCTTAATGAAGAATTTAAACCAAAAAGTTGCAACAGTTGCACAACTGTGACGTGGGACCACAATCTGCTTTTCTCCATTGAGATGTTATTGCTTTGCCTTAATGTTCCACAGTATAGCATTAAACATATTTATCTTGCATTTATTCAACTACAGTGACTTATTGCTCAGAAATGCTTGGAAAAAACTAGTGTTGGGTCATGTATCCGTAGCTAGCCGCCATAGATCTGACCTTGAAATGGTGATCTCACCTGCTTGTCTCCATGGAGATATTAAATCCCATACTGTTCGAATATTTCAGGGAAAGCAATAACATCTACATGGAGAAAAGCAGGTGATGGTCTTATGAGCCTCTAAATAAAAAAAAGTAAAAACAGCATATTTGAGTGCATTGTAATTCTTGTCAACTTACAGTTTCCGTAGCTCGGTGAGGCCTTGGAAAGCTCCCGTCATGATGGTGCTGATTAGGTTGTGCTTGAGGTCCCTGCAGAAAGAATATCAATGAGACAAGGTCTTAGGCTATACAACAATGTGAAAGCAAGACATCCATCTTTTGTCTTTTCATTATTTTATCTTTCCATGTTTTATTGCCCAGGTGGGAAAAGCAAGGTTATGAAAAGTTAAAAGCGATGAATTTTTCTACAGGGCCAGTCAGAGAGGATTTCCTTACAGAAGCTAACTAGCATTAACGCTAACAGCTAAAGGACACATTTCTCTCATTGCTGCTCAGGATGCCACTGTGGTAGGCCAAACCTCAAGGGACTTTCTGTTCCTCGTTTTTCCACCAAAATAATCCGTCAGCAGCACTCCCTACTCCGTTGTCTCACACCGTGTCCAACCTCAAGCATCTCGCAACCATTGTCTTGTCGCCATTCCAAATCGAGAGCTATTTTGATCAAACTGGGGCAGGGTTTTAGAAAAATGGCTCCAGGCAGAGATTTAGCTGTTTGCGCCAAGAGTATTCTGGGTTGGGAAGATGCAGATCAGAAAGTTATAGACCTGGCTGGCTCAAGATTCTCCCAGCAGACTTGGATCACAGTTTTGAAAGCAAATCCAACAGAGAATAAAGCATAATTAATCCTTAACAATGCAACATTTTCCTAAATCTGGCTTTGAGCTGTATTTTCTACACTGAAGGCTGCTTGACTGTCCAAGTTCAGTCTGCATGTTGCAATACATTTTGTAAGAAAGGTGGAAGGAGTAAAAAGTCTTTCAGGTAAAAAAAAAAAAATAAAAAAATAAACAGACAGAAAACAAAGAAGGATCCATTGTATTTTCTGTGAACATACTGCAAATGTACATGTGTTAATGGCTCTTTTTGTTGATGGGGAGGAGGCAGACAATGAGCCCATTTCTGTTCTGCGTGTCCCAGGACTCATTAATGTCCTGATGAAAGAGCAGAGGGCCAGCCCACTGTTTCCTTTACACGCCCCTCCTGTTTGCAGCAGACGCTAAGATCAACACTCAGCTGTAAGACCTGTGTGGACAATATTACACTGACTATAAGAGGTATTGGCCTATATACAAATATGCAATACTCTAATCAAGTATGAGCAATGTTTATTGTATTTTTATTTGAGAGATTTTATACACTATATGTTGGCATAGAAAAACTCAACACTTTTACCACATCTGGGGGAAAAACAACAAGATAGATACATTTAGTCATCTTTCTCCAGTTTATGTTTTGGCATAACAGAGGTCACAGACTAATTTGGGCATGAGTAATATTTCAGAGGTGCTACTTTTGATACGCTCTCTACATTATCACTGATCTGGGGAATGCATTTGGATCTCTCTCCTTTCTGTTCAATGTCTCACTTTGATTGGCTAGGTGAGCATTTGGTCTGTATAAACCATCTGAAACAGTTGAAACTCTTTATGGCTTGAAACGGGTTCTGACCTGAAATGTTACATGTGGTGATTGGGAGCTCCAAAGAACTTCTGTGAGGATCTGCTTTCTCTCTACTCTCTCCCTTCACCCATAGCCCTCTGGCCCGAGACAGTGTCAGTCTTTACAGCCTCCTAACAGCGTAACAGCAGGGTCTGTCTGGGGCACTGCGCTCCTGGCAGCAGATTCACAACGCAATCACAGCATTGACAACAACAGAGTCAACAAGAGCTTGGCCCCTGTTTAATGTTCAACATTCAATGCTGTATGTGTGAGTGACAGTTGGATTTAACTAACCAACCAGTCACCTCTGTACCCTTTCATATAGGCAATCTCTTCCATTTTCCATCCAATTTCAACATGCTACAGCTCTCTCCTATTTCCAGCCATTCGCCACTTCAAATTCTTCATCAGGGCCTCATCGATCATCCTTAAAAAACTATCAATTCAATACTCTTACCCTCATTTCCCCCCCACGTCTGTTTACATCTCAGAATCAGTTTAAGTAGTGAACGCAAAAATGACGTTATACACGGATTTGTGATATTTGGCCTCTGTATCAGAAGTTGCAAGTTTACTTATTACATAGTAACTTAGCTCTTGAAATGGATGAATACTGGGCTTTGTTTTTATACCCATAGGCCAATGAGAACAGGGTCATGTTGAAGCAGTTCAGACTTGGAGGAGTGAGAGGAACAGCTACACAGTCTGGAGAGCTACACTCGCATTGTTTAAAGAGAGAGCTGGGAACGCAATCTGAGCAAAAGGAAAGGGTACTCATTATCACTGCACTGGAATCAGGAATTTCCTCTTCCTAGACATTGTATTCACCGTGCCATAATGGAACTGACCTACTCTGCAGCACCATCCAAATGTACACAGACATGTTTTGGGATGGTGAAGTACTGATTGTATTTACATGACAAGTTGATATGTACTGGACAAGAATAATTGTTTAAGGTTTATTCCAGATGTAAGTCAGGTTTAAACTATGCAAAATGCCTAAACCAGGTCAGAATAGTGTTAAGCAAGTAACTGAATACAATACCAAAAATACATATTCAGAATACAAATTCTGAGTAACTGTATTCAGGGAATTCATTCATTGGATAGTAGTCAGAATTCAGTTACGTTAATAAATTAAAAGGAATACATGATAGTACTTCATCATGCAATTTTTAGGCTTTGAACTGCACAGTGGTAGTAAGTAAAATAGAAAACACAACTCTTGCCGTGCATGTATGCATGATTTTCTGGCTCTAATTAGACATAAATTAATGGATAAAAAAAACGTGTAACAAAAGATGTTTGTAATTATAGGTCATGTTTTTACACTGTGATATAATGCAACTGAAAATATTCAGACTACAATACTCTGATTGTTCCATGTAAGGCAATAAGTTACAAAATGCATTTTAGTTGGGTATTCAGTATTCTGGAACTAAATACATTTTACAAGTATTGGACCTAAACCAGAATTAATCGCTTAATCAAATTGAAAGAAAATTAAATCAGGACTAAGCGGTGGTCTATGCTTTTCTAGATATGCGTCTTGAGGTGCCAAGGTCTGCGTACCATTTCAGAACCACTGGCCCAAGTAAGTCAAACTATGTTCATTGGCACAATGGTTTGTTGCCAAAGGTCATCCATTTTTGCGGCGCGTGTCATTTCCTGTCTGCTCGCCATCTCCTGAGGCCCTCGCTCGTTTATTTTTACAGTTTCCTTTTTCATTTTTTTTACTACCTTGGTTTCCCCGATCTGTTTAGGATGGGGAGGGCAGGTGGGTTTTTTAGATTGAGCTCTGAGCATGTCCGTACATAAGGCCCCACAAACCCCACCTCTCTATACTCTTCAACGCACTCGCTCACAATGGGGGCTCTGTAACTTACTTCTGCGGCCTTCCCCCAAAACAGGAAACCAGGATCCGCACCGCTCTTGTTTTTCTTCTAATTTCCTGCTTTTACTGCCGATTCCCGAGATTATTTTTATGCTGGGTTCCTGTCTTGATTGCATATCTAATCTGCCTTTTGTCATCTGAAAGTGCTTGTTCAATTTGTCCCTGCATGAAGGTGCGTAATGGGTTATAATTTCTTGAATAATGTATTATAAATGCGAATCATCATGTAAATTATATTTTTCTTCTTAAAGTTATCTCTGGAAATGTATCAATTTTTGTTGGATACAATGAGGCCTTGAACTGTGAATAAACTGGATATAGTAGTTAGTGGCAAGCACACCATAAGCCACACTTCTATTTTAAGTGTAAAATTCCCTTCGTTGATTACATGTTTCTGAAATCTGCAATAGATCTGCATATTATTGTGCCAAGGAAAACTCAGGAACCACAAAGCTGTATTACTGGCGTCAGAACTTGAACCAGCTTTCCAAATGGAGGCACATTTCCATTATTTTAACCTGAATGGCTCCCTGTGTTTAAATATACAATAAAAGTACAGTAATATTTGAAATTTTTACTTTTAAAAGACTTAAGGGGTGTATAACAAGGGAACTCAGCAGATGTTGCAGTTATGAATGGGACCAGTGTGAGCTGAGGCAGAAGCAGTCGTATCCAGTAGGAGGACTAGAACATGCAGCAGTGGGCAGGGGGAGGAACAGAGGGGAGATGCACACAGAAGGAAGTTGGGGGAGAAGGTCTGGAGAAAGCTCAAGTTCCTTTGCAGAAAACTATTGAAAATATATATCAAGTTAGCAAACGGTTCAGGGGCCTCATATGAGAGGATCAACTGGATGTACAGTATCAGCATGTGTGCACTTTCATTGATAATGGGTATTACCTCTAGCAAAAGATCTTCTACTGCTTTCACCATTAACAATAATGTTACATCTACATTCAAGCAGAACTGTTTATACCCGGTCCAGCTACTGCTTAAACTTCCATAAAGAAAAACATTGTAAATACAAATGCTCTTCATGGTATTAGAATGTTTATTAAAACAATAATATAAAAAAGCATGTTGCCGTCACTGTCACTACTCTTTTTTTAAAAGAACAGAACCAAAATTTGACAACTATTATTTAAATATAAAAAGTGTACAGAAAATATTATTCACTTTCTTCAAAAATGTAAATTCTTTGGAAGAAGTATATAGTGACTATTCTTGTGAGGGCCTTGCTTGCTAGTTCAATAAACCCCCAAAGCCAGAGTGAGCTAGTGTTGCAGTCCAAACACACCCCGTTCGTCCCTGAGTTTATCTGAGACACATCTGGAGTCCATCAACTACAGCAGCACCCCCCTTTTCTGTTCCCTCTGCGGAGCACGCTTAACCCTTTCCTCGCCCGCTCCACCCGACCTCATCCTGGAACCTCTCTCTCATTAGCTGACCGTGACTGCAGGCCTCTGACTGACATGTGCGCCAAAGCAAACTATGTCCATTTTTCTAACTGCTATAAAACATGAGAAGACAAAGTAAGCCAGCAGCAGCACACTTCAGAAGAGACATGGGCAACAAATGGACGAAAAAGAGGAAGTAATTATAAAAATGAGAAAAAATGGCAAATTGCTATTAATCAGGACAAATAAATCGCTTATAGAAGAGGACATAGCGCATGGAATAAATGTTTTCTGTTCTTAATCAACAAAGTTTAACATGCATGGCACTACTAGGAAGTCTTGATTATAGCTTATATTAAAATCACAGCATGGATCAATAAATATAGTATTGTAGTTATACTTTAATACTTTTGTTATATTTTAAGTCTTTTGTTGTTAAGAGATCTATAACAAATATACTTATTCTTACAACTACTCCTCCTCCTCTAAATAATATGTCTAGCCCCCTGTATAACTAATGGTGATCTTCTTTAGAAAAACACTCCTTCAAATGTATTTAGGACGAAGTGCAGGCCTGTGTTCTGGTCCCTCCCTCTCACAGCCACCATACCATCTTTAGCCATCTCGACTCCTCTAGCCCAGTGTCAGATGGTAAAGTTGTTTAAGTTGGACACTTTCCTAACCCCGGCTGCTCTGAATGGCAGAAGCAAGTTTAAGGCTTGGTTTCAGAAAAGCCTCCTGCAAAAATGTACACTGGCTTCCTCTGCTTTTGAAATAGTGGCAAAGTTATTTTAGACTGTAGATAAATCTGTGTATATTTTTACAGCCATTATCATTTCCTCTCTAAGCATGATTCATAAATAGCTCCCGTTATAGATAAACAACAGGCATTTTTGAAAGGGGGTAGAGCCAAGTTTTAAGAATGTATACACATTTTCAGAGTTTCGTTTGAAAATGATTTTTACATCCATTAGCGTCAAGCATACGATTCATGTATAGAAACTAAAGACATGACCTCATGACATTATCACAAAATCTCACCCAATCTCTCACCTAAAGTGCTGTACATCACAAATCGATAAGTACAAAGCTAGCACCTCTTGTCTGACCCAGTCCCTTCACTGCCCTATATCTCTACAGCTATGTCCTGCTCCCTCATCCATCACCAGCCCCTGCCTCCCCTGGTTCCAGTGTAGAGGTGAGCCAACCTGGTAATGAGGGCCCCTTGTACCCCTGCCTGCCTGCCTGTCCCGTGTCCTATGGTGGGGGCCCATACAGGCAGCTTGGACAGGAGCCAGAGCCTGTCCTGGGCACTCATTGCTCATTATTCTCATTACCTCGCCTCAAATCAGCGCGAGACAGGCCGCTGGGATCTGTCCACAACTCATAAAGGTCCCGCTCATTAGTGGGTTTGCCAACTTCAGCTCTCGTCAAAAGAAGTGAGGTCCTCCACTAAGGTGAGTATGAAATGTGTGAATTTAGCAGGCAGGGGGATTCAACTGTTTCAGTCCAAACAATGGAAAACTGTTACAAGATCCAAATGTGGCTTTCGGAAGATGCTTACAGCCCTGATTCAAAAGTGTTAGGGTGTTGTGCACAATGTCTAGAAATTTTTTGTGTTTGGCAAATCTATCCATGCTTTATATAATGTATATGCTGTCATTGTTTTTCTTCTTTGTGAGGTGAATCATGTCTCCCCAATTTCAGATAGACATGACTGACAATCAGGGGTCAAAAACAAACATGGCTGGGTACACATAAAAGGGGAACAAACAACATAAAGTACTGAGAGCGCAGATTTTTGCAGAATCAACACTCAAAAACCAAACTCTTATTTAGGACAGAGGATTTTCTCCCTCTGTTGTTCCAGGCCCTTCAGGATTCGAACAGAATGTAGAAGCGACTGGCTTGTCAGGCAATGAAAAAGGTTTATTGTTAATATTGTTATTAGAACATCTGTACAAATGCGCATATTTTAGAAAACATGGGACAAGGGTAACAAAAGGCATGAAAATAAAGTGTGCATGTGCATAAATGGAGGGGATTAGGAGCATATCATACAGTGAATAATATCTGGATTTGAAGGAACCACTAAGGAGTCTGTAGTTCTTTAGAGATCTATACAGGAACCCACAGTCAAATCAGTAGTCGAAGTGGAAATAACGCACACAAAGCAATAGGTTCTACCTCTGACTTCAGAAAAGATGGCAGTGTTTGAGTATAATGTGCACATGTAATTTTCCGACTTCATAAAACCGTGGCGGTAAAAAGCTACAAAAACAGTAGTCCAGTAATCGACCAAAGCACAAAAACATCTCATTTGCCCCTGTGGCCTTGGGTGGCTTGGCAGGTTACGGAGGCAGTTGCGGGTTTGCACAGACCAATGAAAGGACTGAGCTGTATGCAGATTGCCAGTGGTGTCAGGCTAAAGCCTAGGGGCGGTAAGCTGTTTTATTCCATTAACAACAGTGAATCAAACCACAATGAGTTCTGAATAGACGCGTGGTGCAAGTATATACTAAGACTCAAGTCAAAAGAGGTAATCCAGTGTGCCCATGTCCCATAGAGACACTGAAGGAGCGGGTGTGTGTTTACTGAGGCCTGGTGGGAAGGAGCGGCTGCACCAACTGACCACATAATACGAGTAAATGCACACCGCGCACAAAATGACAAGCACATGTAGACAACAGCCTGGAAACAATGATGGAGCTTTAGGGTAAGAAAGACTGAAGAGGTGAGAATGCGGGTAAGTAATAGGTAGAGCAACTATATGGACAGCATAATGAATTGTTCCTTGGTCTTGTGCAAGATGAAATTCAACAAAAAGGGAGATTTACCGAAATACATGCTGGATAATTGGATGAAAAACAATTCCCTTGATTGTGAAACCATCTGCACTGGTTTGAGATGTAAAAGTAGAAAAACAAGAAGGTTTATTTGAGCTAACAGTACCTATTGCTACTGGCATTACTAGAATTGCTGTGACCGTTGCAACTACCACAATAACTAAGCTTATAACTTAACATAACAAGTGCAATACTACTGCAATCAAGGCATGAATACTTCAAATGATTATATAGTTTAATATAAATTTGTGCAAAGCTGCTACACTGGTCTATTCTAAATAAACAACAGTTAGACACTCTGTTAAAGTTCTAAATTTAGAGCAAGTTGACCATAAATTGTACAAATCCCATATAATGTAATTGAGCAGTCACACATTTCCATCCCTCTCAGTTCAAAATGTCCTTGTACACATTTTCCCCATGAGTTCACATTAGTGACAAGTAATGTAAGTAAGTGAGCAGAACATGACAGGGTTGTCAGAATTATTGAAAATGTAAATTGTAGATAGAAGTATTGATCACATTCACAGGACAGAAATGAACCTTTCCTTTAGAACTGAGCTGTATAAGAACAAGTATTAGACCACATAGATGAGTACACGCCCATGGACCACTATGGAACCTATTTGGTCGACTGTGGGATTACACAGATATAAGACCACATGATAAAATTAAGGAAGTACTATGATTGCTGAAAATGAAATTCTATTGTTTAAAGAAAGAGACAGAGTTTATTACCATCGTGGTTACTGGACTCTGCACTGAGTACCGAAATCAAGTTTAAAATGTTAGTATCATGACGAATGGCCCTTTGCTCTCTCTGCTATCTTTGTGTGCCCCCTGCCAGGTTTAGTACTGCTCCAGGTAAAAAGTCTTGTTAGTGAACGGTCTCACGTTACCCAGATCCCCCTTGACTGTGGCTCTACAGGGAACCATGTCCACACGTACAAAAACAGGCTCATTTTACATCAAAGACACACATCTTCTACAGACTGACTTAAGGCTAAACACTTTCCACTCAACAGCCATTTTCCTATGTTTACTCCAGCGGGGTGCAACAAGTTTAGCGGGGAATTGAGCCCTAAATTGTTTCACTTTTTACGCTGACGGGATACAGTAAAATGGGAGAAACAGCCGTCTCAGCAGCACCACTATTGTTTTCATCTGGCATGTCTGGAGTAAGAGGCAGTAGGTGTGCACTAAAGAGGTTTAACAACATCAGCAAATTACCATATTTTTCCAGCAGGTTTTTTTTTTGGGAGAAGCTTGTTAGCGTCATGGGTGGTAGCTCAAAGTGGCATGTGGAACCAATATGCCAGCAGCAGTACACCGCCCCCTCAACACCACTATAGTCTTATAACAACAAGAAATATGTCTGAGGACCAAACCCTTGTCCATCTGCAATCCTGTTAGGGCTTACTGCTAACATCTTATTGGATTATGTGCATGTCAGTGGTTTATGTAGACATTTTCAACTTGACTAATGTGGAAAGCTATATAGTATGCTAAAAGTTTGACATATTTTACACTTTAGCGCTCCATTATCACATAGACAGAGTTATATAAATGACCTTGAAACGACTGAATGAAGAGAATGATTTATTACTGTTTTTGAATATACTGTGTGTAACTTTGTGATGTGAATGTGTACTGAAAGGGTATATTAGTAGTAATGTTAAAGGGCTCATATTATACTATTCTCACAGCTATGTTATGATGTTGTTTCCTGATCAAAAACATACATAAGTTGTGTGGAAGTGCTCCACTGTATTTTTAAACCCCACACACCTTTACCAGAATCATTTGCATGATTTCAGCCTTGGAATTGCCCATCTCTACTAAACTAAAGGTAAAAGGTAGCTGTTAACTTGAAAACTACCATTGCGTAACATCACAAGGTGGAACAGAGCATTTTGAGCTTTGGAGATGTAGACAGTCATCTAATAGACAGAAATAAATAAATAAATAAAATAATGATAATGATAATAAATAATAATAATAATAATAATAATAATAATAATAGTAGTAGTAGTAGACTGTGTGAATGAAACAAAACACAAACATACACTCTGGGTATGAAGAGAACATTCTAACATTGCATAAAGCTCAAGATCCAATTTGCGTAATATAGGAAATGTAAAGCTTGAAATTTAAGTTGTGTATTATTATTTTACTGGAATGGGCATATTAATGAAAGGGAGCTCACATTTAAATATACATGTGTCACTGTCCTGCCTTATGTCTAGGTGTCAGCTACAGAGACAGGCTGCATATCTTTGTCCTGGTGAGAGGAGCTCACCTATAATGAACCTCTGAGGAGTGATTATGTGACCTTTTCAACATTAGCCTTTGATAGTCTGAGTCTCCTCTGCTGGAGCCTGTCCAGGGACTGAGCAATCTATAAAGGTACTGAAACATGTCAAAATACTTGAGTTACAGGAGCCAACAGCCCTCCACGATATTAACCTAATTATAATGTTTTACAGTTAGTAGTAGCTAATTACTTACAGCTTATCCAGAGCAGAAAGTCCAATGAAAGATCCATTTCTCAGAACCCTGATTTTGTTGTGGCTCAAGACACTGTGGAAAAAAAAACAAGAAACACACATATAAAATAAATATATAGTATTATATACTCATGCAGATTGAATTTAGCAAACAGACACAGGGTCACATGGGGAGATGGTAATGTGTTTTTGGAGCTAGAGCTTCACATCAGATTAGCCTGACCAGAGACATCAGTCTAAGATGTTTCCCATTAATGTTAAGGATAGACGGATCTGCAGATTAGGAGACGAGCTGTAATCACTATAATCATTTTGGATGTTATTTTCATCAAAGGGACAACTTTTCACTTCAAACGCTCAGCAGCACATTGCAGGAGATCAGACCATCAGTCTTTCCCTTTCTCATTGAGTCTGGACTGGTGTGACTCCAGGGTACACTTTAGGTTAGTCTGATCCCAAAAAGCACTATTCATCCTAAGTCGCCATTTTGTTGTGTGTTTGTTATGGATGACTTTTTACAGGGTGAAAAGAGAAACCATCATATAATTTACTGGCAATAAGTAAAGAAGCCTACATAGCTATTTTTGCTACTTATTTAGAATTTATTAGTTCCTTTATATTTTTGCTCTTTGTTATTATAATATATTGTGATGTGTGAGCTACTGTGTCCAGATAATTTCCCTCGTGGACGAATACATTTTGTTTAGTCTGAATGTCATTAAATGTATTTTTACCAGAAATTAAGATATGGTCATATCCCTCACTCAAATACAGTATCTTCCTAATTCAATTGTAATACATTCTAGTAAACCGTTAAAAGTTACAAACTCATTACCATTTTCATGTGTATACTTATGTATTTTTGTGAAAAGATCTATTTTAAAATACATATAGTTTAAAGAATTAGTGATTGTGTAACTGTCTTTTTTCCCCCAACTGAATTGTTGTCTATTTTTAGACATTTGAGAGGAATGTTCACATGAGCAAAAATCGTTGTGTCTAACAATCTCACTGGTTCTAGGTGACACTGCTTTAAACAGGTGACAAGACACCCCCCCCCCCTCTCTTCTTTCGTGCTCTCTCTCCTTCTGTCTACCCACAGTCAGACGAATGGGCTGTTTATTAAGTGTGTTTTTAATCCAGAGTGTGTGTGTTTTTAGCAAAGGGAGCCGAGATTTACAGATTCAGCAGTAGCAGTCTCCCCTCTGTTTCCTGCCACATCAATAAAAACACTTCGCCTCCAGCTTGCACCAGATGTAATCAAACACAGCACTTACACAGGGACAAGGTGTGCAATTTACTACAACCTCCACACAGTCTCATCTTTGATGAGCAAAACACAGGACGTGAAGCAGATCTATAGACAGTATGGTTGTGCTTGACAAAATACGGTCAGTTCCTCCCATTATGTGCTAAAATTAGACGCTGGGTTTTTCAACGTGGCTGCAATCAAGATGTGGGACCTGCTTCACTGATAATGGCTGTAATTGAATTCAGACCACATCCATTTACATTATTTAGGCAGCTAGCCAAAGAACTGGAAATAGGGAGCACTTGCCTTGAATCATCTTATGGTAATACACACACTGACATTAAAATAATAATAACAAGTTGAGTTGGTGCAATTATCAAATTGCAAAGGCAGAATTTGTTTAACAAATTGTCAACAAAGAAAAATCTTGTTGTACCTGTAATTTAACTTTGTATTCTCAAACGCATTGGATTCTTGTAATAGTCTTTGTGCATTAGTATTATTATCTATTTCAGTCTTCTCCTGAATTTTAATGTTCCTGGATATGTTTACAATGTGCACTGAACAGAATCCCAGTGTTTCCCTTTAATACAGGAGATGGCATAACAAAATTAGACTTTGTTGCTCATTGTATTATCATACATATAAAACATTATGCACTTTTTTCCCAATGGCCATAGGAAAAATTAATGAGAAATTTACTTCCAAAACTGGAGGGTGGGTAGTCACTGTTGAGCTCCTTTAATTAAACATACAGTAAGTGACATACTAAAAAAAAAAAAAAAATCTATGGTAAACACTGGAATCCCTTTATCTTATCTTTTTTTGGCTACAAAATGACATACTGTGGCTGTAAACATCGCAAATCTAATCTCAGTCACTGAGATACTTGTTAGAAACATTAAAAAAAAAAAAAAAATTCTAAAAATGTTCAGCCCCATTTCAAACTTAATATTTAGAAAAACCTAACCAGATAGACTTAAAGTACAACAATTACATGTAAGAGATATATCTATATCTCTCTATATCACAAAATGCTGTTCCAAATTCTTTTCAGTTCTGATACAGATCTATTTCCTTAAAACATAAATAAAACAAGACAGACGTGATTCAAATGTGTTATGTAGCTGTTATTTATCTCTCAACTAACTAAAGAACAATTCTAACATTATCAGACTTTCTGGGCCAACTATAAACAGTAAATAGTCTTATTACATTGATGTATATGTCCAACCAAGACATCAGGTCAGTGCATCCCTGATCTAAAGCCCACCATACGATTCCTATTACAGTGCATCCAAAAACTGATTCTCTAGAATCAGTTTTTCTTTGAACAACCTGTTGATAGAGATGGTTTCAATGGCACCAGTAGAAAATATAATTCAGAGAGAATATTAGTTGTGTTCACAAATCACCACGCTGCACCAAGAAAACAAATGACTAACACAGAGTCAAGATATTTTAAGTATTAGTGATCGCGTCTCTCTGGTGTAGCCCTGATTTGAACCTATTGCTCCACGCCTGAAGTCCAGCTCCTCCTGCCCTCACTGTGGACTCACTATGTCCCTTAACCAGATACAGGCTCCAGATGAAAGATCCAAAGAGCAGAAACTGCTCCAGTAACTCTGAGCAGAGAGGAAAAAGTCACTGGCAATGATACAACACATGTAATCCAATACAGACAACTAGACTTGTTATTACGCACAAATAAGCGCACAACTGGGCCATGTTTTTGGTTTGACAACTGTACTTTTGAAATGTCACTACTTTTAATGTTGTTTACATATTTTCCTCTGTTTTTCTCTAGCACGCATGTTTATTGTAATGGCATACAGAAAGAGCCTTGCCATTTTTATAGACTTAAAACATGCTATGATACTGGCATTTCTGCTTCCTTGTTCGTTTCTAAAGCCGTAACTTCCTGTAACAGGACATAAAGCAGGTTTCTATACTAATCTTACATATTTCTGTATTATGTTTATGTACTATCACAATCTCAAAGACAATTTTAGTGACATCTAAAAGGAAAATAGAAGGATTTGGGAACAAAAAGCCTGATTTCCCGGACTATATAGTACTGATGTAACCACTGATCACTTGTTATAGAAAAAGCATTGTTCTATTTCATGTCGAAAACAATGCAGAAAGTACAACTGTGCACAAGGAGCTCTGTAAACAGTCAGAAATAGTTTGTCCATTCCCATCAGGCCAAACAGGAAACCCAGCCAATTAGCTGTTTATGCTGAAGTCAGTCTCCAGAGGTCAAGGGTTGTTCTGGGAGCACTTTCCAGAAGATGTTTTTAAGTCAGAAGGCCTTGACATGAACTTTTCTGGCTCGGAAGTATTTTATTTGTTTATAGAAGTCAATAAAGGATTTTAAAAAATACTGTAATTGTTATGTTTTGGTGACCACGTTGTAAAAAAATATACACTTCAACAGAAAAGGTCAATGCTAGGACAAAATAAAAAAAGAAAATCTACTAACATTTGGCAAGTTGGCTGGCATTTAATTCTATCTTTAGAAAGCAGTATTTCCTGAACTGAAGTTTTGTAATGGTCACATTACAAAATGGTCACAGTAAATGCTCTAATTATTTTAATACTGAACTGATAACGCAACTGGCTTTTCACTGTGGTTTCTTCTTTGAGTTTGTTGTATACCTGATCAGACAGCAGACATACTTGTTATTTCTAGAGTGACATTTCTGTTGTTCTCTTTGTCATGACACTGTGTTAATTCACTCCAGACAGTATATGGCCTGTATCTGTGTATCCGTGTTAGCTACATTTAACGTCGCTCACTCACTTAACCCTTTCAGACCACAAAGAGCCTTTTTAAGATACTGCGTGGCTAATTAAATCCACCTCATCAATGGAAAAACCCAGGGCCACATGTCAGGCTCCAGGATCTCAGCGAGCCATTTCATCTAATTCATTTATATGTGCATCAAAAGAAAGGGTCATATGGGAGGAGCACAGACACTGTTAGAGGGGTTACACTCGGTCACTGGCGCGCACGAGACATGACGTCACTCACTTAGATAATAGCAACTGATTTAATATATAGCTCATATTAGTAAGAAGAAAAATAACAAATTTGCTGCTTTAACACAAAAAAAAATCTGTCAGCTGAGCAAAAGTATTGAAAAGTTTCCAGTGTGGCCTACCTGGACAAGGACGACTGAATGATTATCGTACTTAGCTTTGGTTAAAGTGGTTGATCAGCTGTCATAGTAAACCATGGTTTTCAAATGGTATATAATAATGGAATGATACAACATGGACTGTGAACATAATGCACTGTAAAGAGAACTTAATGACAGTGGCTGCTTGAGATATTAGATTAGATTTAGAGTTTATTTAATAAGGAGCGATGCAGTTTCATAAAACACAAGAATAAACAAGTCAGATATGATGATACAGATACAAATGTGGGCTGTGTTTGTGGGTCTTAACAGCAGAGGGGTAAGACTTGTTCCTGTCCTGACCACAGCAGCTCCTCCCTGATGCCACTTCACTTTGTTGGTTTACTCAATTTGCTTCCTAAAGCCACAGAGACTTTGAGAGCCCTGACAACATGTTACAAACCCCATTATCACTCATTTCTATTTGAAGCGCAAGTATGAACACCACCACTACAATATACAGTACCATGTCATATATGTGAACAGTGTCAAAACACTTTATTATACTTCCAGAATGCCCAAACAAGCAACATGTCATTTTTACTAAAATGTGGGAGTAGGTATTATTGAGCACTTGAGTAGGTATTGTGGAGTGGTCACTGTGGCTTCTGTGAAATATTGGTGAAAAACATCCCACAAATGTATAACATACAATTCAGAGACCGTTGGGAGACTTACCATCTGAAGGGCTAAAAGAGTTAGGTTTTATTTCTATTTTTAAAAATGTATATATTTTTATTTATATATACATATACATACACATACAGGTAGATAAACTTTCTTAATCCTGAAGCAAAGATTGTTAACTCCTCCCACAAGCATCAGCACACTTCATACATTCATTCATACATTCAATATAAAATCAAATACATAATTAAACAAACACACAGCTCCAATAAAAAAGTGCACTATGTATCTTTTTGGTTGAGTCACCTGTTTGTTTCTATGGATATTTTTTGCTCTGCTTGGAATGTTCCACAATATGACATTAAACAGCTCTACCTTACCTACATTCAGTTACAGGTGGTTTTATTGCCCGAAAATATCTAGAAAAACAGGCATTCTGATTGTGAACCTCTCCACAGATCTGAATTTAACCTGTTTTTCTTTCTCCATGATGATAGAAAGGTTTAATGTCATACTGCAAAAATGACAAAGCAATAACATCTCTACAAGCAGGTGGCGGGTCCTCTACCAGAAAAGTTACACAATTCACCTTTAACAAACTAAAAATGTGCCATGCATTTGTCATATTTTAAAAGCCCATATAAACTTTCCAGTGCTAATCCCTCCTTGACCAATGAGTGGATGAATGGCCGACAGCAGACACAGAGGCGCAGGTCCAGAGTCAAAACAAGCGGGGCACCCACTGTGTAAACATCATTTAACTCCGAATAGGCCTTTTACACATGAGGACCACACGGGAGGAGAAACACAAGCACCCTTGATGGAGATTGGTAACGTGCCACAAATCCACCAACTCCGAGGGCATAATGAGACTTAAAGAGGTTCTCCAAACGTCATTATTGAATTAAGTCGGGTTTAATTAGTGCTGGCTTACTAATGCACAAAGCTTTTAGAGAATACTAAGAGGTAATTAAATTAGCAACATAATTATCTTTTTTCCATTATCCTATTATGTTTACAATACAACCACATATGCTTTTTTGTTATAACTGTACAGGTCATATGAGTACACTGGAGTAGATTTAGCATTTAGTTTTGTTTTGTCATGGTTATGTCCTGGTTTGAGCAAGACTTGATTATAGCAAACTGGGGGATTACACAGACAACACTGGATTAATTAAGATTGCTAACAACATTGAAGGCTAACGATTTTCTGAGCTGGTACTTGTTGTAAAGTGTATTTCTTCATATTTTCATATTTTTTTTCCTTGCTCCACTGCTATTTACTTTCCCAGGGTTGCATTTCAAACACACTGGCAAATCATTGTGGAAAACTAAAGTGGACATGGCAACGTTTCCTTTTGTATACTCATAACACTGGAGTTAATGAGGTTAGACATTTTGGATTAACAAATATTGTGGTGTAACCAGAAAAAATGGATTTAACAGTTTCTTAATTTGTAGCGTGGCTGTTAGCAGGTTTTCCAAGATGGTTCAGCTCACCCATTTCAGTCAGGATTAATAGATCTGAAACCATTACATAGTGCATTACGTCAAAGACAAAAAACTATCCTGTCCACCACACTGAAAAAGAAAGGTCGCTGGATTCGCGTAAAAATATGGGAAGTGGTTACATGCAATAAAATTATGTTTAGGCTTCGAAACTTATTTAATCCTTTCTGCACATGGTTTTCTCAGAATATGAACATAAATGTTTCATGTTGAATATGCATATTTATCTTACGTTACCTGAAAATTTCCAAACCATTTTTTCAATGTACAGAACACATTGGTAGAAATAATAACGTCAGTATTATAATGTAATTAAGATCAATTGGCCAGTAATAAGACAATGTGCGAAAGTGTAAATCAAATCAAAACTGAAAATCAAATAGATCCAACATCAGGAACCATCTCAAAATATCTGGTAGTATATTTAAACAATAGCAGCTGGATTTTTAAAACACATGACTGAACAAAAAAGCCATTTCCCCAATAAGAAATCAATATGTCACTTGTGCAACATTACTGATAAAACAAGTCTTTTGTGAGGAAGGGCATCCCGTGTAATTCCACACTGCACCCAAGAATAAGGGTTTACTGCAGCATTCCCAAAGAGAAATGAAGTGAATTACTGTATTTGGCTTACTCATCTCCTTCTATTGGACCTATCATTTTATGGGATGGACACATTTTTGATCTCCATGGAGATGTTGTTTTGTCTGTAAAATTCCTCAAAATAGCAAAAAACTTTGAAATCTCCATAGAGACAAGCAGCAGACTCCAGGGTGTTTTGGCAAGTAATTAAATGAATGAAAGACAGATAAATTTACACCATACTGTGGAAAAGTCCAGGCAAAGAAGCAATAACATTTTCATGAGGTTTGCTTAATGAGTGCACCCAGGGGTTTAATATGAATTTCTTGGAGCCACATCACAATTTGAATTTTATCACAATTCATAAAAACATGGAATATAGGGATGCACCAATCCAACTTTTCAGTTCCAAAACCAGTTTTGATACTATGGCTTTAAGTATCAGGCAATATCTGATGACAGTCGATATCAATACAGAGACTGATTTTTTTTTTTTTTTGTTACAAAATTGATCCATGTTATGCAACTGTTAAGTATCCTGCAAGTAACTACTGAACAGCTTTGTATGATTTAAATTTCAAAATCATGAAAGATTCTGGGGCTCAGTCAGTAAAGACTCCAACCAGAAAACTGGCTGAATCTGTGTCCAAGTAATTTCCCTTGTGAATCTATAAAGTCTAAATGAACTGATATTATGGAACTGATATCCAATACAGCACATTTTCTTGGATTGTGCCCATGTTCAATACCAATATTGGTATTGGTGCATCCCTAGCATCTTGGGTTGAAGGAGTAACTGAAATCATCAGCTTCTTCAGAAGGTTCACACTAGGACTGCTTGATTATGGAAAAAAAGAGTGGAATTTATTCACTGTTTTATCATGTGAGTAGCATAAGGGCACCTGACAGGGATCGTACGGTGAAGTTGTGCGTGTGCGCGTACATGAGCAACATTGGGCCCACCTCCTCTAACCGGGCCGAAGTCCGAAGTGCCATGCCTGGGCACGGTTCAATGGCGCTCACACTGGGCAAATGTACTGTGCTTTAGGGGCAATCCGTGCTTGGGCACGGTTCTAAAGTCCTAGTGAGAGTGCACCCTAAAACTTTCAACTTGATTACATGAGTTTGGAGATCGGTTGACACACAAATCGAAATCGTGATCAAAATTCAATTAATTGTTCACACAATGCACTTGTCACTCAGTGCATTGCTGAGGCTCACATATGCAAGAGTGGATGGGAGCATTCAAGAGTATGGTAAATTTGTGAATCATGACTTTACCAACTATGTCTCTCGGCTGGCCTGGGAACGCCTCGGGGTCCGTCCGGAGGAGCTGGAGGAAGTGGCTGGGGAGAAGGAAGCTTGGGAGCCCCTGCTTAGACTGCTGCCCCCGCAACCCAGCCCCGGATAAGCGGAAGAAGATGGATGGATGGATGGATGGACTTTACCAAAATAGCATATCGTTGGATATAGAAGGAGATCACAACTCGGTTTTGAAATCATATTTATTTTAACCATATTGCCCAGCCCTAAATGCATCTAATACAATATAATATAATATGTGGAATAGTTTTAAAATAGTTTTGGTGAACCATTCGGGAGCTTTTGTCATACCAGGTTTTTGTATCACATCCCAACTAAACAGAAGAGTGTTGTTATTTAGAGAGAAGATGACATGTTTACTGTTTAATTCAGTCTGAGGTTTGGCCAGACCGAGCAGGACTTTTGAGTGTTTATACTTTGGGGAAAAGTAAATTATCTTTATCTTCAGTAAAAACGACATGTTTTTGGCCTGTTTCCTTTAAAGCTTCAGGATGTATTATTCTGCTAAATAAAATAACAGCAAATTGGCTACTGTATCATAAAATACATTATTATTTTGCCTATGAGTTATGGCACCAGCACAGAATTAGAAGTGAAGTTACAAATTTTCAAGACTATTTGCCCATTAGATACTGATATATTGTATATTTATGTAAATTTGGCACCCATAATTGGATTCAAATAGCATCACTGCTGTACACATTCTGAGAAAGTCTACTCAATCTTAAAGGTGCACTATGTAACTTTTTGATTGGGGGTCCGTCATGTGCTTGTTTCTATATGTAATTGATGATATGTAATTGCTCTGCCTGAAATGTTCCACAGTATGACAGTGATTCAATTACAGGTGGTTTTATAGCTCAAAAATACCTAGAAACACAGGCATTCTGACTGTGAGCGGGATTTCCTCTCTTTTCTCCTCTCCTCAGATCTGACCTGTTGAAGTTGCTGAACTTGTTCTGCTTTGGTCTCCATGAAGATAGAAAACTGTAAAAAATTTCAGACAAAGCAATAACATCTCCACAAGAAAAAGTTATACAAAGCACTTTAAGGAATGTTAGAAGCGAATTTCTTACATTTTTCATAGTCACAGGTGTCGAGAGTAAAACCTCCATTAATTCATGCATGCTTTTGTCTTTAGAGGACACTTTTCTGGAGACAAGAGATGAAAGAAACCTGAACATTTGTGAACATGTGGTAGCTGCATCTTCTTTGTTACATCAAGTACTCCATGAGAGCTCTATAGACCAAAATACAAGGGCCCTAAACCAGAAATACTTAACCCTTTCATACAGTGCAAACATGGAAACTATGCTATCCTGGTCGAGCTCCCCATGTGCCTCATGCTTGCTCTGAAAATCTGTGCTGGTTCACACAAATGAATGCAAGAGAGAGACTAAATGCCCTGGAGGACAACAGGCACTTCACGTCAAAATCTGAAAGCTGCCATTGTCCCATGTTCCGCTAAAGGGCTTGTAGCTAGCAAGAGGGAACACCAACAAACTATACTAGCTCTTTTACGCACTGTCTGGACAGGGGAGCATCTGTGAAATTACATGAAAAACATTGAATCAGTTTCCAAATATTATTGAGTGTGAGAAGATGCCACATTAAAGAAAAGATCAAATAGTTGATGTTCAAGTATAAATGGCAAAAAAACATGAAAGAAAAGATTTATGGCTTATAGGGAAATACACTATCCATAATGCCAGAATGTGATATGCACAGCCACTTATTACAGAGTGCCGGGCATTGTGCTTGGGTTACCAGACTGGCTTTGCGGTTTGTGGTTCTGTGTGTGCGACCTATCACATTTATTTATACTGAAAGTGCGTATTTGCATGTGAGAGTGGGTGCACGCATAAGAGGTCCAAAAAGCTACTGCATGGTCTAAAATTAAAATACAGGTTTTTAAAATGTCTCTAATTACAGAGGGGGAGGACTGAAAACTATTTAAAGTGAGTTGTGGTCATGCACGCCCAGCCCATGTGTGAGGGTAAAAGAGATGCTGTCCGCAAAATAAGGCTATTGCACAGATACTGGAATACGGCAGGCAGAAAAGGTCATAAAGAATACCATTTGTAACCATTTGAATACCATTTGTAAACAACCGACGTTGAAGATTCTTCTAAATGTGTTTTGTCTATAAATTATAACACAGTTAAGCCAATGCTGTTCTGAGGGAAAGTTTAATATGCAACAGTTCTGACCATAAATACAAATGTAATGTCTGCAACTAAGACTGCATTATTCTTGCTAAAACTGCAATGGAGAATAAAAGGTCCTGAGTATAGATTTGAATACACACTCCCTGCAATTAAAGACATGTTGGAATTAATGGAATCAAATATCAAAGCAAATATAGAAACTGTGGGTAAATTTATTCAATATTTATTCAATATTTAGTCTGAATTAAACAAACACACACATTAGCTATGAAGCAAACTCACAATGTTTTTAAATTTGATGAGGCAACTTAGTATTTTGCCCTTCACAAGTGATTAGTGGTATGCATGTCCCAAACTGTCTCATTGTTTTGTGCTTTCATAACTGCCCACTGTTTCTGTTCATGGGCAAAGGATGCTGGGAAAAACAGGCTGCTTTACAAAAGGGTCAGATAAAATGTTTCTGCCCTAGATATTCTCCTGGTGCCTTTGGACGTAACTGGGTAAAGATGGGTTTGGATGCTCATGTGTGTTGCCTGGAAATGAAGAAAAATTAAATCATTTTGCTTTTAGGTTAAAAAAAACAGTTTTGCAAAGACAAAGTAGTTACACATTAAATAGAACATTCAAGATCCTTATTCATTACTAATTCAGTCTATTCTCAGTGGTTAGCCAAGAGCAGCCAAGGCAGCCCTGGGGACGACTGATGGAAGTGAAGTGGCCATTTTAGTCGAAAAGTAACATGTTCTGACTATGCATTCAATAAAATGGACAAAGTTCATACAATGCAACTTTCCAATTAGCCCTTTCATTTAGCTACTGCTGCTGCGCACACATAACAGCTACAGCTTTTAGTTTCAATCAACACAGTTTATTAAATGCATATTGCAGATCTTCACATCTGTTCCTGTTGCTTTGAACCATCTCATATTCAGAGCCAGAGGAACGGCAGAAAATATGATTGGGGCTGACTGTTAATACTTTGTGGTCATATGTTACAGTAAGCACATAATAAATGTTACTGAACAGTGTGAGGGAGAAGCTTAGGGTAAGACGCTGCTGGTGATAGATTCAACTGATATTTGTGGGATCAAATCATAATAACATTTAGAGTTAGATTTTCCAAATGCTCACAAACATTTAAAACCCGATGTATTATTCAATCTCCACACTCACCGCTATTGTGGATCGAGTTCTACTGAAGCGTTGGGTCCGAACCACAGCTACAGATGGGCTACAGCTCCTCCAACCACCTCCAATCACTTACACACCACATTCATCTTTAGGCAAGCTGAAGCTGGCTGAGCTTTTGTTACCTTACACAGCAAGATGAATGAAAGATGAATTTGTGACTTCACAAATTCTAGAGAATCCATCTTGTCTGGCTTGTGCTCTTGTGATTTGGCCTGAGCACCAATCACAGGGCAGCAGTGCAGCCTGGGATGGAACCAAAGGCAAAGCACCCAAATGAACCAAAACAAACCCATGTATTTTGGCCTTTTTAGCAGGAATATGGACTTTTTTGGGAAAGGATCTGAGAAATTTCTCTCAACTGGATTTAAGAAAAGTTTCTCTGCTTGTTTCACTGTTGTGCCACTTCACCCTAAAATATTTGTTGTAAAGTTTTGCATTTTCACAGTCACTGATGAATTACTCCAGACTATGTAAAGACCAAAGCAGCAAAATTATTCTAACTAAAATACTGTACAAGTGCAATAAAATGCTGTAGCCACACACTACTACCACATACAACTACTATTTCTGAAACAAGTGAATGGGGATTTAAGAATAACTGGTTATAACTAAACAAAGTTAAACATATGAATTTACAGGACTCTTGTGAAAACATTATCTCTGTATTGCAGCCCCAGTGCTGTTGACCCGGACAGGAACCTGAGGGGCAGCTGTGGTCAGCTCTGAGGAAGGGGGAAGTTCTGGCAAAGGAAACTCAAAGTCAGACATTTCTGGAAAAAGATAAGACAAAGCAGAGCAAAAGAAAAAAAACTATAATAATAATACAAATCCTCTGGAGGGAATGATATTACAAAGACAACACAGATATCCTTCTTTACCCCAAACTGTACTAACTCTCAATCAACAAACATAATGAGGTGATAAGTGATATGTGCTTTCAAGACCTGTTATTGAACAGAGATGCTCCACTCTGATCCAGTTTCTCTGACCTTTACCAAAACCCCAGACTTGTGTGGCATGGGCAGGTGCTGCAGCTGAGTAGAAAGCTCCCAGATCATATGTCATGCTTTTGTTTGCTTTTTTGATTTATTGCTGAACGCTGCCCCGCCTAACCTAACATGTGTGGGGGAGAGGCAGCTACAGCCCCTCTCTACTTCTCTCAACACCTAGACTCGCATAAATAAACTCTGTCTCACTGGAATCACCCCCTGATAAGATTCTGGATGTTTCATTGAAAGTCATTCCCGTACCAAACGTAAACCACGGAGACATCTGGCTGCTCTTTGGCCTATCCCCACTCGCAACACATCTGACAACCACCATGTGACTCAAAAGATAAGATTGTCGATTAAAGACTCATTGATCACTGGATAGTTCTGGGGAAGTGATTTGGCCATGACAGAAATGAGATAGCAAGTTAGCAACCCATCAAATTAAAAACAGATTTTTGGTAGTGGTTAAAATGAATAAGTTGGTTCTGGTAAGAAAAACAAGGCAAATGTTGATTATCTTCAGAGAGGTTCGGTTTCCTGCCAACACCATTATACACGCAGTATCAAGATGAGAGCAGCAATAAACTGGGAATGATAAACTATAACTGACAAATATTTGAGTTATAATAGTTTTAGGAATGACAAAAACAAAGAATTACAATGAGACAGTGGTATATTATTCATAATAATTTGTACTGTGTAACTTTTCTGCAACCTTCTTGTCTCCACAGAAATATTATTGTTTTGTGTGAAATATTCTACACTATGGCATTAAATGGATCTATCCTGCATTTTTTTTTAGTTTTATTACAACAACAAAAACTACCTTCAAAAACATGTATTTTTGTGTGAGTGGAGTCGACTCTCCACAGATCTGACCTGCTACCTGGTCTGGTAGTCTGTTGGTCTGTATAGGCTAGATAAGTTTAATGCCATATGGTGAAACATTCTAGGCAAAGCAGAAAGTAAAGCACTAACTATTTAATTCTACCAACACAACTTCTAAGACTAACACCACTACAGGGCTGGCACACAGGCGACTGTGTTATTTACAACCATCGTCTTTCAGACCACATCCCTGGCATTTCTGGCTCAAGTACAACAACGCTTGAAGCAAATGTCCAGTCCTCACTGCAGCTGTTTCTGACAAAGGTTCACCAGCCAAGGACAGGGCAGGAGCCGTCTTAAACGCAGTCAATGGCACTTCCCAAGCCAAACATAAGTCACTACTGACAACACATACTCGGAAGGATCTGTAGGTTACAAGCCTATACATTCTGTTCAATCCACTGACCAAAGAGGGAATCTGCAACAGGTGGACTAGTGACACTAAATATATCTGAAGGGTGAATATCGCTTGTCTTAAAGGCACACTATATAACTTTATTATATTATATTATTCAGCTGGAGGCTGTCATCTATTTGTTTCTATGAATATGTCATTGTCCTGCAATTAAACAGGTCTGCTTTACATTTATTCAATTACATGTGGTTTTGCTTCAAAATACAAAAAAAAAAACAGACATTCTGACTGTGAGTGGGGTTGCCTCTCCATAGATCTGACTTGTAACTTGGCTTGGTTTGGTCTCTAAGAAGATAGAAAAGGTTTAATACCATCCTATAACACATTTCACACAGAGTAATAACATCTACACGGGGAAAAGCAGGTGGCGGACCCTCCACCAGAAAAGTTACAAAATGCACCTTTAAAGGTCAACAAAATGAAAATATAAATTTACCTCATGAATTTTTATATTTAAAATAATAAATTATATAATGTATGAGTTTGAGACAACTTACAAGGTTATGCTGAAACTATATGCTATATAACCGTATGGCTTTAGTAAATTCTGTTTCCATGCCATGTATTGTAACACAGTAATTGGCAATATATCGAGGAGACTTTGGGGTTAGAGCACTAATTGTAAGGAATTGTCCCAGTCGTCATAAAGTTTGTATTTCCTGACGTTTTCCCAGGATTTGAATGCTGCGCTGCTGTGCTCCTCCTCTCCCCACTGTTGTAGATGTGGGGAGTTTTCCGTCTCTGGGGGCACATCTCTCTGAAGCGCCTGCCAAGCGTCTCCTCTACCTCCTCCATCCATCCTCGTTCACTCTCTTTGTTCCCTAACCACTTCTCCTACCTCCTCTGCTGACTTCTTTAAGTATTTCCTTCATTAAAATCCCACTTTTTTTCCTAACTTTCACACTCTTATCGGTTGCTCCCTTCCCTTCCTCTTCCTCTCTGTGATTCAGCTCTGTGGGCTGTGCATAATTAGCCCTAAACACAAGGCTGTGCGCAGGCTCACATCTGGAAAGAGTTTGGACATGGCAGTTTCCAACCAAGACGACTAAATATTTAGGTTGAGAGTTACTGCGTTGTGGATGAACTCATGATAGAAGGAGGTAGAAAGGGGAGCAAAAAAGGAGATAAAGAAATTCACACTAGACAATAGCACTGTAGGTCTGTGGTTTTCAAATATGTTTAAATCAATTTTCTATTTAAATTTTAAAATCAGAGCCACAATGAGTTTTGCATACATTCACAGGACCTCACTAGGAGCTGGTTTAGTCCTGATTAGAACCTGATTTTGTTCTGGTTTAGGCCTGGTTGTGAGCTTTTTCATCCTGGATTTGAGTGATCACCTGGCTCAGAGCAGCCCTGATTTTGATTTTGCATTTTGTAAAAGTGTAGACCTTTTTTGGTCTGGTTCTCATTTGGTATTGGATTTTTTCAGCATTTTGTAATTACATGTACAAGGTTGGATGGAACATGAGGTGGCGCTTGATGTGAAAAAGTCAAAAACTGAAATCGATTCCACAGACAACACAATGTCCAACTGATGACCAAGTTGCACATTCACTTTACATAATCCAAGCGCCAATCGAAGTGCCAAAAAGGTGAGACTATAGGAGCAACTGGTTGCTTCTTTATGGCTGGCAGGAACAACAAACAGGCTAACTAATAGTTTTAATAAACAAAACCTTGTCGGGATTTCCCATGAGGCTAAGGGGCCTCAGCTGGAATGTTCACAGGGGCCAGCTGTTGTGCATTACACTGAGCAGCCGTCCGGAAGCCTGCGCCGATGTCTTGCACGGACCCCAGTGTTCAGTAATACACAGAGGAGGATACCAGAGGCAGCTATGAGCACAGATCCAGTACTAGGGCCGGTCCCAGGTGTGGACCACCACTGGACGGTGTGGGATGGTGTGTGCAGCCTGACTTGGGAATGTCAGGAATAACAGGAATATCAGTGCTGCTTCCCACATTCCACATCTGGAGCTAATGCAGAGAGCTACAACAAAAGCACTGCATGGGGAAACTTTGTGGGGAAACTAAAGAAACTAGGTAAAGAAAATGGCGGACATCAGAGCATGATCCGAAGTTTTTTGTTTTTTTTGTTCAGTCCATGTGGATGTTCTCCTGTGCCTCCAAAACAATGTGTTTGCCAGATGTGTATATTGATGTTATTATGAAAGACACATAAGGCTCTACAAATGATATGCAGGCTGGCTCTCCGGGGCACAAATCTCCCCATTTTACCTCAGTTGCCTGATTTGTAAGGAGGTTTTGTGAAGGCCAACATGTTTTGAAAATGTACCGTTTTGTTGTACTCCCACTGAAAGTCAAAGCATCAACTATGTGACATTGTGTGGGAACTGGCTAAAGTCAGAGCAGCTGCAAACCAAAGTGATGACAAAATTAAATTCCAATGAGAAAACACCACCCAGAAAAATGTGTCACTGAAAGATAGTTAGTTTATTTATTACAGCCACTAATGTGTTTTGGCTAGTGACGGTGTCTAAATCACTATTAATAAAGTAGTTAGTCTGCAGTATGAATCTAGTCATAGAGGATCACAGTACTATCTGTCAGTCCCAAACAGGAAGGGCATCCGGTGTAAAAATGACAGCACATGATTTACAGTGGAAACTCAAGGCAAATAAATTGGCAGTTGTAGAAACACATGGAGGAGTATTTTTTTTTTTTTTTTGACAGAAGAAAGTCAAGGACAAAGGGCTTGAGAGCAAAAATATTTTTTCTATTTTTACAAGCTTGGGGTGTCAGCTGGGCACAGAGAGAGGAGCAATGGTGGGACAAGCAGTGAGTGAAATTTAAAGTGACAGAGTTGTGTCAAAGAGGCAGAACCAAAATGACAACTACAGTGGGCTGCCCTCACAATGATCTCTCCCAGTGTAGTACAAAGACTGAGGAGACACACACAGCTCTGGTTCAGTCAAAACTAGATCAAGATGTAAACTTCTGACCCCACAAGTCAGATTACTGCGAATGTGAGGTCACAGATATGCAGCAGGGATGACACTGAAGGCCGGTGCAGCGTTCCAAAGCCACCTCTGTTGCACACAAACCAGATATTACTTAGAAAGAGAAGCAAACAAACAAAGACAAATGCATTGTTTGTCAATAAATAAAATCTGTTTACCATGGCAACCAAACCATGTTTAGTAAATCTTTTTAAACAAAAGGTAACTGTGATTAATCACCACATTTTTGGAAGGTTTCAGGAGTAGGCTATCTAAATAAATTACTACAGAAACTAAAGAAGAATCAAAAACATTTCTGATTAACAGAAAACGTTCACTTCAACTTACAGAGTGACGGTCTTGTTAGGCAGCAGAGTGGGATCCGGAGGCTCAGTTAGCTCCTCTTTGCTGCAGCTCACTCTTCTCCCCAGCGCCTGGACGCCGTGGCCTTTGGAGCGCTCGTCCGTGCAGCTGCAGCCTCCAGTGGAGGCGATGGGCCCGGGACAAACGTACTGTGAGCGGCCAAGCTCCAGAGACAGGGCGAAGAGGAGCAGCATCAGCACCAGGCGCCCGGGGATGCCACACATTGTCCTTGAGCTGGATGACACCTCAGCTGCACCCCCTCCTCCGGTCATCATCCCATATCTCCAGACTCAAACTCTGAGCGCTACTCACACAGCACAGTTATGTTGCAACAGCCACACGGCCCTCTACAAACGGATAATCCAAAAGTGTAGAAGTTTTATGAACTCACGTCCAGGTTACGCACGGAAACTTTTTATTTTGCTGAAAGTGATCCCACGACACACACGTCCCCATCCAATGTCCCCTGGAGTGAACAAAACGTCTGACAGTCGCGTCGCAAACTCTTCAAGGCCCGTTTTTCACTCCCTTCTAAACACAAACTCTCGAAATACTATCACACGAGAAGTCAAAAACAGAAAACAAAATTTTCTCTCACTGTCCAAAGATTTGTGCTCGAAAAGAAGCGGATTTCTTTGCCTCTGTCCCGGTCACACCGCTATTCACTCAAGAAACTACAGCCCAAGTGCGCCCATTCCGTTGGAGGGTGCGCGTATGGTCCCCGGGTCCTAGCGCATCCATGTCAGGGAAAGACGTCACGTGACCGGCGCCAAGCCCACCTCTGTCGCTTCAGTGCCCCTGCCTAACTGTTGATATGAAAGGCTCAATTGTGAGAGGTTCCGGCACTTGTTTAAAAGAACAGTTTAAATTTGTTTGTTTTTTCATTCGTGCACATTTTCATTAAAAAAACAGGTCGATAAATGATCCCCTGAAGGGTTAGAGACCGAGCACGTAAACTGACTATATGAGGTTCGACATAAATTAATCACAACCTAATCGTTTACAAGAATGACATTATTGCTTGCTTGATTTGTTGAGGGAACTTTACATTTCTATAATTACATAAATTATTAATTCCCTTAACTTCAAATCCAGCCGCAGATCTTAATTTATGGACATAGCCAAGCCATAAGTTTGAGTCTCCAGAGCCACACGTCTCAAAATACTGTAGCTATATAAACTTCCTATACAGTCTTTGCTTTCATTGATTTGCCAACCACCAGTTCGTGGTTGGAACATTCACTGCCCAGATCTAAGTTTGAAATAGTTTTGATATTTGAGCAGAGGAAATGGAGAGCAGCGGGAAAAAAGTGTCATAATATTAAAAGGTGAATGAAAAATGTTCTTGAAAAGGGGCTGAGACTATTGGGTTTGACATGCACTCATAGTCATACTTAATGTGGGGGTACCTCAGACGTAGCAGTAATATAATGGTGCTTTGTGCTGGATTGTTATTCCTGTACATGATACTGCGCTCTGGAGCCAGTGTGATTATTGAAAGAAAGCACAAGGAGTGGAAGGACGCCCGCTCCGGCAATGAAACGCGGAGCTGTTTATCCAAGCTGTTAAATAAAGCTTTAAGTACAACACCCCCTCAGTCTAGCGGGCCTAAATCATTTTCATCTGGAGAGCGCAGTTTCCATTTGAAATGTCACGTCCCAAACAACCCATTACATCAAATTGTACTTAATCACATCCAGACAAACTTTAATGCTCTTCCAACATTTTCTTGGTGCTCCCTACAGCCCTGTGCAGCTCCCTAAAGCCAAGCAACAGTTTCTCCAGCTCTCCCTTAAATCCACATCTGCTCTCCATTCAGGTAGGATACAGGAAAGAAATGAGGTAGGCTACAGCTGAGATTTGAGACTGATGATAAATGTCTGCGGATACAGTGGGGAAGTAACAGTACCGGAGTTTATAGAAGATGCGCGTAAAAATGCACATTAGAGAGTTGAAACGTAGTGTATACAGTGCAATGCTAGTGGTAAGAAAAATATTAAGTACTTACAGGAAGCGACAGAACAAACTGGATAAAGTGCGCCATCTAGCGTGACACCAGAACACCACACTCTGAAAACCATAAGGACGTGGAAATGTAAATGTTTTTATTCTACATATCTATGGAAAAATCTTGAATATTAATAATACAGCAACACATTCTTTTTCTTAGATTTTAACTTCAGATTTGGTCGAGGACGATCTCTGTGGATTTGCTGCCCTCTATTGGCAGTATCTAAGGCCTACACGTTTGAAGACTCCGTGACTTGCTGAGTGACATCAATAGAGGTGTGCACTCACGAGTTTTTATCTTTATGTACTCGCCAGAATGAAACACAAATGTGTGTTTGGAAAGGTCCTTTTAAATGGGCTGTAGGCCTAGGCCTGGAAAGAACAACTGCAACACTTACCTGTAGCTGTTAAAATAGCTTTTCTTGAAGCATTTTCCCATAATGGTTTCAGCCCGTTTCCACGTGATGCCATCTGACATTTACAAGTGGAGCCACGGCACAGCTGCTCCCAATTAGGCGACAATAACATTACAGTCAGTGTCCAATCACACTAATGGGCCACACCTGTGTGTTTTAGTCCTATGGGCGGGTGGAGAAATGAATAGGATCAAAACCACCATATACAATATGCACCATATACAATATGCACCATGAGCAATATTCACCATGAACAATATGTACCATATACACCATGAGCAATATGCACCATATGCATCATGAGCAATATGTACTATGAGCAATATGCACAGTAGACAATATGCACAATAATAAAAATGCACCATACCACAACACAACTTTAGATCATTTATTAAGTGCCACATTAAATGTGAACAAGATCATCTCAGGGTACTACTGCAAACTGGACATGTGTATTGTAACTTCACATGAAATGTCCTGTTATGCATGGTCTATACAAAATAACATTTTCATAAGCAAACAAATTATTTGTCAAGTGAACATGTTATAAGTCCCTCATAAACATAAGTCTGTATTTTTTTATATATATATTTCTAACCACAACATGTATTGTCCATATGAAGTCTATTTTATTTTAGCCTGTTCAGGCAAAGGATAAACCATCCATGTGTTCACTTGGACCCAGATCATTCACGCGTCATGCAGCTGTTAAGAAGGCATGCAGAGGCTCTGACACCTCTGCATGTAAAAGCATGTATCTCCACACAGCCACCACCCCACACAACACTGCTCTGATGGCATGCAATAGATAAGGTTTGGTCCCATTTAATTAACCCAGAATACCATCTAATTAATCAGAGCCTCAAACTGTTAGGCACCAGTCCAGACAAGTTTGTTCAAGGTTTTGGCATCTTCAAAATTCAGTAAATAAAGGGCATTTTGCATCTATAAAGAGAGTTTTATAAACCGTATAGACTGGGCCATATACTATTGATAGTAAGCAAGAAAAGTAATCATAATACAATACAGCAAAAAAGTGATCAAGATAGAAACTCCACTGGCATGTCATTGATAGTCCACCCTTCTGTCCATAGGTCCTTAGTTCTGTTAGGGCTGAACGCTGTTGTGTCCTTTAGGCCAGGTAAAAGAGCTCAATAATGAGGAGATAGGCCAGGCCCATGGTACCGCTCATTGGCATGCTTCTCACAGTACATCACATCCTTAACCCAGAAGTGCCCTCTCATTCGCAGGTTCAGCCCACAGTCTGAGCATGTGTAGCACTCGGGGTGGCGATAACGGTCATCCATGATGCGCACAGCCTGTGTCCTGTGAGGATACACCAGAGAAATTAATACAGTTTTACAGCACTTTTCTATTTCTGGACCACACTCACACATTTATACTGCAATGTATGTAAGACACAGACAAGTTGGGTAAAGTGACACTGACAGAATAAAATCTCAGTAGCAGCAAAAGGCAACCCTTGGGTTAGTGGGCAAACATCTACCGAGTAGGTTACTGCCACTAGGCAAGCAAAATGGGAGGGACAACATTATATAAGTGAAATAAGATGCAACCCTCAAGCAGCAAAATGTCATTATAACTACAGCACTGAATGATGCCTACTACTTACGTAATACTAGTGCCACACTTCTCACAGGTGTGGTGTTTAATGCCCCCCACCACAGAGCTGCTTTTGGGCGGGTTGGGAGAGAGTTTTCCTGGGAACCTCAGCGCTGCCTCTGAAAAAAAAGCACAGAACTGTTGAAAAGGCTTCAGACAGGAACAGTACTCTGCTGTCCCGCTTCCCACTGGTAATGAGGAATGTCTCCGATTCATTTTCACTCGGTGATCAATTGTGTCATGAAGGAACGCTTGTCTTATCTTGATTTATTTGTTCTAAAACCAATCAAAGTGATAGACAAAATAGGCAGGGGAGTGGATATGGGTTTTATGCAACACGATTAATGAGGAACTGCGCAATACATTCATGACATTTCTATTATTGTCATCATAGCATTGCTATCATAGCAGTGTTTCTCAAACTGTGGTACATGTGCCATTGGTGGTATGCAGGACCTTCTGGACTTTACCATTTTTCTCTTAATAAAACAAATACTCAATATTTTTGGGTTAATAATTATTTAGAACTACCTTGTTATCCATGGTTTAGTCTCATTTTACACTATATTTTGCCTTCACTAACACCTGATCATTATGTTTAAAAATAGACAAAAAGCAGACAAAAAGCAGACAAAAAGCCAAACTAAAGCCAACCTTTCTCATCAGCTTCAAGCACTTCTTGCAGCATTTTGAAGGTGTTGGATTGTCGTGGATTAGTGCGAGACTCCTTGTTCTCTTGGATCATTTTGTACACCTCTGAGTCTTTATCAAACCTCTGCATGGCAAAGTCAGAGCCGGAACTATATTTAAACAAAAGAACAAAATACAAACATGTCACAGGAAGGACTGTAATTGCATCAGGATTAAATGGTGATTACATTAGGAAGGTTTAAAAGGAACGTGTGTGTTTAATTTAAGTACAATCACGAAGGAAGGGTCAACGTGCATGTCTCAGACTGTGTACTCAGCTACAGCTACAGGAGGGTCACTGTCCAGTCACTGCTATTCTACACTCATGTTTTATGGATTATGAAATCACCAAATATACATTATGAGACATTTGTCACTGTGAAATACGGGTGTGAGATGTGGGATACAATCTGTGGACTGTCACTGATAAATGTGTTTTTATTCACTACAAATGGCAAATAAACTAACCTACAATGGCAGGGAGGGAAGTTGAACAAAGCTTTATAGAGAGTATAAGGTAACTGTTTGCAAAATATGCACAGTTGGACATTTGAAATCTCAACAGTTATTGTTATTGAGATCTGAGCATATTTTAGTCATGCTTTAATTAGCTCCACAGCTTTAGACTTGATTTGGTGTTAGTGGGTTTTGGTGTTTTAGTGGGGTTTTGGTAGGGTTTTGGTGGGGTCCTGGCCTGTTTCAGTCCTGGGTCAGTTCTGATTCAGTCCTTGTTTAGGCCTTGCTTTTTGCTTACTCTACTAAATTTGTATGTTACTTAAGCACCACTGACATGCAGTAGGTTACATCACAATAACATCAAGAGCTTTATGAAGGAAGGTTTGTGTCAAAGGCAAAGTAAACACAAGTCCACAGAGCTGTCTTTGAATGCAACATATACGTAATTTGCACATTTACAAACTAGTAAAAGTAGTGCAATGACAAACTCTCTCTCATGTGGTGGGAAGTAGTTACATTTTACAGCATAGCTAAACCTCATGTGTGGTTATGGAGCAGTGTAGGCACAGTGTGAATAGATACAAGTGTTCTCGTGTCAGTGAGTGTGTCTGGAGGCAGCTGCTGAGTGTTTGCCATCAGTACAAACTGGTCTGTCAGGTAACAACAGCCTCAACCACACCTGAGCCAAAAGGAAAAATATAAAGCATCTCAAATTAAACCGAGTGTCCCACTTGTCGTCAGAATTTCAACAAAGAATGGCAAAAATATTTCTCTTAAGGCCCGCACCTGTGCTGTGAAGAGCTCTATGGAGATGGATGGTTAGGTTTGGGGCCCAGGTCTTAGTAAACAGGTGATAATTATAGTTTACTAAAACAGAAGGGAACCTTTTCATGGTGATTGTATTTCTGAAGTGCTGGAGAACATAGGGCAGTTTTGACTTGACTTGTGACTTTCCCAGACCCAGGCAGGGCTTCTGGTTTAATATACATAAGATGCCAAAATAAGGGATAAATCACTCAGACAGATGATGACCCATGATGATCTCACGAAAGCAGATGTAGAATTAATCTGTTTTTTGTTTTCTTCTGCAAAAATCCAGAGGTTGGACATATTGATGAATACTTTCTGATTAAGAATAGCAAAATGGACAAAGAAAACCAAAACATGTACAGTAACTTCAGCCTATGTCGTTTTTCTTCTTTTTACCAATGGACATGGCTTAAATTGAAATCAGATTTGGAAGCGCTCCCTCCACCCTGAGCAATCACTTTTCATTTTGTTCAACTTCTCTCTCTGACATGCAATCTCCAAACAAATGGAGAGTGTAGATCAACTGACAGGAAAACAAATATATGTTAGGGTCAGCGGAAAACCAATAAGTTTGCAATGGAGGCATTTAAAGAAGTAGCTGTAAATCTGATATTGACTTGTTCTCTGGAAAATTAAGCTTTTAAATATTTTTGCATTAACGTCAGCATCTGAGAAACAACTTAGTGGTTTCTGTGTCCAGACTGAAAAGTACAAAAGCAATGATAAAGTGATAGTGGAGACTCTTGAAGGAGCCAAAACATTTTCACATCACAAGGCTAAATTCCAACCACATTTCTCAAAGCAATAACTATCTATACAGCACAGTCACACTCAGTCCTGTACATCCTGGCCATACAAATCCAGCCATACTCACCTCAGAGAAAGAGAAAACTAGATCTGCAGTTTCATGCAGCTGTCCCAAACACTAAAGTGCTCCGTGCGTGTAAGAGGCAAATATTAGCATGCACAGATGGAGAACACACACCTCTCTCTATCTACAGCGGACCAGACAGAAAAACAATAGCCCGACTGAAAGGTGTGCCCATGGGTGTGCTTTGATTGGCTGGTCAGTGCATAGGGGCGGGCACATGGGTGGTTCTGAGTCTCTGATTGGATGAATGAAAGCAAGAAGAAGCTTTGTGTGCAGGCTAGGGTCTCTGGACTGGGGGCCAATTAGGGGGAAAAGTGAAATCTGACTTTTAGGCGAAATATGGTGTTTGGATTTCACTATAGCTGGCGACATGTCATATCACAGGCCTCACATTCCCAAAGTTAAACTGGGGCCAAAGTCAACCATCCTGCCATGTGAAAACACAGAAATCAGGCTCTCCAGCAGAGACTGGGCACATAGTATGACATTTAAGTCTGGGCATAATCAAATGTATAAGAGACTCAATATAAAGAAAGAAATGAGAGTCAATAATTGAAATAAAAAAATCCAAAATTGCAACTGCTTTCTATAATAGAGAGGGCACAGATTTCTACTAAATCACTGGCCCTATCCCACAATGTGAATAAAAGTCACCTACCTCTGGTCTCTGGACACAAAAGACTTAAATTTAACTCCTGAATATCCCTGTACTAAAATAAACAATCTACTTGTGAATCTCGTCTGTGTAGTGACAAAGATTCTACATTTCATAATTTTGTCCAAGGTCCTTCAAACGCTTTTAATATTACTTTGCAAAATATATGGGTAAAAATAAAAAAAACACTGACTGAGTAAACTGAAACCACACAGTGTGTGTTAAATGACCAGACTGGACCGTCACCTCATCAGCAAAGGCCACTGCAGGTGGGAAATGCAATATACTGTTTCCTGAGAGCTCTAAACATAATTGTAATGTCTGGAACAAAAGTGCAGCTGCAAACAGTCAATGAGCCCCCGTCAGCTGCACAAATATCACAGAGAGCACTGGCTGGACAAATTGGGCCACTTCATTTTAAAAGTTAAAATGCTAATTATCAGTTGACCTGGTAAAGTAACACAGAAGGGAGAAGTCCGGATCTAAGCTCAGTGTCTCAAGTTCCTGACAGCTGTTTCTGATTCACAGACAATGGATGCTACAGAGATACAGCTGTAGTATGGACTTTTAACTTTTCACACAGTACATTTGTATTTTTATAGAGCCTTTGCTTATATATTTTTTTTATTTAAAAAAAAAAAAAACACAAATTGTGGATTTGCTAGGTTATTTCACTTAAATTATTACGGGCATCAAGTTCATTTGTGGGGCTACCAGGGCATAGTTGGTGGCTTTTCATATTTTAGCAATGAAGTACTTCGAGTAGCACTTGGTTGTCTTTAAAGTATTGTTACTATTGTAAATGTTACCTGCGCCGCGGAGACATGGGCACATCTCGGTCAATGGGGCTGTGAGGGGAGTAGCGTCCTGGAGGAGTGGGAGTTCGACTGGACCCAGAGATGTTTCTGAAGTCTGGAGAGAATTCCTGTAAAATAAAACCACACTTAAAGTCAAGCAAGTGGATAGCACTACACTCTTTGTTGACAGTAACTGGAGTGGTCTCTCCACAGATCTGACTTGTAACTGGCATTGTCACATTCTATAGGTATACACAAGTTTAATGTAGAAAATTACTTGCAAAGAAATAACATCTCCATGGAGACAAGCAGGTGGTGGAGCCTCCACAGGAAAAGTTATATAGTGCACCTTTAAGATTATTATATTATTTATCAAGTGAGCAACAATATATAATATCAATTTCTATGCACACTGTGAACACTTTATTAAATGGATCAAATTTCCTTGTTTAAATAGTGCATTTGAATACAACACAAGTGCATGAGTCACACCCAACATTCCTCTGGGGCTGCTGCCAGCGCTAATCGCTCCAACAATCAAAACACCAGCTTGTGTCTGCAATACTACTCCAGCATCAACACCAGTTGTGCTTAAAGAGGATAAAAGGAGCATTAAGTCTAACATTTCATAATTACTTTCATCTGATATTTAATTATTACTTTTTATGTTATTCAATTATATTTCTAGGTTTATATTACATGGAAAGATTGGTGTAAAGTTTACTCCATTGTGAAATACGGTTTAAGGGCAGAGGAGGGCGCCATAGACTTTCTTTTCAAAACTGATTTGTCAAGCTCAGCATTTGTGTCAGTAGTATTTTATTGTAGATGATACCAAAGGGCAGACAGACCAGTCAAAGGCTGCCAAACGTTCATGTTGGATAAATTTAATCATGACTCAAAGGGCGGTGAGAGTGACCCCAGGCACACATTTGCACACCTGGTCAGAGTCTGAGGAACACATAACTTACCTCAGACACTTTTACTGTCAGGAATCCTGAAAAAAACTAATTGTGCTGTCTGGCATTGAACTAAAATACACCTACACAAACCATAACACAAGAACATCCCAAAAAGGAAAATCATTTTACCAGATTAGCTTCGCTTTCAAAAGTTATCTGGCACCGAGAGACTCAGATTTGCTGAATTTTGTTTCTCATTTGTGTTTTCGTATCCTGCAGGCACAACAGGCCTTTACAGGTAATAGACATCAAGTATCAAAAGTTACATAGTTATTTTGAATTTAATACAACAATAAATACACACTATATCCTAAACAGGGGTTCTGGCCAGTAGTACTGGAAAATTAGTTTCTGAACATTTATAACCAACATTTGCTTACAGGTTTGTTAGACAGTGCAATTGACATAGTAGGACTCAACACAGTGGCAATGATGAACTCAAAAGTTGTCCAGCTCCTGCTTCCAATTCAGAAAAGTCTTTGAACAAAGTATTTGTTCAGGTCCAATTTTCCTCTTCTTTCCCTTTGGTGAGTGGACAGATTAGAGGTGCATGCCAAGAAGACTTTACCAGAAATGATCATTGAGGATTCTCTGCTCCCAGGATAAAACGGGACTAATAACAGCAGACTGAGCAGAACAAGCATACTGTGTCAGTACAGGACAAAAGAAGACATCCATGTTATCTCCCGCTGTGAAACAATCTCAAAGGCATACACCCAACAGCCATACATGCTTTAGAGCTACAGCACCTGAAGTCTCCTACTATGTACATTTAAAACCACTCTAATGCACAACAAGCCAATGTTATGTAAGAGTCAGACTGATGTCAATCTCTTATGCTCTCCAGGATTGTGTGTATAATACCAAAACTTGCAGGTAAGTCATCAGAGGAATGTAATAAAAGAACAGGCTTCATGTTTAAATCATGATAATATTCAGGACATATACAGACTGCACTGGATTTCTAATTTCATAGATCTTTTGTTTGTTTAATGCCTAAATGCTTATGTCTTAGTTATGGGTTGATTGCACATATGCTTCATTAGGTTGCCCCCAAGCATAAAACAATCAGATGACATTCCTGACCAGCATGTTAAAAGTTTGGAACAATAACAAAAGCTTCTTCTTTTTTCAAAATCAACTTTGTATTATTTTCTATAACAATACTGCAGACTTCTATGCCCCACACCCCTCAACAAACAAATCTTAAATTAGATTACAAATTGCATTCACTTGTGGCTTGGTTACTGCTGTTACTAGACCAGTGAACAATTATACTTGGTTAGAGCTCATTGCAAGTGTGCTGTGCCATAGCAGTGCCAATTGGAGAACATGACACAAGTTAACGATGGGAAGGGCACAGAAAAGAAGCTAAGCCTATTATTTTGTCTTGGATGGGAAAGTACTTTAGATATGGGAAAAACATTTGGAGAAATTCATTGGCCAATAATTCTTGGTTCTTGTGGCTGTCAAAAAGAGGAAACACTGATTAAAGCTGAACCGAACTGTAATCAACCCATACACTAGGGTCTAGATCATTAAGCCCATATCATTGGTGTGAGTGTGCAATAGCATGCTAGCATTCAGAGCTCTAAAATTACTTCTTATGTAGCAATCTAATTTTCCTTTAGCCAGTATGTCTGCAGTTGTGGCGTATTGGCTTTGCAGTGAAGCAGTGTTTTTAGGCAATCATTTCTTCCATTAAAATCTAGTGCAGACTCTTTTGTTGAAAACAGAGAAATGTGCCTCATTCGTCTTTATAACAAGAACACAGCTACAAAATGCTATTGCCAATCCTAAATCCAGATAGATAAATGCATTGTATACCACAACTACTCACTGAACATTAGACAAACTGAGTGCTTTGTTGCACAGCGGAGTGCACAGAACTGGATGAAAACACTTTACATCAAAACAACAAATTGTAGACACAGAGTAGATAAACATGTTCCCAACTCGATATAACACATGTCTTATCCCACCATTTACCAGTGTATGTTATGTTGCAACTGTTTCAGATCAAAGTCAATGAGAAACAGCACGCATGGTACCAGTGGAAGCTCATTGGGACTGGTTAGCAAGACCTCTGCATCATCACTACCACCCAGCAGCTTCAATTACAGGGCACAGGCCAAGAAGACACATTAGAAATGCCTGGAGGAGTCTTTATTTTGGGATGCTTAAAAAAAGTTGTTTAACTGCTAATTCTCTGTCTCCACCACAGACCTGAATGTTGCAGGAAAGGGGAGGAGGTAGAGGGGGCATTAGTCGTCTTGGGCTGGGTAATGATCAAATGTGTGTACGGTGGTTCCTGTCCGGCAGTGCTCATTGGAGGAGGTCTTAAGAACAACCTAGTCATTATCTACTGTCGCTGATAAACACTGCCTTATAATTATGTCTCAATGATGGTGCATTACTCTGTCCACATACTGTAACATATAAAGCACAGCAGGAGCACAAGACATGACTGTTTATATAAAATCAGGCTATTAACATACTTTAGCTCTTTTATCACATAATGTTTTCCTTCTTCCTGCATTTAATTGACTTGGCATAAGATGTAAATAGTACTGTAGTTTTAAAGGCACATTGTGTAACTTTACTGATGGAGGGTCCATCATATGCTTTTCTTCATGGAAATGTTATTGCTTTGTCTGGAATGTTTCATAGTATGGGATTACACCTTTCCATCTTCCTAGATACTAAATCAGACCAAGTAACAGGTCAGATCTGTGAAGAGGCAAGCCCACTCACAGTCAGAACGCCTGTTTAACAGTACATACCACCTGTAACTGAAAAAATGTAAGATAGAGCTTTTTAATGCCATGCTGTGGAGCAGTTCAGGCAAAGCAATGGGATATCCGTAGAAACAAGTTACACAAAGTTACATAGCGCACCTTTAGGTAATGTATTTTATCTGTTAGTAGTCATATGGCAATCTAGCATCAAAACAGTTCAAATTGAATTATCGTCATTGCTGCCATAAAATCTATCTTATTGACTCAACATTGTCCACTGAGGTATCCAAAGTTGAGTGCATTGTAATTGGCAATAAAAACATTATATTCTAACCTAATTCAAAACCATGTACTCTAATAGAACAAGGGACTCATTCACTAGAGTGCCAGACCGCCAATTTATTTAAATTCATAATAAACATGGAAAGAAATTATATCTTTAACCAAATCAAACTAACCACAAGTGGTTTAGCTAAAATAGATAGTCATTTGTTCCTATGCTCTGCTTAACATTTCTGCAGTTCAATAATGCCCAAATAATTGTAAATGTGTGAGCAGAGAAAATGAAGTGACTGGGGAGAGGGCAAATCCCACTCATGTGATGGTACAGTAGGTGGTCCTGGGAGGGACTCACTCAAACTGTGACCAGGAGATCCACTGAAAAATGAATGAGGCCAAGTGTTTATTTATCCAACATGGCAGCTACAAGCAACACATTATTCATCCCTATAAAGATCTCCACAAGGCTCTGACTGCACTTCCAGATCACCATACATCTGGCGGCCATTACCGCATGACCCAAAAGGATTATATTTTTAGTTTATTGATCAACATTTGATATTCAGAACAGAACAGTTGCAACAATGCCATGTTATTCCTACATGTGTATGGGTCATAAATACATGAGGTGAGACATATTTTGACAACTTAGATTTAAAATGTAGAAATATAATCCTATTTATGTTCTCTAGCATTAAATTATACCTGATTCAGAAATACAGCTAAGCTAAGACATCTGTATCTTATAAAAGCACTGTAAAACATAGGTAAAACTACATGTGAATATAATATACGGCATACACTAGTGGTCATATTTCTGCAAGAGTCCCCCCTGATGGCTACAGCAAATCAAAAATGCCACTGTTACATGTAGTATAAGGGTCAGCATAGAAAATATAATACTTTGGGTTAACTGCAGATTGTTCGTCATCTTCGCAGTTATAATTTATGAGCCACAAAATGACACAGTTACTGAAGTACTGGTGATGTAGTGTACATATAGGTCATATACTATTCATTTAGTTTGAATAGAACATAGTAAAATGATGATATGCTGTTCTTTCGAAGGCAACTTCAACGATTTTTATAAGCATAACCAACAGTAAAATGAACCCTATTCAAGCCAAAAGTTTTCAATAAAAAAACAAAACAGAAGAATGGCCTAAAGTGTCTGTGTGTTTGGCCTGGAGGCTTGGACCAGTTCGGGAGTCGTCAAAAGCCCCTAGTTTGGCTTTCCACTCCAAGGGAAAGAAAAACAGGCACGGCTGATCTATCAGAGGGGATGAGGGGAGGCATGCCGCCCCAGTAATGGTCACAATAGAGACCAAACTTCATGACTCCAAATCCACGTGAAAAGGCCTCACTCTGTTCGGTCACAGGGAAGAAAACAGCTTCACTCCCCCAGTCACTGGCTCAGTTCTGCAGCACAACTGTCTGCCAAACCCCACAGCAGCCCCAATCCAGTCAGACTTGAAACAGACCATGATTACAAAGTATCTTCATCAACATCATTAAAGCAAACCTCTATACCAAATGTCACTGTATCCTTTTAGAAATAAGCCTTTTCAGTAATTAACATCGCTTTGTGCCAATTGAAATGCTTACTTATTTGAAAGATAAATTAAATAGTTATGACAACTTTTTTCATGCCAAGTCTATTTCTTCTTAAAGAGATCACCACAGCTTTGCAGTGGAGTCACTGCAGTCGATGGTTTGCCAGTCAAGATGGAATAAAAAAGTAATGTATGGCTTATAGGTGGAATGTCCCTTTTTGGTGACACATCTCATTGCAGACTGCTTACTAAATTTAAGATGAGGAGGAAACATTGGTTTGCAGGATCTCCACAATGTCACTTTGAGAGAGCTGGCCCTGGTTCATGGCAGGAAATATTTTTAAAACAAACACTTGATCCAAAGCTCAGGATCCAACAGGCCACTTAGGCAGCCTCAGGAACCTCAAAGTGCAGCAATGGCAAAGCCAGACGCAGAGCCTGGTGCTCTGGCCCACGATAGGTCATGTCTTGTGAATAGCAGTTTTGGTTTTGGCTCCGTTAGTCAAAACACAGCCTCGTTGTGGTCCCTTCTTGATGATATAAACAGATGCTCTCAGTCATGACAGTGCCAGCAAGTTCAAATACAATCACTTGCCCCACTTCCTGGAATGTAGACGCCTTTGCTTTTCTTCCTTTAGTCAATGAGCTGGCTGTACAGAACATAAACAATGGTAGTCAATCACCAGAAGCTGCCACAATCAATCAGATTAAAAAATGCATTCTTTTGGTTAGGATTAATTAAACAATCATTATCTGACAACAAACAGTTAAGATAGCAGCAAACACATACTCAGTAATCACACAGAGCCAGTGGACTTATGCACAGGTAAGGACATCTAGTCCAAAAGCTAAGCAAAATGCTAGTCCTTTTCTCATGAAAGTTTATGTAGTTGACAAAACAAATATACCATTGAATGTCTATAGGATGTGTGCGTGAAAAAACCTACAGCCTTGTCTCCCCCATCTCCAGCACACAACGAGAAGCCTGTGACGCAAGAGAAAAGCAACACCAGCCGGAGCCATCACAGCCACCATTGTATGAGGCATTTTCTCAGGATATCCAACGCTGTGGAAAAAGGGGGATCCTGTTGCTCATCCCACTTTCCTCACTCTCAGAGCCAAAACAAGAGTGGAAAACCTTTTTTTTAATGGTCTTTCAGTGAGACCTATCACCTGATACAGCAGCACTCTGCACCTCTCAGCCTGGACAGAGGGGCTTGTTGTCATTGTGGCTATACATTTTAGAGCCCAATAGACGACATTATTCTGACACAACAATGTGCCCAAATCAGGACCTTTTCCAGCCTATTCTTCCCAACTTTCTTTAAAGGCTTCCTAGTAAGAAGACTGTACAAAATGTTGGCATCAAGCACTTCATCTGCACCTCTTAGACTATATATTCTTACAAGGAGTGGAATGAGATTTTTTTGCCAAGAAAATACAAGACACAAAATTGGGTTCATGGCAATAAGACAAACACATTTCTTACATAATAACTTAATTGCGTTGTTTGTCTCACAATTTTGTTTTACTTTTTATTTTATCGATGCTTTTTGGCTCCTCAAAGCACAACACACTTTACCCTCTTTTCCAGAGCTAATGTAAAAACTTGGGAAAATATTCTCCACATGTTTGCACAATCTGGTGGAAATTTTATCTTGTGAATTCTTGTGGCACAAGAACTTCTGTCTTTAATCATTACATAAGACAACATTTGATTCAGTGCAATTGTGGCACAGCTGGTCAGAGTATATCGCCCTCACTAAACTATACAGCCATCCCCCTCTTTGCTTCCACCACCGCTATAACATTATGAAATATAATAGTTCAGTATATCTAATAGTTGTTTACAAAGTGTGTACTGCTAAATTACTGAAGTCATTATCCTGGTCCTGTTTTGTTGTAATATTTGTTTGGAGGGACATAATCACAGCACCTAAATGACAGGCCTGAGTTACATCATGACTAGACTTCTCAGACTGAAAAAGATCAAGACCTGAAACATAAACCAGTGGCTCCTGCAGCCTGCGCACAAGACTCACAGTCCATTTGCCCTCAAGATTGCATGTGAACAAGAAGAAAAATCACAAACGCTATGAGATATTTTAAAATTGGATCTTCTCAGCTGGGGTTTCACAGAAGGAATGCGTGAATGTTTTGAAGTTCATACCCCTGCATACTTTTAACTTATCCAGAAGCTATAAAAATGGATGGAATTCCTTGAGCCATTAACAAAAGGTCTTGATTGTTATTTCTTGCACTGCTCTGTCGTCCGACATGTCGTTATAGGGACTCAAACTTGAACCATTTGAGCATAGCTGGAATAGTTGATGACAAAGTTTCCCACAACATCTGTAACATAGGGAGGTCCCCAGACAGCTCAGCCCCGCTTGGTTTTGTTTTTGCAATGGTAAATAAGTGAACATATAGTTCAGGCAACATCTGCTGATAACCCCCAAGTCTACATCTGACCATTTCCCATTGCACTAAGAGAGTATTAGCAGATAAGAAGTGTCATATAATGGTATACTATGTAACTTTTCAGGAGGAGAGTACAATATGTGCTTGTCTCCATGGTATTGCTCTGCCTCGAATGTTCCACAGTATGATAATGTAGTCATTTATTTATCTTATAAATAAAATCATGGAAACCATTGGGTGATGCTATCAGGTCAAGTTACAGGTCAAATGCATGAAAAGGCAACCTAGCTCAGAGTACGAATGCCTGTTTTTCAAGGTATTTTTGAGCACTTAAGTCACCTGTAACTGAATACATCCAAAACAGATGGTTTTAATGCAATATTGTTGATAAAGCAGTATCATCTCCACAGAAATGGCAGACCGCAGACCACCGACCAGAAAAGATACATAATGCGCCTTTAATGAGTCTTAACGGAGTCTTTATTCTGACAACTAAAAGGTTATTGTATAGTGTCGCACATTATATTTACTTCCTGACTGAAAGGGCTCCTTGCTGCTGAACAGTTGAATGTCAGATCATTTTAAAACACTGACCTTTGAGCTTATACACTCCCTGCTGCATAAATGTCAAATGTTCTCTGCTTCCTGATGTTAGTGTGATAATCAGACATTTGAAACACAATTATTTAAGAAAACACCAGATACAATACAAAGTGCCTGTCTCTTTTGCTTTGTAAAGACAATATGAAAAATACAAGGAACAAAACAAGCCCGTTCCTTTTGACTGCAGCCAATTATAAGCATAAGAGCACAGATCAAAGCAGATTTTACAGAAGGGAACTTTACTGAAGACATAAACAAACCTGTGACAGTGGTCTGCTCAATCTGTGGCCTCTGTCCTCAGGAGACCATGAGCGCATCTGGACCCTACAGGAGGAGAAAGTCATAAACATAAAAAGTAACTAGTTTGGAAAAGCTTACATTTGAAATACAGTAGTCATTATTATTAAAAACAAATGTGTTTCACCATAGACTGAACCAGATCTACAGGAAACACTGGCCAATAGATGTTATGAGTTTATTATTTCAATGCACAGAAGAGGGTGACAAGCTCTAGACAATGTTTAAAGGATGTAAAATTAGATGGCTGGCATGAGCAATGGATAACAGAGTTCGGATAGGTGCTCTTCCAACTCTTGGGAGGGAACTGAACAAAAAAAGATTGACCAGAAAAATATAATTACAAAAATGTAAATAAAGATTGGATTGCTTGTCTTTTATTAACTGACAACTGCTTCATTGTTTGATTTCCGTACTTTCTGTTGGTTAAATAAACGGTTTGTGAAGCCCTGTGAGGCGACCGCTCTTGTGATTTTGGGATGTTCAAAAATACTCTCAATTGATTAACAATGTACAAAATAAAAGTACACTCATGCACTAGACTAGAGCCAGAGTGAAAGTTCTACACAGCCTTTTGTTAATGTGAATAAAACTGAGGAATGTGATATCCTGTGCATTTCCTTTGTTCCAACAGTACAGTCCCCTGGCTCCACTAACGTCCGTTTTTCTTTTACTTTACAACTGGCCTTTTGTGGACTCATCACAGCCCTGGTTCTGCTGTTGGAGGTTTTATTACACAGGTTACACTCACAGTTTTCCCTCTTTTACAACACATTTTATCATGCAACTTTATTCCAGACATTAGTAGCAAGTAAGCATAAATAATAGCTGAAATGTTGAAGTGAGTGTTTTCTGGTGGAGGGCCTGCCATCTGCTTGTCTCTATGGAAATGTTATTGCTTTGACTAGAATGTTCCAAAGTAAGGCAGGTTACAGCACTCCGCTACATTACAATTCAGATCTGTGGAGTCATCCCTGCACACAGAAGGAATTAATGTATTTTTGAGCAAAAGAAGAATAAAAAGTAGATAGTGGACCCTCCTCCAGAAAAGTTGAGCAGTGCACCTTTAAGCTACAAGGCTGACTGAGCTGAGCAATCTTTAGAAAATGATAAGATCTTTAAAGGATCTTTAAAGGATCTTTAATTTTATTTAAAAGCTTTAACAACTACACTGAAATATGGTAATGTAATCTAATGAATAAAAGAAAACTATTCAGTTTTAAAAAGATCTTAACAGTGTGTACCCCTTATTTTTGTTGGGACTGATTATGTTGCCACTGGGACTTGCAGGAGGGTCAAGTAAGTAGGGTCCAGGAGACATTGTAGTAGGACTGGAGATGGAATACTCTCTGTAGTTCTGGTTCTCATCACGACTCACAATTAAAGACTCCTGTAATATCCAGACAAAAGTGCATGACACAACTGTTGATAATGCTGTATGACTACTAAATACCGTTGGATAATAAATCTGCTAATTATCAAAGAGAAAATAAATAACCAAAGCCTTGAACTCTTTGATAATTAGCAGATTTATTATCCAACGGTATTTAGTAGTCATACAGCATTATCAACAGTTGTGTCATGCACACTATATATATATATATATATATATATATATATATATATACATATATATATATATATATATATATATATATATATATATATATATATATATATATATATATATATATATATATATATATATAAATATAAATAAATAAATAAATAAATAAATAAATAAATAAATAAATAATATGAATGATGGACATAGAAGCAATTTGTAGTACTGACCTGAAAGCGGCCGGTGAGCTGGTCAGGAGACTTGATGCCGTTGGTTTGGGGGAGAGTAGGGACATCGGGCCTTTAAAGACATAAAAGGTTACAGTAAGTATCATAAAGTATATTTATCTATTCCAAAATGTAATAGGCACATTAAGGTCACTCAAACAAGGAAACTACTGCTGAATAAATACTCTTTTTTCTATAGGTCTTTAGGTCATGTAGTATTGACACAAATATGTATAAATTGGTGTGGAAGATTTGTGGAAAGTTAACTTGTGCTTTAGAAATATTTATGCAGGGTGTCTTCCCTTTCCAAATGTTACTTTGCTTTTTACAGCACCTAAAAATAAAGCTCACTCTGTGCGCAATGCCATTGCTGAATTTTGAAGGGGAAAATATGAGCAGTGAGCGCCAATGCAAACACAGTGGCCCCCTGGCTGCAGGGCCAGAGGCAGCCCGGCTCTGGGTTGAGCCCAGTGTAATGAAGCTCACAGGAAGGCCTAAATGCCTGTGGTAAATCACTCACAAGCACAGTTCTCCTACTGGAGCTACACAGCATAGAGATGTCTTATGTTTTATGAAGCAAGCCCATGTCCTCCTGTGGAAAAATAGATGTATGCAGCAGCAACTTGCTCTGAATTTGACATGTTTTTAACTGAAAATGACGAACTGAGCAGGGAGATGGAGCACTCTCACAGTTACTGCACAATGCTGGTCAGAGCTCTGCTCATATTGAGCATTTAAACAGCCTGCTGTCAATCTGCCCCAGGGAGATTCTTAAAGGTTTACACTGTAAGAATTCCAATCTGTACAAACTATTTCTGTAATAAAATATTTAATTACCGTGTTTCTAGAAAGACGTAAATCAACAAGAAAAAGATGTTGTCTTCAACTGTCTCAGAGCACTTAAATCATGTGAAATTAGGACCAAGGATACTTTTAAAATATTTCCAGACTGTGCAGAGTAGATAATATTATTCATTATACAATCTCCAATGTTTAAATCTACTTCTGTTATACACAGCTGCAAACACAAAAGGCTGTGTGATGCCCACATCTCTGTCCATAGTCCAGATGTGAAATGGGGAAAATATGATACTTACAGTTTTCAATTACCAACATAACAAGTTCCAGTGAGTACAAAAGATTTCCTACAGACAAAACACTAAACTATCTGAAAACACTGAACAGTCACTGGGACAATGTCTTTATACTGGGCTGGGTTTAATGTTCTTTGTTCAAGTATAACGGAGACATATGAGGTACGCTGGGAAATATTTAGAATATGAAAACTACAAAAGAGGGCAGATGCCATTTTAATCACATGTGAGTATTTATATGGGCTGCAAATCACAGTGGCCAAACAGCTTAAATGATTCACACACAATTCTGCCAAATGTAAAACGAGCACCGGAAGAAAACATGCAGGCATTTCCTCGATTACAATCACAAGTTTGTTTGTACAGAACAGGCATTATGAAACATGTAATGTTTGAGATAACAGTTCTACTTTCCATTTATTGAATTACAGGTGGTTTTATAGCTCAATATTACATAGAAATACATGCATCCTGACTGTAATATGTGTGATCTGACCTGTAGCTTTGCCTGGTTTGGTCTGAAGATTGAAAGTTTTAATACCATACTGTGAAACATTCCAGACAAAGCAATAACATCTCCATGGAGAAAAGCATTTAATGCAAATCACTCAATGCACCTTTAAAACATATTTTAAAAAGACATTGCACATGATTGGTTTTAAAAATGTATTTATTATATTGTCTTTCCTTTTACCGCTAATAATCTAGACACACAGTAGCACTTTAATAGAAAGCTGCTGGTTGGGGTTTTAAATCATTATTTGGTTTTGGGTTTGTTTTATGGAGTGTTTAGGTCAATATTTTAAGCCAATTAATGTTAAGTTCATTTTGCAGTCTCCATTTTAACTAGTGTAGTTTTGTCCAATCAGTCAAAGCAGATATAAAGAGCCTCCATACATCATTCTGAGAGAGGAAACTGCTGCCTGCCTACATATTTGCACCTTGCACTTTTTCAATAATTGTGCAAAAAAAAATGCAGGTACAAAAACACAAAATATAAACTCTGACCACATCTTCATGCCTTTTGTCTGTGTTTTTTAACCTGAACTCCAACGAACTCATGGTCAGCCTACGTTACACAGCCCCATTGTAGCTGTGGCTACAGAAGGTGCTTACCATCACCACTGAGTGTCAAGAGTAAATGAATAATGACTCAAATGTAATGTTTTGAAAATTTGAAAAATACAAATCCAGTCTATTATTATATTCTTTACAATTGATTCAATGACAACATACCTCTCGACCAGCAGTTGCAGGTGTGTCTTTGCGCTCTTGATCTTATTCTGGGCCTCCACATTCAACATGTCTGCGGTTTTTTCACCATTTATCTCTAATATAATGTCGCCAGCTTGTAGTTTGGCCTGGAAAGCCTTACCGCCCTCATTGACCTACAGAAGAGAGAATAAAAAGGTTTCTTACTATTATTTGTTTTAATAAAATGATGCAATTATGATAATGGGCAACTGGAAGATACCATTTGTCCTGCAAAGTGATACAAGGTGTTTGTTTTGTCTTAGATGCACAGCGTAGAGGTGGACAACAGGCAGATTCATGACACCCATGGGCAGAAGTCATTAGTGTGACACTATTTGATAGTTTGACTGGGCTTGACCTTTGACCCCAGGCTTGCCAAATGTCAAAGCCAATGTTATACTTCCACATCTAAAGAAATTCCTCACTAATGGCTCAAAACATTACGTTCCAGCCACTGTCTCAGCGTGGTCTGTCCATGTGGTTTGTCCATGTGTCCAAGGTATACAAGCCAGACAAAAGGCTCACTAAAGCAAAAAGCCAACTCAAGTTTAACCACATAGTTTCACTTAAACTACAATAGCCTAAGTATTAAAATGAGGACAACTGAAGGTATGCAAAGCCACAACCATCCCATCACTAATAAACATGTCAATATGGTATGCCAATTTAACCAAGTCAAGACAACAGAGGTGTACAGCCCTAAAGAGGGGGCTGTGGTGTTGCCCTACAATACTGTGAACTTTTTCGTTCATGGCACGCCTGGTTACACATCAACCAAAAGCAATCGGGGCCTCTTTTTCTCGAGTGTGCCCTCCCATCCAAAAATATGCATCACCAAGGCCAACAGGAATAAAAGAGGGCATCCATGTCCTGCGCCAAAAACTGCCCCTTTTAAAGCAAAGACTGGACTACGGATGTGTCAGTAACAGTTCCCAAAACAGACTAAATTTATAGAGAAATGTTCTACCTCCTTAGGTGCCGCAGAGTCTGTTTGAAATTTGAGATGAGCAACAATGATTTGTTTATTGGTCAGCAGTTACAAAATGTGACAAGGGGGAGGAGGCTATATTTCAACTGTTAAGTTCTTTTGGGGGGGCAAAGCGTGCCAAGAAAGGCCAAACAATATATGCCTTTGAAGTGTAAGAAGCTTTAAATCCAGGTTGCTCGCACTGTCAAGGTTTGCATGTAATGTATCTTTGTTCAAAAGGAAAATAAGATTCAGTCTACACCAGCGATGAGCAGTGGGCAGAGTGCATCTGGCACACAGAGGGTAGTCTGAGCAGAGTTTCCTGGAGGTGTTTACTGAACACTGTCTGCTTACAGTGGCATTGTTTCAGCTTCTTTAGAGCTCGACTTAGGAAAATATCATCAGCCAAAACAACATTCACGTGGATGAACTTTATTTTACACACGTGGTGCAGTGTTCACATGTGGGACACCATGTTGGAGCAGGAGTCTGTCACCTCCCATTCAAACTTCCACTTTTACTGTAATCACTAACTTCCTCCTAATGTAATCTACTTCCATCCATTCGCACAGAGTCAGACAAGGAAAAAGGTACACTGCGCCCATAGACAAAAACAAAGGCAAGGAAAGCAATGAGAAAATGAGGAAGTTGACTTTGCATTGGCATGTCATTACAGGCGGGGCATGGTCAAAACAGAGGATATGAGTTGATAACGTGTGACAAAGTTTGACCATGCAATGAAATAGTACAATACCTTTGATATAGTTAGAGCCCTCTTGAAGTCTCTGCCTCCGCTTATTCGGAAACCCCATGGAGCAGAGCCAGTCAGGTTCACACAGTGCTCCATCGAGACACAAGTTCACCAAAATCTGAAAAAACAAAGACAAGATTGTTAAACATAACAGCACTGATCGGCCTACAGCCATAAGATTATGGCCATCTCGCATACCATATATAGCCCTTTCTGATACCTTTTCAAACAAATAGTGAAGAAGCTTGTCTGTTGAATCTAATGATAATACATCAGCTGTCAAGTTTAACCACTATCCCTTTCTTGGACAATCTAGAAACTGGGAACACCCCTGACGAGCACCCAAGGATGACCAGGGCAAATACCAGCCATTATTAGCCATGGTCCCTTCTAATTCCCTGTCAAAAGGTTCTGCTAACTCTACTAAATGCTAGGGCTGGGCGATATGGACCAAAAAATATATCTCGATATATTTTGGTATATCTCGATATACGATATACATCTCGATATCTTTACAGGAAAAATATAGCCCCCCCAAACTACTGCAAAAATAAATAAAAAAACTTATCTCATTAATATTAATTTAGTACAGCACTTAAACACTCTGCACCCCTTTTTGGACCCTCACCCACAGTTTAAGAACCTCTTCTTTAAGAGAACTTCCACTGGCACTTTACACAAAACTGCTTCAAAGTGAATAAAGTGTGTAGGATTTTTAAACCTGTATTTTCAAATTCCAAACTGGAGTTACATTCTCTTGTTTTAAAGTGGTATTTAGTCTCTGCACATTTACCAAATCAAACGCACATTGTGACAAACAGATTTATTTGGCATTTGGCACAGGCTGCAGAGAGAAGCCCCGCACGCTCCCGCACACCGGGATGAGTTTATTGGCGACAGCAGCGGCCTTAATGAAAATGACCGCACTCAGTATTCAGACCTTGAGTCCATGACAAGACCGAGTCCAAATGCGCTCGAGTCCGAGACAAGACCAAGACAAAGCTCTCGCTTTAGCGGAGGAGGAAGTCCAGGCGTGGGGGTGTAATGAGCGGTGGGACGGGTGTGGGTCCTGCTGCGGGGCGCGGGGTTTTGAAGCGGAGTTGTTTGTTCGTATGAGTGACATCGGCCACACGCGGAGCTCGTACGCTGGGCTCGTGCGCGGTCGGAGGTGTCATGTGGTTGCACTCGCGCTGGGCAGGTGCATTTAGAAAGTTTAACTCGTCATGTTGCGTCTGTGCGCAGCTCCTTATTGTGGCTGCAGAAACACTCGCACAGATGCGCCTGTTTTGTTTTCCACGTTCGCACGACGAAATATTTGCTCGCAAATGCAAGTGAAATGGGTGCACTGTAGAGCCCTAGTCCTTGTCTTGGTTTAGTCCGCGACCAAGCCCAAGGCTCCGCGGCCGAGTTTAGTCCTGGGTTAGTCCTAGTTCTGGTTTAGTCCGTGGCAGCTCCGGGCTCCGCGGAGGAGCTCAGGGGGATATAAGCAGGAGGCGGAGGCGAGCGCAGCACAGAGAAGGCGAAACAAGCGAAGCGGCGAAACCAGAAGTAAACGTAAGCATTATAGCGATATATCGATATGTCAGAATTCATATCGAGTTTCAAAAATATCTCGATATATTTTAAATATCGAGATATCGCCCACCCCTACTAAATGCTAAGAATCAAAGCTGAAATGCAGTAGGTAGGCCTATGTTACAGTAAAAAAATAATAATTCTATTAATACTAAGGAACAGGTTTAATATTTTAAGATTCTGATACCTAGGTCATGATAATCACTATATCGACTTGTCATTTCTTTTCATTCGTCATTCGTTCATTATCATGGGGAAGCTGGAGCAATATTTTTGAAGCTCTACATATTTGCGTGTACCATTTCTTTGTTCTAGTGTAAATTTTTTATTTGTTTGTAGTAGTAGTACCATAAAATTTGAGCAGTTTTACATACAAATTAATTGGCATTTCATTCTTCTTTACTGAAGTTCATGTGTTTGGCACATTTTGTTTTTTTCTTTTTAGGTTTATTGCGTAAATGTCATCAATTAGTTCCAGTATTATTGTTTAATATTTTCTTCAGCAATATATCGCACTTAAAAAAATATATATATCGTGGCCAAACAATGCCACATAATGATTGTAGAAATACTCTTTTCAAGACAATATGATGTAGTCATATTGTGGCATCAACCAGCAGGTGTAGAGTAAAATTGTATTTACTTACTGTGGGAATAATGTTATTGTGGATAAGTATAAAGAGAGCATTTTGCCAAAACCCAAAAGTTTTAATGTTGGCAGTTGTACAGGCATAGGGACAAAAGCCGCAAAAATGCACACACAACTTTGTAAATGCCTGTGCCATACCAACCACCAAACCACTGTGCCACAAATGTGAAGCCAAATTGCCTTGTGCATAGTTTGGAGATTGATCTAGTCAGGTTTAATATTAACAGAAGAATGGCCTGAACATTATATAAGAACCCTTTTATCTCCAACAGGACTTCCAGGTTTTACTCACAACTGACTTAAGTCCCCTTGACATGAATTGTGTAACCACATCAAATAGGAATGGGAGGAATCTGAAACCAAAAACACATGACTAACATAGTTCAAGTGCCTGCAAAGACAGTAGGTTCATGAAATGTTCTTTTGACATGTACAAAAGTGTAGTGTAGATTGCATTGCATTGTGTGTGCAACAGTCCATGTATACTGTATGTGGTGAGATATAATGACTTGTATCGTAGGAATGGGCTGGGGAAAGTTTCCATTATAACAAAAGAAAGACATAACATTGGATACTTCAGTAAATATTTAAGTCTCAATGTTTATTTTCTTTGCATGACAATTAACTATAGTTATAGTTAATCAAGTCTTGAGAGGGAAAGCGTTTCTTCTCATTTTTCCAACACAGTTCAATGCCAGTTGTGCATATTGTGTGTCAGAAATGATCCATTATCCTTATTTATTGTGTATGTTGCTTTTCATTTTTGTTATGGAATTCAGGTAAGAAATTGTTTGATTAAATTGTGTCCCAAATCACAGGGGCTGTTTAAAAGAACCATTCTGAGAAGAGTGAGAGAAAACGCACTAAACTAAAGAACTAAAGAAATCATCAGCTAATGATATGTTACCATATTAAAAGATTAGGGTTTCATTGAAAGACCATATTCTCTTGTGAGGAGTATGATTAAGAATAGGTCCTGGTTGTGGTACTTTTTTTTTGGGATCAGGGTTAAGCTTGGGGCATTTTGAGGTTTGGAGCAGGGTTTGGAGCAAATTTTGAAAAATAGTCAAAAGTCTTATGTGTATAAAATTAATATTGAATTATCTTTGATTGTAAAATAGCCAGCCTATTTTGTCTGTTTCCTTGATAAAAAAAAAAAATAATCCATCAAACTGTCTAGGAAACTTGCTTTGATTACCTCTTCGTTTGTTTCCACTTGCCAGTGACATTTTTTCTTTTCCATAGCCTTCTTAAACAGTCAGCTTAAGCCTTTTAAACAGAATTACACAGGTATAGATTTTGACATTGTATGTGGGCTGTGAAAATACAGACATAGCCCTCAAAACTTCATTTTTAGGCTAACTGAAACCAGACAATCACACATGTTCTGCATCTCCTAAGCCCAAATGCAGCAGGACAGTCGCTCTAAACACTTAACTTCTTTTCACACACTGGCTTTTTTCATCCTCTACATTCCACAAGTGCTTTAGACAAGCTCTAGTTAACAGTCTGGGCCAATTAGGAGAAATACGCCCCACCATCACTACACTCTTTTAATTGCAGTGGCCTCAAGAAATAAGTGAAGCTGTTATAATGACAAGGAGCAGCCTCTGGTGGTGTCAATTAGTCCTATGAGCTTCAGTAGTTTCCCCTATAGAACGGTCATTATTAGCCAAGCACCCAGCTAATTCTCCTGTGTAAATGTCCACTGTGAACACCATAAAAAGCAGGAGGACAATGTCAAGGCTAAAGGACAGTGAAAGTATGTACAAAAACAACTCCCAATAGTGGTGCGGATAAGTGGTTAGTGGATGGTGTGGTTTTAAGATTATACATTACAGCTCCTCACAGAAAACAAATCACTGATCAGAGTTCAAGGAAATGGTTAAATAAAATAAACAAAGGATGGTCTGGGCAGTTTCCAGTGAAACATACAAGGTGGAATCTGTTCTGGTGATTTCGCCCTGTTTTTGCAGCCACAACAATTCGGCAGTGCAATTCAACACACACCCAAACAATGGCTGGAATTCTAGTCATGAAGTCATCCCAGTGGAGCATCAGTTGCGTTCGCACAGGCAGAACTGGTCCTAAAATAGTAGTAAAATGTGTTGGCTGTGATGCAACGGCTGCATTATGTCAAACGGCCACTTTTGAATAACAGGGCATTTCTAACTCCTGGTGTTTATACATCAAACTAGTCAAGTTGAGCTTCTCTTTACAGCCACTCACAGCCCCAAACTGCCAGTCACACAGATTTAACAGAATTTAGATTAAAAGTGCCCAATGTAACTTTTCTGCTGAGGAATCCCGTATCCTGCTTGTCTCCATGGTGATAAATTGTTGCCTGGAATGTTCCACAGTATGACATTTAACGTATCTATTTAGCATTTATTTTCTCACAGTTTTTTTTATATGCTTTTGCCGTGAAGAACTGGCATTCTTACAGCGAACTGAGTCACCTCTCCACAGATATGACACAGTGCCACCTGCTTGTCTCCCTGGTGATTTGGTTTATTGCCATACTGTCAAATGCTGTAGGCAAAGCTAGAACATGTCGATGAAAACAATCGAGAAGTTAAATAGTGCAGTCTTTAAACGTAAGGCCTATTGTTTTGCCTTTAACAATTCAAGATAACAGAAAGATCACATAAAATCAACACCTAGCACTGAGTGACAGATTCACTTAAAAGAGACATATCATATAAAATCGTCTTTTAATCAAGGCTTGAGTGCTAAGAAAATGTCAAATATTAATGCTCAGTGTCTAATGTTCAACTGCCCCCTATGTCTGCCCACTGCTCTGTATTTACTTATTCAAAAGGTATAGACTTTAGGTCATACAGTACATGTAGGGCTCTAAAATGTCATGTAGAAGTTTTTCAGCATTAAAACAAACACGTAAAATTCTGCTGCTTGTTATGGTGAAATGCCACTTTGAAGAGGCAGGGCTTCTCAGTTCTACATCCTTGAACCCGTCTCTATAACTAAGCCCAGTATTGCCATTTATGCCAAAAATGACATAATAGGGCTTCTTTACGCCCTGGGACAAAACATGTACTTAGGTGTAATCTAGGGTAAATTAGGCCAAATCTGCTGAGGTGAAAATCATACATATTATTTTCTAAAGTGTGGAGTAAAGTGCTTTGCCCTGTTGAGTCATGAGGCTGGATCCACATGTCAGAACAACACGTAGAAATAGTAGCGCTAAATTACAAGAAGATGAGAAGTATAATAATGATTATAGTTTTACCACCTCGTTTGGATGTAAAATCTCAAATTATTTCTGTGAATATATGACCTTGAGCCAAAACTGAACCATATAAAAGACATTAGTGAAAATAAAGTGACTGGGTTAGCAGACACGGGACATTTGGGTTCGAGATGTGAGCTTTGATGTGAAAAACTCTCTGATGATCAATTGTGGCTGGAGGGAAATATTCTCGGAATGAATCACTCTCGTCAAAGCTTTTGCTAATGGCGATAGACCAGTGCAAACTTTCCACAGGCAGAAAGTGAGCCATGCCTGGTGTCTGTGTCATGCAGAGCTCTCAAAGGTCATGTTTTATACCTGGACACACACACCCTTCCAATCAAAAGAGTATCAACGCAACAGTGCCCCTCCCTTATAAGAACAAAGTAAAAAAACAACATTGCAATCCATTTATTCACTCCTATGTAGCCGTAGTCGCTAAGGAGATTGGAAAATGATCAACAACAATACATTTCATGATGGGGTGTTGGTTGATGACTGCCTTTAGTTTTATATTGTTGTGCAATCAAAAATAAACATCCTTACAAGGCTTTTAGCTCACTGAAAAAGCACATTTGGGTAGGGATGTAACAATAACCAAAATATCATGATATCGTATTGGCAAAAGTCTCACAATTACATCGTGGGCCATCACAATATATCGAATTCCACGTCTCTCTGCTTCAGTTAATAGTTGTAGTGCAGTAATATAGCTAAAAAACATCCTTTACTCCATTTCAGTACATGAAGAAATAACTGTTATAGGCTCTTTGGTTGACAGAACCTTGTGAAGACATTTTAAAAGGAAAAAGTAGCACAATTTTGTTAACCTTCAGAAAATTTCGCAATAAATATTGTACCGTGAGATGTTTATTGGGAAAGTATCGTACAGAGAGATTTGGATATTGTTCCATCCCTACATTTGAGGCATCATGGGTACTGTGGTACTGGCACCAGAGGTCTGCCACTGCATCATCATCTGGAGATCATGTTTTGTATTTTAACACTGAACTTTAAATACTGCACAGCAAATGAGTCACTTCACCACATTCTCTTCAAACACTGCATTTTCACATTCACATTCAGCACTGTGATTCCTTGTTATATCACAATACATATATCTATAAACTGATAAACACAACTGAAAACCTTGCCGTTTCAAATGATAGTCGTTCCAACTTCTCTTTCTCAGACTCAAACCACACATTCAAACTGACTTCCTGCACAAGTTTCAAATTATGTAACAACAGAAAGAGCTCTCTGTAATAAAACCAAACAAAAATGAAACACAAATGTAACATATTATTTGGGAACTCAAATAGAAGACTGTAAAATTGTTATTTTTGCAGAAGAATGCACAAAGTTGGAATAGATCAGCAGCATCCCAAGTCTTTGAAAGTAGTGAGACATCATACAGTTGGGTTTCTTTATGAATAAAGAATCAATAGAAAAAACATCATGAAGGTTCTTGTAGAAAATATTGAGGTAAGTAAAATATAAAGTATATTTGTATTTAACCAACTGTTTTTAAAAAGGCCTTTCACTGTATTCATATTAGAGATAGTGAAGATATTTCTGGCCATGTTCCATTTGGCAAAAGCAATGATATTTTATCTGGTTTTTGTCTTGTTGATCATTCACATTTCAGACCTAGACTTCATTCTTGAGGCTGAAAGAATTTACCAGTTGACTTAATGATATTTAAACACTAACTTTTACTTTCCTGGGGTTGCACCTGGTCCAGCCTTTACCACAAATCACTTTTGACTGCTTACAGTGAGAGAGTCAACTTTTCCTTGTCTCCAACACAGAGGCTCCTTGTGTGGGCTTGTGTTTCAACTTATCACCCTTTTTGTAAATGTCTTCACTTTCCACTTGAACCATTATGCTTCATTAAACCACTCATGAATTCTAACTTCTCACTGAGCGGACATCAATCTGACTTTAACAACGCTCCACTGCATTCCCACACAGACTCTACTTTGTCTTTATCAAAACAATATATCGTTTACTAATACATAAAGAACCTTATGTTATCGGTTTGGTAAAATTGCATTTCATCAGTAAACTTACCAGATTCCGTCCTGTTAAGATGCAATTATCTGCGTCGCCCTCTCCACCTGCTGAACGTGAGAGCTTCTCCACCAAACTTCTTCACACACCCAGTAGACAGTAGACCGTAGACAGCAGCAGGTCCAAGCGCAGCTCACCCCAGGGCAAAGACAAACACCACAAACAAGCACAGGAAAACAGCGTTGTTATATATGTACTAGCTCGCTCCAGCAGCTATGTCAGCGTTGTAGTGGGCGTGATGAGGGGCTTGTAGTCCCTGATCTAGCACAATATGGTTCACCACTTGTGGCTACTCCAGTGCGCTTCACAGATGAGCTCAACTTGCCATGTGCGGTGACCAAAATAACAGTTTTACAAAGGTACAAGCCCGGGGCGGGTCACGTCAGAGAGGCGGGCGCAAAGGCAGCAGTGATAATTGAGCACGCGGCTATTTAACCTCAAAATACCCAGACACAGCGTCAAGGTCCAGCGCGCCACCTGCTGGCAGAGCAGAGCCGCTGCAGTCAGTTGTGACGGAGCTTTGGACAAGTGTCAAGGGGAGGAGACATGAGGGGAGATCACCTCCAGACATCTCAAGTGTCTGAAAACTGTGAAGATTACAATTCAACTTTCTATAGAGCCTTGAGAACTAGTGGCCTACTTAGGCCAGAGCTGGTAGCCTACAGGATGATATTTAGTATAACATTTTGTAGAATATAAAACAAGCTCAGTTCAGTGCAAGGGTTACTGGCAAACTGGATATTGAAAACACTTCAACAAACACAATCCAATTGCAATGCCGTGTTGCAGTTAAGTTTTTTCTTGTTTTTGTATGATCACAAAATAGTATTAGTTGTAAATAGTTGAAACTAATTTATTTGACACAAGCAAAATATCACTATACAAAACTGCACAGTAGGCGTATAACACTATATATGTTTATTTGCCTTCAAAAGCGTACCATACACTCAAAATACATAGCTTTGTAAGCAAATATATTATACTTTCAGTTTGATCAAATGTTACAAATATACAATAATCTTTACCAACTTTTAATACATTTTTTCCAAAATAGAAATGCTTTTAGGTGATTTCTTTCTTTTGTATTAAATGCAATACTTATCATTGGTACACTAGTGTAAAAAGCAGCAGTGGCAGCAACAGCTTTTGTTAAGTGGAGGGAATGATCAGTACAGGCACTTATTAGACACATAATTTGATAGGCAACTTAACACTGTTGACACAATTTAAAAAACACATTTAGCACAATCAGTTAGTTCCTTTCAGAGCACCAAATCAATACATTTTACAACTGAAGCTGTTAAAATTTAAACCTTATAAGTTGTACATGTTGGTTTGCATAATTATAAGGCCAAACTTATCTTGATATAAAATGCCCTCTTCTTAGGGCACAGAAGTTGGTTCCCACAATCGGCACAGGGATTCTCAGAGATCTAAAAGCAAGTATGAACACAGTTGAAGAAAAAGCGCTACAAAATATGTCAACCAAACTTAAAAGTTACAGCAGTGGTCTGTGATGGCGTCATGGCAACAGCATCACACAGTTGAAGATGACAGTGCTGTTCAGTGGGAAGGAATGCCATTTCCCTGCAGCTGCAAATAGTTGTGGAACAAAATGGTTTGATTCTGCTTCAGTGCCATTATTATTATTCATTTTTTCCTTTAAATTATGGGTGTAAAAACTCCAGCATGTGTTTCAATACGTGAAAGTGGCCTATAAGAAACCACACAGTGCCCTTGTAATAAGTGCAACATGCAAGGCAGGCTGAGAAGAGCAGTCACTGTGAGGTGAAGTGATAAACAGAGAGTCCAGACGGAGGTGAGGCGTTACACTGGAGCTACATAGTTTCCTGGAAATGTCCCAAAAGCATGAGTACGATCTGACGTACCTACAAAGGCAAACAAGCAATGATGACAGAAATTAGTGCAGAGTAATAACTGGAAGGGACAATATTGTCCACTAGATGGCGTACTTGCACTTTACAATACTACATGCTTGTGAAGTGCTTGTGAAGACCAGAATCAGAATCAGAATCAGAATCAGAATGTTTTTTATTGCCATATGAGTGAACAGGTTCACAACATTAGGAAATTGCTGCGGTACAATAAGTTATTACGTAGTTTCCTCAGATAACATAGTGATAATAATTAATTTATGTTGAAGGTTCTATATGAAAAAATGACTTGTAAACTTTAAGCCATGCTGTAATGTCCTCAAAAAATACCTGGAATTGTGTTTTCTGTTTTCTGTTTCACCTTTATTATTAACCTGTGTACACCTCCAAAGCTCAAAATGCTCATCACCTTATGATGTCATATATGGGTAGTTTTCAAGTTAAAAGCTACTTTTTACCTTTAGTTTAGCACAGATTGGCAATTCCAGGGCTGAAATGATGCACATGATTCTAGTGAAGGATGATTCTAGTGAAGGTATAGGTTTAGGTTTAAAAACACAGTGGAGGACTTCCTGTATTACCACATGACATCACAAAGTGGAACAAAGTCTTTTCTGTTTGACAGAAGAACTGACCCTAAATATGCAGCGTTTGTGAAGGAAACAAAACATAACTCCAGGTATTTTTTGATGAGAAAACAATATTATAACACAGATCAGAAAACAGCTTAATACAGGCCCTTTAATTTATCGCATGAAACCTGTATTCTGCTTTGTCTGGAACTATAAACAGTATAATGTTTCATTCATACATGAAGTATTCAAGTAATGTCATTATCTGTAATTCTGTACTATTTTGAGTGAATAAACATTCTTTACGTACCTACAAACCAGCCATCATCACATTTCTCCATCACTTGCACAATATCTCCCTCTCTAAGCTCCAGCTCGTCAGAATTCTGTGGTTTGTAGTTGTAAACAGCTTTATACCTATGAAGAAAATAAGACAATACTGAGCAAGGACACAGCCTACATAATAACTTAACCTATTATTATCTAGACATAAAAATGTGGAGACGTACGGTTGACGTTGCACTGCTGAGGAGGTTGTATTATTTTTTGGCATTTGTGACTGTAAGCTGTTGGGATCTGTGTGACTTATTGATCCCCCCTAGAAAGATTAAAACAGGGATATGTCAAATACCATAAAAAATGAAATTGAGAACTAAATCAATTCCTGTTATCACAAGCAGCAGCAGCAGCACTAGCGAAGACATGCTTAAATTTCCAGGAGGCAGTGAATGCAGACCTGTGAATGCTCAAAGTGCCTGGGAGTGTTTGAAGCTGGTGAGGTTGTAGCTCTGTGCACAGGCAAAGAAGACTGAGTGGAAGGTGAGACAGCTCGAGCAACGGAGCTGTGGTTTTGCGTCCATTGGCCATTTGGTTTGGTCGGTGATGCTGTTGTCAAGCTGCTATTTGGCCACCTATACGCTTCTTTGGGAACAGGCGTTTGCGAAGGGGAGCATGGTGACTGTGGGCTTCCGTAGCTGACAGGTGAAGTTTGTCTCAAAGGGGAGTGATCTGGTTTTGGACTTAAGGAGTTGGGTATAAAGGGTGATAAGGGCGATCTTGGGGAATAAAGAGGGCGGCCTGGGCTCTGGGGTCCCGGGGAGAGGGGAGACATGGGCACAGAGAGGTCATCTGTGCTGTATTTGGTGCGGGGCATCTTGTTGACCTGGACATAACTGGCCGGGAAAATACCACTCCGGTTAGTCCCTGAGATCCTGCCCTCCAGCCACTTGTCATCCACACAGCGTGTTACATTGATAACTTCACCCTAAAACATACAAGAAAACAGGTGGCGATGTGTAATATGCTGTAACATGGAATGCAACAAAGTAAAAGTAATCAAGTACTGTACTTAAAGGTGAATTGCGTAACTTTTCTGGTGGAGGGTCCATCAAATACTTTTCTCCATGAAGATGTTATTGCTTTGTCTGCATATTTCACAGTATGGTATTAAACCTTCCTATCTTCATGGAGACTAAACCCGACCAAATTACAGGTCAGATAGATGGAGAAGCAATCCGGCTCACAGTCAGAATGCCTGTTTTTGTAGGTTTTTTGAATCATAAAACCACCTGTAAATGGTATGTTATATAATTAATTATATAAATGTTATATAATTATATAAATGTAAAATAGAATTGTATAATGTCACTGTGGAACATTCTATAGAAACTACTTATTTTTTGTTCCAATATTGGTACTTTTAGTTCAGTTTCAAAACTGAGTACTTCTTCCACCACTGGTATGATGATATGCTGCATATGGGCTGATTCCTGTCTTTTGAGTTCAGACAGATTAAACTACATTTACAAAATAGCATTGGCATTTAGGAGATTCAGATATCAAAGGACAATAGGGCCTATCATACAATCGAACACTGCCCAAGCAACTGGACCACTGGAGTTTAATTACTGCCCCCTTGTGGGTGAAGTTTGTATTTCGCAATGCTACAGTGTTGGATATTGTTGGACCCAAGTAGTTAAAATTCATAATTATTGTCTTATTTGAACTTGGCCCTTTAAATGTTGTGTTTTTTATGATCTAATTCTTTGTCATTATGTGATTCTTTCTGCACTGTATTAATTTTGTTGGCTGCTGCCTTGGCTAGGTCTCTCTTGAAAAAGAGATTCTGAATCTCAATGAGACTTCCTGGTTAAATAAAGGTAAGTAAATAAATAAATAAATAAATGTAAGATTGTAACATAGCATTTGCTAATAGTTAGTCAATGTTGCCTAAGACTAAAAATGCAATAAATAAAAGTGAGTTAGTAACATTACCACAGATTTAAAAAGTAGATCTTTTACTACCTTACGAAATGACAGTTCAACGGGTAAGTCTGCATTGAAGTTATATAGCGCCACAGCCTCTCCATACTCCAACACCTGTAATGTGGGTGATTTTATGGGTGTAGGTTTCTCAGTGGGGGCCAGAACCTATGGAGGAAACACAGTCTAAATAACACCATTCAAACAAACAATAATGTTTCCCTTTAGAAAACTTTACCTCTACATAAGTTGTGGGAAAAATGCCGGCTCTCCCATGATGCTCTCCTTCAAACCAATTGGCATCTATCTGTCTGTGGATGTAGACAATGTCCCCTTTTTGCAATGTGAGCTCCCTAAAAGAAGGGATGAGGAGATGGAATTCAATTAAGCTTCAAATACAAGTTTTTAATCAGTTTAATCTGAAATACAAGATCCAGGGAATAAAAATGCAATGCAAAAAGGCATTCGGTTTGATGAATGAAAAGAAAAAACACTGTTAAAAACAATGTAACTTACTTAGGCGACTGAGCTTGGAAATTAAACTTGGCTCGTGCTGCTTTCATCTGCAACAAAACAATGCTTCCTTTTTAGACATGCTTTGGGTTAAAACAAACAGATGTTTTATTTGTCACAAAAGCAAAAATGTACCATAAACAAATTTTATTAGGGATATAATATAATATTACCTTCTTTTCTTCTTTCTTTGGTGGGAGTGCCATGATTTCATTTGCAGGGGAAAGTCGATCTATTGAGAATAAAATCTGTTATAATAAAAGCTGTTAAATGCGGTACGTCTTTGTTGCATTGTAGGGCTGGCTCACTCTCAACTAATTTCCAAGAAAACAATTGGAGAAAGCTAATCTCCACTTCCTATTTTCCCTGTTTCCCCTCCACCCAAGCACCACTACTTCTAGTATAAACTTTAAAGGTATTTATGTAATCGTCAGGAACATCTCTGACCAAAACATTATAGAGAATCGTTTCAAAACATCAGCACCTTTTATATAATTCTCTTAAGCCAACCAAAGTGCCTCAAAGCCATAGTTCTTTTAAAGTAGTTTCAATTGCAAAGCTTATGGGGAAATCGTGTGTCTGAAAGGTAACAAAGTCTGCATTCACCATATGAAGGAGTTGAGGCAGGGGATGAGCCCACGGATCGCTGGTTTGGATGTTTTGATGTGGATAAATGGCTGGAAAAAGAAAAACACCATTGTAAGTGTTAATCATTTCATCTTAGTATTAAGAAGAATTCCTTTTGACAAACAACAGGCCATTGTTTTCAGGTTTACAACACATCTGGTTACCACATCACATCAGCATAACATAACTTCAGTCATCATCAGTGTTACCTTATGACTACATTTTCACAACAAAAGAGCAAATCATTAATTGCACGATATTTACATGTTTTGATGGACTCCACAAAAGAATATTCCTGCTCTAAGAAATTTGTTTTAGTCCCACAGCTGGTGTTTTAAATGGGCATTTCCTGAACATCATGTTGCGTAAATGTGTTTTCTTAAAGGTCAGAACTCACGAGCTCCACTTTGGCAAATAACAGTGAGATTCCTCCAAGAATGCACTGCACACTCGGAGGGGAACGTGGAATGTAGTCTAAAGCTACACATATTATACTTAAATGTGTTAAAGATCAACTGCCTCCTAACAGTGGGGCCCTCACACTGTCAGCTGACTTGTATTATTAGCAGTTACATCCAATCACATTGTTTGTTTGGCCATCCAGTAGGGTATTTATTTGAAGATTAAATATACTGTAAATCACGCATCTCGGTTGAGCCTATAACAAAGCTTTTCTATACTGAAGACTGCAGCAAGCTAAACAACAATGCTCATAATGATTGATACATAATTATATGTCAAAAAATGTAATAACAAATGAAAGTAATACATATGTCTAACTGAGTAGTATGAAGTCTGCTCACCTGTTAATGTCAGTCTTTGGCGATGTTGTCAGGTGTCTACCTTTAGGCTCCTGTAATAAGAATCCATGTTAATCCAAGTTTGTTCATTGCAGTATTCAGTCCCCTGTGTGTTACGGCTGTGAGGAAATCTAACAACAACTCCGACAAAGTAGAGGTGCTGACCACTCCCAGAGGAACAGAAGTCCCCTGGGTCCTATGTTCACCTTGTGTACAGCTTTGCTACTGTTCTGTCTGAGCAGTGATTTGATTAAGATTACACCATACAAAGCAAATTAAATCAAGCAGAATCATCTACGCTGTCATTTTTCACTCAATAATAGTGCTGCTATAGAAACAAGAAAATTACTAAGGTATAAGGAGGGGGTGGATTTACAGGCACGATATCAAAAGATACATCACAAGCAACAGGCAGGCAGGACAAGACAAAACAACACACTGTGCATTGTCACAGCAAGCACCGGGGTCTCAGTGATTCGTGCAGACTTCTTGTGGATCAGAAGGGGGAATGGCATGGCAGGCGGGCAGCTAAAATGGTGATGGGGGAGGAAGAGGAGGGATGTTTGGGGCTCAGTACCTCACCCCGGGCTGGTTGCTGCTGCTTCTGCCTCTTCTGGGACAGTCTCCTCTCCAGGCCCTGGATCTCGGAGTCCAGCTCTGCCTCGAATTGGTTCAGCTCAGAGACAAGAGTGTCCTGAGTGTCCGCAATTATGTTAGAGGTGTAAGGGCCAAGTTAAAAGATGGATAAAACTCTGCTTCTACTTCTACTTCTACTATGTCCTGGTGAAAGTAAGAAGAAAAACAATACTCAGAGATCTTACCTCAATTGAAGGTGACTTGCGTTGTTCTGGCTCCTTCTTTGGAGATACGGGCAGATAGGTCTAAATAAGTAACAGTGCATTTTATGGTCAATTCAATTTGACTAAAATTTGACAGAATAATAAAAATAACAAAACAAAATTCAAATATTGTGATAAAGACAAAAAAGTAGGTAAAGTAAAAAGTTCCATGGAAAAGAAATCAAACCTAAATGATCAACAATGTCGCTGAGGTGTTCCCTATATAAACTTAAGAAATACAGAACCGTTAGCCTAGTATTTATAAAGTGTAACACAGAGTGAAGCTACACAATGTCTCTACTTACTCTTTTAGGTTTTTTGCTGGTTATGTTTCACCTCTTAACAAAGAGGCTTCATTAAGGGCTGCTTTTTGGCAGAGCAGAAATGAAACTCTAAAAAGCTACTGATTCATAATTGCGTACATTTAGTATACAAGTAAATAAGCAAAATACATTGTTCCACAGCTGTTAGTTTTATAAAATGTAATTAACAATAAATGCATATTACAGCTTTTATTAAAGTCTGAATACCTGACTTTATAAGGTAAATCTGGACCCCACAACAATAATTTATGTTTTTGGTTTAGCATGTTTTATGAAAGCTAAAATCCTGGCCTGCCCCTGTTTGGAAGTCATCCTCACAACAGTCACCACTGTCCGTGAAAAGCAGCTTATAACACCTGATATGGTTTTACTAAACGGCACTCTGGGAATAGAACATTGTCTGCCATCATAAAAAGACAAATTAAATAGTTTCCACGCTGTGTGGCATTATACTCAACAAGAGGTTAACACCATAATAGGGATCACAAGACATCTCTCACTCCCGTGGGCAAGCGAAGACAAAGATGCCTTTTCTTTACACACACTTGCACTGGGCACAATATGCAACTGATCTGGGACATTGTTGCAAAAGAACCCTTCACCAAAACACTTTCATAATGTGTAGGTGAGCACAACAGAAGGTAGACATTGCGTCACTTTCGGAAAATAGTTTCAAATGTCCATCCCTATGATTCAGGTAAATTACTCATAAATGCTCTTGTAATTATCATGAGGTGTGACAAAGATAGGAAGCTTTGGGGCATACGTAACTTTGCACATCTGGTAATGATAACAAGTAGCTACACAAACATTCTCCAAAGTTATTGCGTGCGAACACAGGAACTAGTCCTTAAAAAAAAGAGTGCCTATCCCAAAATGTCTCGTTAATGCCACAATAAGAAAATAATAGAAAACCACCCAGAGGAGTGTTATGATTTCACTGGATAAAAGTTAATGCACAATCATTTAGAAAAAGGATGTGTAGAAGTTCATACCTGCTTGTTGATCTCAGAGGCAGTGCTCAGTCCGGGCTCATAGTCATATATACTCTTTGGTTGGCGCTGCTGCTTGCCTGTGTCTGACAGCTTATCTACGTCCTCACTCCTGAAACATTACACCACCACACACAAAAACGTGGACAGCAACTTAATCACAGCTCCATTGTTAGTGCCTATAACAACAAATCCTAACTTGTCTGGCCCCTTCAGCACTAGGCTTAAGTCCAAGTGATATTCATAAAAGACAGATTGTTCAGTTTGTACAGTATTTGTGAACAGCAATTAAAACATATATAAAAATCTTATGCAACTTGAGATCATCTCTTTGCAATATCTAATTTACTGCAGTTTATTGCATCTCTTTAAGTTCATAATATTCTTTAAAAACATACTCATACTAGTAAAAACACTTAATTCTCTTGTGCAAGGACAAAATAATTAAATCTAAGCTATTTTAATTCTTAAGCCCAGGACAGAAAAAGGTTATAATAACAAACTCACCAGTCTGGTAAGGCCCCATGCGGTGTCAGTCTAAAGAGATTGGTGTCTGGTTCATTGTTGTTTTCTGTGTTTTCTTGGTAGTTTACTATGGAGTGGAAATTAAAGGGTTATTTGAAGAAGTCATGAAATTGTGTTTAAAATAATTTTACGGTTTGTAAACTTACCTTTAGCTGACCACTGCTCTGAATCTTCAAAATCTGACTCTAAAAATGTAGCAGATGCATTTAGTTTATCACTTGGTTTGAGAATTTAACTATTTCAAAAGTAACCAGAACATAATCTTCAAAAGTTATCGTAGCTTTATGGCTTTCCTTGCCCAAGCCTGGCATTTTTTGTAGGATTGTGCAATGGTGCAATCACTGTCTTAATTCTGATATTTTGAGGATGGTATATATAGTATTGTGTTTTTATTTCATTACACAGTCCAGTGAGCATAGGTAAACAGAAAGAACTGAGATATTGTGGTACAAAATAAATTGGTGTGGTCTCAGCAGTATTTAATCTCCCTCTTCAGTAATATTTTCACAGGATCACCTCTCCAGGACCCAAAAGTTGACAGATGAGTGTGGGAGAGAGAAGACGAAGAGGAGTGTCCTTACCCTCTGGCTTCTTGTGAATCTGCCTGAACATGCTTTTGTACCAGTCTCTGGGTTTATTTACACTCTGTCATAAGAAAAATATGAGAAAATAAAATGTAATGGAGCCAATGCTAATCTTATTATGTAAATATGTTCTGAACAATCAGGTTTTTTTATGCTTACTGATCTAGAGGCGATAGGCATCCCAGTCTCATCCACAGGGCCAATTCCTGAATATTTGATCAGTCTTTCTTCTCTAGTGGGTGTCCAACTACGGGGTACAGAGGTGGTGCTTTTGATACCATTGGACATGCCTTGTAAACATAAATAAGAACATTTAAGAACATTTTAAATAATATGTGATACATCAGAAAACAAATGCTAATACATCAGAAAACTAATACAAAAGACTATAGAATTGTTACCATTTGTCTTTGAGGGCCCATAGTAGGATCCAAAACTGAGAGTCGACCCACTTCCATTGACCTCTGAAACCTATAACAAAACAAAAAAGTTATTTTTGCTTAATAATTAGAGTATTGTAAACAGCTTATGATATCTACAACATGCTGTACATCAAAGTCCCCACAAGGAGGGGCACTTGTTTAGTTAATTCACTATTAAGAATTTCTGAGCTAACCTTGTATTCCCCAGATGGAAACCTTGCTGAGTGATATGGGCTCAGGGGTGGAGTGGGGAGGCCAGGAGAGATGACTACAACTTCATGAGTCATTTCTGGCGATGTCAGAATATGTTCACTAGAAAACATCCCTTGATCCCCTGAAAAAATAACTCTGGAGCCATCTGGATTGTGCCCCTCCTCTGCATGTTGCTAAAAATAACGAAAAAAGTACAAAATATTGAAAATCAAATATGCTTATGTAATTTCCTCTGGCTTGCCCTGGATAAACACTGTTGTCTGTGGAAGGTCATGTGAACTTGTTAGCATCCCATCTTTTGTCCAGAGAATAAAAAGTCTCAGTGGGGGAGGCCTGTGATGACATTGGCCCTAATTTATTTAAAGCACGGCTAGTGGGAAGTAGCAAGCACACCCTCTTCATCATCTCTCTTGCTGCAAACGCAAAAAGGGTCTTATTGAAAATGCAGAGCTGGGGCACAGAAATAGAAGGGTGCCATTATGAGCCCATTAACTTCCTATTCACTTGGGTGTCCTGTTTGAAGATAGGGGGAGGAGCCGGGGCAGAAAGGTTGGCGAGGAGTTGTGCACGTCCCCCTCAATATCCTGCAGGGTTAGTCGTAGTCCTATTGTTGTCATGGCAATAATGTATAAGCCCCACCCACAGTCCAGAGTCTGGGGTCCTAGATCAGGTGGTGGTTGTATGGGGTCATGGGAAATCCCCAATTTATGCTGGAAATAGAGTTCATATGTCATAGAAAGACAGTGGGGCAGTATTTGTTGAAATTGAATACACTTGTGATATTTGTGAGTTATACTATTTTAAATCTACAACCACTTAAATAAAAAATAATGGCATAAAATAAAAAGGTCATTCCGGTTAGCAAAACAGTGCATCTGGATACTACTTTGTTGCTATTTTTATTTCAAATATCACAAATGTTTACCTGTGACTGCATGAGATCAGATGAGGCTCTTATTGTAATTCAATTTGGTCATCAAGAAGACCTGTGAACACACAAAAGTTTGTATTTATTATTATTTGTTGTAACTTTACAACTCACAAAAATAAAGTCACAGTATTTTGTTTACAGAATGTGTTTTTGCAGATTTCAGATTTCACGAAGGGTCTAAGAGACATATTTTTCTTCCAACACCATGCACCTTACAAGATGGCAGGTGGACAACTGTTCCATTTTCTCACTCTTCTAGTATTCCTACAAGGGAAAAACTCAGTCACCCACTTTCACTGCTGCTAAGGAAAATCCCACCCCAAACAATGTGTGCGACACACATTCCTACCCCATATTTCTGCACTCTCTGCCAAACAATCCCATAGTAATCTGAATTTGAGAGGCTGGGTGAAGGAGAGGGTCATCTACTGAAATCAAATGCATCTCCGGAAAAATACATCAGGATGTGTTGTATACAGATCAAAGCTGTAGACAAATGAGGGGTGGCTTCCGCTCCTATTAGAGGCAGGGAACTAAATAAGAAGTCAGTAGCCATCTTTAAACTGTGTCTTCACTTATTTAGATTTGATTAAAATAAAAAATAAAACACACACACAGCATAAAAAGAATGTTGAGAAGGCAAGTTATGTTTGCGCAACCATTTCTTTCCCAAAGAATCTTAGTTAGTTATTTCCTGCTTCTAGTGAACTGCACATCAGGTTTCTTGGCACTGATGAGTTTTACTTATTTGTAGCAGTGACTAACAACGCAGATGATAAGGAGGAGTGGTGTGGTGTCTAGGCTTACATTACAACATCAGGACACAGCTCAGAGTCAGAGTCTAAAGACCGGAGATGGAGGTGATCTAGTTTTCAGACAACGATGTCAGACAACTGAATCATCCCCCAACAAACTGGGTTACATAATGGAGAAACTATGAGTCTGTCCACCACAACACGATTAAACTGTTCATGCTGAGGCAGAGCAGATGCCCCTTCATGTTTCATCAAAGAAAATCACATTGATTAGGTTAAAGTTCCGAACAATAGGCACGATGATGCAAATGCGATTAAGAAAATAGGCGAATATATTTTCTATGTACAATAAAACAATTTGCCTAATTAAAGAAGAAACACAAAGAGAGCGTACTAAGACGTCAGTGACACACGCTACTGCTACAGGAGCATAAATAATCAGGACTCAGTTCGTATGATCGTGTCACTGCTTAACCCCCGAGCTGTGGTTACCATAGAAAACGTTTTTGTTTACATCCGCACATGCGCAGTGGCTGGTAGGCAAAAGTCAGCGGGGCCCATAGACCTCATATATACGGGGTCTATGGTGGGGCCGCTCGTTTTGTTGACAGTTGCATTGCGTATGTCATGAGATAACTCGTCTTATTTTGAAGTAGGGTTTGTATTGAATTGTTTTGACATGACCTCATCATCTTACTCTATGTTGAGAAAACGTTACTTTGAAAAGTTAAAACTCACCGATAAAAGCATCGATCCCCCTGACCCGTTTTCTCTGAAAGATGACTGGCTGACAGATCACTCTGGCCAGAGTTAGATACACAACACCTCGTTGGCAAGTTGACCATGATGTTCACTGCCTACCGATATACCCCGGACGTGATGCCATCTCGTTTTCTCGTATGCAAAAGAGTTAGTCTAATAGGTTAATTTTGCCACACTGAATGCGGCGATGAAACCGGTAAATTAGACAGTGTTCACAGATTGTTATGATACCAATTAGGCCTTAGTAAAGCAAATCAAACATGTTAATCAAACATTCAAAACTGATGAGCTTTGTAGAATTGTCTATTAGTGAGATTACTTAGATGATTTGATACATACTCATAGTGACAGTAGTGACATTTGTAACATGTTTCAGGACGTTCTTTATGGGCCTGGACCAGCAACAGCGTCCATGTCTCAGATGAATAAGCCATTGTCAAAATATTGAGTCTGTAGGCTCTGTCACGTCTCCGAGGAGCTTAATCCAACATCGAAACATGTTGCAGACAACACTACTTCACTGCCAGCAAGCAAAAAATCTACCTAATAAGGAAAAGTCAAATAAGTCTGTCCCTCCTCAGGTTTTCTCCAAACATCCAGCCTTATGTAATCTGGACTGTCCAGTGGATGTGACAGAGAGGACTTCTGCCTGGTGAGAAAACCTTGATAATATCTCACTCAAATATGTGAACTTTATAGGCCATGTGTTTCACAAGCTGTACTTAAACCACATTTGGCCAGATATGTCTTTGGCATGGAGAGAGAGAGGGAACTGTCCATAAATGGTCCAGCCTACATCTGAGGAGTCTGACACCACTATCTCAAAAAGTGTCTAAAAGAAAAGCATTCACTCTTTCTTAAATATTACTTCCTATATGCACACGGATGCAGCTGAGAGACTGCTTAGCTTCTGGTAGACTGTTATGGACATAATTTCTTCTGTGTCAAGGAAATGGATCTAGTCCCAGAATGCCTCAGGCCAGATGTTCCTCTGTAAACTTTGTCTATAAAACCATGGTATACAAACACAGTAAAGTGTACTAACAGGGGGATATAACTACCTCTTTCCTTGAAAAAGAGGAATCTGTATTATGAAGAGTTTGTGAGCCAGAACAGCTCGGTTTGGCAGCAGGTCAGTGAACCATACCACATCTCTGTGATTCTTGATATGTTCACACATTTCTAAAGATCAAAAATAGCTTTACTGAAAAATTGATTCATATGACTTATCTGGTACTTTAATACTCACATAAGCTATTCATTATAAGTACATTTTTCATGTGTAGAAACATTTGCCCTGTCACCCAACTTAATATGACCTTTCTCTCCAATTTGCCTTTTATCATTGACTGTTATGGTGACCACACATGGGCTAAAAATAACCACCACTGTGTTGACCTGAGGATGGCCGGTGTCAGTAGGATGGAGTATGCAAATAAGGGGACAATAGATATTTTGTTTGCACTGACCACATCCTAAAACCTTAATTAATCAAAAGGCAAAGCAATCTCCACTCTTACTTCTGTGTACTTTGTGGTGAGCTGTTAATAATTGACTCACCAATGACTTAACATGGGAACTACTGCACACACTGGCAGATTGCTGGATACTAGGGTTATAGTCATAAGATTTTTACGAATAACTAAATACATTGAGTTATTAACTGTATGATATCCCATCTAAATGCCCTTATTATCTATCAATCCACCCATAATTTAGTAATTTAATTGAATCGTGATTCCTTCTGTATATTCCATCAATGGTGAAAATAAGGTTTGCATGCTAAAAATGGCCTTAAGTAATGTAAAAAAAAAAAAAAAAAAAAAACTTTTATCTGATAAGCCACAGAAGTACCCAGTATAGTTTATGTTGTCAAATTATCCTCTATGTGTTTGCTTTTACAACAGCCATTTTATCATCTCATCCTCTATAAATTACATAACACTGCAGTAAACCCAAAGAATTCATGTCTAAGTAAGTTTTAAGAAGGTAATTGTGTGTGTCAGCCTTTCTTGATAAACAGAACTGGCATTTTTGTCCAAGCACGTATTGAGTTATGGTGTTGTTATGTGTCGATGTTAAAATTCTTGCTGCTGACGTTAATCCCAAAACCCCATGGTGGGGCGCATGGTGCAGCTCGGCAGATGTGCGGACAGAGGCCTTACAAGGATGTAGAGCGGGGAGTTTATGATATGCAGTTATTGGGGGATACACACATTTATCAGGGGAGTACTTTTCCTCCATGTATGGTGTTCCCTCAAGTCCTAAACTAGGCAGGAGGAGACATGGTTAGTGTGCTTCTTGTCAATAGACAGGAACCACAAGTCATTAAATCACACACACTTTCTCTTGAAGCTTGTAGGAACCATGATGTTGCATCTGATAGAGAACAAATTATGAACTCAAACTTACATCTTTAACTGAATACAAACCAAAGCATGAGAAAAATGCCTTCCAACAGTAACATGTGAAAATCTAGCAAATCCCTATGGCTGTCGGGGCACATGTTCAAAGCTGAGTGAGCTTGTGAGTATGAGAAGTGGCAGCTCAGACCTTTGTAATATTACAAAGGGAACTATAGTTGACTGTGGAAATCTAAGTGACAGAAAACAGGGGAGGCTCTAAGTGGGCAGTGGAAGGTCCTAGGAATAAGTACAACACAAAACAGTTCTGACAGCTCAGATACTGTACCTCAGATCATTAAATTGCCAGTGTTAGCCAGACACTGGGAACTTTATGTATACCATATTGAGAAAAAGATGAAGGCATGAATTTTGTCCATATAAATTAAGCTCTCACAGTTAATCCCATTCAAATCAAAATCTGAATTTGAGCTGCCACAATTAGCAAGTTGCAAAGGCTGCAATTATTTGCATTATAAAATGTCTTATGCAAATAACAAAATATCCTGTCTTTCTAGTCTAGTATAGACCTCTACAAATATGTTCTGAAATGCATGGGATACTTAACATTTACCAGTTTATTATTTAGTCTGGTCTTAATTGTTAACCCTGGAGTTGTTCACAATGTGCACTCAACTAAACAGAAGCCTACTTTTGAAATACCTAATCTCATCTCAATAATTGTAAGTCATCATAATTTGTTTTTCCAAAACCGTGCAGTTCTATTACTCATAACCACAAAAACATGTTCCCACACAGAGTGTATTGGTCATTCAGGTGCTCTGAAAAGCATCCCCCCTTTTCTATAGACTTTATCCCAGACAGGTGTGTGGCACTAATCCTTGCTAAGCTCTGTGAGCAGTCAAACAGGTTACCCAACCTTGAAAAACAACTTGGAGAAGGATTTTGGCATTAAAATGATTTATGTAGGTGTGCTGACCACAAATAGGCTGTTATGTGAATGTCTTGTACAAAAGGAGAGGCTTTACGCACCTTGGAAAGTAGCGCCAACCAGTGAACTCACACCTCTATCAGCCAGTTGCACGTAAACCACGTAGTAGTCCTTTCTTTGGCTCTGCTCTCTAAACTGGCCAGGACACACAATCACTCCCTCTCTCTTCTCAGAGCCAGACCTTGCTCGACCGGCCTCTACACAGGACTTCCCGGTTGACAGGCATCGCCATAGCAACTTCTCCAGCCCAGTTTAAAAGGCACTGCGCTCTGGTCTGAGTGTGGGGCACCTCCTTCAGTTAAACTGCCCTTTTGTTGCCCTTTTGTTGTGATAAGGTGATAATTCACCGTGCAGGGTTAACCAAAGGGGAATAGTTTATCTCTGCTCAGACACTGCAGTGACTCCATGACACCCTCCTGAACTTTATCTGTCCCTAGGCTCCTGCTGCTTTGTGAACTTTAACGACCACTGTTCACAATAAGAGATCCAGAGCCCTACTGCTATGGACTGGACCTCCTCTAATGATAAAACACACATACCATAGGTAGACTTAATTTAAATGATTATTCAGAACAGTTAATCGCATGGTTGGTTTACACAGTTTGCAGGTCACTCTCCTTCAGTCTTTTAGTCTTGTTAATTTCTCTGACAGTAAATTAATCAGTTGAAGTATCAAAGTCCACTACATGTGTTTTATGTGTGTGTAACTCTAAGCACTAACAGCTCTGGTGGAAAAACAAAGAGTCAGCTCTTCTTAATAATTCAGTGGTCTGGCATGTACAGCAGATATCTTTTAACCAGGTCTGTTCTTTCACACAGGGGCGATTTGCCAAATGGTGTAAGGAGCAGCTCCAAGGCTCTGCATGTGGAGCAGACGTTCACCCTGCTGGGACTAGTGCTGACACCCTGTCACTCTGGTTAAATGAGGTAATCACGCAAGAAACGTTTAGTTTCACCTCTCCCACGCTGCATCTGAGTTTTGTCTCTTTTACCTGACTAAACAAACACAAGACTTCATCTTTTCTGTCACACAGACATAATCAGGGCAATGGGGAACCTGGGGGCCTTTGTACCAGAGATGGACCAGCTCCAGCAGACTGTTACCACCCTCTAAAGGTCAGCCACTGTCCTGCTGTACAACACACTATGATCCAGTATGCTGCACTCATTAAAAAGGGTCTGTGAGTCAACTGCCGATGACATAAATCTGTGACATCATCTCAAACTACATCATTTAATGACCAGACCTTGTTTTTCCACCTCCTAATTTGGCTGTATTTACATGAAACCTCAAACAACATGTGAAAATGTAAAGATAATCCTCATCTACAACTAGGCATACATCTGCACTGATAACAAGGTTTGTGCAGGTACTGAAGTCACGCTTGTGGAATGTTACGGAAAATAAACATAAAGCACCATGGTTTATTCCAGCTGTAAACACAATTTTATCCTAAAGTTTGGGTCATCCAAAAGAAGCACTGTTTTGGGGAGTTGATGAATGTGAAAAATACACAATTTCTCCACATTTGAACTATTCACCATAAGGTAAAACATGTGAGACCTCAGAAAAAAAAAACGTGATAGCTCAAGCTTCTGATGAGAAAAATCAGCATTACAGCAACACGTTCTGCTTATATGCTGCATTTTCACACTTATTAGAAGAATTAGAATATAATGATAAAGATTGTAAATACAGACAAAGTGCCCTGTTTTGATAAACTAAATGAAATGTGCAGAAACTTGAAACTGTATCTGGCAAAAGTTTGTGAAAGTTGAGCGTACGCAGAGTGAGTGGAGTACTTACAGGCTGCGCAGTGAGCTGCCGTCAGTGCAGAGGACAGAGGAAGTGAATGAAAATAAAGGAGGCTCCACTGCTGCTCTGTCCTCCTCCCACTGCTGTTCTCTCTGTGTCTCTGGCAAACAGGCTGCCTTTTATCAGCACTGAATGATTCAGCGCTGGTCTCCTCAATGTGAGACTCTGTGCTGCAGTGTGTGGCATGTGTTTGCATATGTGTGTGTGAGCATGCTCTTGAAATCTCATCAGGGAGAAGGAGCTCAGTAATAGTTTCCATCCACAGCTGGAAATAATAGAGATTTCCATACAGGCACAATCCTGGCATCAGTACTGCCCCCCAGTGTTTTACACTGTAGGGTAAAGGAAGCAATTTTCAAAAGGCATCTTAACAAATAAACTAACCAATGTTGACGCTATAATAGACTTTACTAATTACATAGTAGTGCGTTATGGTTAATGAGTGGGGCAGATGTCTTCTAATAGTTTTGTTTTGTCAGGACACCACTAGATGGGGTAATAGACTGCTGTAAGTGAGGTGCCCCAGTCAAGCAAGGATCTTGCTCGAATCATGCAAGCAAACTTTTAAATATAAAATGAATATCAAGTTATCCAACTTATTTGAAAAGTAGACTTTATCATATACTAGTTTACACAGTTTTGGGTCAAACTAATCACTTTCAGTTTCAGTTCACTCTCTACAGATGTATACAATTAAACTTTAGTTCTGATGCTACTTTTTGATGTATACATTTTTTAAGGTTTATTTGGGACAGTGTATTTCACATGTCATACGATACATACATTCATCAGAGTCCATCCTTGTATAAACACTCCTGTTGTATCCTCTGTGTGAATCCTAGCTCTCAGCTCTGACACAGGATAAATATTTAACAGCCCTGGTACCAAAGGTCATATCTCTCATTCCTGACCTACAGGCTTTATAGAGAATCCTAAAAAAACAGACATTCTAAGATCCTATGTGACAAATAAAACATAAATATATTGTTCTCATATACCGTAAGTATTTGATTTGGATATACTTCTTAGGAGAATGGATTTGTGGATGTATACGACAGTTTCACAGCACTGCCCCTCAGTGGTTCTCAGATGAACTGTGTGTGAAGAAATTATTTCCAAAATGCACAGCCAGATGTCGCCAAGTCTCAACAGTCTCAACAGCTTTAGCCCGCACTGCACTGGAGAAGGTGAGTAGTAATAATAATAACACATTTTATTTATGTTGCACTTTACATTTGAAATAAATCTGAAAGTGCCAAAGCAGGTCTGTTACATCAGAGTTACAACAATTACACAGTTAGAAGTACAAGATCATAAGAAATAAGAGAAAATATTATTTGGTAGCAAAAAAATACTAGTAGGCCCTGTGGATTAAAATAAATAAAAAAACATACAAACATGGTATTCTGAACTGACATGTTTTTAGAATTGTGACTATTACATCTATTTGTTACATAAGAAAAGAGGAGTAGCCAGATGTTATCATGTAGAAGAGCAACCTTGAATGACTTTTGTAATTCTACCCTCTGATTGCCATCATTCATTATCTGTATTTAAACCTATAGTCATTCAAATGATCTCTGGTATTTAAGTATTTACATATTTTTTCAAATCACACTGCAGTTTTTAATCTAAAATCACAGCCTTCATTTTACTGATACAAAAAAATACAGAGATACAAATGAAGTTAATAATGAACTTGCCCTAGTAAATTTATTTTAAACAGAAACCAAAAATATGTGAGCAGGTCCAATATAATTCACAAGAGTGGGTAATAATTGATTTGATTTGTATTTTTGTTTCTTTTCTAATTTGTGATGAATAGGCTAATCGTATTTTATTATTTGAAAACAGCACACAAGATCAGGAATAGTTTATGTACATTTTATTTTAAGTTTTTATTATCATAATATTTACATTTCTCAACATTAAATACTGTAAAAATGCAAAAAAAAATAAAATAAATAAAAAATAAAAATATTCAGTGTAGTGTTAATTTAGTGTTTAAATTAATTAGCAGTTACAAAATTTCAAATTAAAATACAGCATCATACATAAGTCAGGCTATCCACATTACACATTTACATTATTCTCCATTTCAGCTATGGCCCCACTGCAGATCAACTGTCGGCACAGCGGACAAGTGCCAAACTCCTCCAGAACTCGCATTGCGCAGTTTGAACACAAACACTGGTGTCCACATGGCTTCACTATTATCATGGCCTTTTTTCCCAAACACACAACACACTCCTCACAGTTGCCTTTGACTGCAGAAGAAGCAAAAAGAAAAACACACACACACATTTAGGAATTATTTGTGTAGATAGCCATTGAAAGTGCATTGTATTACAAAGTAGTACCTGCTGTAGTCTGTGTGTGCAATAGCGTGATGTCTGTGCATGATTCAAAACTCGGCGCAGAGGGAATCTCACACTGAGGAGGAGCACAAGACCTTCTTGTGTGAAACCATTCTTTCTTCACTGATCCTGCAGTTGACATATAAAGTTAATTACAGTTAGTGCAGAAATGTGGTAGGACAAATTGAATTATTCATTTTAGATGATATAACAGTTGACGTACCTAATAATGTAATACCGCATGTTTGACCGTATATGTCGATCATGGCCCATAGTGGTCGGCTGATGTCCACATTTGGCAGTAGTTTATACTGAATCCGGTTGTTGATGGACACGTTTAAACTGCCACTGTCTGACACCCAGAACTCCAACAGTGCACCTGCCCTGACTAGGGAGTCTCTCACTGGAGCAGCCCAGTGTCCCGGGAGGTTTGTGAGGCAGGGGATGGCCATGCAGGGCAGGTTTCCTGTGCGGGCTGAGGGTGGCACAGTAGTAAAGCCCACGCGGAGAGCTCCAGTCCAGTTGAGCTTGTGTTTGTTTATCCTCAGTTGCACTCTCTCCTGCACCCTGATGGAGCGGCAGCTGAAGACCAGCCCATTCTTAAATGTGTCTGTGTTCCGCTGTGCACTTGTCCCATGTTCAGAGAGGCTAATGCACTCCCCTTTAGTCTGAGTGTGGAAGGCCAGGGGTCCGAGGCACTGTGCATTGCACTGGTGCAACTCTGCAAGCACATACAGTTACAGAGGATCGTTTAGGTGGCTTTAAACATCTGTTATTACAGTTGTTGATTACTGCAGAAATAATTCTAGTAGCCCAAAAGTTGTAAAAGAGAGACAGTAGTTAGTTATCAAGTAATTTAGTGATACTAAATATGATATAAACTAGTCTGAGGAGCTTTGTTGACAAGCCTTATCTTGCATGCTGTTGTGTGTAGCAATACTTCACATGAACCACTCATTCATGCCAAACATTCCCAGATCTCACGAGTGTCAGTGGTATTCAGTTTCTTAGATTTTCAAAATGACGTAATTCTTTGTCATGTTCAAATGAAAATACTTTTATATAAACTGCCATAATAAACATTGACAGACAAATAATTGATAAATATATAATTGATTTGGGCATTGAATGTCAATCCAACCAGTCAAGTTAGACTATACAAAATAGTTTCAAACATAGTTTGTCATCAGCAATGAAAAAGGTCTGTTTTGATTTTTTTGTACAAAATGTCTGTCCTTAAATTCACTCTTTAAAATATAACCAAATAATAATAATAATAAGCTCTAGTATGAAATAGAAACATTAAATTATGAAAATTATCCTACCAGAGCTCCTGAGTCTGCTCTTCTTCACCATGTTGTCTTCATGAAAGTTTGGGTCCTCGTTGATGTGAGAAGTTGTTGCTCCTGTACCTGATCTCTTCAGTAGCAACAAACTGGACAGCTGATTTTATATGTTTCTGTGTAGGCAGGTGCCACTTTCTGTTTAGGCATCACTGTAATGGGAGGAGCCAAAAATACCAAAACACCTCTTTCATGCCCTCAGTGTTAACACTAAAAGCTCAAGTACTTTCTGTTTCCAAATGTGTAGGCACTGATATACAACCACTTGTGACATGTTTATATTCATTGTAAATTTGCAGAGTAAAATTTGAGTGCTTAAAAATCCAGTGAATAGAAAAAAATGAATACAATCAATTTTAATAAAAAATAATATAAAGTATATTTACTGTTTTAAGAACCATACTTTTTGATATATTTTCTGCTGCCCTTCAGACTTCCTCCAGCTCTTATCTGAGCCCCTGGTATTTCTTTAGTTTCTCATGTTTTCACCACACCACAATGACTGGTTGGTTTACCATTACCATTCACACCCACATAAATACACATATTTGACATCCTATGATACACAATGCAAATTTTCAAGAAAGTTATAAGGTTTTTGCTTCAAATAAAATGCCAACAACAGTGGAAAGTTTGCTTATGACATCACTGTCCTCTCTTCACTTACTGTAGAGCCACATGGTAGAGAAGGGAAATCATGAGACAGGAAGTCAGGAAGTTGAGGGTAAAATCATCAGTGTTGGAAAGTTACTGGGACTCCTCAGCCATGTGACTAATCAATCTGAATGTTTACAATGAAATGAGAAGGGCAGAAGAGCAATAGCAGATAGCTTTAATTTAACCAGAATACAGGAGAAAGAGATCATTAAAAAAGCAAGTCAAGACTTTTTTCAGAATATTGAATACACCTCAAAAAGTCTTTTTTAATGCTTAAAACATACTTAATTCTTTAATACTTAACCTTGACCAAGACATTTACAGGCACACTTTAGCTTGATGCATTGTTAAAATATGGCCTGAATATTGTTAATGAAATAATCCAAAGAAATCTTGAGATATTCCTTTTGCCAATATTGCTCACCCTTACATAAATATAAACTCAACTCTCAGGCAATATTTCAATTATTTATTTAAACCTTTTGTGTTCTATATCACAACATTATATTTATAAATTATATATTACAAGTACAGACAAACGATAAGTCACGATAATGAGCCAGTCTTCAAGAATACCTTCCAATGTAACAAATAATTAAATAAAAGAGCAAATTCTAGGTGGAAACATACCAAGTGAAAAAGTACATAGGCCGACATACAAAACTGGAAATGAATAAAGATGAAAGGTTATTTATTATTCATATAGAAAAGAATTCTTAGCACTAAATTGGATTGCTGGTGCTCAGCTGTTTGTGCTCCACTGCTGGGTCAGGCATGGCAGGCCATCAAAAAATCAACTTGTTCCCACTCCACCTGTTCAAAACACTATTAATCTGCTCCCATCCAATGCAAGGCTTGGCTTCGCTTGACGACCAATAGAAATGCACTGAACCCCCCAGACCCAGGCCAATCCCACGCTGCATTCAAATGTAGCTTGTCTTTATCAAGGTGCCAGTCCAAATCCACATTCAGTGTATTTATGATATCTGTGTGAGGAGAACACTGCAGACCAGGGTGGACGTATGGCATGGGGTCTGTCAGGGGGCTGCACTGAAGGACCACACTGAGAATTTGTCTGTACTCCATCTGACTTGTTTAGTTTATTTAAATTTAAGGCTGCAGAGGTTTTATCACAAACTGAGGAACTTAAGCTTTGACATTGATCTGGTTTGATCGAATGTGACTGCAGACACCACTGAGGACACTCTTTGGGCCTCTTTCTTTCTGGACCAGACTGCATTTCTGTTGCATTAAGACTTGGAGTAGAGCAGTTCCCATGGATCCAAACATTCAGGGTTCCTTCCTCTTCAACAACAGCCTCAACCAATTTTCCTCTGACTTGAAGGCTCCTGTGTGCCAGTATTCAGTACCCAACTCTTTTTACAAGCTCAACCCAAGTCTGAACAGCCAGCTGCCGGCTGGGACGCCCCACGGCATCAGTGACATCCTGAGCCGCTCTATGATGGGAGTGGGCTCCACGGGCACAGGCACCCTGCTGTCCGGATACTCACCCATGGGTGGCTTTGGTCCCTCTATACCCAACACGCCTGTTTATTACAACCGAGACTACAACTCCTCTCTGAACAGCTTCAACAAGCCGGCCTCAGAGTGCGCCATGAAGGGGCGCAGTGTGGGCTGTTGGGCCGACAGCAGCTGTGAGTGGAGGACGGGACGACAGCAGTGCTCCAACAGTGAGTGTCTCTCAGTTACACAGGGCGCAGCCTCACCTAAACATGCATGTGTGAATATAGGAGGATAAGGGTTGCTCTAGTGTTAGACTGCAGAAGCATGTTAACTCAAGTATGACGTACTCTCATGGAACTAAATGTTAATATACGGGCGTATATTAGTACAAAATATAAGTCATATTTGGAAAACTGCATTCAATGTAAGTCCATTAGCATTATCTTTCCTAAAAGTATATATTTAAATTTAGTGTATGTCTATGCGTCTAATGGCAGAGGTACATCACATCTACATAATTTCAAATTTGTTCAAAACTTTCTAGATAGTGCCCCTCTCGGAGAGATGCCCAGCAGAAAAAAGCACACCAGGCCGACGTTCAGCGGACACCAGATCTTTGCTCTGGAAAAGACTTTTGAACAGACCAAGTACCTGGCTGGCCCTGAGCGTGCCCGGCTTGCCTACTCGCTGGGGATGACAGAATCACAAGTAAAGGTAAAATTAGGCTGAGTTTATGTAGTACCCAGTTACATGTGTCGTTCCTCACAAGTTTCATGAACTCATCTGTATTTTAGGTGTGGTTTCAGAATCGACGCACCAAGTGGAGGAAGAAGAGTGCGTCAGAGCCCAGCTCCACACAGTTGTCCCACACGGGGCAGAACGGAGAGGGTTCCGAGAACGAGGTGGAGGATGAGGAGTACAACAAACCCTTAGACCCGGACTCTGATGATGACAAAATACGCTTGTTACTACGGAAACACCGGAGAGCGTTCTCTGTGCTGCGGCTCGGACCACACCATGTCTGATCCACTGTGCACTTATCCTGTACAAACACGGCCTCTCCACAGACATGCATGCTGCAATCTTACCATAGATTTGTAATATATTTCGCCTATTAAAATACCATGTCCAATCCCTAGATGCAAAACACACCGGCACACATCAATAAATAAATAGTTTAAAGTTTTTCAGTTTTATTAAGAATGATATGCTCTTTATTTACTACACTGAGGGGAATAGTACTTATTTATTTCATTTGAGAATTACAATTTATTAAAAAACTGAATCGTATTTATCATAAAATTAGGTAACTCCCTAATCATAATTTATTGATGTGTCCCTCTTTGTTGTATAAAGCCTGTCCAATGCAGCAAACACTGTTGATAATAATACTACTGTAACCTATACTGTATAAAAGAGTTGTACATGAATGTTTTCTATAAAAAGGATACTATTGGAGAAAAATAAGTATGCATGTAGCAATTGAAATAAATAAAATATCAGTAATTATAAATGATTAGAAATGTTTTTTATTCATTGATATGATGTAGCATTATATTCTTAACTGCTTAAAAAATGTAAAGGGGTGAGATGACCTTCTTAGACCCTCTCAAAGGAATGGGAATGTGACACCACTTGATTTTAAGTATGTAAGTTCGAGTGGGGGGGGAAAAAAAGTTGAAATTTATGTGAAATGAAAAACAAAGGACTTGTAGTCATGGGATGAGGTGTCATAGATGTGAAGCACTGAAGAAGTCATAATCTTAATTGTAATGACTATTGCTGTCAGTAGTCGTAAAAGTAATAATGAAACTGTAAGTAAACACTGAAGAGAGGAGCAAAGGTCAAATCTACAGCAAATTTACTCTGGGGTCTGTCCTAATTGAAGACAATGATCCTCAGAAGCCATTTAACATAAAATCAATATCAACAGACGAGCTCTTTCACCACTGAGACGGCTCCATATGGTTCAGACCCGCCATAACCCCGTAAACATGTTTTCACGGTAAAATACAGAGCCTTATATTCTGTACTATATAGTCTGTTTGGTGGTAAATAGTGGTGCGTATTATGTAGACAGGAAATAAATGCAATTGACAATGAGATAATAACTTTATTATTTCAGAAATAAGCTTTTGTTTAATAATTGCTCTCAATCTGTCAGGAACATTTATAGTTGAAATGTTAATCAGCACATAAACCATGGTATTTTTATTTTATGGACTATGCATTTTAGGAGTTTCAAAAAATAATAAAAAAAGGTGATTTTATTTTATTTTTGATGTATTGGCGTGTTTCAGTTTGAATGGTTCAGTTTGCACTACTTTGATGGTGGATTCAAGGCAAGTTTATTTGTATAGCACAATTCGTACACAAAGTGATTCTAAGTGCTTTACAGAATGAGAAAGACATTAAAATCAAATACAAACAAATAAAAAAAAAATTTAAAAATCATCATAAAATTAGCTTTAAAAGAGAAGAGAGACGAGTGTGCAATAAAAATGTTGCAGTCATATGCACAGCTTAACAGAAGGGTAGCGTGGATTTAAGCACGGTCAAAGTAGAGGCCTGTCTCACATGTTCAGAAAGAATCATCTGATTCTACATCAGTCCAAGTATGAAAGACGTCAAATTAAGTGGCATACTCCCTAATACATATTTGTACTGCATCCAGGTTACGAGCGTGGCATACCCTGGCATTAGAAAGAAGGAGGGACTGGCCACAAACTCAAATAAGCGTATCAACTAAAGTATTAAAAATGCAGGAATAAACACAACAATAACATAGAAGAGTTCATATTTAATTTGCATAAAAGTGAGATTTTTACATTGTAGTGTCCCTGCAAAAGGAAATTAAATACTGATCTAATTACACTACACACACGCTATTATCAACCTTACAATGTTTTTCTTTTTTGATTGTATATGTATGAGGAAAAATGCTCTGTTGTGCTCTCTGGTTGAGCAAAACTATTAAGAGGACTCTCATGAGGCAATAATCAAACCTGCAACTAAAACCACAACTTACATAACAAAAGCTGCATACAGCATTCCAGCTCACTTGAAAGCATAATAAGACAAATGATGACGCAGTACATAGTTTTAACATTTCCGTTTTTGGGTGAGGTTTACAGGACATGTATTTTGGCAATATAAATGTATCACGAGTCTGGACAACAGAATAAAGCACTTTGTTTTTACAGATTTATAAACAGCATAAAATTCAATTACATAAAACATACTTTAGTCACTGCTAGTATCAAGTCATGCTTTGTTATTACAGTCTGAGCAAGAGGTTTTGTAAGTGTGAAAATGCTAAACAATACAAATATGTAAGGAATCAGTGCTAAACTAAGGAGTCAGTTTTTTCACAATTTTATGCAATTATTGTAACTTCATTATTAGCATTGCATACATAGATAAAATGCACTGTGTGCGTCATTACTTTACACACATGCGCCAAGACTTCAGATGTGAGGTCATCACACTTCTTTTTCAGCTCACATTTACAGGCAGCTCCAGCTACACTCAAAATATTTCAGATCTACATTGATAACATCTGTGTACACACTGTTCTTTGCTGCCAACAGCAAAATAAATACCTAAAATGAAACTAAGGATTACAAAATAAACATGACAGTACTAGGTACTAGGTGTCACTGCAATCCATCTGGCTAAACATTTACACGCACAAAATACAAAACACAAAAGTAAAAGACAGATATTTAAAAGAAAATATGATGTTTTGTTCTTATAAAGTTAAGAGAGGTCTTGGTGTGGCGTCTTACTGCTGAGTTATGGTTGAAATCAGTTCTTAAATAACAGCTCCTGTATTTAAAATCTGTAAGAACACACACAATTAACACATATAAGTAAAAAAAACACACACACAATGCAAAATAATATAAAAAATAGGCTATGCTATGTTACATTACAAACAGTGACTCAGTTTTACTATTGCACTGAAAAGAAGGGGAATTCCACTATTTTGTCATTACACTGGAAAAGTACAAAGATAGCTGAAAGATAATTTTAAAAAGAGCTTTTGCTTTTTCAGTACAAAAGGAGCAGGTCTGCAAATGTTGCACGTGTTAATATGTATAAACATTGTTTAAAAAGTCAAAACATCAAAGTGTTATTTAATTTAACTATAAAAAATCATCCTTCCTCGGGAGATGAAATAAAATTTGAAATATCCACAAAAATAGGGTATAGTACAAATATGTTCTGCAGAGTATTTGGGTGGCCTGCATAGCTGCTTTGTTTGTAGCCTTAAATTTAAAGTCACTGAGGCATAGGCTAACACTGCTCAATCTGTCACACAAATAATTGAAAGCCCCAATATTCCTCTCCGTTGTTTCCATGCCTCTAATCATTCTGCATGCTTCTCAAGTGGTGTGCTTGTTAAAAAGCTATAAATTTAGTAGAAAATAAATTTAAATGGCAGAGAAAACAAAATCATGACCGTAAAAGTGCCAATACTCCGTCCAGCACAATATATGTGTCTCTGGCTGGCCATCAGGGTGGTAATTATTGAAAAAACACTCAGAGATGCAGTTAGCACATGGCAGTGGTGTCAGTGGACAGGATTCAACAAACATAGATCAGGGGAAGCTGCTGATAGCCTTTGGTTTAGTGACAACAGACATACAGCAGTGCTCGTGTTGGACCAGCACTTCATCTTAGTTCATATCCAAACTCCACTGGGCCCGTGCCTGTTATGGCCCTCCAGGGACGAATAGGGCTAGATTACAGTGATCACTCCACACATCAAACTAAGCATCGAGCTAAAACAGGCTTAAAGACCGTAGCTATGCATTGTGTTAGTGTTATTACCATAAGAAGGAGCAGGGTCAGTGGTCGTTTGTCTTCAGTGCAAAGAACAAGAAAACAGGCTACAAAAGAAAGAAATTATACAATTCTGCTGGATATTTTTGTTTTGTTTTGTGCAAAAGATTTTAAAGATGCATTGTGTAACTTTTCTGGAAGAAGATCCATGGTAAGACATTAAATACATCTAGCTAGCATTTATTCATTATGGGTGTTTCTATTGCTCAAAAATACAATAATTTTCTCTGTGAATAGGGTCTCAGCAGATCTGAACTGCAATGTAGCCAATAGTTGTTTCCCTTGTGACAGACAGGTTTAATCTCTACCATGGAACATTCTAGACAAAGCAGTAACATCACCATGGAGAAAAGCAGGTGACGGACCCACACCAGAAAAGATGCGCAATGCACCTTTAAAGACTTGAGAACACTTAACATATTTTAACTACACTGACATTAATCACTTAAATAAATGAATAAATATCAAATGCTATTTATTTACCTTATGGTCTCCCATGCACACATTGGGACCCACTGTGTTGTAGACCAAGCTGTGCTCATTGTCCTCATTCTGAAATGATATTTGAAGTTAAGCATGTGCTGTAATTATAGAAAATATTGTATAAGGAAGGCAATAAGTACTGAATGTTGGACTGACTGAGTGTAGGAGGAGGTCCTGGACACTGTGGGACATGAGAATGCGATCACACCAGGCCGGACAGCGTGTGTTCATGTACTGGGTTGGTTTAGTGTAGTCTTCACTGTAGGGATAGCTGAGAGACAGAGGAAATCCCGTGTATTAGAATAAATGTAATGAACATCAAAAAGAAAAAGTAAAAAAAAAAAAGTATGGCATAACTTGTTTAATTTCATGTTTGCAGTGAATTTATAAGTAATAATTATGTATATAATCATTGCAATTGAAATATTTTAAGCTAAATTCTTCATTTTATAAACATGGTCAGATTTCTTTACTCAGAGTAAGACATGTATTTTTACCTTGGTGGAAACTTGATATCTTCTTCACTGATAACATCATGAAATGCTGAAACCTCTTTGTCGTATTTTAAAAGCTGTGGGAAAAAAAGGGTTTCTGGGGTTAGAAGTGCATGTGAGGTTATTCAAGTTACTGTCTATTGTTTTTCCCTTTGTGCTTATTTCTTCATGTGATTTATACCAATTATTCCTATTCTATACAAATGACTGTAGTTCTCGGTTGTCTTTGGTTTTACTGAGCGGACACATTATCCAGTTTGGAGATCAACAAGAGTAAATGGTAAATATTATTTTCTTACCGCTCTTCCATTGTCCTCTCTGAAAACTGCTTGATGTAGATAGGTAAACAGTTTCTCCTCGATGTGAAGTAATACCTGCAGGTCAATTGATCACAAGTTAAATGAGGAAAGGCGTGACACTAAACCTGTTAACTAAAAGTTTAATTCATTAATCATAATAAAATAAGTCACCTTATGGTCATTATCTTTCTCTTCACAAATGATCTTCTCGACTTCGTTACTGCTGTCCCTCTTTACAGTTTGGACTTCGGCTGATGTGGACAGATGCTGTGCACAAAATAAAACATTTACTTTTAAAAATGAATGAAAGCTTTATTACGTGTTACTGAGATAACATTCTAATCATACCTGCACGAGACTGAGTGCATCGAGACGGAAGTTAAAATCTCCAAAGAGGAAAAAAGGCATGGGAGTGTGCTGATTGTCTGATATCCTAGTAAAAGATAAGTAAACAACTTTGTTTTTGCAAAACATTTGTTATTCAAACACATGCAGCACAATCACTTCTGACTACAGAAATTAATTTCAAATTTCTTAATTACATACAGACATGCTAAATACTTGGGCAACAATCCTAAATTCTTCATACATAACATTTTCATATCTAACCTGTTAATGACATATTGGAGGGCGTTTTTGCGGTTTGCGGAGTAAATAGAGGGACTTGAGGTGCAGGCAATCAGGTTAGAGGCATCATGGAAGAGGTGGATGTTCACCAGGTCCAAGCCCCTGTTACATAGTTAAATACATAGTTATTCATTTGTGCACATTACACATAAGTGACATTATTGTTCAGTATTCCTACTGCTTGTAGTCTATACACAGACAAACAATAGTGGCAGGTGACAGGAAAAAACAGGAAATCATGTGAAAAGTCTGTGATACAGAGGCTTTGTGAATTTTCTCAAACAGACATTAGTCTTCTATCACACTTTTCACACTTTTGCTGTGACAGTTTTGGGTTTTTTTTATGCTGTCACTGGAAAACAATTAATGTGAAGCTAAATTAATCTGTTGACTGATCTGCTCATTTACAGCAGACTGGGGGTCTCTCTATAGATAAGGCCCCAGAAGATAAAGAAAAAAATCTTAGGTTATAAATCTTGGTAAATATGGTAGGTGTAATCCTAAAGCTTCTGAAAACTAAAATTATAAAGGTAAAAGCAGAATCCTTCTAGGAAAAAAACAAACAAACAAAAATATATTCCCAGAATATACTGTGCTTTTGCCCACTTGTCCCATATGATTTACCCACAGAGTAACTGAATGACACTGAGTGCACCATTTAATCCTGTTTTACATCTAAACCATTAACTTCTATCAAAAATGATTATTTATCAAACTCAAGTGCTTCTAAAATCCACAAATGAAGGGGGGGTGGGGGTACATACTGGTTGTGTATAATCCAGCGTGTCCTCATGAAGCCTTTTCTGGACCATTTAAACTGCACAGACACAGACAGATGAGCATGAGTCACTAAACAGCAGTGAGCTTTGAGAGGCCAAACTGATAATTATTGATCCTTTCACATAATTTGTCTCATCTCCCTGTCAGAGGCGGCAGACAGCTCTGTGCCCCAGAAGACTCATTTGTCCCCACTTCTCCCCTTGGTCCCAGAGTACCCCTCCCATTACTGACATACACACTACCAACAAACAAATCAATGCATGCACAAACTCACCGTCATCTGTATATACTTACGTCAGGCCAGAAATTCTTTGGGAATTTTTCTTTTTCCACAGTGGCAACGCAATCCAGAGCGTCCATGTACTTGTTCTGCCCCGAGACAGGTCTAAAATCCTTCACTGTGAGAGGCAGAAAGAGGAGGTGAGAGCTGTGACATGTAAAAGAGTGAGAAAACATGCAAACAGCAATCAATAAACTGGTGTTAACCTCATCAGAGCGGCATACGCAATGAGAGGATCTATAACAGAGACATTAGGCCTGCAGAGGCAAACAGCAGCACAGACACTGGCAGCTCCACTTCTTTATGGTTCTTCCATAAGTGTTTGTGAGCAGCTTTTTCATGGATAACGTGATCGGACTTATGCAGCAGAGAAGTGTAAGGTTTAAACTTTAAACTGTTCCCTTTCAGTTTAGGCAACCAGAGCTTATACTACAATATTAAGTTCAAAGTTTGATCAAGAGAATTATGCAGCAATGTTTAAAGATAAAAAATGAAGTAAAGAATTCTTCTTTACTTTACTTTACTTATGTGTGTGTGTGCGTATATATATATATATATATATATATATATTATTATTATTATTATTAAAAAAAAAGATTTTTATATATATATATAAAATCTTTCAAGCCAAACAAACATTCATTAATGACAAACACTGTCATTGCTGTTTCTGACAGATACAGATATTTTAACAGAAAATTTATGGGAAAAAGTCTTACCATTAAAATCATATTGTAAGATGTTTTTCAGTGTCTTGTGGATGAAATACATGCTGCCCAAAGCCTGCAACCAGAAAGCAGAAAATGCAATACAATAATAAATATGCAATTTATTTAAAACAATAAAACATTTCACATTCACAAAAAACTACTACTAAAAATGGTGATGGTGGTGGATAAGCAAGAGAATAAAGTCAGGGCTTTGCTCTCTTGCTTGCCAGTGGGCTCAGGGAAGAGCTGGAGAAGGTCTGGAAGGTGAAGGCATCAGTGGTGCCCATGGTGATCGGAGTGTTCGGGGTTGTAACCCCCAAACTGGAGGAGTGGTTAAAGCAGATGCAGATAACAGGAAGGACAATGGACATGTCAGTCCAGAAAAGTGCAGTACTAGGAACAGCAAAGATACTGTCCCAAGCCACCGTGGAAGAGATTATATATATATATATATATATATATATATATATATATATATATATATATATATATATAGCTAGATAGATAGATAGATAGATAGATAGATAGATGATAGATAGATATAGATACAGCTATAGATATAGATATAGATGTAGATGTAGATATAGATATATATATAGAGAGAGAGAGAGAGAGAGCAAGAGAGAGAGCGAGAGAGAGAGATAAGATAGATAGATAGATATAGATAGATATAGATATATAAAACCTGTACAATAGCAAATACAAAAAGTCTACACCACACCGAGCACATAACACTCTCTCCACACACTTCAGCACCAAATCATCCCTGACAAGGCCTGACAATTTTTAATGTACTAACTGCCTGCTCCACTGATCTGATTAATCATTCCTCTTGAGATCAATAAAGACAGAAAATTAAAACAATTTAAAAGGTATTAAGCAGTGGGCCTGCTGTCTGCCAATGCTGCTGGAGTGAGTGGGGGCACAAGAAAAATCAGCGGGTGCAGAGAGGGGCGAAGGGCGTGACCGTCCCACACAAACATGAGAGATCTGCCCCTGAAGGCAGCATCTGTCTGTGCTGTCAAAATAATCCTTATTTAATAAAACTGAAGTGCCTCTTTGATCAGCTCCAGTGAACGGTAATTAGTGACCAAAATGTTCAGACTGATATGTGCACCAAGACATTTTCATCTGAGAGGAAGTAATAACTAAAAAACCTCATTGTAACACTATAAATAAAGTCACAGGATAATCAAGCTCATTACAAAGTTACAAGCCTGTGCTGGACAAAAGAGCCAACATTTTAATCTGTTTTAAGTATGGCTAGAACCAGTGCCTTTCCCATTATTGGGCCAAAACATAACCCACTACACCAGGGGTACGGAGATCCCTGGGGGTATGCAAGCACTTGCCTGGGTGTACTTGGATTGATGTCAGATTTTAATGAAAGGTGAAATTCACTGGTATTTGAATGTAAAACATTATTTGTAGTACATTTTACAACTTTAAGAATGTTTCTGTATGATATATTTGATATATATTTAAGGAAAACAAAAAAATATAAAAGCTCAAATTTGTTTTTTGTTTTTTGTTGGAAATATGGCCCATGCTTATCACAGTTTATCTATATATACTATATTAGTCTTTTTAAAACCAGAGAAAGTGCACATGTGAATAGTCCAAACACATTCCCCTTCACATACTCAGCCAAACAACGGTCTTCATCAATCAGGTTTGTGCACAGTTTAATAAAAAAATATTGACTTACAAGTGATTTTTTATCAAAACACCATTTGTTCTGGGAATGTGTACGCAAGTCTGCCCCTCTGCCTCTGCAAGCGAATGTGAAAGGAGAACTCCCCAAACCGACTCTTGGCCCTTATAACTGATGATCCCCCGCCAACAGGAAACAAATTGAAAATCAATTCGGGTGGCACAGACCAAATGAGAATGAGACATTGTGGGGCTGGTGGGGGCTTCTACTCGCTGCAAACCTCTCAGGGCGACCACTGGAGCAAGGTGCAGAAGACTTGAGCGCAGGGAAACTTAACTCCCAGCTGTCTGTCCAAGCCCTCACAGTTTATTTATCGTGTACAAATAGGCCAGGATCAATAGTTTTAATCTAGAGTTTAATGCATTGACTTTGGCCTGTCTCTGTATACCTGGCCATTGACTTTTGGCTCTTACCTTTCTCTGGTTCACAAATTGACCCCTGCTGTCAGATATCCAGTGTAAAAGTATCATCTGGGAGGAGTAAGGGTTAATAGTACTTCACTCCTATACAGTAACAGGGCTGCTGTAATAGCTAGAGTCACCCAGACGTAATTGAAGAGGTCAAATAAAGAGTTGAATTTAGCACCAGATGACATTATGAACCAGTGACCCAAGCATTGTCCTTGTACCTGTGAAATCCAGTGGAGCGTGAATTCTACAAAAAATGAAGATAAGAAATGTCTGCAAAATGCATGACTTATTAAACACAAGCCTTCTCCCCAAGCCAAACAATGTCACTGCAACATAGTTTTGTACTAAATCATAGTGATCTATGCGGGTTTAAGGTTACATAACTCAAAAGTCCAGAGTGGTAAGTGTGTGTGTGTGTTATATCCATCCATCCATCCATCCATCTATCTATCTATCTATCTATCTATCTATCTATCTATCTATCTATCTATCTATCTATCTATCTATCTATCTATCTATCTATCTATCTATCTCTATATATTTGTTGTACTATACTGTAGTATCCCTACTAGAAATGTGGAGAACATAAAGAATGGTGCACTGCGCTGTAGAGGAAGCATCACAAATGGCAAACACTGTTTCAGAATGTAGTTCTCACCGTGAAGCTGTCCTCGGATTGAAAGCGGTTGTCTATGTAGATACAGACCCGATCAAAATCACGCATTTCTTCATTGGTCTCTATGCTCCTGTAACAACATTACATACAACACTTTAAGATAAATATGTGCATAAGATAGGAGAAGGTGTATAACATTTGAACACTGCTGAATTACAGATGAAGTAGGCCTATTTAGTAGCATCAGACATTCTGATTTAGAAATTGATTTTTCTAGAGAAGACATAGACAAAAACAAAAACAAAACTTCTAACGTCTGACGTTCAGTCAACAAATGTAAATCTGAGTCAACGTCTCCACCTAGTGGCTTAAGGCATGTTGTACATCCCAATTTACATGGATAACAGGATCAGATACAGAACATTTATATGACCAGTGAAACATAAAATATGTTATTTAGTGTTCAACTGGGTTGAGACACAACTAACTGTGCAGGAATAATAGAACAGAAGAAGCCAAAAACAAAAAAGATTCTACATATAGTTGGGACTCATAACATGACACATGGGTTCTTTATGACAAGCACCACAGAAAATCATTTGCATTGTAGCATACAGTGATTTGGTCTTGTTGTCACCAAAGGAACTCGGTCTGTTTACTTATTGTCCTAACACAAGCCTATGTTTTACCTGAAGAAGTTCTCAGCATAGCCCATGTTAGCAATGTAGTCTTTTCCTCCGACCTCTTGAAAGTGTAATGCCACAAACCGTGGCTGGTATTTGTGGATGGTCTACAAAAGGAAAAAAAAACTGTGACAGAAGAAATTTGCCAATTCCATAATTAATAATAGTTTCTATACTTACCTTGTACAGTTCCTTTAACCATTGACTTTGAATCTCGCCCACCTAAAAAATATAATAATAAATATATTGATAACAAAAAGCAGAGCATTTAAAGCAGGCATGTCCAAACTATGGCCCGGGGGCCAAATGTGGCCCTAAGACCAATTGTTTTTGGCCCTCAGGCTTCCAGGTGAATTGGCCCATACTACCACAAGTAGTACTTTTTCTGCATGTTTTTGAAATCTACCTTGATCAAGCAAATGTAGTGTGTCCTGAGGGTCTAAGCCTGAACAGAGGTCTGGAGGGTCATTCAAACCTGTTATAAATGCACAGATTTGAATTACTCACTGTTTTGATCATCAGTGTATGACCCCCGATCGGCCCTCACGCTGCTCTGTGTTTTTATATGTGGCCCTAGATGAAAAAAGTTTGGGCACCCCTGATTTAAAGCATGTTGATTTCATTTATGTTTTGGGCTTGTAGGTATTTTGTTACTGTTCTACTCTGGTAAGTAATTGGTAATTAATTGTGTTTTTTTTTACACACATAGAAAAGAATAATAGCTAATGTAAAACATTTATAAAGCTTTTGTATTGGCCTGTGTTATATTTCAGGTTTCATTTTACACACTTGGCTGATTGCTGTAAACCAGTAGGCCTATGCAACATGCAGGTGTCCAGACAATGGTCAGTCATCTGTTAAAATGTTCACCTCAGTGGACAGTGCACTTGTAAAAGTAGATTTTGTCCTTTTCAGTGACAAGTTCAGTATACAATATAGGACCCTGTTTTGTGTAAAACACAATACTCTATACCACAAACACCACCATGCAGCCTAATGCAAAATTTAAAATAATTTGCATTACATTTGCATGCATGCATAAGACAGTGACTGCTTCAAGACATATAAACTAGCCAAAGTACTTAGGCTACTACTAATCATTACCATTTGCAGGATTTTCTCTTAAAGGGTAGGGAAAGCCTAATAACTTAAATCAACATCCATACAGATTTTCAATTATTTGGTGAATGCAGAAAACTGCTGCTAGGGATTGGCCTAAAAGGTATTACACAGGAGACTGATCATTCAAAGAGTTACTGTGTGGTAACGTGACAGATCAGATTGATCCCATAGTCTTATCCTGTGATATACTTGAGGTCCTCTCATTTCAGGGGCAGGGTAAATGTTGAAGTCTGTTTATTTACAGAAATAGTGTGAGTCAATGCAGGCCCAGGTCCACAGGCCAGCGAGATATTAATCTGCTTACATTTCAGCCACAAAGGGACCAAGACAAAAATGGAGCTGTACCTCAGCCAAATTTCCATGACTCAATGAACAGCCCCCAGGTGACATATTCAGTTGAAACATTTTGCCATGTCAGGGTAAAAAAAGTGCTATATTTTGATATTATTCACCTAAATATTTTGTTCAGTCCTTAGCAACTAAAAACACAGACTTACAGTGAAGCTGGGGTAGTAAAACTAGGGCTGTGAGAACTATTGGGGACACAGTGTTAAGTCAAGACAAAGAACGAAACCATATATTATGTATAGTAACTGAATAACCAACAGTTCACACTTACACTGATTAGAAACGTTAACCTATGACAGATGAAGTAGGTTTAAATGTTCAAAAATCAACAGGCCTAATAATATGTGATCATTTGTGACATCAACCTGTCCAGGGACTGCAGGTGGAAACTATTATTTTTGTGAAAACCTGGTACATGACATATTTTCTATGTATATGTTTTTGTGTGCACTGTCCAAATAAATAAATTCAAATATTGTCAATATTCACCCTTGGGTGTACAGTAGCTTAACCCACTTAAGGCCCATGGTTTCTTTCTGCTGAGATGAGTTCTATTTAACTGTAGGCATAAAAATAGCCCATACATATTTTGTCTCCTGCTTTAAAGGCGCACTGTGTAACTTTTCTGGAGGACACACCTGCTTGTCTCCATAGTGATGGTGTTGCTTTGCCTAGAATCTTCCAGAGTAACTTATGAAACTCTCCTGTGGCAAGCTACATGTTATATTCTAACACTGAAATGAAAATTTAGGATAAATAAAAGATAAATAGTGTAATTCCATGCTGTGGTGGAACATTCCAAGCAAGGCAATTACTGTTCTCCATGGAGATAAACAGAAGAAAGAGGCTGATAGACCCTCCACCTGAAAAATGAACCTTCAGTGGTCTATAATAAAGCTTTCTGATCAATGAGAATGGTGGTCACGTGACATGCAAACTTTGACATAACCTTGTAGCATCATAGAGCCTGTCTGAACTCATTAGCTTTATAACAAAGGAGAAAGGATAACACCCGGTACTGACAGGTGACGAATGAAATATGGCACTAAGTTGTTTTTTTTTTTTTTTTTTTCTGCTTTTTGCAGGTACATTTACCACACTGTAACTTAGCAACTAGTCGTAAAACGCACGTAGGCCTACAGGAAAAGCTCCGAAAATCTGTAAAAGTAACCCACTATAACCTGTTGTATAACCATTTGAAACATTGCTCATATGACCCTAGGCCTTGGTGTTTATGAAGTTGCAGCGGCACTTACGTTGTCAAAGAGTGAGCCGACATTGGCGGTGACAAGAAGCACATCAGTGTAGCTTTCCATGGTCCTCAACAGATACTGTCAAATCAAACTTCGCTTCAAGGCCTAGTTGTCGTCTTCTTCTAGGAGCTTATAGAGGCTTTAGGTACTGTTGTGTGAGAGCCCGACCGCTACTTACAAGCGCTCAGAAACATCTTGCCATCTCAGAACAGCGTTTCTTGGGACGTAAGGTCTAACTTGTTTGCCGATGGCGGGCTGCTGCAGCAAGTCACACGTAAAAGCAGTGTCCATATCCATGTTTAGGCGAAAAAGCGTCAAATTTGGCATGTAATGGTCGATTTCCTCCTCCACTCGTCTAATTGGACTACTATCTTCTTAGCGGACTTAGACTGGACAGAGCATCTGCTGCTTTCAAGGGACGCTCAAGCCTGGTTCAAAGCTCCTGGCGCAGCGGTATGTTGACAGATCTGTGCTCCGCCCAGAAGACCTGTTATGTTAATGTCTTCCTGGTTTTAAACTCTCGATGTATAACACTTTACACAACTAATTTCCTTTCAAGTTGACCGTAAAAACAACTTAATACGTTTAAGTAGGCTACAAGACGCGTTCAGTGTGGCCCACTGTCTTTTGCTTGCAATGAAATACCCTGTAACGTAAACAGGAAGTTAGACTACACTAACCTCTCTTTTTCCAATGAAATCCTTGTTGTGAAATGCCAGTGTTATGGTGTAGGCTACTTTCCACAAGTTTTGCCGCTGCCCCGGTTATGTGGACGTGAATTACGTGTAGCCTAAACCCTGATGGAAGCATGCTGCAAATTATTCTTAATTTAACTTTTTTTCACATGTTGTTATAAGACATCGTTTAGCATTACATTTTAATCTTAAATATAGACTCTAAATAACGGTTAACACGATCTTAAAGTTGTATAGTTTTTATACAACTGCACTTTTTATGGCCCTGTGCCCACAAGGAGTCCCATCTTGGCTGAGACTGCTGGGGCCCTACTCCTGCTCACCATAGTGCAGTCAGAGAGCTGCTCAACCATGGTATTGTTTATAAAGCCACCCTTTTGCACTCTTCGTCCTGTTTCCTCCAGCTCCTTCTTTTATTACTGTGAGCTTTGTTCAACACCCTCAATAAATCTGTTTTAAACTATTTCCACGACAGTTCAAGCAAATGATGCTATGTCCATCACTGGTGTAGGGACAAAGGTGCTTAAAAGGCAAAGTGCTAAAGGGAGGCCTGAGTTACAAACGAGGCGCTAGCCAGAAACCACAATCTTTTTAGGAGCTTATATAACAGAGCTATAAATGACAAAACAACGCTGGCTCAATAATATATACAAATTTATAAGTAACGTTAGTGAATTAAGACCAGTGAAGCCCCATGCGAACATTGAACATTTATTTACTCATGGTCACTGTGGCTGTCCATCTGCTGGAACATATCAGTTAAAAAAATATGTCATCTCTCACTCTCTCCTCAGAGTCACAGAAGAGTGATCATTGATGGAGCAGTTAAAAGGTTCAAAAATTAATTCAGTATCCCTTTTCATCTTTAAAATCCTTTATCATTTTTAATAGCAAATTCACATTCATTTGCTGGGGATTGGCTACAACTTAAAGCTATACGTCACTCCAAGTAAGCCAGTTCTGGTTAAAAGAAACAAACCGAAACATTAGAAGTTGAAATGAGATGGAAAATACAGGATCAGTGCAGTCATTTCTGATACCTGCTCTTTTAAGATTTTAAAGAAATGGGAATTATGTGAATGCATTGTATTTTGAAAAAATATCTTAATCTTAAGATCATACTAAAAATAATAAATAAATAATGCCTAATGCTGATTTTAATGAATACTCCATTTTGAAAATTAAACTAAGATAATTAAGTGGAACTGCAACAACAATAACAGTTTAACTTTTAACAGTTTTAACTTTGGGTTCTAATTTTCATATCATAATGTATAATAATTATACACTCAATGGAAAAGACCCAAATACGTAACAAAACATCCCTCTTTCAGTCTCCCTGATTAATGCTCAAAAAATACAATGAAATGAAATTCTGCCTTAAACCAAGAAAGGCATTTACCATGAACTTAAGTCAGTTCAAGCAACAGACTAACTATCATGAGGTCTCTCTAATGTCTCAGTATTAGGTAAATGTAACTTAAATACCGTGATACAAAAATTATAACTTCTAAAATCTCAAACCATTAGACAAAAATAGGAAAGTTGGCTTTTTCTACAAAAGGAAGACAACACTGCCTGAGTGCATCCATTTGTTCTTCCAACAAAGTGCAGCAGACTCAGAGCATCCCAAAGAGTGACCCCAAAGAGCAAACTGAAACATGCCAGACCCCAGCAGTGACTGAGGAAGCCAAATGGAGCTCTGTCGACATCTGAAAGGATCTTCTCCAATTCACATGCGTCAACAGACAGGAGCAGAGCTGACCATCCACTGGCAAATGGCCAGAAATAGGTCCACAGTTCCACAGGTCTCTCATGAGCGACTGCGGTCCTCCTGAGTGCCCACCAGCATTTTGCTGTATAGCTTCTGTTGTTCTTCTTTGAAGGTATCTTTTACCTTGGCTCGCTTCAGACCCCCATCCCTAGAATCAATCAATCACAACTGTTTCACAAGATCTCCTTCTATGTTTTACAATTTTCTTTTTAAGAGTAAGGATTCTAAAGGACTTTTTAAAAATGATCTTCTTACCACAGAAGGTCAACCAATCCACCTTGCCTGGCAATGGCTGCCTTCACACGATTGGCGAACTGGACAGCATCTTCTCCTTCCTGTGGGACAAATGTATTGTAAATGTCTGTAGGTATACTTTCAAAGCAATTACATAACCACGTTGTTGTATGATTTTTCTGGCTGGCCTGGTCCAACTCACCTCACGTGACATTGGTGGAAGGTACCACACACTACAAACTATGGCCCAGCTGCTCATCATGCGCAGCAGGTAGTTGACCATTCCAAATTTGCTACTGTTCCAAAAAGCATCTCCAAATCGTGGATCATACTGTTAAGAAAAGCAATGAAAGTTTTATATATGCAAGTCTACTTTAAATAATCCACTCTTATCAATCAAAATGGTAAACTTTTAATTTATTACGCCCTCAGTTTAGTCAATTTATTTTATTTCTATATATCCATTTCACACCTCACTTTAATTATTATTCCAATTATATTTACATTATAATATGCAATTGCAAAAAATACAAACATGATAAATTACCTTAATAGCAACTGGGTAGACAGTTCCTCCGATCTCAAAGCTTCCCTTCTTAAACATCATAACAGATGTGTTATTGATGCAAGTACCTAAAGAGAGTCAATAGATTAAGAAATTAGTTGCTTAAAGCTACAAGATACAGAACATGTTAATTTCTATTTCATATACCTTCTGGAAAAATAAGAATTGGGAGTTTGGTTTTGTCTTCCACATGGTCACTTAGTCTGTGAAACAATACATTTGCTTTAATAAACATGAACAACACAAGATAAAAAAAACAAGGATCAAGTTGCTGGTTGCAGTGTTACCTTTTGGCCACTAGGTGTCTGTCTTTGACTTCTGAGCGTTCAAACCAAATGTGTGGGCAGGCCTTTACCATAGATCTCTGAATTACCCCCATCAAACCACCATGGATTTGCCCAACCTGATATCCAAAACAAATATAGATATAGCAGTTAACACCAGTTTTGAATTAACATCGTGAAAGACCGGTAGCCATTGTTAGTGGTGAACTGCTCTTACCATTGCATAACAGCCATCGCTGGCCAGGATAATAACATCAATAGGTGAGGTATGGTTGGCAACGCAGATTCCTCCATTCTTAGGTTTGTTCTCACTACAAAAACATAATTTCACTAGTCAAGCAATTTCAAACTAAAATATCTTACTACAGTAACTGTATAACAAGTAACATTATAAATGCAAAATGTAAAATATAGTATGCCAAATATGTACACCATCAAATTACCAATTGAGATAAAACAAAGCAACCAGTGGTGAATGCCTACAGGCCTACACCAATCTAGAGATCAAATTACAATCTTAAAAGAAGATGAGCTAAACATGTTCTCACATGTCACATGTATTTTTAGAGCAAGGCGAACCAGCATACAAGGGACACACGATATTTTAAGGGGACTAAAGGAAAGCTTACATTATTACTAGGGATGTAAGGATATCCATTTCTCTGCATGATATTTTCTCAATATGTATCTCACGGTAATTACTTACATGGTACGATATTTATTGCGAAATTTATAACAAAATTGGAGATACGCTATCCCTTTCATTTTTCCTAAAATGCCATGACAAGCCTTTGGTACTGTTATAATACAATTCAAATTTGTTTTTCATGTAGTCGGAGCTGAAACAGGAAAGGATCATGGTCTATGTAGTTTCCTATATTTACTATAGCTATTACTGCACCATAACAATTAATTTAAGCAAAGACTTGTGATTTGATATATTGTGATGGCCCACAATATTATTGAGAGACTTTTGACTGTACAATATCACAATATTTCAGTTGCTGCGGTTATTGTTACATCCCTAATTATTACTAGATATAATATGGCCACCCCATTTTAATATAGAAAGTACATGGCACCCTTTTCTCTAATTAGAAAAAAACATTTAGGTTTCATAATAATACTCATTCAGTTTCACTTTATCTTATAAAGGCCAGCCTGACACCATGTCTGGAGAAGCTTCAGGCAGCCAGTGTTCAACTGTCAAGCATTCAGAACATATCCATGGTTATGTAATGCCTGACTTTTCTAGCCTTGCCACAACACGTAGTCTGGTGTAAATTACAATCCTTGTGGAAAGAAGTTTTTATTTTAAACTTATTGATCTATGAGAAGCTCAAGACTAGACTAAGGGTGCCTTCACAACCTGGTTTGAGCTCAGTTTAATCTGGATGTAGACTTAGTTTGGTCCTGGTCTAAGTCAGGTTTAGTTTCAGTGTCATCCCTATTACTGTGGTATGTGTGTAAGTGTGACCGCAGCCTAAAAAAATGATCAAACTGTGATATTTATGGCAAGCACCAAGGTCATTTATATTCAACCAGCCTTTACAGTGCACATTTTAAAATGGGACAATTAAGACTGAAACATAAAATGTATACAAGATCATGTGCATTTCAGAATGTGCTTATTACATTCTTAACAACAGTTAACTGGATTTGAAATGTTGCCTGTGTAAACAAAAAGATCCTGCTCACCTGTCATGGTAAGTGATGATTGCAGTTAAAGCTCTGACACATATTCTATAGCACATCAAATGCACCTTCTCACTCAAGAGGTTTTTAATCCTGCAGAAACACACACAAAAAAGGAAGTTTATTTTGAGGATAATTAATTGCAGATAATGAGTATAAAAGTGATGTTTTTTTCATTACCTTCCATTTGGTAATAGTCCAATCAATGAGGTGAGAAATACAAGGAGACCCACACCAGTGAAGGCAAGAGTTACCCTATAAAAGAACACAACTCTCTGTAGTTAAGACAGGCACTTGTTTGGTTGTGATATTTGATCATCATTGTATGTATGCAGTTGTATTTAGGTGCACATATTCTTTAGTTTAGTTAGTAATTTGAGCTATAGAACCTACTATTTGGTTATGTTTCCACTGATGTTTTAAAATAAAAAACAATATATATTAGCTATTTCTTCCTCTGATCGGCAAAGCAGGTTGAATGAAAATAATTTTTTTGGGATGAATGGGATGAATTAAAGTTATTCTGATTAGACAACCTGGCCCAGTTACATAAAAAGTCCCTAACACAAAAATGTTAAATGATTAAGATGGGTAGGATTTTTTGTAGAAACTGAAATTTGCACATTATTCCATTAAAAGTGAACAAAATTATCTGAAGATAAACTTGAGTGCGCTTGTGTGGGAGTAGGCCTGCAGTGGTCCGATCAAACTGTCATAACAGAGTCTCCTCTGCAAACAAACTTATAAAACCATTTCTGTGGAATAGTCCCCCATATTATATTATTGCGCAAAAATGTTTTTACTCCTAGATTTATTTTGTGGTGTCAGAATTTTGCTTGTTTTCAGATTCTATAATGTAATGAGGCTGAATATCATCACATTCATGGGGAAAGTGCCAGTTTTTCCAATAGATTATCAGAATCAGAATTACTTTTATTCATCCCCGAGAGGAAATTTTCTTCGTTACACATGCAACCGACCAAGAACATGTAGTTAGAATCAAGTTTTCAAGATAAATACAATAAGATAAAAGATAAAAATAGTTCTCTCTCAAGAATTATTTACATCAAGCGACATATTTACAACTACCGGTATATACATGTGTCAGCAGGGAATTACATTGTATTTTACCGTGAAATGTTCAAAAGGCAAAATCACAAATGTTAAACCTGATCATTTAAATTTGTGACAAGATCCAAGATGAAGAGTGTTGCAGTCAGTCATGGCAGATACCTGAGTGGCAGCAGGAACCCATAGCGGATGAGAACGCCAAGCCCCCAAAGGACAGTCAACCTAAGGCTGATGTAGTGGAAGTTGTAGTTGCTCCGAGTGAGCAGGTTCCAGGATTCCAATTCCTCCGCAGAGAACCTCTTGGTCACCTCGTCATCCATGATGCTCTCCACTCCTCGGCGAGCAAAATAAAAGATGTCTGACATTTCAAACTCAGTGGCTGAACCTAAGTCCTTGTTGCTGCCACTGCGCCGTATCTCCTTGATCTCTTCCTCCAGTGAGGTTGGCTCCTTCGCGATGATTGCTAAAGAACAACGGATTGATTACAGAGTTATTCAATATTTATGCACAACTTTTAAATTAACTAATTAATTAATTAATTAATCATTGCATTTATATAGCTTCTTTCAAGATACCCAAAGCAGTTTATAATTCATTAACACCACACTCAGTGGTGGTATGCTACTATTGTAGCCACAGCTGCCTTCGGGCAGACTGACAGAAGTTTGGCTGCCAATCTGCACCATCAGCCCCTCCAACCACCACAATCACTCACGCACACACCACTTTCATACTAGGCAATGTGGGTGAAGTGTCTTTCCTAAGGACACAATAACAGTTTTCTTTTTTTTGCAACTGGCACCACACTGTGGCACCTGAAATTCCCAGTGCTCTCCCATCCAGGTACTTACAAGGCCCGGCCTTGCTTAGCTTCTGTGATCTGACGAGATCAGGCTTTGACAAGCCGCTATGGCCAATAAGCAATTACATGACTCACCATTTGAGTATGGTTTGTAAAGAGGGTGATTCTTCTCTTTTGCACCCCTTTCTAATCTGAGAGTGGCCCACTGAAACACAGAAAAATATGAAAGCTATTTTGCAATAACACAAGGTATATTTCATCTGGAAAAAGTACAGATGGTAAAACAAATGCTATGGTTTAAAATTGTACCTACAGAATAAGAAGACTAGTGAGACTTGAGAAGGTGAATACACATTGAATACACAGTTTGTCAGCATGACCAGTGACGTGAGGTAGGAGATTGGTGGAACTGAAACTAAAGAATTAGCCCCGGGTTAAGTCTACTTAAAAGGTGCATTGTCTAACTTTTCTAGTGGAGGGTCCGTCAAATGCTTTTATCCATGAAGATGTTATTGCTCTGTTTGGAATGTTTCACAGTATAGTATTTAAACCTTCCTGTCCTCGTGGGGACCAAACCAGACCAAGTTACAGGTCAGATCTGTGGAGAGGTGACCCCACTCACTGTCTGAATACCTGTTTTCATTTTTCTATTTATTTTGGCGCTATAAAACCACCTGTAATTGGATAAATGTAAAGTAGAAATGTTTAAAGACATATAAAAAGACAGAATAATGACATGTTCATCCTGAGAATAGATTCCCAGATTTCTTTTACTCAAATATACAGATGAAAAACTGTCTTTTACATATACAAGCATCCTCTAACTACAGTAACTTAATAGAAGTGACACAACACTTGCTCACAACAAGCCACCACATGCTACAGAGATAAAATGTTAATGTGGATAAAAGGAAGTGAATGACATTGCGTAAACAAAAAGGCGTATTACATTTATACAAATATTTAAAAAGTGACCGACATACAAGACAGGTCAAAGCAAAAAGTAGATTTATGGGAGATCATAAATTGATAGCACAGCCTGTATTTGCCTTCTGAACTTTTCTCCTAAGCACAGAACATCTCAAATATCTCGCTCTCATCCAAATTTTTTCTGGCTGCTGTTCAACACTTGTGGTGTAGAGAAAGTGTTAAGTGTTTCAGTGGACATCCAATGTATTAAATATGTTTTACTTTTCCATTTTCTATCATTTCAAAAGCAAATTAAATCCTTACCTCAAAGATTTTAAGCAAGCTTTTCATGTAAAGTCTTCTGATGCCAAATGAAACCCCAAGAATGGCAGGAACAATGATGAAAACCAGGAGCAGGGTGACCCAGACGGTTAAAGATATCCCAAGGAGGATACACAACAAATTGTCAAAGGGGTTAAAAAAAAACTCCATCTTGAAGTACGGAGCCAAAGTCTATTATTAAGCATGTATTAACCACAACGAGAAAAGAAGGAGCACTGTCAAACCCCAGTCCTCAACATACCCTTACTGTCAAAAGATCATCGCCATTTGTTTGACATGGAGTTGCTTTTATGAAAAAAATATGAATCCCACAAACATCTTGATGTGTTTTGTATATCCAGTTCATGCCATTCTTCTTTGCAACTACCCTCCTTTAACGTGATACAAAGTACTCCCTGGAAAGAAGGTTCTTGAAAATTCAGCGTTGCTTAGTCCTGTTTGCACCAGATGTCCCTTGGTATTTGATCTCCCAGCAGTGTAAAGATGTAAACAATGAAACAACTGGCCACAGCAGGAGCACTTTTTCGCCGGTGGAAGAACGGCTGGGCTTATAGCTTAATAATGACCAAACCTGCAAAAAGGACAACAAAATTTCGTCAAGCATAATAGGCTATGATAATAAATTTACTATTTACCCCTATATGTGGTAGCTTCCCATATGCATTACATAATGATAATAGCATCGTAATATACACAGCTTATACAAACAAATTGAGAAATAGGAGGCAAAAAACGTTGCTAGCGTTTACAAATGATCACAAAAGGTCTTAAAGAAAACATAAGAGCTAAACTGAGGCCCTCCTTTTCCCCTGCTCTGATGATGCAGCTGTCCTCCATCCCGGCAGGCTATTAGCAGGGCTCACTCGTTAGCATGAGATCACGCCTTCACATGGCACTTTCTAGGCATAAATAGCACATCTTGGCCAATTCATTTTAAACCACGTGGAGAGTGGGCTAGGGAAGTGTTTGAGGAGAATTTAACTCCATGCTAAACTTAGCTTGTGGCCTCCTCCACGCCGCTGCATTTTATCTTGGTGCGCTTCTAGCGGACTTGTTGGCTGCTTAGAGGACTAGAACCGGCGCAACAAAATACAATTTAATCAGATATGAGAGCAGCGTCAGTAAGTCGTTGACTGACCTCTCGTAATGTGTTCAGCGCCGGGGTCGTGAGGCTTCATCGTCCATCCCTCGTCTTTGTCTGCGGACCGTAGCCAAACTCCGCCTGGCCTCCACTAGCAGCAGCAGCAGCGGGCGGCGTATGTTTTGAACACGCCATCTGTAGGCGGCCCCCTGTCTGCGATTACAGGTACTGCACCATGAGAAGATAGCCCACTGCGCCTTCTTTTAACATTTTCAAAAATAAGACAACAAATGTAACTCAATTTTCAGCAGTAGATCTATAATTTGATGTTATTGCGGTAGTCTATTTTAAAACAATTAAACATGTGTATGTGCAACAGACATTAAACCCCAGTAGAAAATGCCAGTAATTAAAATTTCTTTAAAACCATATTCCTAAACATAGATTTCTTAACATCAATATTACAACATAATAATAAGTCATTTATGAAATCATTTCTGAAATATGAAAATTGATAAATAGTGCCCCCTTGTGGCACAACTAGGCTACGTACTAGCTTTGAAGATGTGGACTGTCTAGATGTAAAACATTTTAACACAGCCAGTGTTCTTCATATGCATACCAATTGAATATCTAGATTTTAAAAAGAAACAATTAAAATCGATCAGTCGTATGGATTTTTGTGATAACATTCATTTATTCACAATTTTACAATATGTTACAGTTGCTGCAAGTGATAAAATAGTTATTGTAACAACTTAAAGGCAGCTATATTTACTTTAAATATTAGTGTCTCAATTATTCTCTTTACATATTTGACATTAACTTTAGCACAGCGCTTCTCCATCATCAAGCACTTGTTTGTAAAAGAGCTTCAAAATCTGGAGAGCAAACCATTTTATGTTTGATGTGTCCCAAAACAGTCATGTCTCCTGCTTTTCCTTCACTTCCAACCGAGACCAGTTCCTGTTAAAATGTGACCGAAGAAATAAGGAGACAAACATAATTAAAGAAATTAACTCAATGTTGTGACTGTGAATGTGCCAACCTGTAGAAATGAGCAAGTTGTTCCTAAAGACACGTCAAGCGTCACTTGTCCCAGTATAAGCTGCACTCGCCCAGACTTTCTCACCAGCATCTTCCCTATGAGACCCTCACGTAGATCCTTCAAACTACAGCAATTCTCATCAGTCTCATCTTCCTGTGGCAGATAAAAAGGTATCAAAAACCTAGAATATAAACAGTATATTTCTTGGGTCACACTTCAGTGTTTATACCTGTGTTTCTGTCTTGAGTAGAATTGACTGTCCAGTTTCTGATTGCACTTCTGTTTTCACTGGCTTGTTCTCTTTGGTGGGAGGTTGTCCAGGCAGAGTGTCTGGGAGCTGCATGAAGAAAAGCTCCTCTCCTTTGCTGAGACTCCATTTATGCATCAGATCAGGCAAAACCTCAGGCTCAGGGAGAGAAGGGGGCCGAAAGGTTTCTTCAGTCTTCTTCACTTTCTCCTCTTTGACTAGTTTACAAAAGGGAAAAGGATTAAATGAGAAAATACTATTAACATTTTTACTATTACATTACACTAAAAAATGTTTTAGAATCGTTATGTATTGTAGACAAAATTTTAAAATGGATATAGCTACAAACTGAGATAGCTAACCTTCAGATAATGTGTCCATTGGTTCTATGTCCTCTTCTACTTTTTCAGTTTTAACATTAAACTCCTCCTTAAACCCCCACCCTGACACAGCAAGGGGCAGCTGTACTGGGCAACGGCGACGGTCACTTCTTAGAAAGGGATCATCTATGAACTGCAAAACAGGGCCATTTTCTTAGCTATTGACTGTTACAAGTAAATGTATAATTTATAAGTAGACTTACATTATCTCGCTCGAGTTTGCGTAGAATCTCTTTGGTTTCCTCCTCTGTCTCCCTGTACTCTTTTTTAATATTGATAATGGGTGAAGGTCCCATACTTGGGGCCTCTCTTTCACTCTCATAAACACCTGTAAGAAACAAACTTCAAATGAATATAATCCCTTACACATATTATCAACATAAACATGCATGAGGGGGTGCTTGAAAGAAATCTAGAGAAATAATTGCACCTTTCTTCTTTAGCATCATCTCAGCAGGTCCTTGCTCAAAAATTGAGTGAGACTGAATGACCTCTCCTCGGCCCCTGCCCCTGCCTCGATCTCTTTGACCTCTGCCTCGGTCTTCTCGCCTCTCTCTCCGCTGTCCTCCCTCAGGTCCTTTAGGTCTGTCAAAATCAAAATGGTGATACACGTGCTATATAACATGCTATATCTGAATTTTTTTATGGTAGCACTTAGAGCTGGGCGGTATGACCAAAAATTGATATCACGGTGTTTTTTAAAATTATCAAGGTATCATGGTATTTAATGGTATTTTTTTTTCGTGGATGTTTACGTGTTAACCCCAATTCCTAATTGTTTAGAGAATACTTACTGCAGTAAATTACCCTGGTTTGAATGATCCCACAAAAGAATTGAGTGCCAGGCACTCAAAATTGTAAACCTCCTGCAGCTAAAACATTAGCTCGACAACACTTACAGATGATGCGTGTTTGATCCGCGTCAGATTTTTTAAAACCGAAGTATTTCCAAACAACAGACACGGCTCCCTTTTTCGTAATGAGTTCTGTGTCTGTGTCATTTTCTTCCATGCTCACCGCTCAACTCGCTATCCTTACCACCCTAGTCTCTGCCACTACCACGCTCTCCTGCAGAGTTGGCTTGTTTGGTGTAACACTGAAAAACAGCCCCCGCTCAATCTACCGCTGTGCGACGTTCCGCCGCTCTGTGTTGCCAACATATGCACGCACACACGGTATGGCGGTAAATAAAAAATTCATATCATAAAAATAACCGGTATACCGGTTCAAACGGTTTACCGCCCAGCCCTAGTAGCACTTACTCTTCTTTGATTTTTCGTCCAATAATGTTGGGTGTAAATGTTTTCTAGAAAATATTACAAAAATAGAGGATAGAGAATCAACACATTATTTCAGAATTAGTAAGTTTATATTGTACCTTTTTAACACCCCCCAAAGTCAGGTCTCTAGAGCGTATAGAGGGCATTCTTCCAGGGGAGAGGCCAGCAGATGTTCTGCGCCCCGCAAGAAGCCCCATCCCGCTTCCACTGGGGTTTGGGACTCTTTGACCACTGGGTTCACCAGACCCTGAGTCAGCCATCCTGAATCAAACAAATAAAGTAGTAAAAAGAATAAAGATCATGGAGAAAGTAGTAAAAAGAATAAAGATCATGGAGAAAATAATCAGTTAATCTAGTCAGTTTTAGGAGAGTTTTGGGTAAGGGTGTATGGCAAAACAAAATTACATCATAAAGTACATCCTTCTAACAAAGTCAGTGAACAATTATTATTTCAGACATAGGTATATTAACACTCAAATTACGTTTAGTAAAGTATTATATCTTCTTTATTTGCTTTATTGCTAGCTAAGAAAGTGTAAGCAATCATTTAGCCACGTGGCCAAATCATATCACATTTGGTGATGTAATGCTAACAGCACATAGTGTAAATAAAGGCGTTGTAATCTGTTACTAAAATTAAATACCTTTGATATTCCGGATCTGATGATGCAAGAAAATACTCAAAGTTAAAGACTCAAACCAAAACGTGCATAAAGCGTGCTCTATTTTTGTTTCAGCATGACACTTCTATCGCCATGACACTTCCGGGTTGTCGTTTGTGATCGTCACGTGTGTGAGTTTGGAGCCAATCAGCAAACGGACTCACTTCACGCTTGTTTTGTGAGAAAATAAACAATAAAAGTATGTTATATGTAATATAATATGTTTTAAATGCATCGACAATGATATCCTTATCATGCTACATTAAATAAAACAAAATTATGAACGACTGAATTCTCATAGAAGCACTTGCGCCTCACGTGGTGATAATAGGAAGTGCCAGAAAAAGTGCCCATGTATACCTAGCTAAAGTATTAAACAAGAAGTTTAGTTTGGTTATACATTAATTATACGCAAAAACAAACAATATAAAAGTGAGAGCAGAGGTTATCATTGCACACACTTTTGATTGATGAATACACTCTTATAGGCCACACTCCACCTGGAATTACCTGTGGCCGGCTTCAAATGAATGATGCTTTTCATACCACACACTGTCAGCCGAATTACAACAATACATCACTGTCATCACTGTGCACTTATAAATGCAGTTCATGGGGTCTATTTAATTTAGTTCTATTTTATTCTCTTGGTCACTGCCCCAGATTGCACTAATCCTACAAGGGCCAGTGATTATTTTTAATCTGTATGACATTCCAAATAAAGATGCTCGGCATCAAACTAGTAAAGAAAACATACGAAACGAAAATCTGCTTACACGGAGGACCTAGTGGCTTCCCTTGCTTGTGGAAGCCCTGGAGGGGTGCCCAGTGGTGTCAGTCCATATGGCATAACAGTTGGCACATGTATATTTCTGTGTTTGTGTGGATTTTACTGGGACATCACTAAGAGCATAATCCCGCCTGTCTGTGGAATAAAATGTTTATTCACATACAAGTGCCATTTGTGACTATAATCGTTTTCTCATTTATAAGCAGCAGGCTATATTACAAACTGTGTTTCTAGATTGGGTGCCTTGGGGCAGACCTATGCGTGTCATGGTTGGCTGGAGAAAGCGTGATGCTGAGAAGGTTGAATGACTATCTCACCCTGCATGCACTTCCCTTGGCCAGCCGCACACTGCCTCTTTTAGGGTTTAATACATCCCGTGCAAATGCGTCAAGCTAAGTAAACATTAGCCACAGAGCCCAAAGCTAAATGGGATTGGGAGGGGTGGAGGAGGGATGGTGGAGCATTTGTGTGTGTAACATTGAGGGAGAGAGCAGCAGCCGGGCAGCAGTGAGAAGTGCGGAGAGAGGATAAGTCAGTGTTCAGTTCAGCCTGAAAATCAGCTTTCTTGTGAATTTGAAAGTGGAAAATAAAGACCTACATTTGGTTCCTCATCTAACCTCAAGTAAGTGCTTCTTTACATTTGCTTTTGGATGCTCAATAATGCTCTAATATGTATGGTACAGTATATGAGGTTGTGATTGTTGTAAAAATGTTTGTAAATGTAATTGAACTGTATGCCATATCCAGATGAAAATGAAACAAAATATAAGCATCCCCAGATAAACCAGGGTATAGTTTCCAGAGAGCCACAACTGCCACAAGTGCAGCCTGCCAGTATAATTTGCCAAGAGTAATTATTATTATTTTTTATAGATGCTCCGATATTCATTTTTGTCATTATCAATACTTTTAAAAATGCCAAGGAGTAATTTTGAAACACAACCCAGCATCAGCATTGCAAGGCTTTGTGCCAGTCCCAAGCCTGAAATGTAAGTGTATGTATAGAAGTATAAGTATGAATAGACTTTATGGTGGTAAGGCAAGAACGGCATCTGGTGTAAAACCAATTATTCTGGGCAGATGAATTAATTGCTGTTGCAACGCAAGAAGAGGACATATCCTGAAGGAGAGAAACAAGCATAGGATTTATATAACAAGATGGGTTGCTTAACATTTGTGGACTGAGAATTCCATGTTTAATTATTCGAGATTGCTCATTACATAAGTGTAGCATTTTTCCCAGTTGTGAAGCATCTTAGTGCACTGTCTCTGGGAAGAAGTAAATGACTTTGAACTGGGACTCTATGAATAAATGCAGCAGCTCCTTTCATCGTCTGACAGAGATACAATCTGTGTGAGCGCTGTGCGTGGCTGTGCGTTCTGGGGGATTGTGCACAGTCTGATGCACGCGGGGCAAATGAGGAAATTAGGCATAAACGTAATTATGAGCCTTACGTGTCTGAATAATTTGAATAATTAATAGTGAATAATTAGTTATAGACCCAGTTGCATGATTACACACATCTGTCGCTCACATGCGCCGCTGCGTTGGCTCATTAATAAACGAGGGCATCGGGAATGGTGATACAGAAACCTGGATTTGAACTGTGCTCGGTCCTAAAGTGGAGCATGCAGAGATACGGAGCTTTGATGGCTGTCCTGGGAGACTCTTGCCCCACTTTCCATCTCCGAGAGGTGGTATGAATTTAGAGCAGCAACTGGAAAACTAAACACACGTGTGAGAAGCTATGACACCGTCCCATCATGTGCGTAAGGAAGGGCTAGTGCCATTCCAAATTTTACAGGTCACAAGCTTTAACGAGCTGGTGTAGTCTGTCCATCCTCCTGAACAGACAGCGCAGTGACCCAGCCCGCGTTTTCTAGCCAATAGTCTGTGTGAGACATCGATATGAGGTGTATGGGAAAGATAGTTTGTTTCTTTCCAAGTGCAAGAAGGCTATTTTTATCTACCATTTAGAATACGGACAGCAGGAGGAGACGTTTGATAAAAGGGATGATGCCATGTGCTGTGAAAATCCGATCAAGGATCAAAGACGGGAAGAAGGAAGAAAGCTGCAAGAAATAAACAATAAGACTTGTAAGGCAGTGTAATAGGCCAATACAAAACCATATTCAGCCAGTCACAAATGTACACTTTGTAGGCTATTTAATTTAATAATTCTTCTACAGCTTTCTGTGCTTTAGGGGTCAGAACAGGACCAAATCAGTGAACTTCACCCATACAGTGAATGGTTACTTATACAGGTGTGTTGTGTAAGTCCATTTATTTTTGTAAAAAGATGTAGTAAACTAGCATCTTTAAAATGTTTGTAAATAAGATAAACTTTTTAACATATTGGCTAATAGTCATGCGAAAACCATCACTTATGAGAGTATGTAGCCATGTGAAACAGAATCCCATCATTGTCTTCTATGTTCATGTGTAATTCCGAGTAAAGGACAGTTAATCAAAGCATCCTGTGGCTGACCGACAGATTGGCTCCAGCTCGTCTTTCAAGGCTGTGGGCACTGGCCTGGATCAAACTGCTAATAGAGGCTAAAGAATTATGGTTGTACATCACATGATCCTGATGTCTCATATATTTCAGAACTAAATGCACCCTGTATATTTCCCATAGCTGAACAGATTTTACCTCACAGCTGCAAAAGACAGGCTTCTTACATTACTGCTTTTATGTGATTTCTTGGGAAAATGACAGTTTAAAAGTGAGTTTGCTGGAGTACAGTTGCTGGGCGACTGTTGTAGGTGGATTATGAAACACACTACCTGCCTACATGATATGACATGACACATTACTAGAACCAACCATTCTCTGACCACTGCATCAGCTGAACATTTTCACAACAGGATGCCATATGTGTCCCAATAGGTTTTAGTAAATCCATCCTATGCCTTAATTATAAAATCACCTGGAACCTTTTTATTTTTTTCATTTTGATGCTCATATTCAAATGCGATTGGCTACTTCTGTGACTGACTGAGCCCTAGAACTATCTAATAAATTAAAAAGGCCCGAACTCTGTGAGGTCAGTTGCTAAGGGTGAGAAGAATGAGCAGGTTAGTGCATAAAAAATAGAACTGAAAGGGGGCAATCACACGTCGAACTGCAAAGATTAATTGGATCCTGTCCAAGGTGAATTCAATCATGATTTGCAAAACACTATTATTGTAACTGTTCAAACTGCAAAATGGCTTCCTTTTATATTTTAACTCTCTTCTTTAATGCCCCAGTAGATAACAAAATGGAGGTAGGTCTGTGTACACCATGCAACATCCAAATTTGTGAGGTGACCTGCGATTCCTTCCGCATCATGTGGGATATGACCCCCGAGGACACTGCCAGAGCGACGCATTTCTTTATTGACCTGAGTCGGAAAGATAACCGTGATCCCAACCGCTTCAAACACCGGGTATGTATCTGTATCTAACTAAAACTTGTAAATGGCATCCTACAATCTTAATAGTTGGAAAAGTACAGCAGAATATATTCCTTACTGGAAAGTGTAAATAAGCCATATGCCCCCTATGTAATAAAGACGTTTTAATATTTTCAGTCATTGTGCCTCAGGTTTCTACCTTTCCTATTTTTATGTTTTCCAGTGAGGTCTACATTCTGCTGAGGTTTAAACTTAACCCTTGTAGAGCACCTGTGCTGTTATTTTTAAACTTTTTTATGATCTAATGAAGCCCTCTACCTCTTCTCTTCATAGTACAAATTATGGTTGGAGGTATCAATGATATAATAAAATGTATATGTGAATTAATATGCCCTTTGACAAGTAGTATACATTATTTATTAAAACACAACAACAGATCACTGATAAAAGCCAAAGGACTGCACAGTGTTCCTCTGTATCCCTGCCAGGTTTTTCTACAGACCGATATGGACAGTGTTAGAATTATAATGGGCCGCTTGAGTAATGAGTAATGACATCTTAATTTGAACAGGGTTTAGTGAGGGTAACGCACAGGTCAGATTAGATCTTACTGCTTCTTGATGCCATGACACGGTGAATGGTGGTTGTGCCCTTTCAGTCACTTTCAGTTTGGTCTAAAAGTGGAAAACAAAACTGCTTCAGGCCAGTGACTCACTTAGATATGTTTTCAAGTTAAAGTGGACAAAAACACAGCCCCTATTGGAACATACAAGTTCTAAAACAAACAGTGGTGGATTAAGTACTCAGTTTTCTTAGAAAAAGTACAGATACAGGGGCAAAAGATTATTCAAGTAAATTAAAAGTATTGTTGGAAAAATATCTATTTAAGTAAAACCATTAACGTACCTGTTGATATGAAATGTTAAGTTGAAATTAAATGTACTTAGAGTAAAACGCATTTTGCAAATATTATTTCATTTATTGTATCAAATGTATGGATAATTTTGATAAAGAATTTAACTGATTTTAAGGGATTCAATTGATTTCTTAATTTTTCTGTTTTTGTGTATTTGGTTTGCTCAAAGTTGGGATGTAAAATGTGCTAAAAAGTCTCTGGCATTTCAACACATCTCAAACGATTCAAAGACACCCGTATTCAAAGGCACCCTCCTTGCAGTAATTAGTAATTCATTGCCGTAAATTCAAACAAGGTTAATTTGGGAAGCAACGTCATGAGTGAGGAGGCTGTTCTCCTCTGATACAGGCTATGCTCTCTCTAAGGGACCCAAACACACTTACATCAGCAAAGTCACCATGGATATGGGCCTTTGAGCTTTACGTAATTAAACATGCTCCTTAAAGGCCGAGGCCAAAATAAAGCCACTAATCTGAATGAGTGTATCCTGGCAACAGCTGGTTGGGCATACAGTGACACGAGGGCATAGCATTACACAAGGGATCATATTTGTTTTGGGGGCCCATGACTGACTGTGCAATGTAGTTTTCTTGAAGGGCAGCTAGAAATGACCTACACGATGAACTAATCAATGAATATCCTGATTACATTTTCTGTGAACAATAGTGTTTTACTGATGGATGTCCATTCAAGTGACTCAAAAACTTTTACATCAAATTCTTACCTGAAGCCACAGCAATGTTGTTTATAAATTAGAATTGATCACCAAATGTGCATAACAATATCTAAAACTATTTCACTGTAGCTTATTTGTTCTGACATTATTTGTACCCAGACAATTATTTTTTTCTTCTCTGAAAGTGACACCAGCAGTCCTTTGTGTCCAGGATGTACCAACTAAGCTTGTAGCCAAAGCTGTCCCACTCCCCATGGCAGTCAGGGGGCACTGGTTCCTGAGCCCTCGTACGGACTACTGTGTTGCTGTGCAGACTGCAGTCCGACAAGCAGATGGGGATTATCTGGTCTCCGAGTGGAGTCAGGTGGTCGAGTTCTGCACTGGAGGTAAGCCATATTGAAAAGCATCCATCATGTAGTAGCGGTGAAACATAACATAAGTAATAAAAATACTGTACTTAAGTATACATTTTAGATATCTGTACTTTACTTAAGTAGATTTTGAAGTGGATACATTTTACTTCTACTTCACTACATTTGACAGCATGTATCAGTAATTTCTACTTCACTACATTTTTTAACAGGACTGAAAAGTGAATGTGTTTTTTTGATAGTTTTAGATCTGCTGAAAACAAAATATACAAAAAAACTGCTGGAAAAAATATTGTTTGTGTTGAACAAAATTCAACAGAAATCTTTATCAAAATCATTACATTTCAAACTTTATTAGAGCGCAAAATACTTTTACTTTTTACTCTTTAAACACATTTTAAAATGGGTATTTTAATACTTTTTCTTAAGTAGCTTTTTTCATGTAATACATTTACTTTTACTTGAGCTCTTTTTTTGCTGTGTTTTCTGTATTTCCACTTAAGTAACAAAATTAATTGAGTACTTCTTCTACCCATGTGTAGTAGTATTACATTGCAGTGGTTGAAATAATAGTAGTTGGAGTAATAGTAAAAAAAATTAATGACTCTAAACTTATTTTTGCAGACTATGCCATTGAGCACCTGCAGCAACTCCAGGATAAGGCAAAGGGCTCAGCTGGGAGACTGCTTAAATTCTCTGTGTTTTACCGTAATCAGCACCCAGAGTATTTCAACCATGTCAGGTCAGCACTTTATATTTATAGCGCCATGCATCTTCACATATATCTTGTAATAAAGCTATAACTGAGCCATTAAACCATCTGATTTTGGTCACATAAACACTGCAAATCAGCTTAGTTATAAAATATATCTCTCCACCTTGCTAATGTAATAATGTGATTTTTCCAGAAAGGAATGTGGTGGATGGATGCACCCTGCTCTTAAAGACAACAGTGGAAGTCATGGCTCTCCTGTCAATGGGAAATTACCTGGGGTCTTTTTTAGCTGCAATACTGAGTTTGACACTGGTCTCCCCCCTAAAGACTCCCCTTACGGACCACTGCGTTTCCAGATCCCTGCCGGACACCTGCTCAATCATAACATAAGTTTATATTTTGCAGACTTTTACTGTATGTACACAGCTTACCACTATGTCGTACTGGTACTGACTCCTATTGGCTCAGAGGGGGATAACTTTTGTCGAACCCGGCTCCCCATGTTGGACTTGGCCTCCAACTCATTCCTGACGTATACTGCCCCCCAGAGGCCAGGAGAGGAGCCTCTGTACTGCCATGCCAGTGACGTTATCCTTGAGGTAATTTTTACTGAACCAGTGCATTTGGACCAGGGAACAGTGAATAAGATCAGCGGTCACCAGCTCATGAGTCTGACGACAGCCAATGCCAAGAAGGACCCCAGCTGCAAAGTGTGCAACATTAGTGTGGGCCGTTGATTCACACTGCACTTAGATTGAATATATTAGCAGCCTTCAGAATTTGACAATGTTGATCCACGTCATGGGTGAATATGTTGAGTTGACATATTGTATAATCAACATGCAATGTGGTCCAATATACCTTCTCCCTTTCTTCACGATTGTCACAGTGAGAAATTTTAAAACATTAGCGTAAATCTGGTATAAAGGACCATCTACAATCCTAATCCAGTTTTTGAGCTGCAATTTTACAATTTACAAATGACTTTCTACTTGCAGACAACACCCACTCAGATGTCTAGTTTACTTTTTTAAATGCAATTATTTACAATGGACAGTCTGTCATACACAAAGGGTTGTATATTTAACTATGATTAGGTTCATATGCTGTGAGAATATGTTGTTTCCCTCACACCTCACCTGCCCATACCATAAGTTCAGACTGAAATACCTCTCCTCTGTTCTGAACAAGGCCACACATGCCTTTTATCAACAGTTTACAATTGACCAAAGTGAACAGAACACAAGATGGGAGGCATGATTTATATTTATTATTATTATTAAACTATTGAGGAATATGCAGTAAATGGAGAATAACTATTTCATGCCAGTTACTTTGGATACATTCCCTGACAGAGGTGTGAATTTACACACACAAGAATGCTGTAATTCTGTCCATTATTATTGTCCCAGAAAGACTCACTATGGCCACCTGGTAAATATTTTAAACAAAACTCTATCTTCCTCTTTGCGTCAAGGACTTTTGGGATTGGGACTTCAAATTCAAAGATGTCAGTCTGTGGCCCACCAAATCGTTTTGGCAAATATACACATGGGACATCCCTAAAACTGTACCAGGAGTCAAAAGTGATGCGCACATGAACATCTTTATGAAAGCAGATGTTTTTGACCCGAAGAGTTCCATGCAGAGCCTGTTCAGTGACACTGCAGTTTTCCAGGACAACCATACTTTTTTCCAGTTTGGCACGAAAAGACTGGAAGTCCGCAGAGGGCTGAGGAAACCCCAATTTGAGTTGTGTGCCAGGACAACAAGTGCTGACTGTGCAGCTGTAGCTGTCCTCTTTTAGGCTTAAACCTTGAAGAGATGGCAGTATGGACAAATCTGAATGCTCTTCTCTATCAGAAAACATTCGGACATCAGTCAAAGACAAACCCTTGGAGTCTGCAAACATAACATGCTTGTTCTTGAGTGGAATTAAAAAATCAACATCATCATCATCAAACTCATCCCAGAAGGACAAAAATGATTGACTGAAAGACTCGGGGGGAATTTGAGCTCGAATGCAGGGGCGCAAGGGCTTTAGGATGGGGACCCAAAGATGAGGACAAAGCTGTTTACTCTGGTTTAGGCACAGGCGAACTGCAATCTCCAACAATCCAGCAGAGTGCGCCATAGAGCCTATACCCACTAATGGGAGGACACTGCAACACATAAAAATAAAGACTGTTAAGACACAAATTACTTCTAAATATACTACAGAGCTGTCTTGTGGTATGGTGCATGCACATAAGAAAACAAATACAATAATACACTTTCTAGTACTGATGGTGCTCAGAACAAGACAGATTTTTTTTTTTTTTCAACAATGGTAGATGTCACCATACAAAGAATATAGCACAGGCCTAAATTTAAAGAAAAACGTTTTCTAGCTCAGACTTTTTAATTTAGGCTATAAAAGAAACCCGTTGCACAATATTGTAAAACAATGAAACTTATGTTAAACAATCACTTTTACCTTGAATCGGTCACCTCCATCTTGCTGTACTGGTTTTCCACCACTGGATTCAAATCTTCAGATTTCCGCAGAGAAGCATAAACTGAAATTTATTTTTGTATAATTTGGTGTGCATTTTTGTAGTAAAGTAGATTATTTTGTTTTACCTGCAACCGCAATGTTTCTAGTGGTCCCAGTTATTCCATCTCCTAGCCAGAAAAATGTAGCACAATATCCTATTTATACTACCTCAGTTCAGATGTCACATTGTACACTCCACCCTCTCAATCCTTCAGCCAATCAGATGCATAATATATGTAGTACTGTATTATTTATATTCTATTTATTAACACTGTTATAAGTCAGGAATATGACATCAAGCAAATTATGGAAACTAAAAACATTCCTGATGAACGTTGAACTGGTTGGCTGGTGTCCTTAGGGATCAGGCTGTTGGCATGTGACTCTGGTAAGTGCAGGATTACAAACGACAAATGGCAGCTTCACCAGTAGTGAGTGCTATTCACACTCAGGTTACTGTGTTACAGTTGCCATAAATGAATCGGAAATTCAAGCTACGCACAAATATCCAACATATGCCAACATACAAAAAAATAAAAAATGATACACACTCATGGTGCAAAATAAAATGACTTAATGTTTTAATGAAATTATGTCTTTTATTTTTCTTCTCATACATACCCAGGCTTGAAAATAATATAAACTGAAGATGACAAATAGTGGTTTTGATTTATGAGCACTTTTAGTAGTGTAATACCACCGCATGCAACAATAGATAGTTTTGAGCATTGCTGTCAAATCTTTGTACAGTGGCTGTTAACTGTGCCTGCAACTGGTACTTACCACGTAATTATGTTAGCTACAGTTTAGCAGCCAGAATAACAAGTCTCTCTCAGGCCATATTATTTCCAAATTATGTGTCAATTTGAGACCAACAAAAAGAGGCAATGATTACTCACTTTAAAATTCTTATATAATGCTCGATTACAAACAATTATAGCCCAGAGATGTTTCCCAGAAACTACTTATCAAACTGACGTGAACAATAATGTGGACAATTTACTTTTTGAAAGAAAATACAATTGTTATTTAGCACAATACACATCCTCACATGCACATATTCTTGAGTCCAGTGTTGCCAAGTGCTCAGTCATCCAGTCAGGGGCGGTGTAAAGAATATACAGGTCATCAGCATAAACTGCATAGCTGTAACATCATTTTAAGAGTAGCTGCCAGTTTGCACCCGTCATCACAGCTGTCGTACAGTGGCACATAATCCTGTCAGCTGTGACAGGACATGTCCTTCTTCATTATTACTGATGGTTCAGAAATAGATCACTTTTCTTATCTATCTATTCCTATGGAATTCAAAACCATGAACCTGTAACAGATATAATTAGAAAATTAGATAGATTAAAATAAATAAATAAATAAATAAATGGTATAAATAGATCAACAAAAGACAGCTCAGTCATGTTGTTGTAGTTCATTATTCATTATCAACAAAGAATGCATGCACACAAAAAAAAGCTAAAAATAAATGTGGTAGCCAGTGCAAAGTGGTTGGATGTGATGAAACAAATTACGAGGTCCAATATGAGCAGGTCAAGCAGTTACTTACCCCTACAGCTAAATTAACTGCACAGCTCCAGTTGAGACGAGTGGTGCTATGGTTCGGTATCGCATTAGATGTTGAGAGCCCTCTTCAAGATCCACAACATACTCTCTGGTTGATTTTAATACAATGTGTAAATATTAGGTGGCATCTAGCCAAATGTACAGACTTCTACACTAAGTCTGACATCTACTGGCAATTGACAGATACAACATATCTAACTCACCTCTGGTCATCGGTTTCAGGTTCCACCAAAATGTTTTCCTGTCTCTCTTTTACTCTCAAAAACACAAAGGAGTCCAAACAAGGCTCAGGGACTGAAAGTTAAGAAATACTACATATTTCATATTTGTGGATACTCAGTTTCTCAACAATAAAACCTCAATAGATATTACCTTACCTGCTTTAAGCATGTCTATTGTCTGCAGATTAGGGGGCATACGCTTTAATGCCACTGCTTTCAGATATGTCTCTGTATTTGCATAGTATCTAGAAAAACAATACAAAATGTATAAGAGAACATATACACACTAAATATAACTATTTAGTGTGTGTATATATACATATATACACACACACACACACACACACACACACATACATATATATACACACGCGCACACGCACACGCACACGCACGCACGCACGCACGCACGCACGCACGCACGCACGCACGCACGCACGCACGCACGCACGCACGCACGCACGCACACACACACACACACACACACACACACACACACACACACTTTATTTTACTACTTGACTTACTCTTTGGCAAAGGCAAACTCTTCCGGTGAGAGCAATGACGAGTCACCCATTTCTCGAGACTTTTCTTTCTCCAGGACATGTGGAAAGTACTTTTCAATCTAGAAAAAAATTCAGTTATGTTGAAAATTAAAAAGAAGGGGGAAAAAAAGTTACATATTTATACCTTCTGCAAACGAGAACGCAAGTAGCTACTGAGTACATAACGAATCCTATCAATCTCCATGTGGTGGATGCTGGCTTTGGCATCTCCTTTTTTCACACGCTGCAAGTTGGCTTCCTGTTGGGGAAAGGCAAGGTTAAAGCCACAGAATGTAACTTCTTAGCCAAAAATAATAATAAATAATAGATTTTTTTATTTCACTAAAAAACATGTGTCCTTACACTGAGCAGGCTTGCATATCCGCAAACTCAACTCTTATTTGGCTGAATAAAAGGCCCAAATAAAACCAATATTCAACAGTATGGCGTAAGACATAACTGTCTCTATGATGCATGTTCCAAAGCATGGTTTTAACTTTCTGTTTCCATGGAATCATTCAGATTGTGTCATCTTCAGAAAGTTACATATTGTATCTGTAAGTTTGTTTAGTGGATGTTACAGGCATAGTTTCAGTGGTGAGTCTTCTGTTGTTTACACTGCATCTCCTCAAGACAGATTAGAGTTGCATACAAAATACCACAATAAAGAAGTAACATAAATAAAGAAACGTTTTTTATAAAGTGTATGTGTATTTTATGTTGACTAACTAAAGTCAGTAATATACAGGTTGATTGCGGTTGATGTCTAACTGGACGAGTGTTCATCAGAGAAATATAGGTTAGTGTTTAAAAGAGAAGCTTATGGTTTTTACCATGTGAGTTAGCTGCTCCATCACACACTCAACCACTTCGGACTTGTTCTCCAGGAGCTCCGGGGAAAACTTCTCATTGAGCCAAGCCTTGGACAACACAAAAAAGAGTCATTAGTGTCATTATTGTTAGTACCATTGCAGAATAATCAATGTACTCTAACTTCTTCTAGTTTTGCGATGAGTTCCGCGGGAGTCATAACATCCTCATGACTGTCATCTTCTTGGTTGATGTCGCTGCCGTCTTCAGGCAAATCGTCCGACATTTTTCCCGAACCCAACACACTGTCGGACAACGATTATAAAATGTGAGCGTTTCAGTGCGTGATTGATCGACAGTGTACCACGGATCTATGCCACAGAACTATAATACATCCATGATCTATGCAGCCTACATAATACGCCGTGTTTACGGTTCCTTCTTGATTCGCGCCAGATACCAAATCTCGCGATAGAACAGAGTTATTTTTTACCCAGAGTCGAGTCTGTAAGGCATTATACTCGGGTTAAAGTTTTGAAGTAAATTAACATTTTCTTGTCATGTCATAATTATGTTTATACTATTTAATGACTTTAGCTTAAAATATGTAAAATATGTAAGATCAAAGTACCTTTTTTGAACTTTTGTTTCCCATGGGGGTGGGGGTAATTAAATTTTTCTTCTTTTGTTTATTTCCAGTTACTGTTAATTACACAAAAAATATTCAACAATGAATATATTACACATCTTTATTGTAGTCATCAAAATACAGTACATGCAAAATAGTACAAATGTGCAAGGCATTAAAAATAAAAACAAACAAAACACATACGGCTATAGTTATCTATAATTATAAGTAGCTGTGTCATGGTTCCATGTTTATTTAAATACAAACAGTTAAATTTGATGACATTGACAATATTATCACACTATCAAGCTGTTTCACTTCACACATTTTTCTCAGGTCAACGCCACATAAATTTCACTTCCCTCAACATATTTATTCTTAATGATGGGGATACAAATGGGGAATACTGTCATGAGTTTAAAAAAAAAAAAATCAAAGTTTTTGTGGATAAATAGGCATTACATTAGGTAGAACATATCCAGGGTGAGACATGGGATAGGAGAATGGATAAGCCACAGGCCCAATGAAAGCAGGATGTCCTGGATTTACTGGTACCTGTCGATACATTAGCTGATGTGGTACTCTCATTCTGTTTGGAAGAAATGCAGGATGAAATGACATATGAGGCCGAGAGCCCCGTACCGATTTGTTGTAACTGGACACCACACACGCTGTAGGCAAATTATGCACAAGACTATGCTGAGATAGTGGAGCCTTGCACAGCCTTGACTGAGAGTTTTCCCATTTTTCAGTCTGATTAGTCCTCTGAGATGTACTGTTGAGTTTCTTTGTCACCGAGTCATCTGGAACCTGCCGTGTTTGATGAATTTTATAGCCAAGACGAATCGGAGCAGGTCTTAGAAGCTGTACAGTTTTTGGGACAACTTTGGTGAAACTGGAGCTAGATGCAGCAGCCAAATCATATTTAGTATGGAAAGATGAGGATGAGTGGAAAGAAGGTGTGAAATGTGTTCCTTTGTAAACTGGCATCCAGTTTGTAATTCTATCTTTTTCAAAATTCTTAGCAAAATGTTTGGTCACTGGTTGTGAGTTACCCTCTGTTTTATCAGAAATTATTTCTTTGGATTCTTGGTTCTCCCTGTCATCTGTACATACACTTTTGACTTTCAAGTGGTTTAGTTGTAAGTCTAAACATGGTGATGATTTGTCCTGATGCATGACTGCCTTGACTCTGTTTTCTGTGTGACTGTCTTCTGAAGAAACAGACAGAGGAGAAGGGCTGCGTGAGGAGGAGGAGGACTGAGGCTGTGGAGAGCCATCAGAAGAGGCCCTGGCTGAAGAGGCTGGTCCTGGAGAAGAGCAGAGGATGACAGATGGCCGCTGGCTCTCCTCGCCCTGTGGACTGAGCCGCAGGCGGAGACTGGCCTGAGCCATTCGTTTCTTCTTCTCCAGAGGGGACATTCCTGCTCCTGCTCCGGGAGGGACAGGAGGTGTCCAAGTACATGTTGAGGGGATTGGTAGGAAATGAGCCAGGTCATATATACTCAGATCAGGGCTTGGCTTGGAACGGTCTACTTTGTCAGAGGGAATTGTCCTCATGGAGGGGTGAGGGTGCAGCACCAGATCATTTCTCTGTATTCTCAGCTGCAAAGCAATACAGTTTTGTTAGTGAGTTTTGTTATGAGAACGACATTTAATTTTTACATGTTCTAAAGAAGCATGATTACCTGTGAGTCCATGTCTCTGTCTAGGTGAATTCTTTTTTTTTTCCCCTCAGCTTTGTCCATTTTTCCCTCTGCGTTCCTCTTGTAAGGTTTACGTGGCTTGGTGGGAGGCAGAGGTTTGTCCTCCTCTCCTTTGAGGTGTCTCTCATAGGGGAGGACCAGCCTGATGCACAATACAATCATACTGTTAACACTTCTGAGACACTGATAAGGACAAAGTGCACAGGCAGAATGGTCCACTCCAAACCTTTCATAATGTTTGCGAGTGCAGGTAGCTGCACTGGTGCTGCCTGGACTTCCTCCCAGCTCATCGTATACTCTCTTCCAAAGACGTTTTGTTGTTACCTGTAATAAAACATTCAGTAATATAATGAAAGATGCTACAAAACTGTGCTTATGCTACAGTCAAATGTATGATATAAGTTGTACTTACTGAATCATAGCCCCCAAGTTTCTCTACAGCTTTGTAGATCATCCAAAGATTAACTGTGAATAGGACGAATAGGAAGAATATAGGTTTCTAAAAAGTACATTTTAAATCCTTTTTTTAAAATAACATTTAACTCACTTTGTTTAAAGCCCAAATGTGGAATCCTCTCTATGGGTGTCCCTCTGATCCTCATATAGGAGTGCAGTCCAGAGATAAAGGACTTCTCCTCCATTTGAGCACTTGGTCTGGTCTCTTCATCAAAATCATTTGATGAGTCAGGGATCTCAATCACAGAGATAGGGGTCTGCAAAAGATTATGCATGAAATATTATTGTTTGTTTAAGAGTGTAATATACGTTAGGAAAGGAAAATCTCATGGGACACAAAAAGTTGAAATGAAACAAAATAGAGGCAGAGGCTTCACCACTACTTTCAATAGATAACCACTGTGCATCCTGTCTGCAGGGAAAGCATCACGGTTGTGGGTTTTTGGTCTTGATCTGACTGTCACAGGTATCACAAGTGTCAAAGCAGGTGTTATGTTCAAGTCAATAACTCACTGTCTTCAACATACTGTACCACTATAGATTCAGTTGCATAGTTAAAACTGAGCAAAACTACACTTTATAGAAAACAATGTTACCGTTTGTGGTTAGCTATGAAGAGGAGAAACAAATGAAGCACCTTGTTAAAAGGCAGTGTGTTTCACATCTGTAAACCAAGCGGGAAAAAAACATGTACTCAGGCTATACATACACTCTTTTTGTGCTCTCAAACATTAGGGCCCACATAGTGAAATCTGTGAAGTAAATTTCAGTAGGGCTAGTAGGACGGTTGTTTTATTTTATTTATTGTTGCACGCGTCAGATTTTTAAACAGCGTGGTTTCATATTGAATTTGGTTCCTCTATGTGGTTCCTCGTTCCAAGAAGTGAAGCCTCAACAATGAGTAATAGTGAAGGTACAGGGCCCTCACTGAAAATCAGAGACATATGACAACTGAAAAGGTATATTCATCCATGCTAATTTAGTGGGCAGATGAAATACTGAAGTGTGTGAGAAAACAAACCCAAATTAATTTGTGTACAGTAAACTTATTGCTTTGATATTTTATGTACATTTAGCTTATTTGAAGAGATAATGGTTCAGTAGGAATATCTTAAAATACACAAGCAAACTATATTTTTTATGTTTTTAACAGGGGTCTACATCTTGGTGGTCCCTCTCTTCACATTCTATAAATGAAAATTCCTCCCTACTCTGATGCTCCTGTTTTTTAATGTATTCTTTGTATCATTGTTTGTCTTCAATTATATTTTCCCACACAAAGCCCATTTAATTGTACAATCTAGATGCAATATTACTTTTCCATTTGATGAGAAATATCTGGAAGGCCACGTGGGTGACTTTGATGTCAGTGTCTGGATATGTGAGTCTCACTTTGAATGTCCGTAATCTATTGGCCTGATGCTATCGACAGCTTCATTCACCACACAAACCACCAGGCTTTCATTTTACATCAGCACTGGAAATTTGATGAGCTAAATTGTGTTTTTCATATTGTACCTTTTACCAGAACTCCTCCTAATATCATACCACTGAAAAACACCTGCACTTTCTTCTTTGAATTCAAGACACTTCTTCTTACTCTCAAAGACAGACACAGTATTAGGAATCAGCATTTTGTTTAAACTTCATAAAAAGGGGAAGTGAAAGTTAACACAGAAGAGTCATACCAATAACTGTAACTGTTGCTAGAAATTAACAGTTTCTCAGCAGTGTTTGCATTACCTGGCAAACGGACCCTTCCTTGTCATCTGATCTCTGTTGTGTCTCAGTTGCCTCCTCTTCAGCTTTGGACAAAAAGTAAAAAAAAATTACTCTACAAATATTTTGTATTCCAATGTTAATCAAAAATAATTATAAGTTTGTTTTTCTGATGTGGGGTTTTTGGTTTTATTTTACACAATTATAATCAAATTTCGGGAATTTAGCTGAGCATAATGTAAACTGTCTGATATCACACCACAAGTGCAAACCACATCCTGCTCATGAACACAAGGGCTTCAATGGTGTCATATTATAATATACACCAGTGATAGTATTAGTTTATTATAATTAGTTATTACATAATATATTTAATTGCAAAATTAAAAACATTGATTTCTTCTTTTAATACAAACACATAATAGTTTAGGTTTTGAAACACGTTCAAATCCACAAAATGTTGGTGTTATGTGTAATATTTGACAACGTGTTTCTTTTGCCGTTTTTGGCCTTTACCTAAATGACCTTACTGGCGTAAAAACTCAGTATACTTCTGTTTTTCATTTCTGCTTTCTGCTCATATTGTTGTCATACATTTAAATATTGTATTGTTATTGAAATGTATATAAACACTTCACAAGTGAGTTATTGCAATACAATCTTATACCTAATAAATCTATATTTAACTATAAACAAAAATAACTATAAGGCTTCTCTATATACATTATGCTTATTATGAACGTATATATATGAACGTTAAACTATATATGTATATATATATATATATATATATATATATGTATATATATATATATATATATATATATATGTATGTTTGTTTGATTGATTGATAAAAAACTAAAAAAAACTAAGTACATTTAAATGTAGTAAAACTATAAAAGTATTCTTACCCATCTGTCTTTGGTTGTTCTCTAGCGTCTTGACAGTCTTGTCTGTGGCAGCTTTTCATTGAGTGTCCTCTTCAGACTGACACCACCAAACAGGAAGCTGTCTCCACAAATGTTTCATTGGTTACACCACACAAACTAGTCTGGGAGGCTGAGCTTTGCATTGTTCTATCAACACATGATTACTTAATAGAATATTCATTTGTTGGAAGACAAATAATTTTTCATGAACAGATCTGATACAGTTAGATCATTAATGGTGTTTTTATCTATTTGTTTTTGTTTTTTAATCTGGGGAAGTGAGAAAAGCATCAAATCACATCTAAATAGTGTTAATGATGGTGATACTATAATTTTCCAAATATTTCCAACATAAAGTATTTTTTTAAAAGTTTGAATATCATGTTCAAAATTAATTTCTGTCAGAATTCTATTTAAGGAAGTGTTGTGGTAAAGCTTCACTTCTTTAAAGATCATCCTTGTCTGAGGTCAAAATTAAATCTAAGACGATGAGGAAGCAACTGATTCTCCTAAATTTACAGAGAAAACAGCTCAGCTGTTTAGTTTCTTTCCGTTACATGAGTCAGAGGGTGGAGTCTGAAGATATTCCTATTATTGGTGGTCAGTCATTTCGTCTATGGACAAATATTGGCCATGTTTTGAATTTCTACACCTGCCTAATATGCATTCCCACAACAAACTGTCCTGTCCTTCAGTGTCCATCTGCATTGGTTTGCCCTAGTTCCTTTTTTTAATACTGACCACTGCACACTGGAAACCCCCTTCAAGATCCACATATTACCATTAAATCAAAATTATTACCATTGTGCATTAGTCATGCACAAATATTTTATTACAATTCTAGCTGCTTACTTTTTTTTCTTTGATGGCTAAATACTCACTTGTAATTCAGTATACACAATGTATCCAGTGAACTTCATGATGAAGAGATGATCATGGTAATCAGACCTTTGTCTGTGGACATAATGTTGACTGGTTCATGTGTAAACTGAAAATCCTCCATGTGTGTACATTGACATTTGTTAAATAATCTAAAGGTCAGAAAAACAGAAATTTACCAAACTTTCAGATTCTCACATATTATTTGATGTATGCAAGATAATAACAAAGTAGGTGGCTATAATGAGTGGAATGATTCCACTGAAATTTGAGGTTCAGATCAAAAAGAGTAAGATTCAGAAAGTCCCCAGCGATTCATTTCACACTTTCACTGACAAACATGTGATACTGAATTGAGTGCAGTCTGTTTTGAGAAAATATTGAGAATAAAGATTAACAGGCAATACTAAATACAGTAGTTTCATTTATACTCAACAGCAAATAATTCATGATGATTTTATATTAAGTTTTATTCAAGTAAAAAAAAAAAAGTCATGAAATCCCCTGCTCTGTACTCATTCCAAGAAACGTATTGTAATGTACATAGTTCCCATAGAATTAAAAACCCCCAAGACAACCAAATTTTTAGCTAATTTTATTATGAAGAAATGTAGGTGCTTACAATCTGAAAACAATATGATAATGCAGAAATACATGATGCCCTTTTAATTTATCCATGATTTATTTTTTTTAAGAAAAATTCTTTGCATAAACGCTGCTGTTACACTTTCCAAATAATTCAATGAAACTAATATTTAGGGGTTTCTTGCATTGTCTACCCCTCTGTATGGCACCAGAAACTCAACCTCAGACCAGCGAGATTAAAACATATTGTTCCTGAAATGTTAAATAGGTTGAAATGATTTGGTATACATAGCAAACCAGTTATAGTCACAGTAAAAGGCGAAATCAACCGTTCAGTGCACAGCAAATCCTCAAATGCGTTATCATTTTAGTAAATACTTGCTTTATATACATGGTTTGAAATTCACACAGGATTCAGGTTCAATCACAGACAAAGAAAAATTCTGTCTTCCGGTAACTAAAAGGCAAAAAACAAGGCAAAAGATTGTACTGCAGCTGGTACCACTATCTTTGATATTTGTTTTCCTGAAATGAAAAGGAACAAATGCTATAAGCGAAAAAAAAAAAAAAAAAAAATGCAAACATACATCTTAAGGAATGTGCGAAAATGTTAAAATAATAATGTAGGTGGATACTGCATCACATTTAGATTTCTTTAGGGAGGTGGACAAGAGTTTTGGTCATTCACAATTCGTTCACTACACCACCTACACCACCAACTCAACATAATGGAAATTATGACTTAAATTTTGTGCAAACTCGACTGGCCCACAATAACCATATATTTATTTACCACTGGTCAAGTTTTTCTTTTTTTTTCAAATAAGCTCATTTCCATCACTAGGACTGGCTCTGCAGGCTGGTGGGTCACTGTACTTCTGTCCTTGTTAACATTTGAAGGAGAAGGGGTCCTGGTGGTTCAGGGACTAGATAAGCTCCACATAATTAGCTGGGAACATGCCAAAGTGACCGTCTGGACCGAAGCCTCTCCACCAGCCCTCGTCGATCATCTCAATGCCTGTGATAATCTCATCCGGGTCAAAGGAAATCTCAGTATCATCAGCTGTAAATAAAGAAAATGTTTGATAATGTTAAAATAATGTAATTTCATTAATAACATTACAATATTTATGAATACTATTTTCTCAACATTGTGATTAACAAAGATTAAATAAATATGTAATATTGTTTCTATTAGCATTGTACTGAGGAACTTACCAGCCTGATAATCATACAGAGCTTTTGCACAAATGCCTCTTTCTGATGTCTCTTCAGGAGTGTCTTCAGGAGTCGCTTCATACAAGTTGTTCTCCTGCGGGACAATGAAGAAAACACAGTGATGTTTAGTTTTAAGAGCTATAACAATTATTAGGAGGCTTTACATATATACACAGAAATACATAGAAACAACAACCTGGGCTGGTTCCTCAAAGGCTTCCTCTTGGACATATGAATTAACAGCTACAGGCCCTTGTATGAAAAAATACAGAGAATGTTTAAAGTCAATATTTAGATGTCAAAATTGTGATCTGAAGATAGCACTACAGTTGTATCAGTTGAAGTTAAGTGTAAACTTTTGGTGAAAACAAATTGATGATCTTGGTGAACTTCAAAATAAGAAAAACAGTTGTACCACTAAATATTGGAAATATTGCAATAACTTATCTGTGCATGCTTGTACATGTAAATGTTAATATGCTGCTGATAAGTGAGTCTTAGTTCTTAAATACTAAAAAATGTGTGAGCCTTGAGGGCAATTTCACAGTCTGAATAGACCCCACCTTTCGGCTGCTCCTGGGGCTCCTCCTTCTGCTCCTCATACTCACACCTGGACTGTCCATCACCCACTTCAGGCTCTTATCACCCAAAACACAAGCACAGACATGCATATACACGCCAAAACACCCACAAGCCCACAAAGGTAAACTCCACCACCACTGCACTTTTATATAGGAAAATAATGGGGACACACTGAATGAAAGGATTATCATCAGGAGTGACAATGACATGGACAAACAAAATGAGTTTTCCTATGTAAATTTAGGACTGCATAACTTAAGAGTTGTAAAATGTTCTAACCATGAATCTCTATTTCACTATTAAACTTGCAGTTATATAATTATTAATGATATAATACATTAATTAGATTACATACACATTATGAACACATTTGGGACATGTTGTGCAGCCCTAAATAACACTAGACAAGTAGACAAGAGTGTGTGTGCTCACACCTGTAGCCCGAACAGGAGAGGCAGAGCTTGCTGGCACAGGAGAAGCTTGGCGCGGAGGTGAGCAGGGCAGCTCAGGCTCATAGACTGGTTTAGACAGAAAAGGGCTTTGCAGGCGCCCTGTTAAAGACACACAGACCCCGGGAAGCATGCAGGACGGATGAAACAGGACACAGGAAGACAGTATGGAAAAGAGTTGACCATGATGAGACAATGAGTTAAAATTCTTAGGTATCTTAAGAACTCAACAAAAGTGGAGACACAGCAGCAGGGCATGCACTGGCAGTACCTGGCTGTGGGCTGGCGGGGGCAGCAGGGGGCACATCAGAGTCACTTGGAATGATTCCTCGCTCTCTCTGTTTGAACATCTCTCTGGGGTTTACAGCACGCTGAGAGATCAGAGAGGCTGCCTCCTGAAAACCAAAAGCCATGTATATTACACAGTTTTATTGAGACTAATAAAGAAATTGAAAAGATTTCTACAGCACAACTGGAAAAGGAAATAGAGATTGGTTAGAGGCAGTGCTTTGAAAGAGGAAGTGATGGTAGTTGAGCCAGAGGTCAACACTTGTTAAAGGGAAACTCACGTTGGCCTTTTCCACTGATTCCCCTCTCCTCACTGCCTTTCTTTGGGCTGCATCCATTTGTTCCTTCTCCTCCTGTTATGACCATCAGTTAGCTTTTTTTTTTTTAACTAAAATGTTTACATGAACCATTCCACAAACCAAAACACCAAAATGCTATTCATGCACTGCACTAACCAATACTTGTGACAACATGAGGGCTGGGAATTTTTAGACTTACATAACACTTCTTTTCTTGCTCTTTACTCTCTGCTTCCAGTTGCTGTTGGTATTTTCTATTAACAATAAAAAGGTAACACATTTTTACACTACTGCCACCACAGTACATTTGTGAAGCATGTTATGATGTACTATGCCCTGTACTTTTGCTGGTCGATTTGTTGCGCCCTCTCTTTGTCTCTCTTTTCACGAAGCGCTGCTTCTTTGGCCTCGCGGTCTTTCCTCTCATTCTCCAGAAGCTGGCGCTCCTCATTTGCCCTGCGTCGTTCCTCCTGACGGCGTTTCTCCTCTTCTTTCTAATTGTCATTCAAGTCATTAATATAAGATTTAAATGAATTATAACAAAAGACTAAACATGAAATGAACAAAAGATATTCTAAAAAGTGTATTTCTTAGATTATGTTTGTGGATGGAATCAGTTTGAGTTTAAGTAATAAAAAACATTACTTGACAGGTCAAAAAAAAGATCAAATCAAATCCAAAAATTGCATTTGATCTATATGAAAAAAATTACCATATTGCTCAGTCCTACTTAGTGTACACAAATTAAGTTATTGGCTTATTGACTTCATTAATATTGACATTATTGACTGATAAAATGTAGCAGCCTCTTCTTAGCTTACCTCCGCCTGTGCCCAGAAGTTATCTTTGTTGGTCTTCTTTATTTCTGACACAGCATTAGTCTTTTGGTACACAGAACCCTAATGGAATATTTTATCTTAGACAAACATAATACTTACACATATAAACAAACACAATGTTAAGGATAATAGAAAAAAAAATCACAACAATTCTTGAAGCACTTACCACAGGACCTTGAGGACCAGTGTCTTTGAAGCGGTTGGATGTTTCTTTGTGAAAGCTGTAGTTTGCTCCTGATGCTTTGGCCACTTTCTCCATTATAACCTCTGGTTCTACATCTTCATCTGCTCTGGCATTTATTGTAACGTGTGCTCCCTACATTTGTACAAATTAATACAAGTAATATCAGATAAATAGTTTTTTTTTTTAATAAAAATTTTACCTTTAGGAACTTTGCCATTGTGCTAACATGGTTTGCACAAATTCCTTTCCTAGCATCTTTCACTCCTTCACCGGTCTATAAACAATTGCATGCATTATGACACAGAAGGCAAAGACAAAACTCTTCTTTGTTAAATGTGTTGATGACTGACCCAGTTAATGAGGACGTATTTGGGCAGACCTGAATTTGGGTCTTGAACTCTGCAGAACGCATACATCACTTTACCACTGTTCAGGTCCTCAATCATTTCTTCCAGCCCTCCATCTGACCAACAAAAAATACACTGTTGCTTCTTGGACAGTTATAATAATAGGCTGAGAAAGCCAAGGCAGCATATATTTGTTTGGGTAAATTCAATATTGCTGACTGTGAAATTCCAGTTTAATAATACAGATTTCACTTACCTCCCTTTGCTGCCAAGCGAATGTCTTCGGTATTCCCTTCATATGTGAATAGAGCCCTAAGGGATACAATAGTTTCAATAATAGGTGATGTAGTTACATCTTAATCTTGCTGACTTTGCATTGTACTTTGAGGAAATGATAGCCCATATGTGTAATAAAGGGTGGCCTGATTATAGCAGATATTTATAGACAGCACAGTGGAACTCTCTTAGTGAATAGGACAGCTCCCAAATGCCTTGTTAATTAACTCACTTCAGTCAACTGTAGCTGTGATGTAGTTACATTTTTAGTCATACGGATGGACTTGTATACACTAGCTAACAGTATATTTAGGGAGGAACCACACTAAATTTCGCCAACCAGGAAATGGACATGGTTACATTAAAGTACATACTAATTATAACATTTTGTACAGCCAGCACGTCAAATAATAACTGTGGGAGCTGAATAATAAAGTAAATGGCATTTTCAGCATCTGGCTATTGGATCACAAACACATAACTGTTTACTTATAATTTACTCAGGAGTGTCACTGTTAGCTAAAGGCTGGGGCTATAACATACTTCAAATATTACATTTATTGTTTGCAAAGCAACGCATCTTACCAGTTCGTGTCGGATTTTTCATCTACAACTTCTTTATAAGCAGCTGTCAATGCAGGGCCATTTTTACTGAGGTTTACTGCCATTTTTGCGTTATGTGCAGCTAGCCAGCTAGCTTAGGGAAGGGCTCTTTCTGATGGGCGGGAGGAGTGGCGCTGCTGCTCAATGGTAGTAGAGGAAAGCCCGTGGTCACGGAGAGGTTTGCCTCATTCATACTTCTTGACTGTCCGTGAGAGCGGAGCTTTACTGTTTGACAGAAGCCGCCCCACTGCAGAACACTCATGACTGTACATGTAGAAACATCCCGACGTCCCCATTTTTGGGACGAGATAAAGTCAAACTTCCATTGAGTCATGGATCTGTTAAAATAAGTACTTCCACGGGATATAGCCTAACGTTTGATTAATTTCATAGGTAGGTCAATAGTCTTGCTGCCAGTAGTCTCTAGATAGATGAAAACACACAGTAATCCAAGATTAACTTTAATCATATTTCATGACATGTCCATAGATATCTTATATGTGGAGTGTGAAATGTGGATGTTGACAGTTTAAGTACAGACATTCCAGATCAGTCAGATGCACACGGCTGGTCCTGCATTCAGACAAGGCGAGGCTCAATTAGAAATATATTAGTTTTGTTCAAGCTGCACTTTCCATTTAAGAGATGAGATGAGTTACCCAAAAGGATACAGCCCTGATATAGCAAGTTTACAGTTTTCTTCATGACAGTTAAATGTAGAAAATGACGGTTAAGGCTATTATTTTAGTTAGAGGTGTTAGGCAGATGAAATGTAACGAAATCCCTGATATCTGGCAAATGGCTGAGAGGATTCTAGGGAGTGCAAAGCATGCTAAGCTGCCTATATAAACTCTAGAGAGGACAGTCAGTGCAGCACCACTGGTGATACTCTCCGGCTGCTCTCAGCCACATATCTGGAAGATATTTTTCTTTTAAATGAACAATGCACAGAACCAAAAACCATTTCAGATTTCATTGTCAGGCAGATTTCTCTGTATTTCTGAAATATTTTCTTATCTTGTATATAATGAACTGACCGTCATACAACTAATAACAAATATGTACTGGTGCTAAAACTATGTTAGTGATCAAAGCTTCAAGTGTACATGCTTAGTGTGAACCTTTTAGGATACCTCCAATTTAAAATGCCTCAACAATATCAATAATAATGAACCATTTCCCTTTTTTCAATATTGGCAGCATCAGCACATTATGACATAATAAATGTTATACCCTAACAATTTTAATCCAACAATTACCATGTATTATTTAAACTATTACACCACAATCATATCTCAAGTGTGAAAGAAAAAATAGCCCCAAATCAAAGTCTTTCAAGGTACAATAGCAAAGGTTACATACAAATTAAACAAATGATTTACTATGTTTCAGGTACAAATGAAGGTGGGCAGGCCCAGTCATAAATAAAGGATAGTAAAAAGCTGAACAAAAGCTTTACATCACTGTCTCTTAAAGCAAATGAAAGTGTCATGGCAGCTGCATTCATTAAACTCAAGTTGATGCACATGACTTAAAATGACAAGTATGCTAATGTCAAGTCTGTTTAGACACCCACTGTAACTGAAGACCATTCCCAACTGTAGCGCGTAAACTTTTAACACTGTAGTTTAGAGCTACTTCACATCTTGAGTGTTTCAAACAATCATGGAAAAATTATAAAGAACTGGGAGGATAAAGAAACAGGTGTCTTTTTTGACAAAAGTTTAAGTTCATATTTTTGTGCAAAAAAGTCAAGTCTCCTGCACCTTTGAGAGAACAAATCAGAATAGTTCAGATCACCCAGTATGGGATCATTTTAAATTTAAAAAAGCTTTCAAGTCCACATTTTTCTCACTATGGATCATTGTTTGGGGAGATTGACTAGATACCTGAGTAACAGTATTGAGGAAGTGGCACACAATAAATCTTCCAGTATAAATGTGGCCGCTTTAGATTAAATGAATGTTTTAGGACCATACAAAATTACTTCAATAATGGCGTGTCTAAAAAAATGAACTATATTTTGACTTATCTGAGAGGAAAACTGAAGAGTTTGAATGCAGTGGTTACTACTGAAAGTAAACCAATCTTTTGTCACATTGATTTGGGTGGAGACATAATGTGCCAACAGATGAGCTGCTGGTAATGGCACTGCACAGTGGTGTACATCAGGGAACATTCTGTCTCAATTGCACATACCGCTTCAAAATAACACAGAAAGGCCACTAAATACATGGAGATACAGTAAAACAAGACATCCAGTGGGACAGAAACAGTACCTCAGAAATAAAACCTCCAAAACCAACCAAACATTTTAAGTAGTGATGATATGTCCTTAATGTCTAGTAACAATGAGAGTGATGATAACAACAGCAAGAGTAAGTAACAGTTTAAGTCTGAGTGTGGTTGTATGGACTGTTGAGAGTTTCTGGTTTTCCATAAAGGAGTGCTTATAGGAGCCCGTCACTTCCACTCAGCCGATCCAAACATGTCATGAAGGACAGCACATGGGAGCAGCTCAGCACATGGAAAGCCAGTGGCATTGTATCACTGAACCTCATTGTAATGTTTCCTTCACAAAGTTAGTTTTTTCTAATCCACTGTTGCCTTTCTGACGCGAGTTATACGTGTTCTTCTACTTATCTCCACCGTTTTATGACATTGCATACTTCTGTGTCCATTCTCTGGCTAGTTTATTGTACCTGAAAATCAAATGTTTGTAAAACCTGTGTAATCCTCCATTTAAAAAACAAATGGGTTGAAACTGTCAGCAGCATACTCACTTTTCTCTGTCAGATTTGTATGTATGAGCAATCTCTGGTACCAGAGGATCATCAGGGTTTGGATCACACAACAGAGAGCAGATAGACAATAATACTGTGGAAAAGTAATGCCATTTTTAAAATATATTTATATTTAAATAAAATAAATAAATACACATACACATATACACTATTAAAATGCATATCGTTCAATTAGTAGTGATTTCTGTATTATTTTAAAGACATATATTGTAAGGAATTATAACATTAAAGTGACCTGTTGCCACTCACCTTTAGATACTGTGAGTGCAGGAGACCATTGTGACCTTAGAATATCAAGACAAATACTCCCATTGCTGTTGATATTTGGGTGGTAAATTTTAGTTGTGAATGCAACCTTTGGAGAAAATGAAATAAATATGGTTAAATAAATACGTACATATGTTTACAAAAAGTCACTTGTACAAGCACTTACTTTAGGTGGTTTGAAAGGATAATCTGTGGGGAAGTGAATAGTAAGAAAAAACACTCCATTCTGATAGGGACTGTCACTCTGTAAATGAAAAACACACAGTCAGCTTTATGGTAAACAGTCAAAATGCTCATTGAAAAATAAATACTTACAGGGCCCATAATTGTTGCCTGCCAATGAAACACTAACAAAAACAAATAATAACACAGTAAAACATGCATTTAGTTCAAGTTAAAACAAAGCACTTTCAATGAACTCACAGTCATCTCCTACTGGGCCAGCAGAACATTGAGCAGGAGGGTCCCTTTCAAGGTCTGACAACTCCTACAAGCAGAGACGGATTTTAGCTGCAATAAATCTCAAAATTATGATTACACTTAGATTTGTCAAATTATTTAATTGGAAAGCACTTTAAAATGCTGGGTTCAAATGCTCAAATAGGCAGTTTGATTAGTTGTTATTTAAAAATGAATGTTATTAAATCAGCTAAAAATAAACATAAAAACAACAAAATATACCCAAATAGATCTGCAATATGTTATCTAACAACGTAGACTATTCTGTTATATAAATACACATCGCGGCCTGGTTCAGTGCCCCATTTGCCATTCCTTATATGGAAACACTGATACTAGAGTTCAAATTTGGCAACCAGCTGTCACTCAGCCACCAAAACCTGTCACTTCACTTTGTACCACTTCATCCTAAACAGTGCTGAAGTAAAGCAAAAGGCGAGTTCATCCCTGACTGAACGCTAACAGAATGCGACAACATTAAATAACAGTAAACCTGTCAGCTAAATGGCAGCGAACTAAATAAAGGCTAATCTGATACAGTTACATAGCTGCATAGCCCCCCATTCAAAAGGCACTAGACTAACACTAACCGTGTCTATGGTCACTCATTACTTGTGAGAAGGACATAATAGCTTTGAGTTATTTATAGCAATAATTTTTTGCAGCAATGCACCAACAGGGCCAAATAGCAACGTTAGCTCCTCTTTGTCTATGACTTGTATTGAAAACGAACACGAAGAGCCGACAAGAATAGTTATGGCAAAGGGTCACACTCTTCCACAATATGCATGACTTTATCAAACCGTCACAGCCACAAGAGCATTAAGAATATTTTACGTTAGTCTAGTAATATGATCAACACTCACCTTCTGAATTCTCTTCAACGCCATTGCTAGTACAGCTATGCTAGTTAGCCTGTCAGCTAACAGTTAGTGCCTCACTCATACAATTTATCTCAGACGTTAGTTTTTGTTTTGTTTTTACTAAATGACCATTGGCACACACACAACAAAGACTCTGTGCCACCTATTTATCAAAAAGCTTGACTTTCTAGAGGTTGTTAAAGTAGTAGAGGCTGCTAGTGTTAGTGTTTCCTGTCGCTAGCGCATAGACAACTCTGCGATCTCTACGGTTACCTTCTTGTGCTGGGAGAGTATCGTGGAATATCGCGAGACTCAACAGTCAACTGTAATACAATAACACATAAATACATACATACATACATACATACATACATACATACATACATACATACATACATACATACATACATACATACATACATACATACAAACAAAAACATCCCCCATAGAAATCTGTCAAACTGCAACAGCTTTTTTCACTGCAAAGCCAACCTCACAAGCGTAAAGACTGTATTTTAGGAACAAATTTATATTTTGTTTTGACTTTATAAAATACCTTTTTTCATAGGCCTATTGCATATAAGGCCTATGTGGCATATATCCAGCCTTCAATAGACCCAAGTCAGTCTATAATAACGACCTACCCTGTTTTCTAAACATACTTCGTTATATCCTTTTTGAGTGAATCCAGTTTGTTCCTGTGAACTGGAGTTTTGAAATGGCTCTTTTTTGTTTGTTTGCTTTTTGTTTTTATCATGAGCATTTGCAAGTGCTCTTGCTTACATCCTTACATACTAAAAAAAATAAATCGTATGATAAGTAGTGTAGTAAATCACTTGTTTCCTTTGACCACAAGATGTCAGTATTTGGTCAGGTAGTTAGTAGACTCATCATGGCAGTATGGCACTCTCGTCAACAAAACCGCAATTTGGATAAACTTGTTGCCTAACAATTGTAGCCTATTGGGATATTTCCAAATTGCAGATAATTTCACCAGATTCAAGATGATGGAAGTTGCTTCAACAACGTTTTGGTAAGACAGGCCTATCATGTGAGTCAGTTGCATGCTCCAATTTGTGCACAGCCCGGTCCAGAAAAGCCTCTTCTCTTTATAAGTCTTAAACAAGAGTGAAAAAGGAGCTCTCATTATTTCACTGAGTGTGTATGAATGGGCTGCAGTGTTCATTCTTCTTAAATGGCTGATTCAGTGTCAGGTTGAGGATACTATCGTCAGAGTGACACTAAGAGGAACCATTTTCCTTTGGAAAGCTGAAGATTCCTTTAGATAATATCTTATTGTTTGTTCATCTCTGTGCTCTGAATGACCTGCCTGTCCTCGGGGCCTGGTTGTAATCAGATTCAGGCAGCAGCAGAGGTAGCACTTTGGATGCTCTGCAGCGGGACCTTGTGTTGAGACTCTGTCTTTTTGAAAGGCCATTGATCAACATGAAATTGTAAGACATAGGCTATAGGCAAGCCCACATGACATTCACTTAGACCCTCTATTCACAAAGATCCCATTTTTAATATTAAAATCTCACCTTTTACTTTTCTGACTTGTTTGTGGTTGACCAACAGTTGCATTACACTTAGATAGAATGGGGACTTTCCACTAGACGTTTTTGTTACAGGACAGTGCCCCAAGACCCAAACTGATGGATGAGCCAAGATGTCAGGACATGAATGGGTGTGGAACGTGGCTGACTTGTCTCACAAGGTACATACAGCTTCTAGTTTTCATTTGAAACTCTGTAGGCCCTACTCAGCTGCCTTCACTGATGATTATTGTTCACTGGCCTTTAATGGAGAGCATTGCCTATATTGTTTCTCATAGGCCTATGGCATTCTAACTGAGATATTTTTCCCATGGTCATCACGACAAATGTTTTCCAAATTAACATAATTGGTCTTGATAATGTCTGAATTATTCAATAAAACCACATATTACTGATCTTGGTTGGGATCACAATCTCAGTTTTTTTTTCTTTCAAAATTGTTCTTCTACTAAAAGATATTTGCTTCATCTTTATAAATGGCCTTGATTTGATTACTGACTCAGGCAATATGCAAGCAGGTTTCAGGCTGCAGTGTAGTCAGCACTCTACTCAATTAAATAGCCCTAATAGAGTGCTAAGCAACATGGGAGAAATTGTCATTGTGTATGGGGCTATCAGTTTCTCATGGTTCATTAGCACTGGTTTCACTCTGGTTGTGAAGTGGCCTTTGGCATTGTAAATTCTCTGGAATATCTTAAATCCTTCATGACAATTTGTATTTAACAGATGTCCATTCATTTGGCTTGTAATGTAATTGTCACACCGCCCTGTGGTCAAGCTTTGACCCTATTTGTGTTATTTGTTCTCTATAGCAGTATTAGTCATAGTAGGGCCCATTTAACTGCTTATGATCCACCCTTATCAGATGTGCATTGACTTAAGAGCAAAGATTCATACACATATGTAGTCATAGAGAACCACAAATCCTGAGCAGTTGATGACTTAAAGAGCAATCCCACAAGCTTTCTGTATGTCTGTGTTGCATCATACTTGTGACTTTGTGACTGACAGCTTTGCAAACACTTTTATTGTGCTGTTCTTGCAATGAGCAGTCTCTGGAGAATTGGTAATAACCAGTTTGCAGCGCTGACTAATAGTGTGACTTTTCAAAATCCAATGTATTCCAGCTGTTGCATTTCTGATGACAAATTCAGATTTTCCCAGTTTGTAGAGCTTCCTTAAAAGACAAAAGAGGGATTTCCTTCTAAACAGACACAGTGGCAGCGCTAACAAATGGCTTGGTACTCTTATCAAATAGAAAGTCTTACTAAATATAAACCTCTTAGGCAGCATAAGCAAAGGGAGCGATAAAGCAGACTTTGCAACATTTTTTTGGCACGTACAAGAAAAAGCAGAACGGACAAATGATCATGTACAGTGCTTCTACTATTATTCAGAAAATATTTTGCTATTCAAATTCCTTTTCAGTGGAGCTTTTAATATTATAGCATATGTCTCAGTGTTTCTGTTATTTGCAAATCACAGGAGACACAGAGTTAAAATGGCTATTATTCATCAGGGGTGGAAGCTAACAAAGTAAAAGTAGTAAAGTATTGTACTGTACATGTTTTAAGTATTTGTACTTTACTTGAGTATATTTTACAGTGGAAACTTTTTACTTCACTACATTTGAGAGCAGGTATCTGTACTTTCTACCCCGCTACATTTTTTAAGAGTCATGAAAAGTGAAAGTACTTTTTATTATTGTTTGAGGCCTGCTGAAAAGGCTGACGGTTTATTTTTTAACACATTGTTTGTAAGTACATTTTTAAACTGGTACTTGAACTGGTACTTTTACTTGAATAGACATTTTCATGTGATACTTTTACTTTTACTTGAGTATTTTTCTGCTCTGGTATCTGTACTTTTACTTAAGTAACACAAATGAGTACTTCTTCCACCACTGTTATTCGTATAAAGAAATTGAAAATAAGAGTGAATCGTTCTGTGCGTGCCTGAAATTAGTGGTCTATATCTGAAGGGTACAGAATCAGTTGTATCCCTGGAGACAGATGCTCAAAATGTGGACACCTGTTGCAGCTCTATCTGCAGGCATGTAAGTGTGGCTGATGCGTGTGTATTTGTGTGAAAATGAGTGAGTGGGGCACAGGGGGCGTCCATCCTGCTGCACAATAAACAGTTTGTTTCCCATGAGCACCCTCGTGTTCCTGTTGTTGGCTCCATCACCATTGACAGGGAAACGTCCTGGCCTCCATTGTCCGAAAGGTCAAAGGTCACAGGATGCTCCCGAATGCCCAAAAAAGGACGCAAGACGTTGGATTCGAAGCACCCCCACAATTCCGCTTCAAAATTACTACTAAGTAGATGACATATGAATAACATTATTATTTCATTTATGCATTTATATGCTTTTCAGAGCTGGAATCAATTGACCTCTTTGAACATCATTGTGTTTTTTGTGGGCACAATGCATTTCGCTTAGGTTAGTCTTTTTATAGTATCATTACCAGCACAATTTAAAGCCTGTTTCCTTCCTTCATTTTTTTTCCTTTCTTCATATTTATTTTTAATGAATACTGACTCATTTTAAAGTACAAAGTTTACATTATTAAGTATCATGAAGAAAAAGGGAAAAATACTTGCACATTTGTTGAATTTCTGACTTATTTTTCTCTTGTAAATCTTTGTGAAGCAATATGTTTTTTTATTCTGATTTTGAGTGCTACCCTGAATCCAAATGCATTTACCTTATTCACCTTCAAAATGTTGGGTTCATAATGCATGCCAGAGATTATGTAACAGTGTAGCTGATAGTTCTATGAATCAGACTAAACCAGAGTATTGTGTAAAGTTAGAAGTTATTAGAGGTAACCTGAGAGACAATGGGTGCTGCACATGGCAATCTTCACCTTTCAACCAAAGGCAATTATGAATATAAAGGCGTGAGTTTGAGTTACATGTTCCTAACCCTCCTCCAGGCCTGACCCTCACCTCACTGTGCCCCGTCATATCAGGTTAGACTGTGATTGGAGCAGGGATGCGACAGCTGGAGATGGTTTGAGGCTCTCCCTATAGTTTGTTTTTCAACCACACTGGAGGGAATGAATGAGAGACATGCTGGATTAGTACAGTGGAGATGAGGATACAACTGGGACTATACTAACCCCTGTTACAATGTGGATAAATATAAATAAGAAATAAGAAATTTTAATCTGAACCAGTTAGGTAAACAGCCTTTGGTATTTTCTAATGTGTGGACATGTAAATATGAGGCAGGTGTCCAGGTGTTTTTCTTCAACCTAAATCTGCATTCTACTGGTCCTTCTCAAATTGCACTGTGCTTTCCTTTTCTTTACGACCAAATAAATGTGAAAGGTGCCAGAGGAACAGTGGATTAAAATTCCCTGTTTTTCTGCCGTCTTCTTGAGGACCCCAGCTGCACAACTGTTTGTTTTCCACAGTATTCTGCAGCTGCAAGCTCAGGCATTACACAGGAGTGGGCCAAAACAAAACTGAAATGACTTATTTTTGTTGGCCCATCTCCATCCATTCACAGACTTATAAGTGTATTGTTGAATGTGAACGTAAAAAAATCTGTCTGGGAAAGCACTGGCAATTTAAGTGCTCCAGTAACACATTCAATTACTGAGAGTTACAATGTTTTTCTAATGTTGGCAATCATACACACAGGTTTTTTTTCACTTAAGTGATATTGTTGTTGAGTGGCAATATATATTATGGAATAAATAACAATGCATTTTCCTCACAGATTTAGAGCACATGTTCCATTTCTGATGTCATCATTATAACTTGCCCATTTGGTCTGTTACTATCGTTTTGGGCTGTAGCTGAACTGTTGTACTATTTGGCAGCTGCAGACACAGGGGGTCACCATCAGCAGTACGCTCAGTCTAACACTTAAACATGATGGTTTCCAGACCTCTGCATTACTCTTCTGAGCTAGAGATATAGATAATGATGGAGGAAGTGATACACAGTAACATTTAAATGGGGCATGCGAAAAACAAAACTCCTCTGAGAACTGGGAATAAGTTCTATCTTGTACGACAAAAAACAGCAAGGGCACTAAAAATATGCAAAAGACTTGTGGTGCAGTTTCCCAAGGCCAGAGAAAGGAAATAGACTGACAGTTTCTCCCTGACCCTTTTACTACCCCCCTGTAACCTCGTAACTGCCCCCTCGGGGGAATCTTGCCTCTATGTGTAAAACAGACTGGCCCAAAGCATCCTGGAAACCCACGGCTCAAAAACAGGAGGATGTGAGGAAGTCCTATAAGCTTGTATGTAAAGGAGCAGTTAGAAGATAATCTGGCGGCCACACAAACCAGGCGCCACAGCCTATAGAGTCTAAAGAGGGCTGTGCTGGGACTAACAGGCTCATTGTTGTGAGTTGGAAAGTAAAGCAGATTCAGCCATTGGTCATTGGTGTGAAAGCCATGTCTTTTCTTAAGTGTGTGCTAAAGCCTGTTGTTGACATATAAGGCAGGTGCAGTCGCTCAGTCACTTAGTGTTTTCCATTAATACAGAGTAATACAGCAGCCCACAACAATAATCTGTAGTAGAACAATAGGTCTTCAAAGACAACTTTTATTATGTGGTTTAGCTTTGTGAAGTATCACATATCGGTGATCACACACATAATGGACACATAATAACCCAGTTTTAAATCAGATTCATTTCTCTAGTTTATTTATATACGTACAGGCTTAACACAGGGTACACAATCAACTTAATTTAATAATTTTAAACAAACCCAATAAGAAGGATATAGTTTAAATAATCATACCATCTTATATTAAAAAAATAAACCAAAAAAGGCCTACTGGCTGCAGAGCATGGATGTCACAAGTCACAAGAAGAGTTACATAGACAAAGACAAATCTACCATTTTCTTTAATATCTCTGCAACAATCAGGGCCTTGCTGAGTTAACACTAGGCCCACAGACATGAAAACAATGGTGGGTTTCTTCCAGTCTGAAGATGGCTATGGGAAATGGTATGGATGCCAGTGCTGATAAGTGACTGAGGGGCTCAAGTTACTCCAGCTGTCCGCAGCCGTGCATGCCTCCGCGGGGGACTGTACGCTTCACACTTAATGCAAACTATGTAATTTGCGTAATGCTCATAAAAATCTGGTGCATGGTTTAAGTAAAGTCAACAGGCTTTTGAATGGATGAGGGGTTTGCGTCATAGTTTGTGATCCTCCAAAGAGTCATACAGTGTCAGCTGAGAAAACACAGGCTTTTAAAGAAAAATGTTGACTGGATTAGTAAAATGTGTAGGATCTTGGAAGGTTCACATCTAATGGGCTTTTATGAAGCTACATGCTCAGTAGTGTATGCAGTGGACCTGGGAGCACTGTATTTCCACTGAAAATAACCAGTGGTTATTAATTTTTTTATTTAACCTTTATTCAACCAGGAAAGTCCCATTGAGATTATTAATTTCTTTTTCAAGAGAGTCCTGGCCATTCACTCCACACTCAGTGGTGGTAAGACACTACTGCAGCCACAGCTGCCCTGGGGCAGACTGATGGAGGCTGCCAGTCTGTGCCATCGCCCCCTCCGACCACCAACACTCATGCACACACCACTTTCATACTAGGCAATGCGGGGGAAATGCCTTGCCTAAGTAAGGACACAACGACTGGTGACTGGCTCCCCACTGTGATGGCAGACATCCACTAAACAATCATTTCATGTCTATATGAAGCCTCAAAACGTGAGTGTTTTTTATGTTTCATAAATAATTATAATTTCATAAAGAATTTCACCTAACTGCATGGTAGCAGTGATCATAGAAGGGAATACAAAGCTATTAGTAGGCCTTATTTTATTAAGATTTAAATAAACTAGACCGATTAAGACACATTTTAAGATACATTTTTCAAGGAGAACCTGGATAAAAACTCTGCACCTCATGTCACAAAGTCACAGGATGCATGATGACACTGGAATAAAAGTCACACAAAGTCACAAGATATTAGTAAGGTCGGAAATGTCTGGCCCAAGGACACAACAACAGTATTCAATGCTGTGGTAAAATGGATGAAAATGCAAATGCTTTGGTTTCTCTTTTCAGAACAAATGTTGCCCTTTATCCATATGCTGATAATACCCTTTTTTGAAAGCTTGTGTAAGTTTTCTTTATCCTTTCACAAAATGCCTGTAAATCATTAATTGTACTACATACAAAACTGCACACTCCTGCTGCAAACAATGTTACAAAGAAAACTGAATCCACAGCATCAGCTCAGAACCAGCCTCGACCTCTTCCTGCCCATTTGGAAAATACAAGTACATTTTCAATCTGTGGCACACTCCAAAAGGGAGAGTGCTTTTGGCACAGGCTTTGAAGTTCTCAAAAATAATGCTCCTTAAAAGCATCCTCCTGCAAAAGGGAACAACACGCACACGTATGTCAGTCAAGAGCAATGAGTGAGCACTTCATAGCAACCAGTTATATATATGCACCTGCAGGTGTTTGAGGTGTGCACATTTTCTAGTGCCTTCAACACCACAGTGTAGAAATTTCTAAAGAGTTGATTAAATAGAAATGTACATTGCTGTGAGATTTTAAGACGTAAACACTTTTGTCTTGATCTTGAATAGAAAGGCTACAAATGCAACAAAATGCCAAAGAAAACAGAAAAGCAAGGATCAGACTTTGCAACATAGACTTTTATTTTCCAGTTTAGTGTTTCAGTTACACCCTGTAGGCTGTAAAAACTGTCATCTAATCATATCCTCACAGTCTTAAATGCAACATACGCCCATACCAGCCTGGAAACAGGACCTTTCTGGATTAAAGCGGATATGATCTTATTTTGGTGAAATCCACGATTGCATGGGACACTCCTATCTGACTTAGTGTGATGACTGAGGCATTGAGTTAATCTACTGCAGAGGTGAGGCAAACTGTGTGTACATTTGAAGGTTTAGGCCCGTGCTCTACACTGTACAAACAAGAACATTCATGTAAACTTACAATGAGGTTCTTTAGATCAAATTTGCACCATAATAAAAAGAGAGAATGCACAGGCATTTGTTTTTACTTTTACTATTTCTAACTCTACTGTTTTACCACAAATACCTAAAATGTAAAAGACTACTGCATAAGACTACTGCTACTACTGCACATACATCAAGCCTTTGTGACTCCAAACCATGTTTGTTGATGTGGTAAATTATGTAAAGAGAAAATTATGTGTAAATAGCAACAAAATAGTACACCAGAAAAGCACAAATAAAATTCTGAAATTTCCACTCCAGACTACAGAAGATTAGAGTATGAGACAGGAAGGTCCAGAATGTCTACAAAACAGGCCTTAAAATGAGATGAGAAGGAGGAATTAGTACTGAATTAGGCATCACTTTGACTGGAAATGGACTGACTGGAGCTTGGCTAAACATGAAAGAATGACCTTGAATTCTCCAAAGTGAGTATGGATTGGCACAGCGTATCTCCCACCCCTCCTTTTCCCTCACCCTGAATCTAACCTACACATGCACAAAACTGCACACAACACATGCATGTATGTGTGTGTATGTATGTGTGTATAAGTAACTCATGTCCGATTCAACAGCACCTCTTTAGTGTGCAGAGAAATGAACACACAGTCACGTAGGACAAGCTGGACTGAGAGAGAGCAACTTCAAAGTAAGGCAGATGCAGGGACAGCTCCGTGTGAATACATTTTCTGGCCACCAGTCGATCTGCCCCCGGGCTAAGATTGTGGCTGTTCGCATCTCTCCTGAGTCTGACCCGCCATCAACTCTCAGTTAAAGCCAGTCCTGCTCTAACAAGGCAGGGAAGTGGGAAAGGAGAACGTACAAATATGCTGGTGGAGCACATTTAGACTTGTAAATGTCACAATGCTTCAGTTTTCACATTAATAAGTAGGTGATTAAAATCCATATACTGTAGAGGCAAGACATCACATTTTGATGGTCATACTGGTATGTTATTTTCCCCAACCTAATATGCCACCCCATGTGTGATTCTAGCAACTTTATAATAACTTACAAAAACAGTAACATTTGCACCACATTCAACAAGTTATACCCCTATTGCTAACTGCGACCACAATATACTGATCATTGCAAACCATAGTTTTAAATCCTCTGACCTGTTTTTCTTCTAACTCAGGTCTATCATTTCAAATTAATATTGCGAATGGCTTATATTTGGATCAGAAACATTACCTTTACCCACCTGGTAACATAATTTTATAGTAAAAAAAATGTGTTATGCTTGTTTGCAAAATGATCTTTTTATTCATGGCATAAGTGCCATATCTCACCGTGCTGCTATAGCTCGCTGTGAAACACAGTGGGCTCACAACATGCCAGTGGTGCCTGATAGCACACTGCTGAAAGTGGTGTGTGTGTGAGAAGTGTCTGTTTAAGAGGCAGCCATGTTTGACAAATGCTCATTATTTTTTCTGTGTTTAATATGTCATTTGTTGTGCACCATGACTCAAGACAGAAGGGCACAAAGCAGTAAATACATGGGCAGAGGCATTATTCAATGATTGTCATTATTATTCATTTTTATATTTGGGGACAATCTAAATATTGTCTTTTAACTTTAAATGCTGAGGAATGCATTGGAGTATGTATTGTCAATTTAAACATGGTACAGAAAAAACATGGAAATTATAGGTTGTTGACATTGTCTGCATACTCCAGCTAAGATAACAATGATGTGTAGCCTGGAGGGCAAATCTTCCCCAGTATGTGCACGCATGCAATTGTGAACAGAGCCCTACTGTCCAGAAGTGCGGACCATGCACAGGGATGCACTGTAAGTATGCTACATTTAACTGCATACACACACACACACATACATACCCAGGAGTGAGGATCTAATGAGGCCCTCAGAGACACTGCAGGATTGTCAGTCAGCCCTCAGCTTGCTGACGTGCACTACAACACATCAATGACTTCTTGCTCAAACAGGGGAAGCCTGTCAAATTGCATCAGAGGTAAGGAAAGGTCCACGGACTTGGGCTAAGAATGGTGAACCACACAAGCTATTGCATTATCTAAAAAGAACTTTATTGCTGAGTTAGTATTTCCAATTTAAAAATGATTAAGTCGATAAAATATTGCAATTTCCCTTTTTGGGTTTCCTGAAATAACTTATTTTAGGCCAATAATTCTTTATTATGGCAATGTTTCTCATATAAATTTGCATTAACCGTTTCCCTTATGCAGACTTGTGACTGCCACAAAAATCTACTATTACTGTCACCTTGTTTAGTCTTAATTCCATTTAACACTAAATAGTAGCCTAATAGACTCCAGTATTTTGATAATGAATATAAAATACACAACGTGAGATACTCCAGTGTACCCTTCTACTAGAGCTGATACATACAGAAGAAATTTCAAACTGACGCACTTCCTGTTTTTCCAACTCCTATTGCAAAACTCTGCCTTCAATCATATCTCTCAAGTCAACAATAATCACAGTCTGTTTGCGCATAATGTGTCGCTGCTCCGCTCACTTGCCAGGAGGTGTACCGTAAAGCACAGCGCTTAGCCCAGGTGTAGCCATGCTTTGTCTTTCTAAAACTATTGTTCCAGACGTATAATTTAACTGCTGGTAGCATGCAATTAAGTGTTTCTCAGTAAAACCAGGCTGCCATTTTAACACAGTGGTAGGCAGTCTGCTTCTGTGGTTTTCTATAAATCAGATGGACAGACGGCCTACTACTTACAGTGGCAATTCATAATTTTACACTTGAGAAGTATAGAGGGGGCTTTTTATGAGCACAGCTGTCTAGAGACATGCTTTAAACAACACTGTTTAGAGTTGTTGGACTATGTTGGATAGGAGTAAAATGTTATCGAAAGGAGGTCTAGTGTAATACAATATTACATTATGATTATAGGCTGCAGTCTAGTGGCAACAGATAAGTTCTGAATATAACTAAAATGGAGTGATTGTGATTGATCGGCCACACAAGTCACAGCATGTAGCAGCTACTGACTCTAAACCAGGGCCAGACAAGGCTAGGCATTGCCCACTCAAATGAAATTCTTGCAGTTGCCCATTGAATCAGACCTGCTACCTAGACTTTATATTAGGTTATTGGCCTACTATATTTGCACGCCTACATTTTCAGTACCTCTACAAATTCAGCAGGTTGAAACCAGACCTGCACATTTACATATTTTTGTTTCTTTGATCTTACTTTACATAATTTTTTATACATTGGGCTAGTGTAAAAACAACCTGATATCTTATTGATAATTATTAGGCTATTATTATTACTTATTAATTTAAATACTGATCACACTTGCAGGCTACATATTCAAGTATAGCCTCTATTCGTGCCTTATTTATTAAGTCTTTTGCTACTTTAACTATTTTGCTATTAGAATTGTATCTCCATCTATTTTTTTGCTGTTTGTTTTTATACGCTATTGTAATTACCCATGTGGAACAATACAGTTGGGTTAAGTCAAAAGCGAGAAAGAGGCAGTGGGCTTACCCTAATTTGTTATTAAGCAATGGCAAATGGCAAGGCTAATTGTTTCTATTCTCCAGCCTGTTGCATTTCCATACGTGTGCCACTGTAGTGACTGTATCACGCTGCGGGTCAGTGTGTCTGCTCGCTGTTGTTAGTGTGCGGTGGCTTCAGGGTTAAGAATAGCCGATCATTGGTGGCGCTGAATGAAGTGTCGGTTTTCAGCGCTGACTCCTCCTCTATGGACGGGCCGTGCATTTTCTTCCACTCGAACAACCAAGTAGTTTTCTGGGCGCATTCCCGGCAGCAATGTGGAGGGAACAGGTCACCGCGACTTTCAGCTGAGCATTTAAGTTATCTTTTCATTTCCGTTTTATTTTGTTAGGATAGTTTTTATTTTTATTTTTAACAATCAAACTTCTGGAAGCCGCATTGTTTTGCATCCTTCGTTTGCGCGCACATGGATTTAAGGACGTGAAAACGGATGTATTTGTTGGTTTTGCTTGGCCACTCTATGCTTTGGACTGTAGTTCATGTTGTCTCATGGTTTGCTGTTGGGGAGATTCCTGAGCAGTGCTAAACGAGGAGAGAGACCGGCGCTCGTAGTGGCCACAAGTTGTCCTCAAGCAGCAGCAGGGGGACACAGCGAAACTTCTTGGCCAAGTTTTTTTTTCTTATTTGCTCATCCGGTCACTGCGTCTCCATACATTTACTCGCAGCGTGTGCAACTTTTCGTGTGGATTACTTTCAGACAACTCACCATGGGACTTGGAGTCATTTACAGAGGATGAATATGGAGTTTTGAGAACCATGCCGAGCTTCTTGTAGCAAGTTTTCACCATTGACTCCACTGGACTACTCTGCCTTATACTTAGGCTACTTTGCGCATTTTCAATCCTACCTAACTAGAAACTTATAAGGCCGGTCCAAAATGCCGCAATTAAACGGAGGTGGTGGGGATGATTTGGGGGCTAACGATGAGATGATTTCTTTCAAAGATGAAGGAGAGCAAGAGGAAAAGATATCGGAAAACGTTTCAGCGGAAAGAGACTTGGATGATGTGAAGTCCTCCCTCGTAAACGAATCGGAAAACAACAGCAGCTCGTCGGACTCAGAGGTAGGCGCAACACGTGCAAAGTTGTTGACTTGTTTTGAATGGCGCTCGCGTTTGGAAAAGTTCGTTCCCTTACTTTTGTTGATGTTGTTAGCAGGCAGAAAGGCGCCCCCGAACACGACCGGACTCAGAGGTTTACGAAAGGACGAGAGACTACTTCAGTGAAGGTAAACTATTGCCCGCTAAACATGCTTGTGTATTCGCATGTTTTGACTTTTTGTATTTCTTGCGTGCAGCACTAAGACGACAACAAGATGGTGGCTTTTTCAAAAGTCCTCACCACTACCCAGGCTACCCGTTCCTTATGATACCAGACCTCACCAACCCCTACCTATCCAATGGCTCCCTCTCTCCCAGCGCACGAACAGTAAGTGCCCTATACTGCATGACATTCCTTAACCTTTGTGTATTAGGTTTTAGCCTTTTACTTTTAAAGGTTTGGACCACGAGTAAAACTTCCTTATGCACGCTGCCTGGCAGCCTTATTCCCTCCAAATGGCTTCTTAAAAAGTATTAACTTCTACTTTGTTCTTTTTGGGGATATAAATTTCTTTCTACCACCCACACTACAGAGGACCACATTTGACAACTTCTTTGTCTGAATGTTCACACATGTTCACTTTTTCACATGAGGTTATTTATGACACTCTTTTGCTCAAGGCTGAAAACTTCAGGATATTGTTAGTACTTAAGATCCACTGATAATTTGCATTTGACTTCCTTATATTAACAACATTGCAATACCTTGCTTGACATACATGGGAAGCTTTGTCCATGACAGCTGTTTGCAATGTAACACTGGTGACGCTCATTGCATGGCAATGCTTGTTTCAAATTTTACTATGCATAATATTACCCCAAATATTAAATTAATCCCTGTTAAGTTTTTAGTTCTAAATTTTAAGTTAAGCAAACTTCATTGTTATACCACAGTCTTTAAATGGAACTGAGTAAACTTTCTTAAAATAATCCCTGCAGGAGAGCTCTGTTACCCGGAGTTAGTCCATCCCCCAATCTGTGTGACATCCCCCCAAAACAAGGACTTTCGTTAGGACCTGGCAAGCATCCCACTGAAAGACCCCCCTCCTCACCACCACTGCCCCACCTCTCTGCTTTTCTGTCCTCCTTTCACAGCCATGGACCCACTCCCCGCTCTACCTCCTCTTTACCTTCCATTCAATTAGAAAGGCGTTAGTTGGCCATTGTTATTCTGAGCAGTCTTGATGGCTTCATTGGAGGTCTCCATTGGTTCTCATTAACTAAATGGTTGCTCTACTCAAGCTAGGTGTTGTAATATAGGTACCCATGTGATGTGCAGTAATCACATGGCTGAATATTTTGCTAAACCAAACAGCCATATAATATATAATAATTATGTAATATACATATTACAATATTACAATATATTTATTGATCCATACTTGCATCCAGAAGCACAAAAAAACTAAATTAAAGCAATTCTAAATTACATAGTAACAGTAATTGCCATGTTAGAGTTATTTTTGAGCCATTTCACATAAATCTTCACATATTTGGAAAAACATTGCAAAATGCACATTTATAATACATCTGCAACAGTGTGTTATTTCTTTTTTTTTTTTTTTTTTTTTTTTTTTTACAGTTGCATTGTTTGGGTAAATGTAAGCTTACAATACGATTATATGCACCTCTCCATAGTCCTTAAAATGTAGTTGTTTATTTTGCTTCATCCACATTTGTCTCTTGGCAGTGCATTATCTTGTACAGCATTGTTTTGTCTGCTTTATGCTATTGAATAGAAAAGCCTCTTATGCGTCCTTTTTTGTCTTGTGAAAAGTAAAGTTTAAAATTGAAAAAACTGACACTGTTGCTTGAGGCGTAGTAGCGGGATAATGAATGCAAAGGGTTTAAAATTTTAGTGAGTGGTTAATCCCCATATTTAAGAAAAAATAATGAGGTCAATGGGACACGGTGCACTGCCTGCGTCAATCAGCACTGTGGCAGCAAACAAGCGGGCGGACAATAGCTGGCATACTTAGGACATGTCTTAAGGTCTGCTGCATATTGCACACTGCTCTGGGATTAGTGTCAGTAATAGCTTTGATTGATGGACTGTTTGGCTTTTTATGCCCTGGTAGTTTGTCTTGTTTACACCTGTGGATAAGGTTGAAAACTTGCAATATATAAGGGACTAGTAGCAAGGGGATATTCATAACTAATGCTGCAGCCTTAACTTGTTAGTTATTTGATTATTTTATTAAGACTGCGTTATTTTTAACAGGCCTTTCTGTTACTATTTTATAATAAAGAACCATAATTATGATAGTGAAGAAATGAAGGCACTTGACTCACTGACTGAAATTAAAGAACATTTTTCTGCAATTACTTTGGTGACTTTGTAGCTACTGTATTTACTTAATTTGTATCATGCTGCAAGAATCCCGTGTTTAGTTTAATCCATGCTTAGAATCTACTTTTAAAATATTGTGATTTGATCTGTTGTTGGTGCTACCCAGACAGACGAGATCCCTTTTGGTAAGATGCTCAGGGAATGATGATAGATTAGTTTTATAAGTGTGGTATGTAGTTTTGCTGCCTGGGACATGGATGCTATGTCGCTCAAACAAATCATGGGACTCACACCATGCAACAGAATGTGTGGCTTCCACTTCCAGGTGCAGAGCTCATTTTCATAGCTTGAGGTGAACGTAAATATTTTTGTCATTACAGTTACAACAATGTGTCTGGTGCGAAGACATTTTTTGGCATCTTCTGCATGTATTACTTTACACCTATGCTGTATATATATCAGTTTTGCTAAAAACATGCATAAGGATTCATTGCTTAAGCACCAATGCAATGTACTACACAGGATTTGAGGCCTAACTTTTAAATTTGGATGTGGCAACCTTATCATGAGCAACAAGAGACAGGCCTACATGCGATCAGCACGCAGTTCCCCTGAGGGCTAGACATAACTGATTTAAAGCCTGCTCTGGGATGACATTCCCCTGTAATCCTCTGAGAGGAGGAGGAGGGTTCTGTTTAAGAGATGTTGCAGAAGGCTGTTCTAAAGTCACTCAATGCATTATTTGTCTGTGCATTGATGAGATTATCTGCACATTTTTCCTGTCTATAGTGACAGACTGAGTCCAGATCTAATTGGCTGGAGGACACAGTGTGTTTGACACCACCTCCTGTCTGCCTCATCAGCACTTTAGATAACTCTGTTAGTACATCATCATCATCACTGAAGGGCCAAATGCCTCTTGTGTGTGAGAGGTAGCGCCTGAGTGAGACACAGGTTAGCCACTGTAATATATCTTCATCAATTCCACAGTGTAAGGCCAAGGGCTGCTGAATAAAATGTACTGAGAAGAAAAGACAAAGAGTAAAATGCCAACTTGTTAGGTAAAGAATACCTAACAATTTGGCATCTTTGGAAAATTTTCATGCTAAAATTACCTAAAATGTGAAAAGTGGGCTGCAGATTTTTTGATTCATCACAGTATGGGCAAATTCAGAATATTGCCATATTCTATATCATTTAATTTGTCAAAACTGTACACTGTCTTAAACTGGCATTGAATTACCATCCTTAACATTTGAGCTGATTTTTAGTTTTTTGTTTTGTTTCCAAAACATAAGCTGGAAAGTATCTGATTATAACAGTAATGTTGTTATCGTAGCATTCAACATATTAATCACATTTTAGTCCTTGTGAGAAGTGAATGTGGACTTTGAATAAGTCTGGACATGCCAGTAGCTACAATAGCACACCTTTCACACTTTTTATTCCTTTTTTAGAGTTTAGTCCTTAAAACACATTGACAAAGAAGTGTCAACATACACATTGTCCTGGTGCATAAAGGAACCTCACCCTGTACAAGCAAGCACTGTTTGTGTGGTGGTGTGTTTTCAGCAGGTTAGCACTTAGCTTGTCACTCACCTCTACTATGTGTCTATGCATTTGTACACTTGCACCCATCCGTGCTGCATGCTTTTCTGTGAGATTTCAGAGTTGGGTGGAGAGGCTGAGGTGAGGCTCTGCTGCAACAGAGCCACAGTGTACCAGGCTTGCACACTGACAACCTTCAGTGTTGTATTTGCTGCAGGTAATCTGAATGTGAGCGCACAAATATTTTTTCAGCCAAGCACTGTGTCAACAGCAGCTAGCATTTTTGACTAGGTTTATAGTTTCTAAACATTTTTTTCTCTTTAACGCAAACACATCAACATCATTTTAGTAGCACTGTTCAATTAGCAGGAGATTGCGAGCGACCACAGAAATGGCATAGCTGGCATTGAGCACTTGCCTAGAGCTATACATGTGTAATTATTGCTATGTATAGGAAAATCTCATCATACTTGATATAAATGTACTATAACTTGCCAAAGGACTAAGTTTTAAAGAAAGGCCTTGAACAAATTAGGTCCAGAGTACCAAACCTGTTAAAATGATAGTCCATCACTCCTTTACAGATATATTGGCTAATCTAGTCTTAATTTTTTTAAATACATAAAATGCAGTGTTTCCGGTATGGATTTCAGAATATTCATTAGACTGCTCAATGTCAATAGGATTCTCTGCATTTTTCTGCATATGCTGAAATGTCATGAAGATTTTAATGGTAACAGGGTATTTCTTACACTATAAATCCTTTTGCACAAGTACAACACTGTATTAAGTGCTGCCGATTACATTGAATGAGTAGTTCAGATAATAAGTGTTGAGGAGAAGTGATTATATTCTACAGGTCTAATTCAGGTCAGGTCTAATTAGCACAACCCAGGGCATGTTATAGTGGTAATTACTATTGTGTGTTAAACGTTACATGCTGAGATGGATCTTAACCAGGAGATTTCAGGTCTTCATGCTGCACTGTCCTACCTTGCTCATACTTTTCCTGGAACACTCGCAAGTTTATCATTGTCTTACATGCTCCAACCCGAAATGCTGCACTTTTTGACAGCACTTGTGTAAAACTTTGTGTTAAATTGTGTCAACCCTACTCTACATCCTTCCCATCTCTAGTCTCAGTGGAAAGCATGAGTTGGCGTCAATTCCTTGCTGCTACCCCATTGCCTCGCTGGTTCACTACCTAACAACCCAGCCCACCCGGCCCGCCTGACATTAGTGATTCTGTTTATAGCCCTCGCTGGCTGCTCTTACGCAGGGCCCATCAGGAGAATCGCTGCACCCTTTGAGGGAAGGATAAGCAGCAGCTCCCCTCTCCAGCCGCGGACGCTCATCCTCAGTGACATCAATGAGTCCTTTTGATGTGCCAACATGAATATGAGTGCAAATGTGTTTTTATCAATTTATGTGTTTTTTTCATTGACAGTGTTTGGCCACAGCAACAGCAGCTCATTGGGAGTTTCTGCAACACATTTCCCTGTTTAAATCCAGACAAACTGGATTTAAAGTTTATAAAAATTAAACTGTGAGACAGTTGGCATATGAAATACAGGGATAGTCTGACGTTGACATGGTGTTGTAAGGGACCTTTTGCTGAACAGTACTATACATCTACATTTGTACAGTATGTACAGCAGAAAAAAACAAGACATAATAATTTAGTATATACCCTAATTAGGGTTGGGCAGTATCCAAATTTTGATACCGTTAAACCTTCTCAGCATTTTTCAGGGGGTACGGTATTACCGTGACTAATTAATAATTATTTTGTAGCATTCAGAAACAGAATAGCAGCATTATATTTGAAGATGAGGCTCAAGTTCTGATCAAACCAAATTTTGCCAGCGCGTTCGATCGCATCAGCGTACAAGCTGTTTTTATCAGTGCTTTTACTGTATGCAAATTAGCCATGTGGTTTTAAATTGTTTCTGTAAAAAGTAAACAAATGTGTGCAACGCTTTATTAAACACATTACCCAAAGTATATATTGAGCGTAGCACTGGAAATGTAGAGCGGTGGGTGAGAGGACCAATCACAGCCCTTATTGTCTGCGTCGCTTCCCCTCGCTGTCTGCGTCCTTTTGACAAAAGTTTCGGAGGCGCGTCAAAGTCTGACTTCACCCTCAAGCGGGGAATTTAGGCTACATTTATTGTTAATCTGCCTCTTTACAGTCATATGTAAAGATAGGTCAGCCTTATGGCATTTTTTTAATGACATTCTAGCTAGTAAACAAAGTACTGTAAGTAAACTACCGCTATTAGCCTTTAGTGGTAAAAAAAATCACAGTCTTCACAATAAATTTCCTTTTAATCCTGACTCAAAACGATCGTCCTTAAAAATAATAAATAATCAGGCATGTTGACAGCACCTGTGTGTGGCCTCTGTCTATGGGACAGTCCTCTTGTTTTTTTATAAAAAACATGCAGATTTTCAAAATTATAAACTGGAACACACCCGGGTTGGGATGGTTGGTATAAATAAAATTCTAAAAAAGAGCATGTAACATTGTGCATTCTTGTGTCAGTCATAATCTTTGAGACTTTTGTCACTGCATTTCTTTTTTTTGCTTTATGGTCCTTTGCAAACATGGATTTCTGTATTTTGGCAAAACAAATGGCAATCTATGCTCCTCTTTACTGTTAGCAGGGATCAGATTACCAGTAGTCAAAAATTGTGGTAGTCCTGTTTTAGTCCTGTTTTAGACCTGATGTATTCTGGTTTAGGCTTAGTTTAGTCCTAATTTAGATTAAACTGGTCAAAAATAGTAACAAATCGCTTGTTTTGTATAAATCTAATTTATAGGCTGATAGACGATATGTCTTCAAGTGCCCAGATCACCAGATAATATTGACCAACCAGTATATCGGTCGAGCCCTAATCCCAATTCAACAGATATTTATAGTTTGAAAACACGTCAGGGTTACCTCTTAACTGTCAGGAATTCATGTGTAAGTGCATTTATTCTATATTAGTCATCCTCTGTTGCCAATTGCCAATTTATTAGATAATCATGCTCACTATAAACCTAGTTATTGTATAACCATGAATACATGAGCCATATTTCATGACTTGAGCTAAATGATCCAGTAAATTGCTTAATAACACATAATAGTCAATTATTAGTGAAAACCCATCATATCATTTAGCCTGAGCCCCTAAATGCATCATAAGATTATATACTGCATTTGTGTAAAAACTTAATTAGGATATAGGCAAGAGTGTGTGTGAGCATGAGCACTACTGTTTAAGTCACATAACGAAATGTTTTCCTCTGTAATTGTACCTTAAACACCTCTCAGAGCAAATAAAACATGATTGTACGGCAGGAGGAAACTCAAAATGCTCTAAACCGGGTTTCATCAGTCTGGTATTTCAAGCAGCTGTTTTCAGTTTGAGCTCTGCAGGCAGCAAGGAGGGAGAGAGAGTGCAGAGATTGTTGATGAGATGTGGTTGTGGGAGCATAAACTGAAGCAGATATGGGCCCTACTATTCCTCGCGCCTGTTATCCCGCGGTGGGACGGCTTCCAGACCTTGAGGCTCTCACTTATCTGAGGGGATTCTATCTCCCAGGGTGCACAGCGTCTTTATTCTAGACCACAATGCTTTGCAGTTTCCCTTAAAATTCACAGCCCAATCAGCCAGCAGCAGGAGGCTATCAGCTCATGAGCATGTAACATCAATATGACTACGGTTTATGTCAGATTTGCTCCAGTTCATGCAGAGGGCAGCAGAATGTCTTCCCAGAGAATAGCCCAACAGTAGTGTTAGTGAACTTGCACATCTAGCCATGAGGGATCATAAGTCCATGTGCCTGTCCCAGAGAGGAGGGGGTTGTCATAAACCATTCTATCCTAAAACATAATCCAACTCAACTACTAGAACTACCCCTGATGGAAAGGATATTGAAAGGAAGAGGACCTAGTGGACTTGTCTTGGTCAGACTAAATTAAGAAATGTATGGAGCTTCAGGATGAGGTTGGTTGACAGTGAGGAGAGCAGCTGTTCCTCATGGTAGAGTAATAAATCAGTATGGTTGTCTCCCACTGACTCTGTCCCACCAACGGAAAGGGACATAGATGTTTCCTGCTGGTACACGACGTTTAAGCCTGGACAGACCCATGTCATATTATCGTATCAACCTGTAAACGAGAAGGAAGAGCCATCTGCAAAGAGGATTGAGGTATAGGTCAAAAGGTCAGGCCTTGTATAGATGGCAGCAGTAGTTATGGGACATAAATGATATTTAATGACCTTCTGTTTATTCCAGTCTCGTAGTGTTACAAGACAGGGAACTCTGCCAACAAGTGTGGTAAAAAGGAGAGTTGTCAAGAAGGTATTTGGTCTAAAGTTATTGCCAAATTAAAATCCACATGCTAAGATGAAATGTCTTAATGTGTGTGTGGTGTTACTCATTTGTAGTCATTTGTCATTTGTAGTTATGTCCCTGCTGAATCATAGACTACATAAATCAATATTTTAGTCTTCTCCATATTCTCATGATATTTAATTTATTGCCTAATATTGGTCATAATTTCACCCCTGGGTGCCCCTTACTTCCCCTTGTTACTCTCATAAACCAATTACTCTTGTTAAAGAGTCACAATGTTCCACAGAGCCTCAAATCGAATTAAAGCCGAAGCAAAGGCCTAAGTCATCTAAATTGTGTAGCCTCCTTATCTCCAACCAGACTTGTGGATCCTGTTTAAATAAACTGCAGCAACTTTTGATGAGTTGATATTTTTATGAGCTCGGTCCACAGGATGTCACTGTGTAGCGACCTCGTCTGTCCAATTTAAAATGATGAGGTAATGCTTCTGATTAGTTATGAGTAATGGCCATGTTATACTGCGCCTTGTGCTATCAGACATAAGAATCTAAGTTCTTTCTTGTGGGATTTTCATGTACATTCTTCTTCTGAAGAACTTTCTTTGTTACTTTTTTCATTTGATATACTTAAGTTGACATGTTGTGTTTCAGATTTTCCCATTGAATAAAATGAGCATTAGCATGGGTTTGACCCTGCCTTAATAATGACAGATATGGGAGGGGTGCGTGGCAACTCCACACCTCTCCTGACATAATCCATCATCCTTTTACATGGCTGGATACCAAATCCTGACAAATGTCACTGGCTTATTTGCAACAAATTTCAGAGTAGCTACATTAGAAAGCAGAATCTAATCAGTCCTGTATATGACAGAGAGTGGGATGGGGAAGCCTTTTGTTTGATTGGTACATGGGTCGGAGGGGCTGCCTATTGGAAATCCCTGAAGCAGGCTTTAGGGGCAGGTCTGATTCTCGTGTGAAATGGGCAGGCTCTATAGCTCTGGGCTGACTTGACTGAGGCTGTATGGGTGTGTTGGCAGGGGGAGCGGCGGTCATGAATAGGGTCTTTGACTACCTCAGACTTGCCCTGAAAGGCAGGACAAAGACCCCAGGGCCACGGCTTAGAGCCTCACAGCTGAGCTACAGAATGCTTGGCCCAGTCTTCCTCCCTCCTTCACTCATTTAAATACTACAGTGGCTTTCAGCGTTCTGATGACCAAGTTTCACATTCACAATATAGCTTTTGGTATTGACTTTTCTGTTTTAGTTTACAGGAGTCATAAATCTGTGCAGCTCTCAATATTAGGTTGAATTTATATTGTTACACCTTTAACTAAGCATACATAAGTGGCAAATAAGGAACATCTTGAGTTTCCATGCAGAAAGATGTTAACAAGATGTAACTTGCTGCAGCCAACTCTCTCCAGGTCAATCAATTATTCTGAAATATCCATGCTACTCTTCAGTTTCAGATTTGTGGCGTCAGAATAAAAAGGCATAAATCTTTGCTGCGTAGTTAATGGGGTTATTTGAGTCCAGTCCAGACACTCTCTCCCCTCAGAGTGTCTAGTTTCAGAATGTCACTCAGAGCTTTGTTTGCCCCCTAGGGTGAAGGGTTAGAGGTCAAGGTTCAGGGCTAGTTGGCTGAGTGGTCACAAAAGCCCAGGCTTCCCTCAGCACATCCGATCCCTTCGCCCACAGTAGCCCGCAGGCCATAATGACAATATCAGTTCAGCTTGTAATATTTATCTCTTATTTAACACAGTGACTCACTTGCCAAGATTCATTTTTACTCCTGTCACGGTTATAATTGTACCAATGTTTCAAATGATCAAATGTTTCACAATGAGCTAAAGTGGCTTAGAGTTTGGCTGTCAGCTTTCACTTTATTACTTCAGTGGAAACTTGTGCAATTACATGGTTACAGCTTTTGTTTTGGCAAGCCCGCCATATTGTCCAGCTATTTGGTTTGCCCACACCAAAAATCCCTGACTTTCTGTTGTTCTGAATAAATCAAACTGACTCTTAGCTGTTGAACTAAACTCTGTTTCTTTGTTTGAAACACCTCTTAAAACGTTTTAGACCCCTCGACAGCCTACACCCTCAACCTCTAGCTCTCCTCTGCCCCCCCCACCACCCAAACATGTCCCATAGCCAGGTTTATTATGCCGTTTCACGCAGACCAAAATTGCAGCTGCATGGAGAACAATCTGGAGCACATTAGCCCAGGCGCTGTGATTTATAAATTGTTTCTCAGGCCATAAATCCCTGCTGTAATTGTGCACAAGCAGGCTCTCTCTTTCTCCACTCGCTCCCCACCTCCCTCTTTATACGCTGAGCAGCTTACAGTTCTTGGGTTAACACTAATTGTTTGCAGAAGTGTGCAGTTCAAATTGAATAAAAGTTTGTTGAGTTGCGGTCCCAATTTGGTTGAGCAGAAACAACTAGTTGTGGAAGATAAACTGGCTTTACTTTGTTTTGTACCTAACTTGTGTTGTGCTGAAAACATCCCAAACACAGCACAGAGCATTTGTCTACTCTAGTTCATGCTCTGCATTCCTGAATACTGTGTAATTGTAAGGGGCCTCTCCTAAACCTTGTCCCTGGGAATCTGATATTTACAGCAGCTCCTGATCGTAATCACCTTGCCATTCTCATTAGATTGTATTGGAACTGAAAGATAGCAGCAGCTGCATGTTGCATTTATTTAAAAGCATGTCTAACCATGACTGCTCTGCTAAAAGTCTGGAAGATGTTTTCAAAAAGTCATGAATATGGTTGAGTAAGAGAACGGTCATTCATAAAACTTTTTGTCTTAATCTTCACAAAAAGATAATTGTATAACTTTTAGGAAACACAGGCCACCTGAATGTGGGCCTCCTGACCTTCTTTTATCTCTTCATTTAAAAACACATTCTTCATTGCTGTATTGATTAATTGACACACTACAAAGTTTTAAGCTAAGGATGTGAATGTTGAATCCATAAATGTTGGTCCTTAAGAGCTGAGCAGGACCATGTGCAGGCTCTAGATAGCAGGAAATGACTTTTACATATGTTTTAGGTATAAAGTTTTTGGCTGGAGTCCAGACCTCCCTGCAGACTGGAGACAGAGTAAAACGAATGCAATGAGAGTGACATGGTATCCACTGTGGACTGTAAAACACACATTTTATAGAAACTAACAACCTAATATTGAGCTTTTTCTTGAGAAATGTATGAACGTGTGTATCAGGTGAAGTTGCTTGCATCAGCAGATATGCGTTGCCCTGCATACCTGTGGTGCATATGAGTTTGTATAAGGCAGAGCTGGGGGCAGGCAGTGGCGGGACGGGGCGTTGGGTTAGCGCTGAGGTGATAGTCATGTCAGGTAGTAAAAGTGAGATGAGACAGGGCCTGGACATTTGGGCTCACACACGGAGCAGGCAAACACACGAGGCATCTGCAGGCAGCTGTGTGTGGGGGGAGGGGCCAGGCAGGCGGTGGGGGGGGCGAGGGGTGTGGAGCTGGGTGGTGTTGGGTGGTGAGGGAGGGGGGTCCTAGAGTGAACACAATCAGCCCTCTGTTTTCATAAGACTTGTGGTATGTGAGAGCAGAAACAAATGTGTTTAATTTAGGGCCTTTTTTTCTTTCTCTCCCCTCCTCGTCTCTCCACTACACCCACTTATGCCCACCTCAGATTTGAAGAACTGACTTTTTCCTTCAAGATCCTTCTTCACTGCCTTTTTTGCCTCAGTCAGCTGCAGTGAGCTCAAAAAAAGAAACAATCGCCCTCTGTGCCCCAGCCTAAGAGGCACTTTTAGCAGATGGAGTAGATTTACTCTTGGGGTTAGGGGTAAATATTTGTTGTTGTATTTATTTCATATCTGAGTTGTTTAGAGGTAGGTCAGAAGATAGAACAGTGAATTACTATAACTTCCTGTGTGTTCGCTTTGTAAATACATTTCTGTTTGTGTAATGTTTGTATAAGTATGAATCACACATCACATTGCTAAGCTTAGAGTTACTGTAAACCAGTGATGGCAACCATTCTGAATCCTGGATCTAATTATACTGACTTTTATGACTGAATTTCAATGCAAAAACAGGCTACTCCCTTAACAATAAAAGCGCATGTGGACTGACAAACACCAGGGGAGTTAAAATATGGTGACCTTGACATAAAAAGATGAAGTCTGTCTTGACATAAGACTACATTGACATTAAGTGGAGCACTTTGTGACAATTAGCAGCAGCTCTCTCACTTTCAGGTAACGAAAACCACAAAATTCACTTCACATAATTGACTTGAATAGCCTCACACCCTCCTCCCTGGTCTTTATGGGATGGTCTCTCTCTCTCTCTCTCTCCCAGATGCGTAATCATTCTCTGCTGTGGGTAATTATACAGTAAGTTTATATGATCTGAGCTACTCACTTATTCCAATAACTTTAACCTTGGGCTAAACCAGACCTCTGTTTTAACTACCTCTTATTAAAATTACCTGAAAGTCAAGAAGGACAATGGCTTCGTTTAAAACTCCCAACACTGTCTGCACATAGGAAGTAATAGCTCAGGATTGTGTCATGCAAACTCTACCCTGAAACAAACAATTGCCTGAGTTGCAAATATTTAAGCTACTGCTGAAGTGGTGGCGCAGTCACTTTTGCAAAACGTTAAAAAGTCTTATGGTCATGGATTTTATTATTTGGTCTTAGAAACAGAGCCGGGATATCCTTAACTGAAGCAACTCCATACTTAATGTTGACGTTATGTAACATGTTTAAAGAATTCTTAAAATTGAGTCAAAAAACTTTTAGTCATTGTGTCCTTTTGTCATGAGCTTGCACAGGTATAGGTCCAGTCATATTAGATATAATATAGATACCAGTGCTATCTCATTAACTGTGTGAGGTGTGTATTATATTTAGGGTGCAGTGGTTGTTGCCGCAAACAAGTGTAACCATCTTGAAAATGTTACTTAAATCTTGTTCAGTGTTGTGAGACCCCCCTGTGCGGACTCCCCTCTTTCTTTGCACTAATAGTTCTTTTGTGTACAAGAGCATGTTAAGAGGCCAATGAGCCTGGCCTTAATAGGCCATGTTGCCATAGAAACCACAGCACTCTGGATGTCTGACCTTTGACCCACTTTTTTAACTGACTATGAAAGAGTGCAGGACGACCAACCAGGTCACAATGGAGGCCCAGCAAACTCAGGGAGTGCCCTGTCATAGTCACTTAACTTCATTCCTCTATGGACTAATGGACACTTCAGATGTGCAGCCATTAGTGGCACTATCTCCGCTGCAGTGGCGCTCTCAGGGTTAACATCCATCCTGCTTAGGTCTGGTCTCACAAATTCTCAATGCTAAGAACACTCCTTGATCAAATATCTTATTGAAATGTTATGTTTGAAAATTGACTGAGTGCACCAATTTAAAAAAGTAGATTTTAAAAGTCAATATCTGGTACTGTTTGATTTCACTATGGTCTCTAAATTATGTTAGCTTTTCTACTATGACATTGGTCCACTGTTTGCTGGGAGCTTGTCATTTCCCCATCAATTACACAGTAATTAGCACAATGACTGCAAAGCTTTGCTTTAGAATTGTTACAGTAATTGCCTCTAATGTTGCCAAACAATGAGAGTTAATGCAAACTTTGCTGGAGGGTGGAGTTTCTAATCGGGCCATTGTGTGTGAAGCTTTAGTTGTGTTGCATGCATAGATGTGGTGGAGGTGTCACTGGCCTGAGCAGGTGATTGGGTCCAAGCAGTGTGAGTTTGTCTGTCGTTCTGACAGGCCCATTGTCTGAGGCTGCTGTCCATACGGGCAGGAGAGCATAATTAACACCTCTGTCACCAGCATGCTGTGTGGCCCATTTGTTTTCTGTTGGGGGTAAAAGAAAACAATGAGGAGGGATCCTCCACTCAGTAGGTGATTGACATTATCTGATGCAGTTCTCCCTGCAGGCATTCTTCTTGCTGATTTCACCAGAGACTTCGGCACTGATACTGTGTTTACTGCTATTCCATGAGGTTCAAGTTGAAAAGTATGATTAACTACTTTTAGTCAGTCAAAGGTGGTTGAGTTTCTTGTGTTCTTCTGTGCCACACTTGTAATCTAGTGCTGGGTGCATGGTTGCCCAGAAATAGACACGTTAATACTTGGTACCAAACTTTGGGATATTTCTGTGTTTCTGGCAGTCAGCGTGACTTAGTTTGACAGCAAATGTCCGGACATCTGTCTCCTCTGTGCGTTCTGATGTTGGCCTGCAGAGTGGCACCACACACTTCAGTGACAAAGACAGTTGGCTGTGTTTTCTTGTTTCTGCGAGGGCCATGTAACAATTAGAAGCAGCTCTGGCAGGACATGAGCCCCAGAGCATATGCTGTATTCTTCACTTCAAAAACCAAAGGGCTCCAGTGTAGCTTTTTGGAATATTTCAGTGGCAACGTTGCCACCTTTGTCACATCTGCTTCCTGTAAAAGTAGCACATTCTGTGATGTCTATTCTGAGAGCTGGAAACTGCTAGGAAGGCTGGAAGACACTTAAAGAACTGTGAAAATGGACCACACAAACTTTTCTCAGTTACACAATTATTTCAGTCTGTGGTGTTTTTTATTGCTTAATTAATGTAAGCTATGCTTTTAAAACACAGCATTACCGTTGACCCACTATCCCTTGCTTTTATTTCTTGAAGCTCACTCTAGGACCCCCCTATGCCTTGTGTGTATCAGTGTGAATGTAGGAAGCTTTACCTGAATATTTCTGTGTGTGTGTCTTTATGGAGCACTGTAATTAAAAGAAAAGTAGGCGCTCAGAGAAGAGCCTGGGGCATGTTCCTCGTCCTGGCAGAAGCTGTCAAGTGTGGGATGGATGTGGTGGGAGAGCTGGGGTGGGCACAGCCACCCTACACCAAACGCTCACAATGGGGCTTGTTTCATTTGTGGAAGAATCCATGATTGACATAGATTAGACAGAGGAAACTGCATTGTTTTGGGTTTCTCTCCAGAGAGTAGCATTCATTAGGCGCCATGCACACAGCTCAGTAAAGTTTCAATAGGGCCTAGCAGCCTCTAAAAGCAACTGCCTCCTGACAGTTGTATGGACTTGGGCCCATTAGTTGGAACCATACGATTCAGCCTTGAGCAGTGGGCCTGTAGTGAAAATGAAGAGGGCTGATGTCAACTCCAAGAATTCCCCCTTTTGGAAGGGAAAGGGTCCCCTTCCCCCTGCGTCGCTGCGCTGTTGGACCCCAGCTGTCAGGAAACAATACCTCGGTCTGCTCCACAAACTCATTCCTGCTTCTCTCCCTTTCCCTCCTCCTATAATGTCTTTTCCATTTTTAACCCACAGCCATCCAAGCTTCCTTCCTCTTTACAAACTCTTTAGTGATGCTTTTTAAAAATTGACTTCACTGAGACATGAACTCTCTCTTGTAATGTTTTACACCAGACAAAATGGTAAACACATTTTTGACTAAACATGTAACTCCATATTCTTTTCTCCAGAAGAAGACGTAATGTGAAAATTTCCAAAATGACGACAAAAAATGCTTTTGGTCCACATGAATGCCTTATAGCAAAAGTAGAGGCTAAGCTCGTTTTGGGTCTTTTTTACAATATATCCACAGAAATGAAAAATAAAAGAACAGTAGGGGAATAATAGACAATTAGTAGTACAAATGCTGCCTAAATGCTTATCTATTTAATATTAATTAGAATGACTTAACTCCAGGTCAAAAGGTGAAAACAATTGCTCGTGTCTCTTCCTTGGCTGTTCTGGAAATGGGGCTTCCTCCCAGCTGTCTGTTCCCTGGCCCTCGACAGGCGCCCACAGCTGGCCTCTTGTTTTTTTCTGGCAAACGGCACTGCTCTGTGTTCACTTTCAGACCAGAGCCACATCCCACTTTACAGAGGACACTCATACAGGTGTCAGGCCCAGCTCTGCTCGGCTTCCACTACAACTACAGATCTCTACACCATTCATATTTACATTCAATGTAAATCAAATAACACATACTTGGCTTTTAATGGTAATTACAATAATGCTTTTATCTCTAATTTTTACCCTTTTCTCCTCCACAGTATTTGCAGATGAAATGGCCTCTTTTAGATGTCCCTGGATCTGCAGCCTTAAAAGACTCTCGGTCACCAACTCCTGGACATTTAGTAAGTAAAAAAAAAAAAAAAAAAATTATTGCTGTCTGATTTATGTAAGATAGCTAATATATAAAATATATATAATAAAAATAATTTTATATATATATATATATATATATATATATATATATATATATATATATATATATATATATATATATATATATATATATATATATATTATATATATATATATTATATATATTAGTTATCTTACATAAATCAGACAGCAATAATTTACGGGTGAGTTTGCATTTGTGAATGGAGCCATTATAGTACTTACCAGAACAACTAATGGGATGTTTCCTTCAGGCATCAAGGCATTAATCTAATTATCAACAAATCTTGCTTATTTTTGGGAATCAATTTACTGCAAAGCATAATGCTGTAATCAAACTATCAGTGTAATGTGGTTATTCACAATAACAACATTATAGTGTGCATTTAAACATCCGTGTTCCCACCCAGCTTTTCCCACAAGCCCCAGTCTCTGTACTGTATGTCTGACCGTCTGTATAGAGTCCAATGTATGTCCACTGCTAGGAGCATTTGTGTAGCAGTTCAGACTCAGGTGTGAACTCGTCCTGTTGGCGTCTCACTGGAGTTGGACCATGTAGGACCTCACAGACCTGTTTGGCTTGTGGTTTTCTCTGAGGTGTGTTCAGATAAGATCTAGTCATGGTGTTGCACTTTCTGTGGAGTCAGTTCCATTTGTTGGGTTTATTGAGGTCACTTACTGGTTGTTATGGTGTTAAGTCACACATAAAGTGTGGAGCAACTGTCCCTTACTTTAGGTAAACGAGTCATTTGGGCTCAGCCTCCTGACCTGACATGACAGACATGCTTGTTGCATGCTGTTGCAGATCCTCTGGATCTCATAATCGCTGTGATGCTCATGACAAAGTGCTCATTGACCACAGTCAAAGGGAAGCTGTTGTAAAGGCAATAGAGTTTGCTCGTGGGAATGTAAGGCTGACTTCTGTCTCAATGAGAACCAATTTCACATTTTATAAGAAAATAAGCTGAACTCAATGTGACCTTGCCCATTTATACTAATGAAGCCACACAATGCATTGTCTGAAACTGTTGCAGACATGAGTTATTATACATCTGTTGACCTGCAAAAAAAAAATACAAGCTGTCTCAAGCATTTAGTCTTCAGCAGCGTTTGTATCCGTTTATTGCCTTCATTGTTTTAAATCACAGTGTAATTTACAGATTTTATACATATTCAACAGGTCAGGTAGATTATTGTGCTTTTATTCTACAGTAGGTGTAACATATTCATGTAAGTTCAAAGGGCACAATCACTAACATTCTGAAAGAAAAAAAAGTAAAAATTATCAACATTTGCAGCTGTATTAAATGTCGCTTTACTCAAGTGAACTTAAGAGGAGGCCACACAGCGAGTGCTTGATCTGGTGACCTGCATTTAAAAGGTCATGTGACGAGAAGAGCTTTAATATGAGGTAGATAGAGGATTGAGAGTGTGTGCCCGCTGTGCCCTCGCCCCCACTCCGGGCTGGGCGCCCACTGGTCCTCTGTGCGGGCTGCTGACAGGGAGCCAGCCTGATTATGTGCTCATTACTTCAGCCCAGTGCAGTGGGAGTGAGCGAGCAGCAGGCAGCCTCCCCAGGCCTGCCTCCTCCCAGAGCCCACATTGCACTAATGAGAGCAGGGGGAGAGGGGTGCACATGTGGGGACAAGGATTACTGCCCAGGGCCTACACAACCAGGGACAAATAAGCGAGGCACATGATGAGGACGGATGCAAGTAATGATTATTACCTTGATATGTATTTTTATAGTAACTCTAACAGAGGCATGAGTCTGCTTATCTTCTAGATGATTGTCATTTGATTTGTAGCTCCTTAAATGAGTTGTCAGGGGCCGGCAATATTTTGGTATTTTTAGTCATCCAAAAGATAATAATTATGATTATAATTATCATTATTACAATATTTAGTTGTCTACTCAAAATGTGCTACAGTGTGCTAAATGTCTTGGTTTAGGTTCAAGTATCCCACAAATAATGAGTAAACTTGAACACGAGAGTAGAGTTATAACTTATATCCTTGTAAATTACATTGCAAATTTGCTTTATTTATAATTTGAAGTTTCAGCTTGTTATATCATTATACTCAGTATTCAAATGTTATGTATCCCCAAAGAAATTTAAACATTTTCTCCTCAAAGTTGAACAATTGTACATAGATCTAAACAATACTTACCTAATATATTATTACTAGCTTACTGCTTTTATTTCTCAGTAATATATTTTAACTATCTGAAGTATTTAATTATACTGTACCATGTAGAACATGTGTGAGGATTGTTGAGTCTCCGTAAGTCTAAGGCAGATAGGAGAAATTGGGGTAGACCAGCAGCCTGCCACAGTAGACTGGGCCCATAAGGCCTGTATGCTAATCACAGCTTACTCTGGCCTGAGATCTTCAATTATTCAGCAGACAGGTTTGTTTAGCATTCACTTGGTATGGGTTTTGGTAGTGATATGATGCTGCTGGTGTGGTGGGAGGAGAAGTAGCACACCGTACCCTACTAACACACACACACAAATGTACAGCACCCCAAAACCCTGATTTCAGCTGGGTGTTCAGAGTGCAGCTTCGCCATGAATTATACATCAAAGATGCTGCAGGCCAGGTGAGCAGGATGATGGACCTGTCAGAGCATCATGAGTGGCCAAGCTGGACACACGCACACATGCACACACACACACACACACACACACACACACACACACACACACACACACACACACACACACACACACACACACGCACACTCTTGTTGTGGTTTAGATCCTTTAAAGGGAAGAGAGCTGCTTTTTAGCTTTGTATTTCTGTAGTACATCATTAGCACTGTGAAGACCCCCCACATTGAGGTCATCGTGTGACTTGCAATATGACCTGCTCATAAGACTTTGACATGCACTCACTCACATGGAATGCTGCACTGTTAAGGCAGTGTTCTTCTGCTCTCACAGTTGACCCACTTTTACATACACATTATTTTGTATTTGTTAATAAAAATATTTAGACATGCAATAAGCACAACAGAACATTCAATGAAACCTGCCACTGGTTCACATTTAGGCCCCAGCTCTCCAATTGAGAACCACATGTCATCATTAGATAAAGACTAAATCTTTAACAGGGAACAACTAGTCATCTCTCAAAGACTACTTATTCACTGCTCAAATATGGGCTGGTGTGCACTTGACAAAGACACACTATGTAACCTCTTTGTGTTAATATTGTGTTAGCATCTCAAGTCATGAAGTGAGCTTGAGACCGGGCCTTGTCAGCATGTCATAAGTCACTTAGTCACCAAATTGTTTAAGTGAATTGAAGTGACAGGAGCTGGAGAGGCATTCCACACATGCCTTTTGTCTGGTGCCTAGTTTAACAATGACTCTTTAACTTGGCTTAGTACTTAAATGAGACTGTGGACTTTTTGGTTCAGAGTGGGGCTAACACTTACATTAATTCTTTCCCCAGATCTCTGACTTAGTTCAGTGAGATTTTCACATTTTTCACCAGGCATCATTGAACAAGTGAGATCTATCATGAAATCAAAGGCTTTGGGAAGTCTGAATGGAATACTGATCTTATGGGCTGCAGCCCTGCTGGGCCAATGCAGAGGTTCTTCTACTGTGCTGAATACAAGACCACTGTGGCTTTAAACCTATACAGAAATTGACAGAAAAAAATGATTAATCAAAATATGTCAAGACAAAATATTAATGTTTTTTTTTTCTTTTTAGAATAATTTCGTGTACACCATTTTTCCCTCTATTGTAACTTAAGTATCATCTGAACATTTCCGTTATTGACTTTTTGTAAAAGTGATGATGGCCAAACACACACTATGCTTTGTGACGTATGACAGTTGTTGTACATGGCCCGTTTAAAAAGCATAGGACACGGTCAGTATCCTCTCACGTCCGCTTCCTGTTGGCGTTGACAAACAAGGCTTGAATTTCGTGGCATGCCGGGCATTCTTTTCTGCCTGTCTTTCCTGAAGTTTTGAAAGACTTCTGAGCCTCCCACCCAGAATGGCCAAGCATAAAGACACACAAAGCTGTGGGGTTATTCAGTTTGTTCTAAGCTCTCTTCCCCATCGGCTGTTTGCCTAGTAATTCAATTCAGATGTGCAGGATCCAAAAACATGTTTGCTTGAATGAAATCCACCCCTCCACCCACTTTGACCAAGCACTGTGCTTTTCTTAGCTGTGTTCCAAGTTGGACAGCCAGGCAAGGTACTGCCACCTCTGCCTTTTTAGCTTGTCATTATAGACACCTCCTCTGCCCATGGCTCTGCAGTTTTCTCATTCTCTGTTTATTACATCACTGATGCATTCATAAGTGCTTTCAGGGGAAGAACTTTTGGTGTTTGGAAGTTGTATACCGACTGTATTGGTAGAATATCAACAAAAACCTTCAAAATATATGCAAATGTCTGGAGATGAAATAATAGTAAACAGCTAAAATAAATGCATTCAGCATTCACTGAATTATTATTTAATTATTTTAACGACACATATAATATTATTTTGATTCCCAAATAACTACTCTGCCCCTTATTATGTTTATCTTGATGTCTGTGCTTCCTTGTGCAGGGTGTTTCTTTATCTGTCCCATCACGTAAATGTTGTTTATATTTAAGCCGCAGCTCATGTTCTGAGTGGTTTTCCTCATTGCACCAGTCGCATGAAGCTGTCAGGGGCTGAGCAGAAATATAACTGCTGCATGTGGAGCATGTGAATGGTAGAATTGATTCGCTCATGTTTGGTTTTCAACATTATCAGGCCATTAGTCCTAGTTAGATTTGGCATTATATTTTTACTCTTAGACCAATTTTGGTGCTTCTGTGTTAAAATGATCTCTGGCTCTGGCTCTGATCTCAAACTTGCTGTGCAGTAGATCCTTCTTTGATGTTTGTATTGTTGTATTCCAGTGTATGAATTATGAAAATACATCATTTTCAATTCTCACAGAAATGTTTTCCAAAATATGTTGGCACCAAGGTCGGAAGGTCTCCTGCAGCCTTCAAAGCGGTGGAAATCAGGCATATTGCACATGAAGTAGGACAACAAATACACAGATGCTTAAATATACATGAAGTGTGGAAGAGGGGTTTGTTCTCTGGTATGATCAATTATGGCAGTGATACAAAGCATTCTTGTTTATGTGAAATAATCCTTTATAATGACCTCACAGATAAACTAAGCTATTGCCACGTTTATCCACCATTGGAGCTTTGTATCCAGTGTAATCCAGTGTATTATATTAGTAGGTACTAAGGATGTAACAATAACTGAAATATCATAATATCGTATCACACTATATTGAATTTCAACTCTCTTTACCTAAATTCATTGTTGTGGTGCAGCAATATTTAAAAAACAGGGAACAACATTGACCATAATGCTTTGCTCTGTTTAAGTGCAGACTACATGAAGAAATAACTGTTATTAAGCACTTTTAAAAGTTCTTCAGATGATGACAAAACCAAAGTCTTGTCAAGGCATTTAAAAAAGAAAAAGTATCATATTCACTATTTGGTTAGCCTTCACAAAATATCGTACCATGAGATGCATATCAAAAATATATCGTACCGAGAGATTTGGATATTATTACATCCCTAGTAGGTACACTAGGTAATATTTACTATTTACTCAACAGAATAAATTCATATTTTCATTTGTCTGATTACTTGTGGTACTATGCCAACATATCTAACATGTCTTAAGCAAAGTGTTTGTCTATGTGTCCATGTTTAACACAAGTAAATATTTTCTTCTCTTCCCCTGAATCAAAGAGTGCTTAAGACCGATTTTCCCCGACATTTAAAAGAGGAAAAGGCTGCACCCTTTTTAAACAAGTATCAGAAAAAGACCATTGCTAAAATTTGGAACAATCCTCAGAGTGGTGCAGCAGGAAAGTGTACAGAAGTCTGAAAGCGGACCTTGTTTCGCTACAGACCACGCTGGAGAGGTTTGGACTGGGGGTTGGGGAAGGGGATATTGAAGAAAGGTTAGCCTAGAGGAACAAGACTCCTTTCTCCCCCCTCATCCTTCGACCCTCCCATGTGACAAGTTGAGCCAACAAGTGCCCCATTCAACCAGGCAGCCAGGGGAAATTACTGCTGAACGAAGTGCTGCTAATGAAAGTAGAGACGCTGCTTATTATTATGATTGTCTTCAGCGTTCCTTCATAATCATAATGTAACACAGATTGGGCAAATTAATCACACTTTTAATCCAAATGAATTGGCTTTAAATTAGCAATAGTAGGCCTGGCTGGATGGCTGCTTTGCTCATAGGCATGTGCGTGTATGTATACATATTTATTCTATTCTATTCACATTAAAGTAGATTACAACCCTTTTACTATTAATTATTTGATTGATAAAATCATAAGAGCTCTGTAGAGTCTCTTCATAATGTTAGACACTTTGGCCAAATTATGTGTGTCCTTAATAATAATAATAATAATAATAATAATAATAATAATAATAATAACAACAACAATATGTTTTATTTATACAGCACAATTTAGGACACTCATATACACTTTACAGAACACATATTAAAAAGCAATAAGAAAATAATACAGTAAAGATAAAATTAATATTGACAGAAGTTAAACATTAAAAGCTATTCTAGATTCTAGTGTTAGCAGACATCAAACGTTGATTGTCATATAATGTATAATGTGATGTGCCTTTGCCTTTGTGTATGTGGGTCATAGAAGTGACTTTTTGGACCTGGTGCCACTGCTGTTTTTCTGGTTTGGACTGAACAAACAGTTCTCTCCTCCGCTAAATAGCCGTAATGCACTTGGCATGTGTCTGCAAGGCTTTTTAGTGTTCCTTGGTGCGCTTCCAGATTGCATCACAGGGCTAGTCACACGATGTTTACCATGCAGGCCACTCACACATGACGACTCCTGTTTACTAAATGCAGATCTCTGGAACAATGGCCGACATTGAACCATGTCAAGATTTGTATCCGGTCTTGTGCATGTGAAGGAAGACCATACGAAAAAGTTTAGATTTTAATGCATTTGTTGTGTCTTGTTTTATTTTTCAGTCCAATAAAGTCCCAGTGGTCCAGCATGCCCATCATGTCCATCCTCTGACGCCACTCATCACCTACAGCAATGAACACTTCTCCCCTGGCACGCCACCTTCCCACCTCTCACCAGAAATACTAGACCCCAAAACAGGTAAAGCCACTATTGTAAATATATGTTATTATTGTTTTAGGAATGAGCTTTTATCAATACTAGAAAGATTGTTCTGAAAAAAATTACTGTACAACTGTACTGTTCTCACTCATCTCTTATGAGTCAAGAATGAAGCCATAGGAAATGTGTTCAGCCATAATTTAAAGCCCAACCACTAAAAATATACTGAGTGTACGGCTGAGTGGAGCTTGTTTGGTTTTAGAGGTTTCTATTTTTCCACCGTGAAAACCGGTTACTCTGCAACTATGCAGCACTTTCAACTGACCACAGACGACTGCGACATAAAGAACTGAAATTGTAGGATGTAGGTTATTAAAGCAGGCCTAATTAACTTCTTAAGCAAAACATCCCTGAAAACCAAGAATAGTATCTCTTACACTGAGAAAGGTCCTTAATGTTCTGTTACACCTATATTTTTTCCATCTTTTTTTTTTTTAAGTTTCTCTTTGTCTGTTGAAGGTATCCCCCGGACCCCACACCCATCGGAGCTCTCCCCGTATTACCCTCTGTCGCCTGGAGCTGTCGGCTCTATAGCACACCCGCTAGGATGGCTCATGCCACAGTAAGTATCCACTTAATGCAAGAAGATCCCTCTCTTTTTTTGCCTCAACCAGCTACTTGGACTCTTGTACAATGTGGAGTTGCATTGTAAATGTGTGATGCTGCATGTTCTAATGCTGGATTTGAACAATAATAATTTTAACCATAATAATGTTTGTGTTCGTATTTGTAGAATGAGGTTTGAATTGTTATTTTTTATTTGTATCTGGAAATTATTGGATCCCACAAATAAGTGAGAATACATTACATGCCTATCACCTAATTTGAGTTATTTGAAGTGGTTGCCTATAAACATAGCCCCACTGGTGGAGATGCCTGTTGAGTTGAGGAGTGTTTACCCCTGTGACTGTGTTTTGTTCCTGACTTTGTGCTCTTGTGTTTCAGGCAGGGCCAGCACATGTACTCCATCCCTCCGGGAGGGTTTCGTCACCCGTATCCAGCACTCGCCATGAATGCCTCTATGTCCAGGTGAGAGGATCATGTTCAAAAACACCCCCAGCTTCCCAAAGGGGGTCATTTAATATCTGCTGCTTCTATGACAAGCTGTAATCACATTTCCCCAGCTTTTCTTCACCCTCCATCTTAAACAATAGGTTAAACAAATAGCTGGTGTGCAGTTTTAGAGTCCTATTGTGTGCTTTGTTGAGACGTTTGTGCAACACAGTTTATGAAAAAAAACATAGCATATATCTTTAAGAGGGTATTTTTTCGAGTCACGCTAACTTGTGATATGAAACAAGCAAACAAAAAAAAAAACATTTAAGCCATCTTGTTCTAACTTAAATGACAACATTCCAATTGGAAGAACACAGTGCACAAAGATGAAAGACTTGAATTGATTAGGACCCATCAAAGCATCTACACTTCAATCTACACTACACTACACTTCAACTCTGACCCCTGTCAGAACTGTACAGATTTGTAGTAAGCCTTCCGGTGCTGGTATAAAATAAAATATTCACAAGGTTCTTTCTGATCAATAATAGACACAGTCTGCCGTAAGTTGAGGCTCTAATTATCTGCATTCATTATTACATTATTTCTACTTTAAAACAACACTTAAAGGTAACAAAAGTAACAGGTAACAAAAAGTGTGAAACACTTTTAAATTCATCTGTCCGTTATAATTTGTGTCCCGCAGTCTTTGACACTATTAAGAATTTACAATATGATCTGAGTACCTTGAAGCTGACATTTTTGTGAGTTAATCTTAACCTTGTATTACTTGAACTGGAGCATACTGGTCAAGATGTTTTGGAAAATGTACACAGTCACGGACTGGGAAACTGAACTTAGGTGCCCCAGCCGTCAATACAGTAACAGCACATTCTACTTTTATGAATAAAAGGGCTTCTCATAAGGCTTTATTTGCACTAAAAATAAGCAGGTGACTTATTGTGCCTCTGAATAAAGTCTACTAAGTCTGTACTACCTGGACCTATTTGATCGAATCCTCTCAATAAGTAACTCAATAAATAAATGAAATTAATAACTTTGAGATTAGCTTTGGTTAGTTCATATTAAAATGTTGTATCCTGTGTGCTTTCAGTTTGGTGTCCAGTCGATTTTCCCCTCACATGGTGACCCCACCTCCTCACAGTCTGCACCAGACTGGCATACCCCATCCCGCAATCGTCTCACCTGCCATAAAACAAGAACCAAGCAGCGACAACATCAGCCCTTCAATGCACGCGTAAGCTCAATTAAAATAGCTCTAAAGCATATTAATGGCAACACAACATTGCTATTGTTTGGCGGTGTTTGTGTGCTGGTCACAATTTGTTAACAACATCTTTTAAATGTTTTGGATTAGCAGAAAATCACCTGTGCCGCCTAAGAAAGAGGAGGACAAGAAACCACATATCAAAAAACCTCTGAATGCTTTCATGCTGTATATGAAGGAGATGAGAGCCAAAGTAGTGGCAGAGTGCACCCTGAAAGAGAGCGCTGCTATCAACCAGATCCTTGGACGTCGGGTAAATAGTGCACAAAAATACGTCTCAGCTTCTATCCACCTGCATGTGTGTGTGAAAGCTTTTTATTAGTGCTTTGATACATCCTCTTTGTCCACAGTGGCATTCCCTGTCCAGAGAGGAGCAAGCCAAATACTATGAGCTGGCCAGAAAAGAGAGGCAGCTCCACTCTCAGCTTTATCCAGGATGGTCAGCACGAGATAACTATGTAAGTTCACGGCTATTGTTATTTAAACTAGACACCGCTAAATGTTTCTGTAGCGTGCACAAGTCATGTTTAAAGGGAACTAACTAATACTTCAGTTTTGTAATTTGATATTTATGTTTTTTTTTTATTGAAATTATTTATTTTGTATGTAATAGCTTAGTTACCCTCATAGTTTAATGTAAGATTTTTGTATATTTATTTCCAAATGATTTCCCCACTATCTAAACATTATGTGACCATTTTTAAGCCACCATAGTAGTTCATATTTCGTTGAATACAATATTTTTATCCTTGTAGGGAAAGAGGAAAAAGAGGAAGAGAGACAACAAACCTGATTCCAAACCAGAAGGTAAGAGCTTTTTAGAATATAGAACATTTAATTTACTTTTCTTTCTAAATATATTAATTGTCCCTTGATTAAGTCCTTTTCTAACATTATTAACATCTTTTCCCACTATGCTTTAATAACCAGCCTATGAAGTTCAGTGCTAGTAGGGCAGGTATGTCTGCTGTACATCAATACATGACATTGTCCTGCAGTGCAACTACATCATCCATGGCTCATTGATTCAGAGTTTATTATTTTGCATTAAACATCAGATCTGTCTAGTGTCTAGGTGCATTGCTTTTGTTGAATTGTGAAGTGGTTTCAATCTGTTTCAAGTTCCGTCTGGGGGTCTCATTGTTTTCACTTCTGTCATGGACACCATTGAGGGACATGAACCAGATTTCAATTTACGGCACATTTATAATTCACCATCTTGTGCTTGTGTGTACCACAGACTTCTCCATAAGAAACAAGAAGCAGTGCGTTCAGTACCTACCATCGGAGAAGATGTGTGACAGTCCGGCCTCATCCCACGGCAGCATGTTGGACTCTCCTGCCACCCCCTCGGCTGCTCTGGCCTCGCCCGCTGCCCCTGCTGCCACCCACTCAGAGCAGGCCCAGCCGCTATCACTAACCACCAAACCAGAAGGGCGCATGCAGCATCACTTCTCTCTCCCGGGGAAGGCGTCAGGCTCCTCCTCGTCCCAACTCGCCCACTCCACTGGTTCTTCAGGTAGCAGCCAGCCCACGACACCCATCCTCACCAGGCCCATCCCTTTCACCTCTCTGCCCCACTCCATGCTCTCTCCCCCCTCTCCCTTCCACCAGGCTGCCCTGCACTCCCATCATGCCCTGTTCCAGTCGCAGCCCCTCTCGCTGGTCACTAAACCGACTGAGTAAATCTGTCCCATTTATTGTGCTGTATATTGCTTTTCTTTTAAATAGTTTTAGAACAACTGTTTTTAATAATAGAAAAGGAAGGAATATTATTGGTCAATATTTGACTGTTTCCTTTTCTACATCTCTCAATGAAACAAATGTATTTTTTGTAAAGTTTTACTGCAGAACTGGTTTCTTTTTGATGCATTTATCCAATGAACCTCTTGTATAAAATATCCAATGTACATAACATTTCTTTATAAAAACAAAAAGGAAGAAAAACATGTTTTTTCTTTTTAGCCAAAACTTAATTAATGTTAGTATTAAGTTGAAATCCTAGGCCAATAATTGCTGCCCTCTTTTTAATTCAAGTGTGTGCCCCTTCTTTGACATGTTAAATAAACATTTGAAATTGTTTCTTAAAATGTCTTCTTTTGTCTATAAATGTTATTATTTATAATGATTTATTTTCTTTAATTTTATGTAGATATTTATACTACACTCCAGTGACATACAACAGTCATTTTATTTTCTAGCTCTTAAACTCAGTAATTCCACATCTTCATAAAACCTTGCTGATGGGAGACAGGAATTTAATGCTTAATAAAAAGGAGTTAGGCTAACCACACTGGAAAATATGAGCTTGTACCAACCAAGACCACAAATCTGTAGGCTCAAAATAAATACAAATAAAACAAGAATAGACATCTGCCACTTCATTGTAAAGAGAGTCCCATTACAATGACAAAAAGCAGGTCAGCCCCGTTGCGGCACAGGTTCTGTGTGCTGCGTTTGGTTTTAGTGCATTTGAATCCACCATTTGGCAAACGGCTCAGGGTTTAATTAACTGAGAGGTAATGGGATGGAGCCCACGGGACCTCATTAGGCATTTCAATTAGCGGAAAATACACAAGATAGGTTACAGTTTTTGGTGGCGTGGAGGAACTGCAAGCAAAGGACCAATTACAAACAAGCAGAAGAACCAGGAGAGCGGACATCTCACCTTTCACATTTAAAGATAGTTAGTTTTTTATTATCCTCCATATTATCCTTATTTCCTCCTATTATTAAACTCATATTAATGCATGTTGACCCGGACTTGTTAATTTGTTGTCCATACAAACGTTGACACTAGAAATCAAAGTTAAAACCTTGCTTGTCTTTCAGGCAATGGTCTAAAAATGGGATGGACCGAGGATGCATTTACATTTTTGCCCTTCAGCTAGGAAGCAGAAATGTCACTCTCCTCCACTCTGAATTTAAGCTATCATTAGCCATAATAAGTCATTTTTTCCCCATTCCTCGCTGTTCTACCTTACATCATTTCAGACATAAACCACAGTGGCCTGCCTACTCACAGCCACCTCACCAGTCCGTCAGAGAAATTACAGGTAATGAGTTGTCAAAACAGCCAGCAAATCTGTCTCCTCAAGGCCATACATCCTGAGCAATGTTCACCTTTCCAAGAGACAGTGGCATTATTATAAAACTCAACCTTCTACCCATTGACTTAAATGTGCTAGTTATAATAGGTAATTGTATACCTTTAAAAACTGTCTTGTTCATGCACCTTGTTAAATCAAGCTATTTCTTTTAAATAATTTTATCTTTTGTCATGAAGGAGATTTAAAAGTTTAAATTGGATGGAGACATTTCTGACATCCTTTACGTCATGCCTTACCACCTTTTTACAACTCAAAATCTGCTATATAGGCAGGAAGTGCAATATTTTCACTCATGTATAGGAGTCATATAGTCGTCAGTAGTTTATGATTGTAGGCTATGCAGGTTTTGTTATTGTATTGCTTATTGAGGGAGTAGGCTTGCTTTTTTCCTCCTGTGATGTAAGCACAAGGTCAGAGTTAATCATGTTAATTTTCCTCATTAAATTATTCCAGTCTCTTGCCAGGCTTCTTCTGCAGGTCTTTGATCCTGAATTTATTCCAGGTTAACCCTTTGATTCTCCTCATATCTACACATTCAGCTACATGAGGTGACCTAAATAGCACGTGATACTCCTGATCATCGCATTTTAATATTTAGTGCAAAAACAACTGATGAGTGCAACCATTTTAGTCAGAGGCTATACATTCAAATCTGATGCTAGACTTCTCAAATGCTGACCTTCTGACATCACGGTTTGCCCATTGTGATATTAATTGAATGTTTTTGTGAACCCCCTTAAATGTATTATTTATCCTCATTTGACCTTAAAGATGGAAATGCAACTGGGGTGTCAAGCATAAGAAGGCCTGAATGTTGAAAATATCAAATGATAACTAAATATTCCTTACAACATGGCACATGTCCCTTACACCCAGATGACATGTAATACACTCACTATTATTATATGGATTAATTACGCATATCTGCTTAAAAAATAAGAAGCAAAATAAAAATGAAAATAAACAAATAATAATGATAAATATAGGCCTATAGGGATATGCATAGTCTTTAAAAATACGATGAAATATTAAGACAAGATTCTTTTGTTCCACAATGGAGAATTCCATTGAAAAGTGCAAGAACATCAGGAGAAAAGAAATAAATATGCTATCAAAAACTAAGCTGAACAATTTAAATCAATCAGTATGAGGAAAGGCAATAATGACTTGATTCAGAATTGGCCTGTATCAGCTACTACACGTAGGCCTATGCAAAGGTTATTATGAAGGGCTATCCTTGTATGAAGGCCTACGGTGAAGGACCAGGCAATCGTTTGGCGCAATAAAAACAAAAAAAATACGTCAATGCTGCCACCTGCTGTCAATGCATTATATTATTAATGCATTATACTACCTAATGCCTCTCTAAATCAGGGTTTTTTAATTTGGGTGATTGTGAGCCTCCCTTTAGAGGAGATAGAGAGCCGAGCCTCCCCCTTCCGCAAAATCCCATCCTGCCCTACCCCACACAGGCCTTTGAAGTAAATGCATCTTTTGCGTTCCTGCAAGGATGAGTTTCAACTAACAACTGATAATATATTTTTTAATATTGTATTTTCATTTTTTTTTTTTAAGTGTATTATAAAACCAAAAGCAAATAATTTCCAACTTCATACAGGTCTAATTGAGGCGACTTTTCACATCACTGAACATCAGTAGACCTATCCAAATCAGCAGAACAAGCTTAACATTTGGAATCAGTGCCAAAACTCCCACGGATGACACCTGATGCCTGAAATCAGCATGTGTCTGAGCCTTATATTATACATGTATTATGTATGTTCCCCGTACCTGGATTGGGGGTCCATTCCTTGGTCTTGTGCTGTCCTCCGAGCACATTGGTCTGGAGGCTCCGTCCTCCATGTGCTGGTTCCAGACAGGGACGAGCAAGACCAGTGCACAGTAGAGGTAAGATCGGGCCTAAAAAATCCAGCCCGACCCGACCCGCGGGTATTAAAACCCGACTCGACCCGAGCCCGACCAAATAACTTGATTTGGAGGCCCGAGCCCGAAGCAAACCCGAAATTTCATGCGTAGCTGCGGAGGGGAAGATTATTAAGAGGGCGTCGTTCACGTGCGCAGAGCATGCGCTGGCTCTAACAGGAGCTCTGGCTCTGGCTCATGCTCTGCGCACGAATTTAACTGTTTATTTATTTTTTTAAAAGTCAGCGAGAAAGAAGCCCGGCCTGACCCGACCCGAAGCAATGATTGACATTTTAGGCCCGGGTCGGGTCGGGCTCGGGCTTAAGATCTTACCTCTAGTGTGCAGTGAATTGGGTCTGAACAGGTCTGTACCGTCCTCTGTGCGCTGGTTCCATGTGGGGAAAGTGATTGTGCGGGTTGATCTGGTCCTCCATGCTTGAGGACTGTGGCTGGTTCATTATATCTTGTTCTGAGCGGTCCCTGTCCCGGAGAAAGCGCTTCTCAGGCTGAGGCACCGAAACACTCCCCGCTCCATCTTATCTGAGCCCGTCCTGAACCAGAGCTGCTCCCGCTGGTTACATGATGTGATGTTACAAAGGTGCAGTCTCAGAACCTGACCAGGTGAAACCGAAATTTAAATAATAAGGATCATATTTCCTACATGTTTTGCTGGGTCATGTCTCCCCCTGCTGCTGCAAATACACATGTGGACACAAGTGGACCGTTAATTTTTTTTCGCGCGTGCGTCCCGCCTCCCCAGTGGCTCTTTGGCGCCCCCCAGGGGAGGGGCGCCACACCAGTTGAAAACCTCAACTCTAGATTGTAGCCATTAATGTGAGGACATACTATAGCCCCCTGTAACAACAGTAGTACTTTATATTCAAATTTTTATTTACCAGTTAGTTTGTGCTGTGTTTACGTGTGTTGGTTATGGTTTCTTTCAAGGCTCCAGTGTTGGTGTAGCCGACATGCGCCACCAGTGAGCGGCACTAAAGCTCTAAACTGGCCTAGTTTTTCGGCAGAGTAAAAACAAATGCGGAAGGTGTTTTGACAAGTCTCTCGTCAGATGCTCCAACTATGCATCTATCTGACGATAGTGTTTGGTAATCCACTGGCCAGTCGTGAGGACAAAACAGGCTACTTATCTCCCTTTAATACAGAGATAGTGTTTTTATTCGCGTTAGCACCATGAGGACCACGTCGCTCTTGTTCACAGTATGTGTTTTCTGCTTCGTAGGCAAAGGTATGAAGCTCTCCGTTCATTGTCGTACTTTTACCATAGTGGTTATTCTGATCTTGTTGCAAAGTAAAACATTATACAAGATAAAAAACATCACTCTAGATGATATCGGAAATGTCAAAGATGGACTCATTCCGTACATCCCCAATTTTGGCACTTTACTATGGAATCTAAAAGATTAAGAAAGAACACTATGATAGTTCGTAGATCATTTCTTTTAGCTCCTAAATATATTGAAGTTACAGTACATGCTTAAACATTACTACATTTTATTTTAGGATTATGATCCATTTATTACATTTCATTCTGTATTTGCAGGGAGCGTGTCTGCCTCGACAAAACCTGGATCTAGCACTGATGAAAGCGTGACGTCTCTAACGACACAAGATCCAGGACAACAAACGTCTACAGCCACTACAAAAATGACTACTAAACCAGTACCTAAAGAAACTAATAACCAAAACGAAGGTGTCAAACCTCCCCTAAAAAATAACGGCATTCCGAGTGGGCAAAATGGTGTGAAGAATGCTAGTAGTAAGGGTGACTCAGAAAAACACAAATCAATTACAGACGCCATTTCAAATAAGACAAACCAAAATATGAAAACAACAGAGCCTACGGGTGATGGGAAGTCCATTCTAGAAGATGTGACTAAAAAAAAAGATACACTGACTAAACCTGAAAATGTAGAAATATTAGATGAGAACCAAGCTAAGATTGCTCCTGCACCAGAGGCTAAACCAGAGGATGTGAAAACGGCAGTGGAAAAGAAAAAAGTTGAAAACAACAAAGTATTGCTTGACCCGTCTGGTTTTAAACACACAGCAGAAAGCAGCCACTTCTTTGCCTACCTAGTTTCAACTGCAGTACTTGTGGCTGTGCTATACATCACCTACCACAACAAACGCAAGGTAATTTCCTGTATCATGTTATGAATGTAGTGACCCATTTGCAGTGTTGTCATAATTATCCACCAATCTATGAACTTTTTTTAATTTTAATTTCTCTGTATTTGTGCAATTACACTTTATGTAATTGATCATGATTCTCAAATTAACTACTCCCAGCAAAAGCCAAAGAGCATTTTATGGACCATTGTATGAAAGCATTGTACCTGTTTGTGTTGAAGACATTAAAGCATATGTTTAATGTATTTTAGATCATTGCATTTGTTCTGGAAGGAAAGAGATCGAGATCCACGCGTCGACACGCATCTGCAGAATACCAAAGACTGGAACAGCAGGTTAGCCAAGTTGACGCATCATCGTTGATTTAAATATACAAGTGTATTCATTAGTTTACATTTATGTCCTATTTACAGCCATGACCGTGATACCGATGACCCCATTCTCCCTAGAAGCACAGTGCACTGTGAGGTTTTGGATTGTGTTTAGCAGGTATTAAATAAATGTTTGAATTTTTACTTTTAGATGCTTTATGGATTACTATGCAGGTGACACTATTGCCTTTTTGGGATTTAAATGAAATGTAGTTAAGTTGAAGAAAGCATGCAGGTTTTGCACTAGTGTTGATTCACCTTTTGGCAATCTTCTATAACCGACCTGTCAAAGGTCCTGACTCAGGATATTTGTTTAAGAAATTAAAGTTCCGTTTGGAGCCCTGCCTTTGTATACAGACTTTGGAGCAATGGATTTACACTGTTCCCTAAATAAGCCATTCAAAATGTTGTAAATAATTGGATATGATGTGTAGTGTGTCTGTGGTGAAATGTTTAGAATATAAATTATTTTAGCTTCAGCAATATTACAATTTATATTACTGTTGTCTGTATTTGCTCCATACTGCCCAAAGAATGTATTAGTGTAGCCTCTCTTTAAGTGATTGCCAACTGCTTTTAAGCATTTTAAGATGATTCTCCACTATGCCAGTAAAATACGAGGGGAAATGAGGTGTTGTGAGAATGTTCGCTTTACCTTAAATCAGCTGAGCCCATGATTGTTGGCTGATTTTCTGTAAAATGTGCAAGATGTAACATTTAATATACTGTGACCCGAGACTGTTGAACCTTTAGTACATGACAATCTCAAAATTAAATCTTTTTGACAAACTCATTGTTTTGTGTACCGTAGATAAACGGCAAGCCTGCGTCGGTGTGCGTAAAAAAAATCAATGTTCTCTCACAAGCCTATTTATTTGAGTCTGATTGACTTAAGTCATAAAAGTATTTTTTTCACAAAGGTGTCATGTTTCTGGCTTCGTCTTGGTAAATGTCTGGTATGTCTCCCATGGACGAGGACACCATGTGGACAGAGGCGCTCCCACGAAGCTCACTCTCGTACCGGATTAACTGTCGCCAAAAGCCGGGGTTTGGTCTCGTCATAGGTCGACATTTCTTTATCCATGTGTGCGCCTCTAGCAGACTGACAGCGTGATATTTCATCAGGTAAACCATGCACAAAGCAGTGGAGCGACTCACACCAGCATTACAGTGCACTAGTGTACGCCCATTGTGCTTTGCGTGAAACTCTATTTTATCAGCCACTTGGTCAAAACACTCGCTCAGGGGAGACGTGGGGGAGTCGGAGATGGGGATGTGAATATATTCCACATCTATAGGCGTGGTTGTCCTGTGTTTTGTCTCCGAAACATTGATGATACACGTGATGTTGCTCTTGGTCACCTGGGAGGCATCGTTGGCTGCAGCAGCATTACTGAGGAAAAGGTGCTCCGTGACTTGACAGAGGCCAGAAAGACCAACGGAGTCGGATTTCTGCATTTCAAGTAAAGGCTCTGCTAAGGAAAAAGTCGAACGTTTTTTTCAATGAATCCCTCCTGTTTCCTGGGTCAAACCCAAACCAACACGTTCACAGCACAGAGGAAGAAACGCTTAAACATTAGCGCCCCCTCTTGTTTGGCATGGCCTACTACATGACTATTTCTTCAATTCTTCAGCGCTTTAAATAGGTCAGGAGATGGAATGAAGCAAAGTATATTCTGCCCCATACACTTATTTATACATAACTTTAATACTGTTCTCCGTGTTTATTACATAGATCAACTAAGGCCTTTATGTTACGAAATGTGTGGACCCTCAGTGCATAGGCCTTATCACAGAACACGCGCGTTATGCCCTTTAGCCGTGACGTGGCGGTCGTTTTTGTCTGCTCATTGCGCTCTGAAGATCCAGTAACTTAATTAGAGGGAACTGAACGGTTTATTAAGATATTCACTTTTATTTGCATATGTCCAACAAAACACTATAAACTTTTTGACGTCAATAAGAAGGCAAGAGCCTACAAATTCCCTTTTTTGTATATAAATCTGGTTTAAATTGAAAAGGCGGATGAAGTTCCTCTCTCCCTCCACGCCCGTATAAAACGTTAAAGCTGTTGTGAAAGGCCTGTGGAGTGACTGGAGAGGCAGGAGCTGGTGCAGATGCCCGCAGGCACACGGTTGCCGTGGAAACACAGATTGTGGATGGAGCGCGCACAAAAGCGCGTAAACCTGTAGCAGCAGCTGGGGACCGAGACGCCCATTAGAGCACGTCTGCACTAGACCAGCGTTTTGTTCATACTGCTCCTCCATTCTTTGTGGAGAGGGTTGTATTGACGCCTTGTAGTATTCGGACCAGATCCCAGTTTTTGCGCAGCTGTTGTGAACGCTCCCACATCTGCGGTCTCAGGTCGAGAGCCATAAAAGACGGTGTTCAAGCGCACCTCTCCCGCGAGTCCACACCAGGTTCCCTATACCTGCACACCCGTGGATTTGCTTTATTACCAAGCCAGCTTGACTTCTTTACGTGAAACAGCTGATTTTTTGGGAAAAGGAACAATTACGACGACGCAGCTTCTGATACTGCAAAAGGACGGGTAAATATGGATCTCACATCTCTTCTATGTGGAAATATAGCACATTTCAAATAAACTACTACTACAGAGTAGTAGTGTGTAAAAGCTGTAGGCCCATTTAGGCGATGTGTTCCTACCGTTGCCTGATAAATGTATAGGCTAATTCTGCTTTGCCGGTTTTATTTTTATATATTAGATCATTTATATTCGCCCGTAAGCCTTGCTGATGGGATAATTTCACCCAACATACATATGTAGGCAGGTTACAGTATTATTACATGTTAACTGTTTATAAATTAAATCATAAACATTACAGTAAAACAGGTCAAATGTTTTATTTTGTAGGTTATTAGTCTATTGAGTCAATGGATTATTGCTCTGGAAAGTGAAATGCCAAGGATACCCTCGGAGGACATCAAAACAGGTCATGTGAGACATTTCTGAAATTATGTTTCTAATTATGTCTTTATCACAAAAAATACAAATAGGAAGATCAAAACTTCATTACTTTATCATGATTTACATAATCCAAAATATCTGTTAGTACATTGAAATAGCTGCCCCATTCTGCTACTGCTTTTGTCCTGTGCCTCCTTCTCCAGTTTCACTGATGAACAGACTCAGAGTGGACCTCATTGTACTCCTGGCCACCACGCCATCTCCTGTGCCACTGCCGCTGCTGCTACTCTCAGAATGGTACACCCTCTCTCTCTGTTTTCTCTGATGATTTACACTGCACAAGACTTTTATCCTCCTCATATTCAGTTTACACACTTCTCAGTATAGCAGCTTATTGCCACCAACCTGAATGACTTTCCACATCTCTGCTGTCAGGATGTGCAAATGTTTAACATGAGAGCATACAGGAGAGATTAGAGATTAAATAGCAGATCTATTTTCAGGTTTCAATCATGCTTAATGAATAAAATTGTGAAAAGAAGAAAATTACATTTTATCCCATTAACACACTATATTTGGGATTTTAGTTTGCCCCACCGTATTATACAGCATAATAATGTATTTTTATGCTATGTTTTTTAGCTGTTGTGTTTTCTTGTATGTGTTGATGTATTATTTTATAATTTACTGCAGCCTACTGAGCACCTACACAGATAAGAGTCTAAAATTAGTTTTGCAGCTTTTTCTAATCTACATATTATTTTCCTTGCAGGTTGCTGCCATGAAACCAGACAAGGACCAGAAAGAATACTCATTTTGATTGAGAAAACACTGAGATTTAGTGATTTAGTGAGCAGCACCAGTAAAATTTGTTTCTAGGAGGTGTTGTTTTAATTTAAGTATAGATTTCTAAACAGATGTGTGCTTTCTGTGAGAAGCAGTAGCATCAACTCCTTTGCTCTCCAAGTTACAGTGAAGGAAATACAGTAAGTATTTGATCCCTTGCTGATTTTGTAGGTTTTCCCACTGACAGATAAATGGACAGTCTATCATTTTAATAGGAGGTTTATTTTAACATTGAGAGATAGAATATCAAAAAGAAAATCCAGAAAACCACTTAATAGAAAATATATTAATTGACTTGCATTTCATTGTGTGAAATATGTATTTGATCCCAGACCAGTTAGATACTCCTAATCAACTCGTCACCGGAATTAAAGACACATTTTTAAGTAGTCACCTGTATAAAAGACCCCTGTCCAAAGAATCAGTCGATCAATCAAACTTCAAACTCTCCAACATGGGAAAGAACAAAGAGCTGTCAGAGGACGTCAGGGACAAGATTGTAGACAAGGCTGCACAAGGCTGGAATGGGCTACAAAACCATAAGCAAGACGCTGATTTTAAGGAGACAACTGTTGGTGCAATTGTTCGAAAATTTAAGAAATACAAAACAACCATCAGTCAACCTAGGTCTGGAGTTCCACACATGATCTCACCTCGTGGGGTTTCAATGATCATGAGAACAGTAAGAAATCAGCCTAAAACTACATGGGAGGAGCTAGTCAATGATCTCAAGGCAGCTGGGACCACAGTCACTAAGAAACCCATTGGTAACACTTTACGCCACAATGGATAAAATCCGGCATTGGTCGGACAACTTAACCGCATGCATTATAAAAGCCTGAGTGACAACCTTCTTCCCTCTCCCAGGAAACTGAAACTCAGTCATGGATGGGTCTTCCAACACGGCAGTGACACAAAACATACAGTGGAGTGGCTCAAGAAGAAAGCACATTAAGGTCATGGAGTGGCCCAGCCAGTCTCCGGACCTTAACCCAATAGAAAACCTATGGAGGGAGCTGAAGCTCCGAGTTCCCGAGAGATATTTACAAAACCTTAATGATTTAGGGATGATCTGCAAATAAGAGTGGACCAAAATTCCTTCTGATATGTGCACAAACCTGGTCATCAACAAGAAACATCTGACCTCTGTGCTTGCAAACACACACAGTACTAAGTCTTTTTTGGCTAGAAGGTTCAAATACTTACTTCACTCAGTGACATGCAAATCATAAATTATTTTCTGGATTTTCTTTTTGATGTTCTGTTCATTTCTTTGTCAGTATACAAACTTACAAAATAAGCAAGGGACCAAATACTTATTTCCTCCACCGTATGCTGCTTTTATTTTCAACACAACTAACTAACGGCAGTATATGGTTATCTGTTAACATATACAAATTTGCAGAGGCACAAATATCACTCATCTGCCTTGATATTAGATGCTGACAGGAAAAAATAGCAACTACTTGGACTTAACCTTATTGACATACTTTATTCATTATTTATTGGTGTTGTTAGATCAATACTTCTGCCGTGTTTGATTTAAAGACTGATTTTCTGAAACCTTTGATTTATCCATGGGTCTTACTGATTATTCACCACCACAATCAGTGAAATGTATCTCATAGTAATAGCCTGTTAACATTTGTGTCGTGTTTTTTGTGTCTGAAGTGCATCATGCGGGTTTATGCTACATTTGTGTGTGCATGTTTTACAATGATCCTGATCCATAACCTGCATCACAAATACTAAAATGCCTGAAGCTGTTTTCTCCGAGTTAAAAGGTACCACCAAAGGGACGGGCTATTTGAAAAGGTTTTTTTGTTATTGCTATATCCATTTCCAACTTTTAGCCTCATTTAGGTTTGATTTTATGCCTGATTATACTGGTGATAAGATTTTAGACTTTTTAAAAACAGAATTTACCTTTACAATTAGCCCTTTTCTCTTGCTTGGAAGATACTAACAGAATCTTACTAATATCTAACAAAATTACTAATTCTCCCTAACAGTGGCACTAACATCATTCATGTCAATATTAGGGATGCACCGATCCAGCTTTTGTAGTTCTGATACGGAGTCCGATACTATAGCTTTCAGGATCTGCCAATACCCAATACCAACCAATATCAGAACAGAGACTGACAATTCTTTACTGACTTTATTTTCCTTAAAAAACAAAAATATTGCCAAATGTGTTATGTATTGCTATCTCTCAAGTAACTACAGAACAACTTTGTGTTAACAAATATTCTTAAACTTACTGGGACAACTATGACCAGTAAATAATCTTATTATATAAATTATCAATTTATATAAATTATCAATTTATAGGCTCAACCAGGATATCGAACACCAATATTTTGGATCTGATATATAGCAAATTTTCATGGACCGGTGCATCCCTATTTTATATCAACTTTTTCTGCTCTCCCAACATCCTACAGCTCATTAAATGTCATTAAATGTCTTCAAATGACTGTTTAAAATAACAGATGTACTGAATAAGCAATGACAGTGAAATGGTTGCAGGATTGGGATATAAGCCACCAAAGCTATTTACAGTTATAGGATGACCACATGTTGCATTTAATCTGTGGAAATAACTCCATTTATTCATAAACCATACTGGCTTTCTCAGCCTATTGTTAAAGAAAACGCACTGTGTGGTCAGCCTTTGCTACATAGTGCCTGGCTTGTGCTTGCTGAACAGTCAACCACTGCCCAAAAACTAACCTCTTCTGATGTTCTTCTTGCTGTGTTGTCTGCTAACATTTTTCTTATTCAACATATTAATAAGTGAAATATTGACAACTGTCTTACCCACAACAAAGTCTTACCAGCACTGAATGCCATGCTAATAGTGATTTTCAACTGGTGTCAGCTGTAATTGTTTTGTAATATTTTGATTACATTTAATGGCACAAGAGAGGGAAAGTTTGGATAAAATTGTTACACACTTTTGAACCAGTTTAGAACCACTCAGGCATAGCTATGGCAAAGACTCGGAAAGCTACAGGTTTCTGTTTTGTAAAGGACTAACATTTAATATTTTTAAAACAAAAACATCTAACACAAAAAAAAACTAACTTACTAACCCACTAACGACCGACTAACCCATCTGCCCTATTATTTACCAAATTCACTAGCAATAACTTTAACCAAATTAATCTATATTAAATATTTATTTATAAGTATATGATCAGTGGTTCCATACCCATAAAACATGGCCCATAAAAACACTGTTATCTATATAGGCATCTATTTATACTGACATTCGTTACGTTTATCTTTAATTTAATACAGATGCCCGTTTGCCTAGAGTGCTATAGCTACAGTTAAACGGCAGGGGGCAGTACTTCCTCACAGTTTGTCCCTATTAGGTCTACCTATCTCTGACCAGGTTTCAGAGCTCGTATTAATGTTACATAAAATTTGATTACTTAAGTGATATTTTCTGCTACTTTTTTCACTTTTTTTTACATAGGCTATTTTACATGATCTCTTTTTTGTTATTTCCTCTCAATTATGGACAATGGATAACACTGATACAATAAACGTGGTACAAAATCCTACCAAGACTCACCAATCTTTTTTTCTTCAAACCCCAAAGCAAAAACACCTGGTGATGTAGTCTGCAGTAACTTGTAATGGAAGTCATAATGTTTGGTGTCATCTGTCTGGGAGAGGCACACACACACACACACACACTCGAAGCCCCCTGCATAGACTCGTGGCCTGGGTATACTCTCGCTCCCACCCCCCTTAAGGCCCCGATGTGATCCAGATGACAGGGGTTTGCAAAGGTAGGAGCGGCAGGGGCCCGGGGTCTCCATGGGTCAGGTCTAATTCACCACAGAGTCGTAGTCAACACACACTACCCCTCACATAACAGCCGCACTCCACTTAACGTCTTAAATATCACACAAACTGCAGTTCAAAGGCAAATTGCATGAAAAAAACATTAATCGGTCTAATGATGTCCTCAACTGAGTGGTTACTTTGGAAAAACAAGGTATTTCAATAGTGCAGAGAGAAGGCAGTAGACAAGGAGGGCTGTTAAGCAGCAGTTCCATTATCTCATGGTTGTAGCATTTCTGGCCATTTTTAGCAATTATCTATTTGAGAGTAAAATAAGGAATGCCTGCATGACCTGTGGGAGCAGCGTCTGTAACCAGAGCCTCTCATCCCTGCTGCAAAAGCACACCATGTTCAACCAAGAAAGTGTGAAGCGAATATGAATCCACAGTTGTTTGTTCTGAGTAATATGTATTGTTTTTATTTCAGATGAAACAAGGATTGTAAAATATTCAGTCAGTTCTGTGCATTGTCAGTTTTGTTATCATATGTGACAGATACAGAAGTGAATAATGCAAAGTTAAATTCCAAATATTTAAGAAATATCAATAGAATCAATGGTCCTAACTATGTTGAGGGAAACATAAGTTCATAAAATTGTACATTGTTCATATATCTTCCTGTATGGAACAATATCTCTGCCAAAGCCTATATGCACTTATGCTTTATTATTATATAAAGCATTAAGTGCATATAGGCTTAATCTATAAACAAATATGTTACTATGAATGATTCTTGATAAACTAACACCTCATTATGTACAAGTGTGTGTGCATGCTTTTCAGAGGTGAATTAGTTAGATTATTTGTCATATTTATGTTACTTAAAAAAAACAAGCCACCACATTTCAGTGCAACATTAGCTATTGTAAAAGTAATATAAAGTCCAATAAGAGTCTCTGATTTAACAGCCTAATTGTTGCGAGGAGTCGAGTAGTTCTCATCATAAAGCTGTTGTATAGGTTGCAGTTATTATAAAGTGTTACCAATAGTTTTTTAAAGTTTTACGGTATTTAATGTATACTACACTATTGTGAAACAGAATTTCACTGTCTTCTTGATCATCCCTTTTTCATTTGTTTTGTTTAAATGTATTTTATTTCATTGCAGATGCCAGACTGGGGGACAGAGGCCAGGACGTGTGTTTTTGTGGGCCTCAGTACAAGTTAGGGGAGCCCTGTTCCTGCAGCAGGATTGGGGTGAGGGGTGCAACTCTTTAAAAATGGTACAATAGGGGCTTTAACTCCAGGGCAGGGGGAGTTCACTCAAATGATTTGCAGACTTTTAAAACATTTGTGGAGAGGGGAAAATCTAAGCTAATCCGCCCTAACAGTCTGCGTGTCTGTCTGAAGCAACATTTAAGACCACAATGCAGGAAAAAGATCATCTCTGGCCTTCTGCTTCCATACTTAATATGCCAAACTATTTTCCATGCAGTCTTTAAACTTAATTGTTGTGGGGCAGCTATTCCTCTTTATCATCAATAAATGTTCTTTCCTTTACGTGTGAAAAATCAGTAGGAACTGTTTTGTTTTAGATTTCTAGAGGACTTTGGTATAGTGTGTTGCTTGGTAGCAGTAGCAGTAATACTATATATATATATATATATATATATATATATATATATATATATATATATATATATATATATATATATATATATATATATATATATATATATATATATATATATATATATATATATATATATATATATATAAACCAGTTGTGTTGAAGTTATTTATCATTTAAACAGCCCATATTGTTGTAGTTAATTAAAAATAAATAAACTGGCTGTAAATTCCACAAAAATAGGACTATTAAAAAGTTTTTTTTGCCTTCCACACATTTCCGTCCTTGTAATCCCTATTTTCTGAAGTTCTCATATACCTCTCCTTAATTAAACCATTTTCTTCTCCAATTGTCTTTATCTAGATTAATGGTGTGAAAATGACAAAATTGAGTCTTCAGACCTGTAGAGTCTCCAAATGTCTCTGTCCCTCCTCCTCTCTCCAGCATTTAGGTCCAGATAAGCAGACAGTTGTGGAGGGCCAATCTGTCCAGGCGCCTCCTGAATGATGGACAGTAATTAAAAGTTAGCTAATAACCTCTTCACACCTGACATTTCAACAGGGAGGTCCCGGACACCATTATCTACATATAGATTAAACAGCGTAATTGGCAGCGAGATAGGGTTAGGAGGATCACGAAAGGAAGACGAGAGAAAAAAACGCCAGGCCATCACTAAACCATTAAGCAGAATATCTGAGTGACACTGTGATTTTGACTCCTTTGGCTAATGCGACAGGAATTGAGCCGAACTAAAATGTTAAATGAATGAAGCAGCCTATCTCGTGTGGTGGTTATTACCAGGGCAAACACCGGGCCATGGAAAATAGCTTTAATTTCATAATAATTGCTGGATGGACGTCACTGACATAATATGAAAAAAATGAAAGAAAAAAAAAAGTGGGCAGAAATGGGAGGGAGGAATTAGACAGGCTTTTTGAGGATGTGTGGAGGTGGACTGCACCATTTAGGCACAGCATGAAATGAACAAGATTATTATAAACATTGGCAAATGACAGAATTAAAATTTTAAGAGTATAAATGTGTTCATAGCTTCTTAACTCTTGTAGTCTACGCATATTGGCTATTTGATCATTGATATTACTATGGTTTTGATCAACTATTAGTTATTTAGCCACATAATAGTGCTTTTGTCCTTACACTTAATGTCTCCTCTAATACAATTAAATCCATAATAATAAACTCAATAAGGGAGAATTAATGGAATACAACAAGTCATAATTTAACCCATACTTTCACTGAAAAAAACAGCTATTAAGTAAAAGTTACAGACACGTTTTTTTCTGAAAATGTTTCCTTGATATATTAAGACCTAGATCTAGATAGCTTGTGTTTATGTTAATACTTCGTAGTGTGAAATGTTCCCAGTGGCTCTAAGGTAAAGTCGTCTTCACCACTAGATGTCTCTCTTGCGTCAGTCAGGCTCAGTGTTGGGACTGAAGGGTCTTCCTCCGACTGTCCGTGCTCTGTCTCCTCGGTCCCCAGGTTCATCCATCATGTCCAGAGGTGCAAGTCCTCTTAAAACCAAACAGCAAACATTTCTTTATTTGTCTATCCCCTCTCTCCTCTTTTCTTTCTCTCTCTCACGTTCTCAGTAGCTTTGCATCTGTCTCCCTCCATCGCAGTGTCTTGCTGTAAGATCACTTTACTATTTATACAAGGGGATTGGTGTTGTTAACAGGTGTGGGGTAATGGGATCCCTATTGGCAGTAGACACACAGAGCTTTGGACCCCCTTCCCTCTTTCTCTCCAGCTCCAGCCGTACCTCTCTGATGGATTGCACCCCTATTCATCTAAATTATGTCACCAGCAATGAGCTATGAGTTCAGTCTGGGCCTAAACGAAGCACAGGGGCTTGTTTCTGTTGACACTTCCTCACACTCACTTGCGTGGCTGATTACTGTCAGGCCAGTAGCAGTTATACAGTTGGGACAAGCTCACACTGGCACGGCCCACATCAGCCCTGCGTGCGCCACAGCTGCTCGGCGTTGTAACCAGGAGCAGGGTAAGTAGGAGGAGGACTTTGATTGCACCCAATTCTGTAGCTGCTGATTGCTGTTATATTATCCCTGACATGGTGTAAATCTGCTCCTTCAAATCTATACAAGGTGCAAATCCGTGTCTCACCTTTACAGTAACAAGAGGTGATACTTCTAATTGGAAAGTGCAGTTGTCAGGCAGCTGAGGCTTGACTCAGTGTTGGGAGCAGCTCTGGTGGTGGCAAAACTCTCTTGTGTGTGTGCTAGTTGTTATTCTGTTTAAATTCAGACTAAAATAGTAAGTATTAAAGATTAGAAAGTAAATGTTACAAGATGAAAGTTCCAATTTAATGTACAAACATATATTTTATAGAACATAGTAGAAATATCTATTTAGTTGTTTGCTATAACCTACAAGTATTAACACTAATAATAGTGTATCAGTGGCATCCTAGATCTCAAATTTGATCTTTGTTTAATTATTCATTCATTTTGCATGTAGTCACATGTGTCCTGGGGCAGTCCTTATTCACACCACTGATCACTTTTACACATGTAAAATGTACCAACCTTTAGGTTAGTGCGTCTCCATCGGATGAGCTATTACAGCCATAATATGTTCTTAAACAATAGTTTTGGATTCCCTTTAGACTTTTTTCTTCATTTTCATTTTCATTTTGTGTATACCTTCAAGCTTGGGTCTAGCACAAAGAGTATGTTGGCTTATGGCCAATTTTGACTGGATTTGATAAAAAGTGCAAAGGTAAATGGTTATACATCCGAGTTCTGTTAGAGACTGCTGCCCTACTGTGACCATTAACAACAATCACTAGTTTTAAATATCTGGGAGTGCATGTGGATAATTATGTTGCAGCACACAGGTTACTAATGTGTTTGTTCCTGTTTCAGAGAAACTTCTAAAGCATGAACTGGAGATCAAACTGAGGAGGAGATGATTGGTGTGTTTATGGGGTTTTGAATGTTTCAATGTTTCACTCTGACCACAGCCTGGTGTTTTGGTATTGTGAAATGGTTGTAAGTTGTGATGTGTTGAGCAACTCCCCAGTTTCAAAGAACTGTATCCTATATAGAGACAAATATAAGATCTAACTAGTTGAGATTATAGATATATTTGATCAGTAACTACTTTTATTGTTATTTTTGTTACAAGATCTATCCATTTTCACCATCGCAATAACTGAAATGCCTCAATGATTAAACTGACTTTCCAATGGTTAATTCTTTGATGTTCTATCCTTCTTCTAGTCCACTCCAGCTATTTTGAATTCAGAGTTATCCTCTCTTCAAACATCAAACCTTTAGTGGCTACCTATATGTAAGTCCAAAAGCACCCTCCATAATTCTGCTCAGATGCAAAACAGATGTCAGATTTCTGTGTTTCATTGCTCCCTCGTACCAGGGTGGCTGTATTTTTTCCTAATGTGGTTATAAGTTCCAGAGTACATAAGTTCAAATATCTTTGTACATACTTGTAGTTCCACGTCATTTCTCTGTTTTAGGTGTCCCCAATTGTGTATTTGAAAAGCTGGTAATAAGAGGCAAAGACCAAAAAACTAAGCAAATAAAGAGAAGGCCCAGACATTCCATGGGTTTGCAATGATTTGCTGCTTAATTGAGCCCATCTACAGGTTATTAGCTTGTTATTTCATATAAACAACCCAATAAACGTTCCCTCGATTACATTATTACAGTTGTAAAATGTGCCCAGGGAAAAGCTTTCTCTATAAGAACTCTTGCCTCCCCCGTACTCATTGTTTTTTTATTGAGTTCTTCACCCACTGGAGCCAAATATAGAACTCAGGCTGCGCTGATCGAAATAATCTGCAATAGTTAGTTCTGAGTCTCCACTCCCAAACGATTTAAAAGGCATTTTACCCATGCCTGACAGCCGGTTCACAAGACGCACAAAAGAACGTCCTTTCACAACATTTGCATCATTCCTTTGATGTCTAGACATTGTATGTTTCTTTTTTGGTACGAGAAAGTAAAGAGCCGAGATCTGACAGCCTAGTATGTCATCTCCTAAGAGAGAGCTACTTGACTGAAGTCACAGTGAAGACAGTACAAAGCTCTGGCATTGGTCCATATTCATGAAGGTGTAGTTTTTACTGACACTTTTTCTTATGGGAACAAATCACCGGTGGGGCGTGGGGGACTGCAGAGTCCTGGGAATTTAGTCACAACAGCTGATCACTGTCCAGTTTGTTGTTTTAGGAGATTCCCAGCATGAGGACAGGGCATGTTAAATTTCCCTATCTGAAAGAGGCTGGGTGATTTAGAGAAGACATGAATGTAAGAAATATTTAATACAAGTGATAGAAATTCACTGTTTTTATGCTGGGCCCAAGCCAAGAAAAATAATAAAAGTTTAGGTTTAAGCGTCGGCCCAAAACTTTCAGGTTTGTTATGTACTTTGAGCCTGCAGAGTGCACACTAAAGTTCACTGACAATTTTCTAGTCTAGTCCTATTTTGTTATTACAAATAAAATAGCCCCCAAACTAAAAAAACGGAGGCCTAAATACATACATACATGTAGTAGCTTAATTTCCCTGTTCTTGCAATAACACACTCGAACTTGTGAATTCATTGTATGTGCTTACTGACCATTTGCTGTGACCTTAGCCATAGCATTATCGATTAGCTACACTGATTGTTTTCCTGTATTTGTTGCTTTTTTGCCGATATCCTTCTTCCTCTTTCCAATGACATTGAACATACGCTTGGTTGCTGGCACACTTGGGAGTCGGGGTTAGCAACAAGTCAATAACCAAAACACTGGTGTGCACTGAAGGTTATGGAGGTGCCATGCGTGTGCCGACTGCTAATGTGAATGTCTACCTGTGTGCAAGTCAAAGCTTTTGTACTGGGGCCTAGGTATTCCTCCTCTGCCTCATTAGCACTGATTTACGCCACAGCTAGGTGAAGGCAAGCAGGACGGACCCCCACACCACCTCCACCCCTCACCCGCACCTCTCTCTCCTCTCTCCTCCTATCTTTCCTTCTCATTCTCCTGCCGCGCACAGACAATGGGGCCCTGGAGAATACCGGCTTGTGCTGAATTATTCAAATCAGCAGTGGCAGCAAGCCGGAGAGCAAAGGAGAGAGGAGGGAGGAGGCTTGAAAGTAAGAGAATGCCGAAAAGGATGTGTGGAGAGGGGAGAAAGAAAGGAGAGAGGAGTGAACTTGGTTGTTTCTGTATTCAAATAGCCTCCTCTTGGTTCCTCCTTCCTTGCTATAGCGCACAGTAAGTCACCCCTTGCCCTTCACTGCTGCATCTCTAGACCCCCCCATTTTCTCAAGTAAAGGGGAGGTGGAGACAAGGAGAGATAGGGAGGTAAGGCACTGTAGGTAGAGCTGGTTGGCAGGGGGGTAGAATGTGCCGGTAATTAGCCAAGCACCTACAGTACATAGAACGAGAAGAAGAAAAAGGAGGTGTGAAAACAAGATTCCTGCCAGCCTGAAGTCCCCAGAGGCAGGACCTGGACATGGCATGGAGCAGTCTGGGAACAAAGGCAAAACAGAGCACAGGAGGATGTAGAGGATAGGCCCATGACAGTGCTGGTAGATGCACATGTTCATAGTTTATATCATCTTTCTATTGAGGCAAATTCAATAGTTTCGGTTCACTTTGGTTTGTTGGTACACATGCCCCGGGGTTGCATTCACATTTGCACACGACACATAAAAATTGGGTCTAAACCTGAACTAGATCATGACTTAACTATAGTGCTTTAACTGGACTGAACCAAGTCTACATCAGGACTAAACTGGATGCAAACCAGGACCAAACCAGCTCAGCTATGAATGCATAGAAAGGGCTCATATTATGCTGATTTTCTGATCTGTGTTATAATGTTGTTTCATTCACACATGTTTTTTATTTTATTTTATTTTTTTTATAATTTTTGTAATTTTCTACAACAACAAAACAAACATAATACACAACAAAACATACAACCAACACATATGCAAGAGACAAAAACAAACAAACAAACAAAAAACAAGGGGTGGAGGGGGGGTTGGGTTGTAGTACACTTTCTCAAAACAGTGCAAGTGTATTTGTATTTACACCTTACACCTTAAGGTTCTCAGAACAAATTTGCACATATAAATATTTGCACTTGTTTACACTACTTTGTCCAGATGAAGTTTAGTCATCAGCCACGGGTCAATGGTGTGTTTTGTGTCCAACAGTTGGGCAGCCTGCTCCATAGAAATTAAATCCAAAAAGTCTTTGTACTAATTGTCTATGTCAAAGCACTTATGTTTACGTTTCTTACAGTTCATTATAATGACCATTCACACATGTTTAACACACAAACTTCATATTTAGGCTAAGTTCTTCTTTCAACACTTAATACATGAAGGGATCCACTATGTTTTCCAACTCCATACATCTTTAGTAGAATCATTTGGATAGTTACAGCCCTGGAATTGCCCAGCTCTACTGAGCTACTCTCTACTAAAGGTAAAATGTAGCTGTTAAGTGGTAGTTGTAAACTACTGCTACATGATATCACAAGGGCAGAGCAGAGCAGCTTGAGCTTTCAGTTGTAGACAGTCATAAGTAATAATGTAGGATCATTCAAACGTGTGTGAATGAAACAAAACACAACTCCAGGTATGTTTTTGAAGAGGTAGCAACATTCTAACATGCTTAAAGCTCTGAAGAGTCAATTTTGTGTAATATAGGACCCTTAAAGAAGTTGTCGGTTCAATTCCCATTCCTACCTAAACAATACTCCTATAGACAGATAAGCCTGTTCTTCACTTTTGCCAGTTCTGCATATGAATTACCATTATACAGCAATCCAAGGCATTTTTTTTGTACCAATCCTAATCAGGTCGAGTTCATAAAAATAATGCCTTCTTCAATGACAAGACTGCCCTGTCCCTAACACCAGATGTCACTCAGGGTTAACAAAGCTGATTTAATGCAGACACGGTGACCCCTGTTGCTAATTAAGAAGGAGTGTGTAAATTTCGTCTGTGCTCCTTAACTACATGGCCTCAGATATAAGTGCAGAGGCTGAGAGGAGAGGAGCTGACCCTGGACCCCTGCGCTGCTCTCATTAGTCACAAGGGTCGCGTCATTGGAAGATGTGAGAGCACAGATCACACTCAGAGGGCATTGTCCAAATGTTTTCTATGGCTAATTTAGGCCAAAAAAAGAAAAAAGAGTTCAGAGAAAGATCCAGAAATACACTTCCATCTTCTATCCATTATTTGGATGAAGCAGTTATGAGTATCACTTATAATAACTACACAATTTGTAGCTGTAATAAAGCATGAAGAAAGATCTAATTCATAATAACCAAATAGTTTGTTAATAATGATTCAGGGTTAGTGACTACTTAAGGGAATAGTTGTTACTAAGCCTCAGTCATTCCTAATAAACTATTTGTGCTTATGAATGAGACCTTTCTTCATTCTTTATTATGGCTATTTAAGGTGTGGATATTATGCAGTGTTATCCAGTTATATAATGAGCTACAGCTATCGATGTTGACTCTCAGAAAGTGGTCTTCAAATAGTTTTCCAATTTGAGGTGAACATAAGTAATTATAAGTAAGATGCGTAATTACTCAATGTTCTAAATGTAGGAACAATAGTAGTATAAGAGACAAGTGGTTGTAGCAAATGCCTATTCTTTCTTATTACAGCATAATTTCCTATAGTTCTTCTGGAATCTAATAATCTCTCAAAGTTGGCTTTTTTTTTCTTGAGAGTTGGAAATAAACATTGTTAAGGAGCAGAGGTCAAACGCTGATGTGCAAAACACTTTTGGGTTGAACACCACTGAGCACATTGTGTATGTGTATCTTCCTGTGCTCTCATTGATGTGTGCTGGCCTCCATGACACACTCTGGATCGATTGGATCCCCAGCGCCAACCAGGATCAGCACAGTCTAGTTCTGTCCCCCCACGAGAACGGCTGGTGGCATGCTGCACACTCAGAAGAGCCAGCCTCCCCCACCCCCCCAGCTCTCTGCTGGGATGGGGGCTTGGCAGAGGCGGCTGCAGGACTCAGATGGACTGCGGATCGGCCTTCTGCCCACTGTCCCGGGAGAGCAGGTACAGCGGGCAGCACAGACAGGTGTGTTTGTGTTCCACTTGTTGGCCTCCTCCTGTCTGCCCCTCTGCTAGCCCCTTAGAGGCCCAGACAGATGTCCATAACATTGATTTTGGATTCACTGGAGATGGAAAATAAAAAGGGTTGGATTGGAATAAGAACAAAGGAAACGCTATGAAAATCTATAATTTAAGATGCTCAAAAATCAATAAAGATTCATACTGAAAAGAGTTATGTGCCAGGTTATGTGCACTTAATGTCGTTAACTGCATCCCAATTTTTCCCAAGCCAAAGACTTCTTGTATATCTCTTTCAAAATCAATTTGCAGTTTTGGCAATTCCCTTGAAGCTAACCAGAACCTATAGAACCTCATCGCGTTTATATATTTTTATTAGGTGTGAGGCTCAGCACGTTGTGAGGCTTGGAATAATCCAAGGTTGGGGATTTTAATTAGGACTATTAAATTCTAATTACAACGTAAACACATTCTGCTGCCAAAAGCCTCGACCCCTGGAGAGAGGCTGCTGTACCGGAACGTCCCATTACATTCCTCTGTCTGATCAATGGTGTGGCCCTCCTTCCTATGTGAAAAGTGTCAACTATGAAGGAGACTACAGGGACCATTAATATGCACTGGAACTATTATATATGTGATGTGCTTTGTTCAGTACTTGAAAAACATGACATCTGCTAATATAGGTGTTTTTTATTTTTTACTAATTCTTTATTCATTCTGGTTTTCTTTTGCTTCGGCTCATGTATGCCTTGGACATGGCATCTTCATTATATCTGCAATCTATCTCCCTTTGATGGATAAACCTATTCATTTTGGCCGCTTAGTCCATACCAGCTCCGTGAGTCCTGTTGAGACACTTTAGGATTTTTGGTGAGCAGATCATTTGGTGCTGAACGAGTGTTGTTATGGATATGATATTACATGACACATGAAGTTTGTACACAAACACATAGGTGTCCTTGTGGTTTGGGTTAAACTGTCCAAATGCAGCACCTCCAGTACCTCCAAAGTCCCTAATTGTGCCTTCACTTCCTATTACACATATCATTGGTCATGTCCTGCTCCTTTGCCCATGTCCTGGCCAGCTGCTTCAGAGGTGGAGATGGTGACCACACAGAGCAAGTGAGTAGCTGCCATTCTGTACGATTCAATTCAAATAACTGTTTTTTCCCTGTTAGAGAATTGTTTTTCATTCACCCATGCATAAAACAGAAAATGGTTAATAACTAGTTCACAGAAGATCCATTAAAGTACTGAAAGAGATTACAATGAAATCAGAATTGGTAGTATGACAAAAAAGATGAAAGTGTTGGTGGCCACTTAAAGTTCATCATGTTACTTATTTTTTTCTCATTCTTCCTTTTCTAAAACTGAGGCAGAAATGTATATGTATACTGTACATATGCATGTATATGAAAAATACGACATAAATACAACCCCAACCTAAGCTTCAAGAGACTTTTGGTTTGAAATAAATGCATGGTTTGTATGTGTATGACACCATCCCCACTCAATAAGAATGGAAGCAAGAATTTTATGAAGTACAAGAAGAGCACATTTGAAAAATGTTAAAGGGCACTGCTGATCTTTAGCTTGGTAAGTGTTATCTATACTCGAAAGGCATGGTTCAACATATTGTGGTTGTATCCTTGTGGTAGTTATCCTGATACTCTTGGGGAACAGGTGGATCGGACATGTCTTACACCCCTGCCTGCCACAGCTCGGACAAGCCGGGAACTATATTCGGCAAATGAGCCAGGGAACCCGTGCCATGCATGACTGGTCCTCGGGTGGAGGTGAAGGCAGAAGGAGAACAGCAGAGAACCAAAGGCCTTTCGATATGCCCATGATTGTGCTTCTGTCTACCCAGGCCTGGAGCAGTGACCTCAGATGTTTGGGTTGGATCTGTCAGAGCCCTGAAGCCCGTATAAGAACATGAGGATGTAAGAAATAGACCAATCCTTTTAAATCTGTATTTATAATACCAGGGTTTTATATAGGCTTAAATAATAGTTGGATTGGGTCTGATGAAGATCATTTAAGAAGGAAAGTGGCTGCAGTTACAATTAACATGAATTTTTCTTTAATTCACACACACTTACAATTACAAGCACGATTAACACGCCATGAAAAACATTAGTCCGCCTTCATTAGGAGATATTCGCTTCTGTGCTTTTCTGCGCTAAATGGCTCTTTTCATCATGTGCTTATTAAATTGGAACTACAAACATAAAACAGTGAGCTTGTTATTTTTTTCAAATATGGAGCATGTGAGCCTATCCATTTGAGTAAGTGGAAGTTTAATATAGAGCAGACGAGCTTTAATTGATAATAATAATGGATAAGAGTCCAGGTGAGCATTAATATTCTGTTCTGCCTAATCTGTGAGGTAAATTGAGCCTATAGGCTTTGGCCATGGCACACTCTGAACAAAGCATGATGATGCAGTGGCATATATATATTTCACACACAATCCGGGAAGTATAATAATTTTACTCATTATGTCACAAGACCTGTAGCTTGACAAACTGTGTATGTCACTTCATTGGAATAATCACATGTGAAACCAGGACCATAAAACAAATGGTCATAATAAAATGTAATGAGTCATTTTGTTGGATAGATTGCACTGGTGAAATGGTTGAAAAGAAGGAGCTACCCGCCTTGTGCAGTGGCTTCTCTCTTTTATGTTGTGACCTTTGTCTTAATTGGCTTCCACATCTTTACAGTGAGATTCTGTTGGTCTCCCAACCAAGTCATTTTTGCTGCTCCTTCACAAGAGTCTCCCCCTGACCCATAAATTGGAAGTGCCTTAACCTTTCCTGAGTGCTCATGTTAAAGTGCTCTCTTTGTTCTTTTATTATGCAGATTAAATGAAATTTCTCCAATCAAAAAGTCACTATTTTTTACTTGCATATGATTTTTTTGTTTTTGTGTTTAACCCTCTTTATTTCAAAATACAAATACAATAGATACAAATTCAAGTTATTGCTGATTTACTTCATTGATGTTAACAAAAGATGATAAAAATACATGATTTGCCATTAGATAGCTATAGTTTTCACTCTTTATCCTGTTATCTGAGAAAGTAATTACATGTGAATGAATCAATCTCCTATTAAGCTAAACAAGCCTTATAATATATCTATGAGACTGTATGTGTGCGCTTGAGGTGTAATATACTTGATGTATTGATATGTTTATTTCAATTTATTTCAAGACCTCATCCTGCGACTCTGACCTCCAAATCAATACCTTCATTTATGGTCCAGCACCTTCAATCAATTCTGGGCCTGTCTGGAGCGGCGATGGACTGCCTGTGACTGGACACACGGTTACCCAGCTCCCCCTGTGTGTTCTTTCGGAGGCACCTGCTCACCTCTGGTGATCATTATTAGGTTTTGTTTTCATCATGGCAACATTTTGTTTCTGTTTGTGCACTGAGATAGTGTTCTATGGTCTATATGCTGTTGTGATTATATATAATTTCTCAAAGTATAAACTCATAGCCTATAGGTTTAAGCTTTTTGTAGGCTATTGTTTAGTGTGTGTGCATCTGAAATATGTCGCCAATATCTGGAGATCTTTTATTATTGTTGGTAAAGCCTATTATAAACTTAAAGGGACATTCCGGAAATTTGGACATAGTACCTCATTTACTAGTGAGCCAGACTGTAGTTAATGTATGGAGACAATTTTTAAAATAATTCATCCAGTCCTTATAATTGCAATTTGCAATTGACACTAAGGCAAGGCTAACGGATCTCAACAGTGCCTGTTAGCCTGCCACTAAAACTAGTCTTAACCAATCCACAAAGCACCCGAAGAAATTGTGTTATTACGCCAGACTCTCGATGTAAATGTCTGTGTTGATAGAATAATGTTTGAATTAAAACTAACCTTAAATCGCATAAATCGTTGCAGGTTGAGGAATTATTTGCTCAGCAACAGCAGAATTTTACTTTGCTCTAGTTGGTTGTGATGTAACTGGCCAGGCAAGAACATCTGGTCTGGGGTAAACTACCAAAAAATGTGCCCATATCCCCTGGCAGTACAGTCATTGTTGAGCCCACTACGTCCAAGGCAACGCCACGTAACATTATGCTTGGTCATATAGTTACGCCACTATGGGGTGACCGTTGGGTACCAATGAAAGTGACCAACTTGTCTGATAAACCCATTACTCTAAAGAGCAATGTCAAACTTGCAGATGTTTCCTCATGTGTCAATGTAGAGGAGTTTGAGATTTCCCAAGGGTCCTGTCAGCCTGAAAAACACCCAAAACCAGAAAACTGTGACAGTTGTCCTTTAGATTTAAAAGAAAAACTGCACCGTGTGGGTCTTTCTGATATAGACATTGACCGGTGCCATGCAAGCCAGAGCGGAAGAGAGAAGCTCGTCTCTCTACTAGAAAAGTACAACGACATTTTCCAAACATCCCCTAGATTGTGGTGAGGCTAAAGATTTTGTGCATCATATCAGACTTACCGATGAAAAGCCGTTTCGGTTGCCCTATCGCCGCATTCCACCTGCGCACTACCAGAAACTGCGACAAGTTCTATCTGAAATGGAAGAGCAGGATCTCACTAGGAAGTCAGTCAGTGAGTATGCGTCCCCACTTGTACTTGTTTGGAAAAAGGACGGGAGTCTAAGGTTATGTACTGATTTCCGGTGGTCAAATGCTAGAACATTCAAAGATGCGCATCCGCTTCCACACCAGTCTGACTGCTTGGCTGCTCTAGGTGGAAATGCCTATTTTAGCACAATGGATTTGACTTCCAGATTTTATAACATCCCGATGGCAGAGGAAGATAGAAAATACACAGCGTTCACAACACCGATGGGTCTATATGAGTATAATCGTATGCCACAAGGACTCTGTAACAGCCCCGCCTCTTTTACGAGAATGATGCTTAGTATTTTCGGCGATTTAAACTTTACCAACCTACTATGGTACCTCGATGATGTTTTAGTGTTTGCGCCGACAGAGCAAGAGGCTTTAGAGAGGTTGGAAGTTGTGTTTCAAAGGCTGAGGCTACACAATCTTAAACTGAGTCCCAAAAAGTGCCACTTAATGAGGTCATCAGTCAAGTTCTTGGGCCACATAATAGACAGAAATGGTGTTGTGGTGGACCCAGACAAAGTAGAGGTCATATCCAAAATGACAAAAGCGGACCTCATGGAAGATGATGGGTGTACGCCCTCAGTGAAAAGAATAAAATCATTACTGGGGATGGTACTATACTATCAGCACTTTATCCCGAGCTGCTCTAGTTTAGCCAAGCCATTGTTTGCCTTTACATCTGGCCAAAAGAAACGCGGCAGGGCCAAACAGAACGCCAACCCAGGCTTGTTTCGTAAGTTAAGGCCCTCAGACTGGACAGAGGAGTGTAACGTTACGTTGTCCAAACTTAAAGACAGCCTTCTGAACTGTGTCGTACTTTCACACCCTGACTTCACTCAGCCCCTGATTCTATCCATCGATGCCTCGTTAGATGGGCTTGGTACTGTGTTGTCACAGGTCCCTCCAGGTGAAACAAAAGCCCGTCCCATTGCATTTGCAAGTAAAACACTAAGTACCTCCCAAAAGAAATACCCTGCCCACCATCTAGAATTTTTAGCCCTGAAGTGGAGTGTGTGTGAGAAATTCAGTCACTGGTTGAGAGGCAATTCATTCACCATATGGACTGATAACAACCCTTTAACCTACATTATGACCAAACCCAAACTAGATGCTTGTGAACAGCGCTGGGTGTCCAAACTCGCTCCTTATTCCTTTGATCTAAAACACATCTCAGGGACTAAAAATATTGTGGCAGACGCGCTTAGCAGGGACCCATTCGCCAAAACGGTCAGTCAGAGACTCATAACTGAGCAGTATGATCAGCTTGTGCCAGAGACTGAAGGTACTACCCCAGACAGTATCCAAGACACATTCCGCCTTAAAGTTCAGTGTCACAGAGTAAAAAGAGCCACAGTCCCCCAGTTAAAGCCCATCTGTATCGCTGATATTCATGCACTGTTGGACACTCACAATGAATGGGAGACTACAGCAGAAACCAGAGCAGTCCAGTTCATTCAGGCTGTTCAGGACCTGATACCCCCAGGACAAGACCCAATCCCTGTATTTACACTGGCAGAGCTGCAACGCAGTCAGGAAAATGACCCCGCCATTTCTGCACTTGCCCCTTTTGTCACTCGCAAGAAACGCCCATCTAGACGGGATAGAGCACTGTTTGACCCAAAAACCACGGTCCTGTTGAAACAGTTTGAGAGACTTAAGTTGCAAAATGGAGTTCTCTATAGAATTACAAAAGATCCAATCAGTAAACACAAAAGACATCAGTTTGTTCTCCCTGAAAGCCTGAAAGAGAAAGCTCTGTATGCTCTTCATGATATAGCAGGACACCAGAGACAGGCAAGGACAATGCATCTCACTAGACAAAGATTTTTTTGGCCAAAGATGGACAATGACATAAAAGAATATGTGAAATGCTGTCAGAGGTGCATTTTAGCTAAGACCCCAGATCCATCTGCTCGTGCTCCTCTAGAGAGCATTTGCACTTCTGCATCTATGGAGCTAGTGTGCATAGACTTTTGGAGTGCAGAGGATAATAAACAGCACTCGGTAGATGTTCTCGTGGTAACTGATCATTTTACCAAGCTTGCCCATGCCTTTCCATGCACAAATCAAACGGCTAAACAGGTGGCCAAGAAGTTGTGGGATCATGTGTTCTGCATGTACGGTTTACCAGAGCGTATTCACTAAGATCAGGGAGCAAATTTCGAAAGTGAACTGATTGTGGAGCTGCTCAGGTTGTCCGGTGTCTCCACATCTCATACGACAGCATATCATCCAATGGGAAATGGTGGGACAGAGAGATTTAATCTCACTCTTGGAAACATGCTCCGCTCCTTGCCTCTAAAACAAAAGCAAAAATGGCCTGTTATGTTATGTTCAAGTAACTGCTGAATGATCCAGTGGTGGTAGATCACAAAAGCTATGTTAAAACGCTCATGACACATCTGCATGAGGCAGCCAGGATTGCTCAAAGGCACAGTATCAGAGAACAAGACAAGCAGGCATCAGGCTATAACAAAAAGGTCAAAGGCACTCACCTGAATATTGGAGACCGTGTTCTCATTGCAAACAAGGGTGAAAGAGGGAAGAAAAAGTTAGCTGACAAATGGAGCCCGGCAGTCTACACAATAAAGGAGCAGAATTCACAGAACCATACTTACAAATTGGAGGATCCAGAGGGCGCCACAAAGGTTGTGCATAGGAACTTGCTTTTAGACATCAGTTTCCTGCCCATAGTACATATGAGTGATGCAGAGGAGGAGTTGTCCACACCTGGTTCTTTAGATGTGGAGAGCAATATGGATCGGACTAATTCGTGGGTAGTGGACAGCTCAGAGTATTCCTACAGTCAGCTGGAACAAAGTTGTGATATGTCCCAAGACGGCCGGTCAAGTCGGTGTTCCCTGGAAATTGAATGTGAGGAGCAGTCCCAATATGAACTGATTCACACTTTCGACCAGGGTGATCTTGATAGCCTGGCTGTGGAAAAAGACTCATACTCACCTCAGATTCTGTTGTCCTCTGACGTTGATGTAAGAGAGACTTTGTCACAAACAGACCCAAACTATGACCAAGACACCCCTGGCATGTTGAAACAGACCAACCCAGAGGTCAATGGGGAACGGGTAGTCATAACTAGGGTGGGTAGAGTCAGTAAAAGGGTCAACCGTCTCATTGAGTCTATGGTTCAGAAGCCTTTGGGTCTAAAGGGTGTTGCAACTTCAATCAGTAAGAAGTCTCAGTCACTTTTGACTTTGTTCTAAGCAGATGAAGAGGTGTGCTTTTGTGTTTTTCTTTCTAAGACACATGGAACTCTGTGTAACCTCTTACATCCAGTTGTTTAAAGTGTTTTAGTAGCAAGGTGTTTGTATGGTGTACAAGGCATCATATTAATCTAGGAGAGACAAAGGCCTGATCACCCTTTTTGTTTGCTCTGAACCTATGCTGTAGGTGGCTTCCTAGCTGAATGTAGAGCTTAGAGCTTTATTCAAGTCCTTGCTCAGTGTCTGTTGTATGGATTTTGGCGAAATCTGGGAGGGGTGGATGTAGCCCATGTGGTCTTATTGTTTGATTTCACCAAAATCCTGTTTTATTTACTTATAAAGTTGTATTTAAATTTATTTTGGCGGGTTATGCCGGGTGCTTTTATTTTGGCGGTGCCACTACTTCCTGTGGAGACACGCGGGTCCCCTCAGTTGCTGTGAGGAAAGCAGAGGGGAGGTAAGCAGCAGATTTGCTCCTCTGATTTCGATGTAAAATGTTTGACAGAAAATTCACATTGACTATGCTCAAATGTTCATGATTCATAAGGCCTTTGCCATTGTTCCTGTTGGTTAAATACGTGTGAAATAGTGTTTTTATTGAAATACAGCACTTAGAAAATATACTGTTAGCAGGTGAATCTGGGCTAGCAAGCATGGTCTCACTTGTGTCTGGGACTTTTTGTTTCTCTGCAGACATGTGGAGCTGTGAGACGTGGAGTGGCTGTATTTAATATTTTTATGTTTCACACAGGTATGTGGTTACTATATTGTATTGGACATTATTTTATATATATATATATATTGTAATTCATGTAACGTGTACCTTTTGTACATGATTTATTGTTCTTTTAAAAAATACTAGTACTTGTAAAAAATGTAAAACTATATGATCATGCTGTAAAAATAAGTAATCGCAATTAGTAATATTGTTAGTACACTCAGTTGCTGTGAGGAAAGCAGAGGGAGACGTGTGGAGCTGTGAGACGTGGAGTGGCTGTATTTAATAATTTTATGTTTCACACAGTAAACCTCCTCCTGAATGGCAAATCCCTGTGTCTGGCTCAATCTATCTACACAACACAACGCAGAAGTTTGCTAATCGGTCGGTTCAAAGCACGCCGGTTACATAACCAACTCACTTGAATCGTGATACACTTGTCGCTTGTCCTACTACATTTTGATCGATCAGTGGATTATAAACCAATGACGTGGCAACAGGATAAATCAGTGTGCATTTACCAACTGCGATAATAAAGCCCAAAGATGAACACCACAAAGTTTCCACCACTTTCCAGTAAAAGATCCTGAAAGAACAAAACTCTGGCTTCTTGCTGCTGGACACGAACACGCCGATGAAGACTCTATGTTCCTGGGTGGTCTGTAATGATCATTTCAGTCCAGACAACTTCACGAAGTCCAAAATAAGGCCTTTTCTGAAAACGACTGTGGTGCCATCTGGCTTTCCAGTACTCAGTGATTGAGAAGAGAGTACTCAAGAGTACTTAAAAACTCTTTCACTAGCAAGGACCATGCCAACAACAACATAGTGTGAAGAAGTTTATTGATGAGTGAACGAGGTGGGGCAGAAAGTGGGATGACGGGATAGGGTGTTACAAATAGGCTTCTGAGAAACTGAAGTGTGTCAAAGGGCTTGCCCTGACGAATGATGTGGATAGCAAGGTTAAGGTGACTGAGAAGCGCGAGGAGCTGTCTCTTGTTGCACAAGGTTGCTAGAATGAAGTTGGAGAGGAGCCGGGAGATTCGCTGGACCTTCTCAGGAGTGAGAGATGCTTGAAGTGAGCCCGAGTCGAGTGTGATTCCAAGAACTCGATAGTAATGCAAAGGCCGAGGGGCTTTTCCTCAGACGAAGGAACTCCAAGGTTGGAGAAGGCTTTGATGAGTGACAATAGACTAGAACCAGAGCCAGACTGGACCGGAGGGGAACCTGACATGGGTCACTCGGACACCCAACGTGGGTCAGGGGAAAAATGGGGGTCAGAAGGAGGAATGAGGGTCGGAGGGAGGGAGGAAGGGTCGGAGGGAGGGGGACCCGTTGTGGGTCTGCTTGGCGACCCGTCATGGGTCAGCCCAGGACCCGTCGTGGGTGGGACCGGGACCAGTCGTGGGTCATCAGTCGATTTGGAGACCCGTTGTGGGTCGGCTCGGGACCCGTCATAGGTCGCCGTGAGCCGGGTCTGGGGCCCATCGCGGGTCGGCCTGGGACCCGTCATGGGTCGGCCTGGAGACCTGTGGTGGGTCAGCTCGGAGACCTGTTGTGGGTCGGCTTGGAAGCCTGCTGTGGGTCGGTCAGCTCGGGGCCTGCTGGTTGGCTAAGGGCCTGTGGGCAGAGGTGCATCCCATGGGTGTTCGTGGGGCAGTTATGGGTTGGATGCTGAAAATCAGGATCATGTAGAGCAGGTTCATAGAAACATTTTAAGACCAAAATGACAAGACTCAGTGCAGCAGTTACAGAGAGACGGACGGTAAGATCTCAATGCAAGTCAAAGGGAAAAAGAAAGAGAAGAAGCCGGAAGAGCCTCCTGGAGCATTTCCTATTTGGCACGTGTCGGCTAACGGGTTAGCCATGTCCATTCATATATACGTCCATGGATGGGAGTGATGATATTGCACACGGGAAACGTGGAGGAAGTGCGGAAGCTCGTTCATCTCGTTTCAGAGCGCCAGGGTTACTTTCTTAACCCAATGGACGAACCAGCGCACGTGGGGCCTTTCCTCTTCTGAGTGCGGAGCTTTGGTGTCGGCCCTGTCGTGATGTGTCGTCAACCTGGACGGGCAAGCCGGGCACCAGATGGTGCTGAGCGCCGTGGACGACGTGTACGCTGGAGGCTGGGTGCCGGGCTTTGCCGAGCGCCGTTGTTGTTGGGAGGCGGACGCGCTGAATGCCGTGGTTACCGGGGCCGGGCCGTGCCGAGCGCCGTAGTCGCTGGAGGCCGGAGGCGGAAGCTCCAAATGCCGTGGTTGCCTGGGGCGTTCGTTGGGGCGGTGTGGACTGAAGTTCCGTCCGGCGATCGGCAGAGCGCGCATGCGTTGGAAGGTCCTCCGGCTTGCAGATCCCTTATGGAATCCTCGTGGGATACATCGTGAGGAATTCGTGAACTGGAAGGAACTAGGAAATGTGTGACAGGTCAGTGTTTGAATCTGACGGGTTGCTAGAAGCTCTAAATAATGCGAGAAACTGTGCGTGGGAAAATGCTGTTCTTGTTTCTATGACTAATAATAATAATAATAATAATAATAATAATAATAATAATAATAACTATTATTATATTATGGCTAATGGTTACAATTTCCTTTATAGCACTGACCTACAACAACAAATAGGATTAGTGCTGCCACGATTATTCGACGTTGTCGACGTAATCGAATGTGAAATTGAGTCGAATACAATTTTTTTGGTCGAATATTCGCCTTTATTTATTTTTGGTCTCAAACGGCTCGTCCAGAGACCTTTTGCTTGCCTGAGATCAGGTATTTCCCCTCCACACCACTAGTAGTACTACACTCGAGGCGGACACCGGTGCGGCGGGCAGCGGCTGCGCCCGAGGCGGACACCGGCGCGGCTAACAGCGGCTACACCCGAGGCGGACACCGGCGCGGCTAACAGCGGCTACACCCGAGGCGGACACCGGTGCGGCGGGCAGCGGCTGCGCCCCAGGCGGACACCGGTGCTGCTGACAGCGGCTACATCCGGGGTTGACGCCGAGGTGGCTAACCTCGGCTTCACCAAAGGCTAACAGCAGTGGTAAATAATGGCACCGCCAAAGAAAACAAACTTGAGGAAGTATTTGCCGTGCGCACTCTGCTGGCTGGTCTCTCTCTTTCTCTCTTCCCCCTTCCCCCGATTTGAGCATTTGAGAGCGGTATGAAAATTGCAGCAAGAACAGTGGCGACTTCTTCTAGACCAAGACCTAAAGCCTCGAAAGTCTGGGAATACTTTCGGACAGATGGTGATAGAGTGGTTTGTACACTCTGTAAGACTTCTTTGGCTTATCACGGGAGCACGACCACGATGCATGAGGTATTGAGAATACCGTTGCAATATGCTGCTCGTGCATACTCGTTAAATTGTGTGTGCATATCGTTGTTCAACATTGTCGAATGAGCACACACAACAGACATAACAGCAATAACCTTTGCAACTCGCACGCACAGCACACACAAGGTAACCTCCCGGGAAAATCTAACACACACAACCGCTTGTTTTTTTTGTTTTTTTTTAATTAGTCGTTTAGATTAGTCGACTAATCGAAAAATTAGTCGAGAGATTAATCGTTAGAAAATTAGTCGTTAGTGGCAGCACTAAATAGGATATGATGATGATGATGATGATGATGATGACGATTATTATTATTATAATCATCATCATATCCTATTTGTTGTTGTAGGTCAGTGGTATAAAGGAAATTGTAACCATTAGCTGCTTGCAAATTCTAGCAGCTAATGCTAAAGTTACTAGCAGCTAATGAATACTAACTCTAAACATGTATTTGGCAGAATCTGACAAAATGTATGTTGTCTGTTGTGCATTTTGCTCTAACTTTGCAAAAGCTAAATTAAAATATTATCTATTTATTGATTAGGCACGTCATCACAATTTCTTGTGTAAACTTGTAGGCCTAGCATTAGTTACTGCTTTGAATGTGTGTACGTTGTAGATCTGGATGTCTGGCGTGCTTCACTCTCCACTCTGGATTCATCTGGTACCTACTTCCTCACTACAACCTGGACACCACTTCAGGCAGCGGTAGGACATACATTATTTACATTAATTGCTTAAAACAATTAATTATAGTAGTTGGCAGAGTTCGAGTTTGTATTAGGGATGTCTCAAACCGATATTCAGTATTGGTATCGGCTCCCAATCCAACTCTTTTATGAGTATCAGACAGTATTGGATTCAGTCATGTGATCAGACCAATCCAGTTTCACATGTTTTTGCGGCACTGACGCGCTTTACAGCAGCTGTAAATCAAAACGCCACCATGTCTGCTGTGTGGGACTTTTCACTACAACAAAACGATAGTCAAATAGCGACATGCAATCGTTGCAAACAAGCACTTTCTCGTGGAGGAACCAGCAAAGCTCACTTTAACACTACCAATTTGATTCGTCACTTATAAAAGAATCATCTGGACGAATTTGAGATTTACAAGCCCAAGGTGGCAAAGCCACAGTAGCAAACACTGGAGGAGGCATTTCAAAGAAGAAAAAAGTGACATCGAAATGTCGACAAGTCAAATTTGGCGGCACTGTGGCTGAGTTTGATCCCTGGGTCGCCCGGGCCTTTCTGTGTGGAGTTTGCATGTTCTCCCCGTGTCTGGATGGGTTTCCTCCAGGCACTCCGGTTTCCCCCATCAACTCAAAACATGCAGCACCCCTATGAACTAACATCAAGGACCATGATGTCCACCCTCCTTTGGGCTCACCACTCACAGAGGGGTTCATAGGGGGGGTCAGGTGCTATGAGGACTGGGCAGCAAGCTGCCTCCGCAACCCACCCGGATAAAGCGGGAGAAGATGGATGAATTGTCAAATTCATTGCTTTAGACGATCAACTGCTGTCTCTTGTGGAAAACATAGGCTTTTGTAGTCTAATGGACTTTTTGGAGCCAAGGTACGAACTTCATGATTCTACACAAAAATGTATTGGATCGGTATTGGAAAGAGCACCTTAAAAAATCGGATTGTATCGGAAGCCAAGAAATCTTGATCGGCATCTCTAGTTTGTATTCTCTATTTCAAAAATGCACTCTTAATTTATTAGTTAGAGTGTGAAGTTGCATTGTAGGAACATATTTAGTTTGTTCTCTTTTTTGCATAGAAAATAAAAATTTCAAGCCTGTCAGCTGGACAAAGGTTTTTGTGATGACGTTTCACCGCTCATCCAAGTGGCTTCTGGAATTCTGGTCAGGTTTCTGGTGGGACACGGCCTGACTGAGGGATTACGCAGACATCTTTTTTGTTTTCATCCTTTTGTGTGTTTTCAGACCACAACCTACCTAGACTTACATTTCAGTATTCTGCTATTTCAAATAAAATAGCTTTGAGCAAATGGGCGATAGAACACAACAAGAAACATGTATTGTACTTTAAAAAAAGATCGGACCATTTAGTCTGGTCACCTCCTTTTGGAAAAGTACACGCCTGAGCAAAGCAAGAGGTTTTCCTCTTCTTAAAAAGCATGCATGAGCTGCCCACATTGCTCAAACAGCCTTTTGCCTGCACTGGATTTATTAGCCAATTTCCACTACCATTGTCTTTCACTTCAATCTCAGAAGTGAGGGTGCACCAGGCAGAATATAGGGGGGCAATCATTGGAGTGTGTGGCGACAAAAACCTCTAACGCTTGCACCTGGAACTCAATAGATATTCATGAACATTCTCGTATTTAGAGAAGGAAATAACTTAATACCGACAGTGTCGATGGAATAATAGCCATTTCCTGCCTGACTTGCAGCCCCTCAGAAAATGAGATTGCGCTGGCCGTCATTTTTCTTGTCTGCTGGGTGTTTCTGCGCAGAGGTCTACGGCTGTGGCTATGCTCCCTGCATCGGCAATGAGCTGCAGATAGAGAGGTGGAGGAAGAGCAGACGGGCAGCAGAGCAAGGGCACCCCAGCTGGAGAGGTGACACCACTTTACACAGGCACACAGTAAGCAGAGCAATCCAACTCACTAAAGGAAAATGTGGTTTGAGACTATAACTTTATATGAAATAAAAAACTTAAAATGAAAAGAAAGGATGACATTGTTGAACAAACAAAAGTGTCCCTCTGTCTGTCGAGTCCAAATCCACTGTAAACAGGATGTAGAGAAGATGCAGCCAAGGCAAATATTTTATTCAAACTGTGATTAAGATTGATTACTTCTGTGAAGGATCCGCCACTGTTGACGTTTTACCAGAGGAAAAAAATTAAGAAGTAAGAGAAAGATAGAGAGGAACTCAGTAAATGAATGCCTGATCTAAAAGACAAAGGAATCTTTCAAACTCTTCTCTACCATTACTTGGCCTGTCACGTTACCTCAGCCGTGAGCTCTTATAAATTAAGCATCTCACAGAGCCAGCCTGCATCTTTCTCTTTCACAATTAGGTTTCTGTTCTTTGTGAGCCGTCCTTATCTCTGCACTGTTACTCAGGCCTTCATCAGGGCAGACATACATCAGCCTTTTCCCTTTTCAGTCCATTCTTATGCAGAGCCTCACCCTGATCACTGCCCAGCATCCATCAGGACTTTGGCTCCGATAAAAAGAGTGGCATTACACTTAAGGAGCTACGCGTTTACAATAGAATAGCTAGACTCTCATAATACATAATGCCTCGCCCCTACCACTGCCATTTTATTTTCTAGTATTAATTGTTTTGTAACACTTGTGTACTATAACCCATCTTTCAAAATTAAGAGAAAATCTAAACTTTAGGTTGTCAGCTTGACTCAGGACCAGAGTGTAGAGTGTATAATATAGGATTACCATGCTGTTGTCATGTGCAAATTGATATCTATAGTTTTGTCCTGTTGAATATTTTACCAAATCATAAATATTTTACATATTAAAAATCTCTGTTGTCTACCCCCATAAGTACCTTCTAATATCAGTTTCTTTTTATTCAATATGGCATTGCTAAACCTCTAAATCCCACTGAAATCTTAAAAAAAAAACAATTGTGCTTCTTCTTCAGAATGAACTAGCAGGTATCCCTAGGACACACATAACAGCATTTCTCCCGAACGTGTTTGTATGAAGCTACTAGACCAAATCCAGAAACTCTTCAGCCATTTGAGCGCGCCTCTCAGTTGGGCAGCAATCCGAGGAGGAAAGTCGTGCTATTTTTGTCCGAGCGAAGAGAGCCTGCTTCTCAGTGGGCTGCTCTGCGAAGGAAAGGTGTGTGAGGTAGGTGTTATAAATTTGCACTGCAGGGAGAGATTTCTTTTAGAGGGGAGTTGTGGGTAATAATGGGGGTGGGCTGGATGAAGCGCTGTGTAGGTGAGGCTGTGGGCTGTGTGGATCGACTGGAGGAGTGTTTAAATTAATTTAATGTAGAGATACCTCTGAGACCGGGCCCATGTGAGCGAGCCATGCACCAGACACAAACTGGAGCAGATTGCATGGCTGCTTTGTATTCCACATTAATTGGCCTCTGAAGATAGCCCTCACAACACCACTGATGCTCATTTCTTCCCCTCAATTAAAAGTGTGCCCCCCACACGTACTTCTCCCTGTGGTTTCCTGCTCCTCTTGTTACCAAGAGCTAACCTGGCGCTGACACTGGAGCACACGGCCGTAGAGAGAGAACAGAGAGTCAAATTAAAGGCAGAGGGCGCTGCACTGTGCACCAGCATGTGTGGTGATTGTCATTAATTACACTTTAAAGATGGACTCTGGACTCTGGCTCGTAAAAAAAATAGTTTTCTTTAAACATCTAAGATTATTTTATGAATATATTTTTTCAGGTTGTTGCACTGTATCTTTCAGCGAATCCCATTAAATCTTATGAGTTAATTTGCTTAAGACAGTTACAAAGTTGACTACCATTGTGAGGAAGGACTTATTTTGGGAAGCTGGATTAATATAGTCCTAAAATTATGTTATAATAATCCAAATGGCTGCAATGATTACATTGTTACTTACTCAATGTAACATTTACAATTTATTTGCCAGTATGACACTGCAAATGTGATTTAGATCAGGATTGAATGTTTTTGTAGTATTTTTGAGCATTGTTTATATAGTTGTATATTGAATAGTTGGTGAATAGTTTGAACAGTTGATATTTCCAAGAATCTCTTTAACACTGCCCCCGCGACCCAGCTGGATTAAGCAGGAGAAGATGAATGGATGGATGACACAATGATACAAATGCACCCATAGCAGAAAGCAAACATCTACATTCCTCTGTACAAATGCAAACAAAACACTGAAGTCATATTAAAGTTAAATGTGAGATTTGTGTTATTTGAAGGGTACACAGTCTTGTGTTCCAGAAGTCGATTGTTGCTGCATAACTTTCTCAGTCGACATATTTGTGTAAGTTTAGAAGTTTTGCGCAAAGTAAAATGTAGGATGAATCTATTTATTGAACAAAGGACAGCAAAACACCACAATAAACATCAGACAAAAAAAAACAAAAAAAAAAACTGTTTGAGATCCAAGATGTTTGAGTCAGGAGAGATGTGAAAATGTTCTCAGAGGAGATTTGCCCCTGAGGACGACAAATGCCAAAACAACTCTGACAAAGAAAGAAAGGAGGAAAATATGAGCGAACAGAAGGAACAACAATTATTTATGTAAATAATGTGCCATTGCTGCTTATAATTAGTGGGAAAATTAAGCAGAAAAGAAAAGGAAGAAAAACATCATGCATGTCACCCAACTAATTTTTCTCATGCAAATGAACAATTGAAATTATAAATGGAAATGGTATTGTTGTGTTTGAAAGGGGAAGAGTGGTGTTTTTCCTCTCTGTTTGGGATTCATTAGGCGCTGGAGCACAGCACAGGCAGATGCAGTTTGACACAATGGGTGAAGCTGATAGCAGCAGCAGGACAAAACAACATACTAGTATACTTTCAGATGTTTATGTCATTGCATTTTCATAATTTCCTAAACTATTATGCAAAGTTATCTTGGGTTGCCTATATTATGGTTAATTTAAATTTTTAATTTGACCTTTATTTAACCATGATAGTCCCACTGAGATTAAGAAGCTCTTTTTTAGGGGAGTCCTGGCCAGGACTCCAGGACTATTTTGTAATGGATTGTGCATGGTTTTATTGGTAGGGGAAATCTACGCAGGCACAGGAAGAACAACTTTAAACTCCACACAGAAGCCTCGCACTGCCCCAGAATCGAACCCAGGACCTTGTTGTTGTAAGGCAAGAACGCTAACTGCTTTGCCACCATGTAATAATACAAAAATAAATAAAAAGCTTTCGTTTTGATTATATTTAAATATACATACCTCTGTTATATTATTTATTTATAATATAATCATATTGCCTATAATTGTACAGGATGAAAAAGTAGTGAATGTTAGAATTGGCATATTCACTTATTTTCCCCTGAAATGCAATGTTTGCATTTTGTCTAGCCTAGTGCAGTGTAGGCCTCACTCCACAGCTAAACAAAGCTTTTAATTTGAACATAAGTACTTGCATTTCAGGGAGGGAAGCTTATTTTTTTGCTGCTCATTGTATGCATAGTATGTGGTTTTTCTATGACTACTGTAAAACATTAATGAATCACTCATGAAACTCGGCATGGTGGCTGAGTGACTAGCACTCATGCCTCACAGCAAGAAGGTTGCGGGTTCGATCCCCGGGTTGCCCGGGCCTTTCTGTGTGGAGTTTGCATGTTCTCCCCATGTGTGGATGGGTTTCCTCCGGGCACTCCAGTTTCCCCCATCAACCCAAAACATGCACTGTAGGTGTGAAAGTTGTGTGAGTGATGGTGGTGGTCGGAGGGACCGTTGGCGCCGGTTGGCTTGGCAGCTGTGCCTCCGTCAGTCTGTCCCAGGGCAGCTGTGGCTACAACAGTAGTTTACCACCACCGGGTATGGAGTGAATGAAGAATGTGTCTTTGTGACATCTGTCTGTGAAAAGCTCTATATAAATAAACACTTACTTACTTACATGAAAAGTCTATTTTTTCCCATCAAAGGCCACCTGTTGATCTGGATCCACAGTCAATGCATCTGTACACTACACGTCCATACTGTAGACTATGGCACATGTGGTGAGGTGCAGACACATTTATCAGACAGCAGTCTCCCAGCAAGAGGTGCGCCTTGCCTCCGCTAGAAAGGCAGTGTCAATGAGGGTGTGATAACTGTGGAAGTGTGTCTACATGTATCTCCTGTCTGCTCGTCTCCCTTACCCTCACACACCGCTCACGACCCACTCTCTGCCTCTGCCTCCCCCCTCTGTCATTGCACACTGACTTTTTTTTAAACAAAGTGGGATCAAACAAAGTTGGAAAAGAAAATGCCTGTCTGACGTTCATCTGACAGCGCTGAATTCTGAACTCCTTTAAATGGGAGTGCAAAGGAAAAAGGCAGGAGAAAATAGGACATGCTTCACGCAATTTATGCAGCGCTAATTTCGCAGCCCCCGCGTCGACTGTTTACAGAGCCCTGCGCTCTTGTTCTACCCCTCCCATCTCTCCAATCGCACTCTCCCCTCGCCCGCCCTCCCACAAACACACACACTTTTCAAGGCTTATGTTATTCGGCTTCGCTTTTTTCTGTCACAAGTAAGGATGCTCTCCCTTGGGGTGGCTAAATTTACATCTCTCCATATGACAAACACAAACAAAGAAGCAAATAAATCAAACCTAAGTGAATAAGAAAGTGGAGGAAAATGGGTGGTGGTAGTGTTTAGTGGTCCCAGAGCACCTTATACATTTATTATGAAGAAAAATGGCATAGATAACAGTGGCATAGTAGCTGTCCATTGGCTTTTTGCTTTGATGGACATATTGATTTGGATTTTATGGTTCTTCTTTCTAAACATATTGGATTCATTTTCTCAGAACAAGAATGGAAATCACAACTTTGAATGTGTGTTCTATACACTTACATACTTTTTTTTTTTTTTTTTTACCAATAATGTTATTGACTGATTTTGCTGTCAAATTATGTTTTTTTATTTTGTAAATAAACAATACAGACTTTTACCATTTGAACACTCCCAACAACAAACTTTTCCTTTTACTGAAGATTGACTGTAGACCTCTCGATTGAAAAAACCCAGGCATAATATAGACCATTTTAACTCTGAATTTATGTATCTTAAAATTTGCTTAATTGTACAGCACAAAGTCAAAGTTTTGTCTTACCAAACCTGTTTGTATTAACACAAAAAATTGCAGTCCATTTTGAAATGAAAATGAGAAATAGAAATGAGAATATAAAAATTGTTATTGTAGAAATATTCAGCTGAGTTAGGAATAGAAACCCCAACCGAGGCACAAGTGTCAGGAGGATACACCACACTATCTGTTGCACATCTCCGATTCCTCTTACCCTTTATACACCACTGTAGCTGTATGGTGGAGCAGGCAGTGGACAGGAGCCCCCATTATGTGCACTGCAGCAGCACTGGCACCTGTCATCCCTGTGGAACCTGTGTGGTCTCTGTGTAGGTGGATATGTGTGCCTCTACAGCCAGTGCTATAGATGTGCCTCGGCTCAGCGAAAAGAGCTGCCTTTGCTATACTTATACAATTATGCAGGGAAAAGTAAATCAAAGCTTACGTGTCTATGTGTGCCTAGTGTGGTGATATACTCCAGGTTTGATATTTGAATATTTTGAAAGGATTTAGACGAGGTTGACTTGATCAGACTCTTCCAAAATGCACGCGTGTGTGACAGCGTGGGTGACAAGCCGTGGAGCCCTGCTGCGTCTCATTGCGTCCTCTCTAATACATTATTAATTAGGAGCCGTTTAGAGTAACGAGGCGAACATTTGAGCCCCCCTCGGCCTCCGTGACATGCTCCCTGGGAATCCGCTGTGTTGCTCCAGATCAGAAGCACATGCCGACTGCATCCACACCTTACAGGAATACTAGTAAGGCGTCCTGGTCCTGCCCTGTTAGATGAAAAAAAAAAAACACTATTATATAAGCTGTATACATGAACCTATGAAGTAAATTTTTGTTTACATGCTGTGTCCAGCTTTAATGTTGTAGAACAAACACCTCATAATTTGAATGGATGATTTGCACTTCTGTACCCTGAGAAGTGAAGTATATAGAAAATAATCCATATCATTCTCTGGTTTTCTTGATATTTCTGCTGCATTCACACACGCCCACACACATGTTTCCATAATTCTTCCTAGATTCTAACTTTAACCAGTCACTACTTCCCTAATCTTAATTTAAACCCTACACCTACCTTAAATTTTTGTCTCCATAAGGGAGGCAGGAGCTCATATAGTGATATGTGTATACAGATTTTTACAATGTGATCATCATAATTGAGTCTAACCCTGGACAGAACCAGGACCAGGACCAATTCATTAGGATTGTAGTGTGAACAGACCCTTGTGTGTACTTTTGTTATGGTCTTTAACTGAAATGATCAGAAAACAAATAGATATGAGTCCAGAATTACTAGTTTCCAAATGTACCTTTTTGCAACATTTCTTGGTGTCTAATCTTTTGGTTTTGCTTCAGTAAAGTAAAAGTGTTAGTGATTGCTGCTGTTTTGTTTGTGAGAAGATGTCTGTGACTATGTAAATGAAGTCTTATTGACACCAGCTCATCATTAAACTCACTAATAATCAGACCTTAACTACACTTCCTCTGCTGTTAGTTGCTACTTTTGTTTTGCATGATTTGATATTGTGGGTCACCACCCCACCTCTTTGTTCGCTGAGCTTGTTCACATTAGATGAGTCTCTTACTGCTATTACTGTCTGACTAATTCAATTCTTCTCTTCTCTTTGTCATCTTCTCAGCCCCTGCTCCCTCGTCCGTCTGCCCTTCAAATCTTCGGGGTCTGCCTGAGCCCTGTTGTCTGCCTCATTACTAACTGTTCAACCATTTGATTTTCTCCAGCGGCTGCTGTGGAGCCACACCGAGACCTTCTCCTCCCTATTATTCATGACTACACACACATGCATACACATGTGCACCCACACACATACATGCTGTGACATACACACATGTACACACGCACACACACGCTTAGACATACACATTCACATGCCCAAATGTGAGGATACAAGCAGCTGTTCATTTTTCCTGAAAGGTGCAGGCTAAATGAGTGTGTTGAATTTCTGTGTTTGCTGCATGCACACAGCTCATACATCGGACAGTGTTAGAGTGCACCAAAGCACTATGTTGACAGCAAAGATTTAGCTTTTATTTTTCCAGGGCTACTCAGCAGAATGTAAAAAGTGCCTCCATAAAGAAGTGTATCTTAGAGCGACTGCCTGTGATTCCACAGCACAGTTGCCGATGACACTGTCATTCCTCTTGGTGACGGATGCACTGTTGCATCCTCCCAACTCTGGGCCTCTCTCTGGTTATGAATGTGGCTGGCAGAGCTTGGAAATACTGGGCCAAGGCTTTTTATTCACGACTTTGTGCATGCTGTTCATTTCTAGTCCAAAGCAAGCTGCTTTAAGCTCCTTTTTATGTCTTTCCATATCCCCGCTGCTTATCACTGTATACCACATCAGCACGTAACACGGACTTTACAAAGCTGTTTAAATAACATATTGCTGTATACCACAAGAATTGTGTTTCATGAGTGATTAGCTGTCATTCCTCTGCTCCTCACTTTGTTTTTCTTTGTTTGATCGAATCAGCATACAAATGAGTCTGGTGTGATTGAGCAGTGAACGGCAGGTTTGGAGGCCTCTTGTCTTTGTGATGAATGTGACCTGAGAAATCCTCTGTTATAGACAAACATCAACACAGTATTGCCAGAAAGAATGTTAAGCTTATTTTTGAATACACATGCACACAGTACTGTGAGAGTTGGGGCTGTAGGCCTTTAGATGTTTCGATAATTAATAGTAGACAAAAGTTTGCATGGGTTATGGTTGATTTGAGTAAAAGGGATTTATATGGAGTACAATAGAAAGGAGAAGGCATGGAGTGAGTTAGATGGAATTTTGGGAGTGAATCATGAGTTTCATCTATCTTTTTGCATGCACACATGAACTCTTGTGAGCTTATGCTCTTGTGTGTGCACTTGGGTAAAATAATTATTTACAGTCATGACACAGAAACAGTTTAAACTAATACATTTTAATGTTATTATTTTCTGCCATAACCTTTTTGATAATTGATGTGCACATTCATGTTCATGCAGACACAATGTTGCACCAAAACACAAGCATATCCACACCATTCATTATCTGCCCCCCTAGAGCGACCCAGGGGGGCAAACCATGTGGCCTCTCCTTGCCAAACATGCTCAGAGGCTGCAGGCCAGAGCCAAATGGGCCAAGCACCTGCCCTGGGAGTCAACAGCCCCCTTTGGCCCTGAGTGCCAGCCACTGTCCTGCAGAGCGGCGATGGAGAGGCAGATAGAAGCCATCTCATTACCTGCTCCCTGGGGCAGTGGCTGAGCTGGGGATGGAGGCTGAGAGCCATGTCACCTCCACCGTTGGCCCTTATGAACTGTGCTTAATTGAAATCTGATATCAGGGTCTCCATACTTGGCGCTCTCCCAGTTGAACAGCAGGCTTCGCTTTGTCCTGCCAAATGCTGGAGAAAATACAAGTATGAGAGGAGTTCAATCTTTCACTTTTACATCTTCTCCTTGGCTCTGTCTTCTTCCACTCGGGCACTCACAGAGTTATTGATTTGTTGAAGCTATGAACAGGCCCATCACTGCTGCAGCTCTCGCTGGTAAGAGCTGATCAGAGAGCACAGTTTGATGCTGGGTTTGTGTGCTGTGTGATCTGACCTTGGCACAGACACAATGCTCAGAGTCTGAGCAGAGACCAGCTGGGGATACACATGCACACAAAGAGCTGTTTAACTGTCCAGAGGCCCTCTGGGCACTCCACCTCTCACTTTATCCATTTAATATTTCATATCTCAGCCCCAGCCGCGCGGCCAAAAGCCTCGGCATGTGTTGCTGGAATATGGATGAGAGTGCACGTTTACCCATTTACCTGGATGTCAGTCGGAAGCCCCTCTAAACAATACAACCCTTCTCCTGTAACCTCTGCTCACTCACCTCACTGGTTACCAGAGCAGTAATCCAAGGCTAAAGAAAACAAATAGCCAGCCCAAAAAGGAGTGGTGGGATACGCAATATGAGTTGTTTATTATTTTATGATTGGGAGGGTTGTCATCTTAATCTTAATTCATATAAACATGAATAGCTTAATGAACAGTAATTTATAATTGTTTCTAATATCTAAACTAGTAACAACTCATTAAATTGTTTCAATACTGACCTTAATCTCATCCAGTCCTGTTAAATCCTTTTTTTTTTCATTGATTTGGTGAACCGTGTGCAGCATATTTTTTAAAATAATTATTAATTCATGTATGCATATGAGACACTTAAGTATGCTTTCCTTGAATATGTCATGATTGTCTACATAAATGAAACCTGTCTAATTTTGATTTCTTTTCATTTTCACATTGGACTGCGGCTACATTGAACTAGACTTGCAATTAGGCAGTGGTTTAATTGTCCTTTAATATCTATGTTTTAAGTCAAAGGGTAATTATGACGACAGTGCGTCAGGGGATCAGAATGTGGTGTATGTGTTGAAAGAAAGCAGCAAATTCATTTTTGTCTAATAGACCTTTTGTTGAATTGGTTCCGTCCGCATGTGATAAGGGTGTTAAGAATTAATGATTTATAACTATTGAGCCAGCAATCACAATTTAATTAGGCAGTAATTTATGATAATTTGTCTTCTTTCACAGCAGAACAGTTAATAATTGTTAATTAGCCGTTGATGATTTGTCCTTTGAACATATACCCTAATGGCCAATTTTCAGCCTATGAGCAAAGAGCCCTGTGAGAACCATCCAAGTGTGTTTAAAACACATGTGAGCAGGCAGACGTGGAGAGAATATAGAAATATTAGACAAAAACAGCAAACAGCAACATGTCATGTCCATCTGTAGCATCTCTGTATTGGCAGAGCATCTTCTCACATTACCAGGCTGGCTATGTGTGTGTGCCAAGTCCATCCATCTATGGCATGCCAAGACGAGAGGGGAACAGAAATGCTGGGAACACACTCCAAGAAAAGGTTGAGCCAAGTAAATAAGAGGGAAAAACGAACAAGGTAAAACTGGTGTAAAAACACTCAGACTTTTCTAAACAACTGTTATTTGTCTAACAATTTAAAGGAGCTGAAATTTTGGTCTTTAATGTGAATCTTGACCCCTTACAAACTGCACTGTATTTTAAAATGTCTTATACTATAATATATATATACTATTTGTCCAAAATTATCTATAAATTATTTTGATTTAATACAGAATGTAACTTTTCTATTTTCTTGAGATAATGTTAAACTCTGCTGCTGTTTTAGCCATACTTTTTCAATTCAGTCTCAAAAAGCCAGCGTCAAACTCCAAGTTGGAATCTTCAAAAGCCATGAAACAGCCAAAGCACGGAGATAGAAGATATCGCTTTAGCTCTTTTCAAGGTCCTATGTTCCTCCACTGCTCTGTCTGATAGTAAGTTATAAGATATTTAGCCATATTAAAATTAATTCCAGAAAAGTTTTTGATACATTACATATATTTTAACTTCCCCTTTAGGACAGGTTCTTTTGATTAAATTTGCTCTCTGCTGTTGTTTGTGCTAATGTGCTGCTGATGGCTGTAGTGGGAGGTGGCAGGTTGGGGGGTGTGACGCTGCTTGGATCAGTGCAGACACATATCTAAAGTGTCGAGGCAGCAGCTGTCCCTTTATGTCATCAATTTCTCCCTGCACCTTTGAACAGCCTCAGCCTTTTTTTTTTTTAAACCCAAACTCTGAAATGTTTCTCAACTCCAGCACCAGTCCCTAAATAGTCCCACATTAATGCCAAAGTTGTTTATGTATTGCCATCCTACCTTGGCCTCCCTGTTCAGGCTGGTGTTGAACCTGTCCACTGTGTTCATAGAGCGCCTTTGTGCCTTTGCCTTGGTAAACACTGAAGTCATTACGCTCGGCTCAGGGAGTACTGTCATATACAACCGAATCTATTCACACAATTATTCAAATTTATTCCCCCTTTGACGTTAGTGGGTATTTTTGCTAATGTAAATTTCTTAAATGTGTATTCGTAAGCTGCCATGTCCATTTCAGAGCAACACACTTGCTATTGGTTTAAGGTAACCTATAATTACATTTAAAGGTTTAATGATGTTTCGCTTGACTCGGTTACCACCAAAGCATAGAAAACACAAAGCATCCTTTCAGATATTTTCTTATTAAATAAAGCTTTTTGAACTTGAATGCAAAGAGCCAACAGTAGTTTAGTTTGCTGTTGGTTGAACCCTGTGCCCTATAAACCGTTTGTTGTGAAAACACGTTTATTTGTGTATTTGCCGGGTAATTACTGCCAGGGCTCATTGTATGATGTGCATGGAGTTGCATTCTGAATCTCTGCTTCTTTGTTTAAAGGCTTACCATAACCATGAGTGCATAAGGCTAGTCAGTGGCTAATTAAATCAATGTGAGATAATGAAGTGCAATTAAAGGCAGTGGCTGGCCAGTTGCTGTAGCGCGGTCCCTCCCTCTGGACTTTGCGCCTCTTTAGAAGCTGTTAGTTTTTCCACTTGCAGCCGCCACAATCCCCACAGCAACCGTTTGGAGGAGTGATCAGTGAGCTCCCGAGGCTGCCAACGCATTCGCACACTCAGATGCACTTCTCTTCTCCATTTATCCTGCCTCACCTCTCTCGCCTTCTCTCTCTCTCTTGCTCTCTCTCTCGCTCCTTCTTTCTTTCTACCTCTCTCTCTCTCACATAGTGGTACTTTTTACTCCCTGGTTCTCACATTTTCACCTTTCCCTTGTACTCCTTCCCTTGTAACTTGGCAATGGAAAGATATACAAATTCAGGATAAGTACACTGATGCTTCACAAGTTACAGCGTTATTGAGATATATATGTCAATTTGATGTACTACTTCTATCTGGAATTTAACATTTATTACAGATTCATCAAATTTAAAGTACTATTTAACTTTACTTTATATAACGTGAAGGATGACTTATATTTAAATAACATTACTTGTTTAATTGCCCTTAGAGATTGGTACCTAATTCACGTGAGTCACCAGATGGCACTATTTAGCTTCGCCTTACTGCATACACAACTCAATGAGGCCATGCTAATAGTTCTTTTCTTTCATGCATAACTTCAGTGGGACAGAGCGCAGAGTTGTCCCTCCTGTCAGTGGTTATGCTTGACCTTCACAGGATCAGATTACACTCAGCAGAGCTTCTACTGCTGTGAGATGCAAACAGGCAGCAGAGACATGGAAGCACTGCTTACTCCAGCTAAACATCTGCGGCAAAATCTGAACATGAGGAACTGTCACTCCCTGATCTGTGATTCATCGCTACAGCTTTAGATATTTACCGCATAAATGCACGGTAAAGTCAACAAACATATCTAGATGGGGAAAGAGGGAGAGAAGAGGAGGAGTGGGGCGAACAATTGTTGTGCATCAGGTCTGTCTTCATGCTTTCCCTTTGGCATCGGGAGCACTTAGCGCTGGCATGTTGAGTGTGGCGTGTGCTGACGTCTAATGGGCTTTTAAGAGCTTTGTAAGGGGACTATTTGTGTAGCATCAGTGGAACTGTGTGATCGCTACGTGACAGTAGTATTTTGAGCTAGCTGGAGCGCAACGCAGGATGAGTTACCCATGAGCTGTGGCTTCCCCCTGGGGAGTGTATGCTACTGAGATCTAACAGCTCAACTTCTCTCCCACTTTCCAACTCAGGTGTCTGTTTCCGCAGCAAGACAACTGAAATCTCTTGATTCTACCAGAAAATGCCTGTTTGTGAAGAAATAGAACGCCACTAAACAGGGCGTTTTTCTGCACCCGCTCTGGAAAGTTTTGATTTGTTATAGGAGATGTTGGGCTTTCCTCAGAGACATGGCAGTCACACTTATTTGAGGAAGTTCAATTGACTTGTCTATATGGGAACTGTTGTTAGATCAGAATGCTCCATTTCTTTCTCCAAAGTTGATGTATCATTCTTTGTTAATATATGGTGTTATTATTTTAGACAAGCACATTATTTGCCTACCACACTGGCAATACCTTTTCTCCTAATTACTCCTAATAGCTCTCACTGGGGAACGTGTAAATGCAGTTGTGGTGGACACACAACAACTGAATGGAAAAAGAGTAATTAGTGGTGTGTGTGGGAATTGCCATTATGTATACATGTTTCTGTCAGATAAATAGGTTCAAGGAAATAAAACAATTAAAACAAGCCGATGATGCACTGCGATGGCGGAGCGGCCTAATTGTTTACTCCCTTGTTGGATATGATGTAAAATATTATGATGCACCCACGCGGCCTCTTTGCATAATGAATGCATAATTCCTGAAGGAGTGAGCGGTGTAATGAGACTGGACCTGCAGTAAGTGCCAATCAGTGAGCATTTTTAGAAATGCCTAAACAAAAGGGCGCTCAGGAATTGTCAGCCTAAGTGCAAATGTGTGCTTCATCAACAATTAGCGCTATCTAGTAGTTTTGTGTTCAGTTACGAGCCTCTGTCATAAAGCAAATGTGTGGGTACATTTTAGAGGTCAGTACTAAAAAATAGATACAAATAAAGCTTCTGAAAAAGTTTTTCTCAACAAACTCTTCATTTTTGTTTGCACTTAACATTTAAAAGTAGAAATAATCTGTGCAATGGAAGTAGATGAGCTTAGTGCTTGGAGTAGGGATTGTATCTCTTCTATGATTAAGACAATACAATTATGATATAAAAATGAAGACTGGTGCTCTGTTATTGCCAAAATACATTTCTTATGTCGGAACACAAAATACTGTTCCGTTTATCTGTTTTGTAAACAATATTAAGTACGAACTGACCAAAAACAGTGGTTTGGCCAAATCTGATTGGTCATACCATTTCAAAAATCCCTCACTAGAGAGAACTTTGGCAAATGTGTGCGGAATAGACAAAGCCTTCTTCTCAATTTTCCACCAGAGAGCAAATTTGAGTCTTTTCACCCTGAATTTTAACACACACATACACACACTGAGTGAATCTGCCATTTAATAATTATGAGGCGTAAAATCCTTGCCAACGGCGAGCATACTGAAGGATGTAATTATGACCTCTTTCAGAGAGCCCACGCTTAGTGGCATTGCCTACGTTTCCACCCAGAGAGAGAAAAACACTCCCAAGGAATGACGGGGAAACGTGCCCTTCATTGCAATTAAGGACAATAATTCTCTGCAAGAAAATTGTTTCAATTGCTTTTCAGCCTGGGAGCCAAATGGCACTGATGGGGTGATGGTTTGAAATGGGAATGACAATGGAATCAAGAGTGACATTTTAGGTGTAGTGTGGTGAAATGACAATATGCAAGATTTCAGTGAAATCTGGAGGTGTGAGAAACACCATGAAACAGGACATATAAGCTGAAAAGGAGGTTGGTTATCTGTTACAGAGGCTTCAGGCTGGAGAAACGAAACATCGAGTCTCCGCCCCTAGAGAGCACACAGGTTCACACCACCCACGGTCACTAATACAATCTATCATCTATCTATCTAAGTCAGTTACTTGTATCTGAAATGCATTTTAACCTGAGCACAAATGAAGAAAAAAAGCTAAGTAATAATAGTTTATTGTGGGAACTTTGATTAGAATACTCATCAGTTCAATAAAATGATGGTTAATACTTAGATTCAAACTAGATACTCTAGTGCTGCAAAACCCACTGGTAGATTGTGGACACAGAAGATGGAGTGCTGCCGGCCCTGGAGCCAATGCAGTGCAACTGACCCTGACCTTTGCCCCTGCTGCACAAGCAAAAGCAGAATTTCCTTTAAAGATCAATATGGCATTGCATATTTATTATGCTTCAAAGACTTGAAATTCCATCTGGAAATGATCTGAACGTATTGGAGATTACATATAAATAAAACAGTATTTAATTGCATTTGTTGACCTATGCCTGTCTAAATAAAATGTGATTTATGCCATCTGTGTCTTTAGACAACTAATCGAAGCTCTAACAATTTACATCAAGCTTGTTTTTTACTTTGTATGCATGCTTTCTGTGCCTTGTTTCTACCTTACATTGAAACACTTGAGTTGCAAATGAAGATTGATTTATTAGCTGTATTCATAAACAGCCTTGTGACTTTGTTCAGCTGTGATCTGGTAGACACAGTCCTGAAATGCCTTGAACCTAGAGCCCAGTGGAGGCATGATGGTGAGGACAGCTGGACTGAGTGCGGCACAAGCTGCAGGCGGGATCCGGATGCTGTGTTTGTGTATGAAATCCTGCGGTGGGATTGCATCTGTGGTAGCTGCCGGAACAAAGGTCTGAATGAGGAGAAATGGGCACCACGGGGAAATGGAAAGCAGCTTTAGGGGAGGGAGACATGCACACACATGCGCAAGTGTTTACATTGGACGAGGAAGCTACACGACGATACATTCCAGCGCTCATGGTGGGCTAACCAGAGCTCAAGCCGTGTTTTCACGCTTGACTTTTCCTCACCTAAATCCCTGCATATGTGTATACTATGAGCCATATCATGATATTAACTCAGCACACGTGTTTGCTGGAAATTAGACTACTGCTTAAAGTATTTCTGCAAAATGTGTCTGTCATCTCTCTTTGCTTGTTTGAGGTTTGGCAGGCCCACTGCAGGGGTCACCTGCCACCCACATTCCATTTCTGACTCAAAACAGTTAGCACAAACCCTGTCCTCAGCTCAGCATGCAGGCTTTGGGTCTTGTGCCTTGCTGCAATCAGAATTCATAAGAAAATGGAATCCTTTATATGCAAAACAAACAATGCGGAGGAAATAAAACATTCAGCCAAGCTGTCAGGTCCTTTCAAGAATCAATACGAGGCCTTTCATCTGCGTCCCAACCTCTTCCTGGTAATTATGCTGCATATTTTATGCCCCCCATTTTCTCTCATACTTGCTTACTCACAAACATGTATTATCCCAACACATACACACATACACACACACACAGTCCCTAACAAACATACACATGGAATACAAAGGAGACCAATCAAAATACTGCTTTGAATAGTTAGATTGGCATGTGTGATGTCAAAATGTGTGTGCGTGTGTTGTAAACATTATGTACAGTGAAGCAAAGATGGCCATCAAATGACTTGATCAGGATTAAGGTGTCGGCAGTGACAGAATGACATGCCCTTGAACAAAATCACACTTAAAGTGTCCCGTCATCACATTCTTGCCGTTACCAAGGCCGGAGCGGGTGCTTCCTCTGGGACAAGAGTGATTGGGCTAGGACCCTCTGTAACCAGGCAGGAACAGCAGACAAAGATGCACAAGCGTAAGACCTATACAGGGCAGGTCCTTTAGGAAATACTGTTGATTACACTTTTTACTTTAGTTGTAAGATCCTTCATAGTCCATAGCACTCAGTCACTCAAAGTTCCTTCCTTCTTGAGAACAGTTCCTCACTTTTAAACAAGATTCCACAGACTCAAAGAAAAACGTGGCCAGCAAAAATCCTCTGAGACAGGAAAAGTGTATGGGCCGGGAGGGTGTGATGGAAGGGCTCTAATGAGGCATAGCAGAGAATGAAATATTAAAGTTTCTAATTAAATAGAAAGACCTCTTCCACTCTTGTCAAGGTTGTTTGGACCATTATCTCTGCCATGTGATCAGCAGTGACCTGATCCGTTTAGGAGCTCCCCAGTGTAGGAACTGACAGAACACACAGGCTATTGTACATGTACCAACACACACCATACTGGACAGATACAATGATCAAATTCACCCCAGACATGGTAAGGGAAAACTTTTGAACAGATAAAAATTCCAATGAAGGCCATGTAGGATATGAAAAAAACTGCAAAACAGTCCCTGGCCAAAGAAATCGAATAATGCAAAATCAGCTTCATGTCACAGGCCTCCTCTTTCCCTAATTAGTTTTTGTCCATTAAATACTAAATACATTTTAATAGCTAGGTAAGGGCTCTATCAATACCTAAAACTACAAAAGAAGTTAACTCTATGATTAATCTTTTAGTAGCTAGACTTCGACTCAACAGAAGAAAGTGGACAAGATAAAAGTGATTTGATGATGTTCCATACAGAATTGAATGGCTAATTTCCATTATGTTACCTGAGTACAAATAGCAGACCTTGCTAGACCTCTGCAGAGCTGTGGCCTGGGACACAAAGACCGAGGTCTGCATGTAGCTGTATATTAAATGAACAGACACTGTGTGTCCATAACTACAGCCTTGCTTGAATTTTAATCATGCTGTTTTATTAGGCTCTCAGGGAGTTTTTCCCTCACTGTGTTAACATTAGGTCTGCTGCCATGATTGTTATAGCCATACTCAAAGACAATATGTGTCACCCAGATATATTCATTTGTATGGCCAAGTTTCAAAATAACATTATACCAGTGTACAAAGAAAATGGTTTGCCTCAAATTTCAGCTAAATCCAATAATTTTTATTTTTTGTTTTAATTATAGGGCTTTTGCTAATTATTTACCTTTCTGAGATGTAAGAAATTCTCTAAACTAAATGATTATAGCAAACTGGGTAGATTTTTATCATTGCAATATGTGGTCAATCATGAGAATGTCTATTGCAGTTAGTATTGCTATTACTTTTCCCCTCAAATTCATGCTTTAATCTCTACATGGATTAACAAGTGGTCAGACAAAATCACTTGCTCTTACTGGCACGATGAGAACAAACCACATGAAAGCTAGCCCACCAGCCCAAACATCCAAATGCCGTATGGTTGGAGTGTCTGGTTACTTGAGGTAGACACCACAACACAAGGCCTGCTATCCTGACCACTGCCTCTAAGCCTGTTGTCCCAGTGGTGTGACTCAGACAGTGAACATCACGCCATGTGTTAGACTTGTGTTGTTTGATGGCTCCTCATGCCCCAACTTCAATTCCTCCTACTCCACTTTTGTGTTTCCCCTCTGGAGACTTGCCTGATTGGATTCTGAGAGAGAGATCGAACGCAGAGGTCAAAAAGAGCCTTGAGGACACTGTTGTTTGTGTGTGCTGCCATTAGCTGCCTCTGGCAAATTCATGCACGCCAAGAAAGCACACGTCAATCCAGCCCCATGCTTTCACCTCACTGAAGTCTATGGATATGTTGAGACCACTGTGTTTTCTTTGTTCAGTTTTGGCTACATGCAAAAATGTGACAATAACACTCTGCAAGTCAGGTGTGTGAGATGTTTTTAGTCATTTGTTGATGTAACACCTCATTCATCCTGGGTTTATCCTTGGTAACAAAGGTTTCAATGGTAGTCATGTTTCGACTACCAATTTGATCGTGTGTAGTTGGAACTAATATTTTGTGTTGCAGTTAAAATAAATGCCTTGCAGTGTTTTATTTGCAGTGTTCTAACTCTTTGAAGTAGAAATGAAAACATAAGGTAGGCAGCCTATAGTTCAAAGTAATAAGCTCATATTATGCTCATATTAACCCTGCTTATAGAATATGATTGAGGCTCTTTACCACACTGACATTTATTAATCAACATAAGACAAGGACACGATTTTGTTGACTTGAATCTTGCGAGTTTTATCCAGATCACGGCTTGCTGTACAATGCTAATAGTGACTGCTCTGCCTGGGTTAAAACCACGCTCAGCCATATAAGTACCATGCAGTCAATTAATTTCTGGCTGCTTAATGACTTGGAACCTCAGTGATGCAGACACCCCGCCCAGTCCTCACATCCACAGATTGATTGCATGAATTTCTTGGACATGGTGCCTCAGATATGCTGTTAGGAATTATTATATTCAATTTACAAATTATGAGGATATTTAAATAACTTCAGTTATAGTATGAAAAGGAGAATTAATTTGTAAAATAAATGTACCTGTTTTGTTTTGTCAGACTTGATCATGTTCCAGTTATACATGATGTACAATGCCTTAGGGCTGCATTTGCTACAACCTATAAACCATAATGCTCATGACATGCAGATATAAAATGAAGGTCACTGTGCACTGTATACATACGACATGTGTGCACTGAACAGACTCTTTTTTCCGGATATCATCATTCTAACGGCAAGACGCACAGAGGCGAATAATTACGTCACTCAGAAAAGCATCAGTCCTCCACGGTTGGGCCACTTCCTCGTCCTCTGTCTCTGCGTCTCCACTCCCCCCATCTCTCCTGTGTTTGCCCCCACTTTTGCCACATAAATGTCTCCTTGTCGACATGGAAAACTGCCTTTCTGCAAACTAGTCCCTTGTTTATTTTCTGTGTAAAAGTGAGCTGATGGCTATCCCTGCTGTTCAAGGCTATACCTGAATGTTCTTGTACTGTGTCTGTTGTGGGACACGGGGAGGGGCCAGTCAGATGGAAAAAAAATGCAAAAGGAAAAATGGAAGAGAGATAATGTTATAAGTTGTGTAAGAGGTAGGGTGGGCATGGCGTGAAATTGCTCCAGCATTGGCGACCCTGCTGTGTGCATTGCTTCCACCCAAGGCCTTGTCCCTTCTCCTCCAGTCAGAGCCCCCCTCTGCAAAGCCTCCAGAGCCCCAGACCACCTCCTGTCGGTCTTTTTTTTTCTCTTTTCAGGTCTGTTGCACACGGGGCGGAAAAGATCGTATTTATCACCTGTCAGCATTTGGCAGCCCTGAGTTACGCGACGCAGGACAGCATAAAATTATCATACACAGCCATGAAATTACAAAACCGCCCAGGGACCCCACAACAAAATTATTTCATTTTTTTTCTCCCCCAAAAGAGGACAGAGGGTGTTTGCTTGTGAGGTGAGGAGGTGACAGGTGAAAAGTGGGGGGTGACAGACAGAGAGTAGAGATGTGGGAAGCGATGTGATAGAGGAAAACACGAAAAGAGGACGCTTCGGGAAACTGTCCTTCACACTTTCACACAGTGTAAGATAAAATACTTTCTGGCCTAGGCTCAGAGTCAGCAACACCACACGTCCCATTACAACAAACTTTATGTCAAGTGTCTAGCTGCTTGTATCTGTACAAATCTGGAATACCTTCAAAATATTGAATCTATGGATTGATACAGCCCATCCAAATTAGTAACTGACTGAACTGAGTTATGAATCTCAAACCAAATGTGGAGCGCTTTGTGTTGCATTTTTTGTATGAAAAGCGCTCTATAAATGAAGTTTGATTGATTGATTGATTACCACTTATGGCGGGCATAGACTTGGAGTGAATAGACAGAGCTGTGTCATGAAGTGTATCTTAACCAAATATAAGCATTACTAAACAATCAAAGGGAAATAATAGGTTTTGTCACCCAAGAAAAGTTAAAAACTTAAACCATGGATCAACTTTACAAGAAAGAAAAATTATTGCAGATGACTGTATTTATATCCTATACAGCAATATGAAGCCATAAAGTGAGCTGCCTAAAAGGAAATGTGAATGTTCAAGGCAAGAATGAAGACTTGACAAGCTTTTTACAACAGTGTGAGAGTGTAGGAGAGGGAGTACATTTTCCATTAGCCTAATGCATTACCTAAGCAATGTGAAGTTTTCAAGGCTCATGTTGAGATGATGAGATCATGCTTTAAGAAAACATTCACAACTTGTCTGTCTTTAACTAAAACAGTGCTTTTTCTGTGCCTTTTCTTGGCACCTTGGTTCATCTTCACTGTGTGCTCTACACAGTGTGCATAGGAGGAATGGCACTGACAGAGGGAGAGGTGGCTTTACATAGGCCCTCCATAATGCAGTGGGTATACTAAATGCTTCATTAACACCACACACAGGAAATACAGGGTCAATATTTATAGACCCTTGCACAGAGCACTATGTAGATACACTTTCTATTGGCTGGTCTTCTAGGGAAGGGAATCAAATTAAGTCAACGAGGGACTGGAGTTTTTCTCTCGTCCTCTCTTCCTCTATGAAACAGTCAATTTCCCAATGATTGCTGGCAGCGACTGGCCACCACAGGCTTGACCCCTCGAGGAGCTGAAGCTGCATGGTAACTTAAAGGCATTTTCCTGCAAGGTGAAACAGGAAAGAAGGCACGTCAGCAGGCGTGTCCATAGTCAAACTTTAAAAGCATTTACAAAATAGATCAGATCACTGTGGTAAACTGGAGGTTTTGAGTGTCTGTGCATACATGTTACAAACCTATATTGGTGCAGTGCAGTGACAAGGACAAATTTAACTTGAATCTCTGACTGATCTGTACTGATCAAAATATTCCAACAATAATCATCACTGTCACTAGTGCAAGGATCATGAGACCCTCAGTGTTACCATTAGCCATGTAAATAGTATTTTATTGCAATAATTGATTGATCTGACCTTTAACCAATCTGAACCCAAACCCAATCCTGTAACTGGGGACCCAATTGTGTGCAGGGCAAGTTTAAGTAGTATCTTAAAATAATCCAGAAATGTTCATCTTCTTTTGTACATTAACTTCTTTTTTTCCCTTTTTTTTAAAAAGACAATACAGTAAGAGATCAATTTACCTTGTTGACATATTACTTCCTGTAGGCGTGATGAGCCTGATGGACCTGGTAGAACGCTTAGACTGACGATGCCTCCTGTTGCCCGGTGGTCTCTGGAAGAGTGTGACCCAGGTGTGTAAAAGAATGAATGCTCCATCATCACAGTTGATGTTGTCCATGGCCTCCCTGATCCAGCATTTGAACTTGTTTTTTTCTCGGATCCAACATTCAACAAGGTAAATACAATACAAGGTAAATTACATCTACTTTTTTAAAAGAACCTAAAAGGTTGTTTATTTTTTATGAAATTGCCTTAAGCACTGAAAAGCACCAGTACTTCATAGTTACTGTTGACTATAATTTTATTGCCAAATGTTTTGAAAAAAATGTAATAGTGAAAAGTTTGGGAGCCATGAGGAGAACTTTTACTTTGCCCTATTCTTCATGGTTGTTAAAAGGTGCAAGGCAAATAGCTTTGTAGACCATGATACATTAACACAAAAAGAAGGATGTAGAGGAAGAGGAATGGGGCACGCGAGTGTGGTTGGTGTATGCATGTTTGAGAGGAAGAGCAGTGAAAGTATTGCCATAATTCCTGTGTGTCGGCACGGCTGTTAGGAGCTCAGGTGGCTGAGCGTTTGCCCTGGCCAGGCCTCATCAACGTGAAGGGCGATCTCATCCTTTCTGCATCTCTCCTCTCCTCTGCTTGATTAATTGGGTTCCAAATACGCAGCCTGAATACGTAATGCAAACCCTCACAACAGTGCCCCCCTCCCTGCTTCAACACCACTACCACCTGCCTGCCCCCCCTCCGCTGTCTCACCTCCATCACAGACCCTCATTCTCATTCCTCTCTCCATCTCTGCGTGCTGGCAATCTCCAACAACACATTAGCATACACTTGGTATTCCAGACAGACGAGGTAGCTGGGAAAAAATTGAGAAATATAAAAAACAATTTAACAATAATAACGACGCTGATGATAAAATTAATTATGCCCAGGAATGGAGCGAAAGACGCGAATGAGAGGGATAGGAAGGAGGCCCCGGCAGCAGTGGCTCACTTAATTTGATTCTCAGACACCAGCAGATATCAGGTGCTATTTGACAAGCAGGCACAATGACTGTTTACTGCCAAATCTCTTCTGTGTGTGTGGTGAATGTGTAAACGGCAGTATGTCATCCACAACAAAAGGTGCAGTGCCTTTTCCCTGTGTTCACAATGACACTGTGTATGATGGCACACCCTGAAGACAGCGCATTGTAATATATATATGATATATATATGTGTGTATGTGTGTGTACATATATATATATATATATATATATATATATATATATATATATATATATATATATATATATATATATATACACACACACACACACACACACATACACACACCACATCCATAGCTGAAAATTCAAAATTCACAACATGTTAGAGCGAGTGATGTTGTTGCGATCTGCTAAATGTAGATTTTCAACATCTTCTTATTTCCCTTATTTCCTTCTGTAACACAACCTCTCCCTGGGGACAGTGATTGACACACATAGGCTTTAGGGATACGACTCAAGCATGACTGGTTCTCTTTGGGGGGTAAGCATTTTGGAGTATTTCTCTCCATAACTGCAACTGTAGCCATGTTGTCTGTGGCAAAGCTTGTCAGTGCTGCTGCAGTAACTCCACTTATTAGGCTAAACGGTGAGATCATCCTGGGTGGGGTCTGTTTCAATCTCCCTCTGTCTCATGTTGAATTATCATGGCTGTGTCACACCATCTCTTTGAGTTGTTCAGTGCATTGAGTTTTTCTATTATACTGCCCAAACTACACAGTGACAGCGACGAATAATAAAAACATCCTTATCTTCTTTATCCATAAAATCTAAAGGTTTATGCTCTTAGTCTGTCTTACTCAGCCTGTGCAGAGAGTATGATAGGAGTGGTGGCAGTGGTGGTACAGAGGTGGTGGTGGTGGTGGTGGTGGGGGGGGTTGAGCGAAGTGAATGGGGGCAGAGACTGGTGGCTGCATTGATTTAATTTGCGGAGGTTTTGCGCGACGGCGAAGCATCCCTTTTAACGATCACTAAATTGTTTTCTGACAGAACCCCACCAAGCAATTTCTAACCCCCTCCGCACCCCGCTCCCTCTCGACATTTGATTTACATATGATCTTTAAACACCGGCGAGGCCACGCTAGCTATTTGGTTATCATTCAAATCACTCTCCTGCGTGTCACGCTCGGGGATAGGTCACTCTGCGCTAACGCCGGCTCCCGAGACGAGACGCCATGAGGAGGGAAAAGCAGGAATGTATAACTAATGAAATAAATTGATTAAGGGGTGAAATCAATTGGTTTTCAGGCTGCAATGAAGATCTAGTGCTTAATTTAGCATGGAGGCTGCAAGACCAGGCATTAGCAATAGAAAGACACCTGAATATAATTGATGCTAAATGAAGGAGTGTAGAGTAATGGGCACAGGAACTCTAACGGGGCTCCCCATCTTTTCCATTTCGAGCTGCAATCACTACTCTCTTTGAATGCACTCAAAGCACTGCTCAGCTTTGATTCTGCCTAATGCATTTAATAAGCCTGGTTTATTGGACTGTAGGTAAGAGACACACAGATAGAGATGGGGAATTTGCATGCCTTTGAAGAATAAAAGAAGAGCAGCCTTTAACCTTAGAAGTAAAAAAAAAAATCTCAGAAATGTGGCATGCTGATGGATGGTAATGATAGTAGTGGTATTTCTGTGTTTTTGGTTTGGAATAATTCATACCGAGATAGATAAATAATTTGCATGGTTTATCAAGGAAAAAATATTACAGACCAAACCTTGTAGTTGCCGTATGTGCATCAAGTGAACCCCAATTGGGATTTTTCATATTTAAAAGAATTTGATGCTTTCTATTGTTAAAAGAGCAATGTAGTGCTCAGAAATATCTTAAAAACATGCTTTCTTGCTGTGAGCGCGGTTGCCTCCCCGCAAATCTTATCTGTCACTTGGCCTGTTGGCATCAACTGCTTGTCTTGCCCTACTGTGGAACATTCCAGTCAAAGCAATAACATCCAGGGAGACAAGGTGGTGGTGGACTGCATAGAAATCCATGATGTACAGTATTTAAATAAAAAAAATCTTTTCGTGAGTTTAGATGAGGTGTGCACGCTCACTTTAATCTAAAGCTGGTAAATTTGTGCCAGAGAAATGTCTGTCCGCGGAGCATCAATAAAATTCATAGGTTGTGAAGAAATAGGCATTGATTTTTTCCCCCTTTCTCAGTCTTTTATGAATGTGTTCCACCTTCTTTACTTTCTCCAGACTGCTTTTTACAAGACAGGTTTTAGTGAGTCACCATAAAAGCAATGAGAAGCTACTTAAGTGCACAACAGGGACAGACCCCTATAAAGATCATCGGCAACCTTTCTCAGCCTTCAAGTCCTTTTGAGGAGAAAGACGAGAAGGATATAGGAATGTCAGAGATAGTAAATAAAAACGGAGGTAACTATGAAAAGGCAGTTTTTAAAGCCAGTCTTTTAGTACCTGGACTGTGTTTGGCATCCAGACGTTCAGCCTGAGTGATAGGGAGGGAGGTTCTTTCACATACAGAAGCACTAAAGTACCTGCTTCTTATCTAAAGCGCAACATAAGCCACATGATTAAAAGTGGCCAAGCAGAGTTTGCCTTCTATCTTTCCTGATTACAAATGGAATTGTAACTTGTAAATTGTGTCTTTTCAGAACTGCCTGGTCTTTCCACCTAAGCTGCTAAGACATGGGGAGAAATGTTTTTTTGCCCACATGTCTGGTTCAAGTGAATAGATATTGAGCTGTGATATTTTCACTTCAAAGTCACTCACAAACAAGTGTTAGTGATAGATTTTACCTTTCTACTGCTATATAATTGTTGATATAGATGTTTATTATTATGAAGTTCTTAAAAGATAAAGAAATGCCTTCTCAAGCATTTGATATGGCATAGAAATAACAAAATGGCCAATAGACCCCTATCTCTGTACTTATCCTTCAGTGGAACTAAATGACCAAAGGCAATCATTTTTACAACAAAAGTATTTTTATCATTGCATTGTAATACCGACCTAAAATTAGCTTCAAACACTGTGGTGACAATTGGTCTGTGACCCTCCACTTTGAATATGTTTCAATATTTGACCCTTGGTGAAAAAAGTTTGGACACACCTGTCTAAACCTTCACTCAGAACCTGCAAAATAACAATCACTGACATGTGCATATATTTATTTTATACAACAACAAATAGGAATCTACGTTTATCTTTCATTTGCAGAATGTTAAGTCCTGTTTACGTAAGCCTAGTTGCAAATGTTTTAAATCTTTTTTCTAGCATCACGTGTCTTATGATCTAGGCTAAACTTGTATTTTAAATTTCACAATACTTTTTCAGCTGTGACTGACAGGAAAACAGGTTATTCTTTGGAAAATGTTAGCGTAAAATATGTTGCTTAAAGATGACTTAGATGAACAATAACTAAATGTGAACCATATAGATTCACACTTATGTTTGGCTATAGCAATCTCAGTGAATAATAGATCTGATTATTCCATCTGTCGGCTTTGGGATTTCTCTATCTGATTGAATATGTCTTTAGAACTATATGTATTTATTGGGATGCTGTAATGAAAAATGTAGAGGAATGTGTGGAGCTATTTAAACAGGGGAGTGGGGGAAAGGATGCTATTACAAGTGGCTGAGAGTAGGAGAGTTATCAAAGTGGCCCTATGCATGTGAATGAGTGTATTGATCCATGGGCCGATCGATGCTGTATTTATAACACAGGGGAAAGCTGAATCAATGCATACTTAATGTGTAAAGAGGCAGGGACGCAGGGGCAGGGGTGCAGAGCCAGGGCACAAGGTGGGAGGAGACCAGGAGGAGGCTTGTTATAACCCGTGCTTGCGTTTTTTGTTTACTCAGCACTAGTGGCTGTGTGCCTTCTGAATGCTTTAGAGTGAGGTGGTGGGCCTCTCACATCACACCCTGTTATTCTGATGAGCTGTCACTCAATGTTGCTTTATGTTCATCGCCTCCAAAGGGACAGCTCAGCAAAAGACTCAGACCAGAGCCCCAGTAAAGTGGACGCAAAACTTTGGTGATGCTTGTGCAAAATTATCAATACTACTTACTTCACAGTGACTGAGTGACAATCAGCTATTTTGTCTGTTATATCTGCTATATCTGCATTCACCATTTCTCCATTTAATGCAGTTGTCTGCTCAAATACAGACACTTTTCCCCACACACTCTTCCTATTGGTAGGTTGTAAGTCTCTGAATGTGTGAGTGACAGGTGGGTTTAACCAATCACGATGAAGTGTGAAGTTTCAGAAGATGATTTATCAAGCATTTGCTCATGTGCTAAACAGATAACCACTCTAAAAGCCTGATGCAATTTCTCAGAGACACTAAAAAAGAAAAAAAAAGTTGCTCAGAGATGCAGTTTTGCTCCAGTAACTGAATGAATATGCAAAACGGGGCGTTTGAGGTGCAGCAAATGCAAATGAAGTTGTTTAGCGAATACTACCAAATTTGCAGTGCTTTTACACAAGAAATCTGCTGTTCTGAAGAAAGGCAAAATGTTTATTCGTACTAGAAGCCACGAACTTGTACTCACTGAATACTTATCATTTACATATAACTTTTGCAGCAGAAATAATGCGTACACTTCCCAATAGTAAATCACACCAACAAATAGCAAGTTATTTATTTTTTATTTTTTATGCAGTTTAACGTCTGGATTGATAACTGAGGCTGATAGTGTACATTCACAATAACAATGAAATTATGTTCTGCCTCCAAGAAAGTCATGATTTTATTTTTTTTTTTCCCATATCGCCCACCCCTACTTCACAGTTGTGGGTAGGTGGTAGGCCAACAGGAATGTTGGAGGACAGACTTAAGACTTTGTGCTGGAAAAATAATAGACATATAATTATAAACAATGACAATGATTATATATTATTATCTTTTAATGTATTAGTTTCTTACTATATTCGTAGACTTAATCTCCAGACTTGTGTGTCCCAGTACATGGCTAATTATACACTTGTGTGTGTGTGTGTGTGTCTTATCCCTCCCAGTAGACTATCACGTGGCAGTGGCTAGTGCAGCTCCAGCTTCATGTTGTGCCGGGGTTTCTCAGTTCAAAGTCCTCCCAGCGAACACATAACATTTTACTGCTTTCTGCTGGCGGGGAGTTTTTTTGGTAAGCATACTCCTGTGGGCCTGATTTGGTTTTTGACTTTTATAGCATCCTACTGAAGACTGTGGACTGTGAAGCACTCACTCACCGCCTGTTGTAAACACATAAGCAGGTGTACCCCCCCCCCCACACACACACACACACACGCACGCACACACACACACATACAACCCTATACAGATACTCACAGGGGGCCATGTTTTATAGTGGATAAAGGCTCTAAGTATACTGGCTTGTCTAAAATGTCAGGGATACAAATGCTGTTATAGGTTACATTGTTTCTAAGAGCAACCATGACCTGAGCATTAAAAACTGTGCATCTTGGTTAATTTAAGGTTAAGTCAATACACCCAAGTGTCCTTGAAGGGGTTAAGGCTCCAAGTATGATCATAGTATGTGCACTTATAGTGGACAATTCAAACATAATAGACCACAGCCTTGAACGCCATTATAGTGCGCGATCAAAATCACTCCAAAAAAATATTGCATGATTAGATTTGACCTAGCAGCACTGAGCATGTGTGGCTAAGGACTAGGCCGAGGTGAACGGTCTGGTCATCTAGCAGGTGTTTGGCAGGACGACTGTTTTACCTAGATTTATGTAGCTGAAAAACTTCACTGCGGGTTCATGGAAAGCCTACGTAGGTCAAAGCTGCTTGAGTTTCCATTCCATGTTCACTTTTATTTCCACTTGGGGTTGACTGACTTCCTCACGTGATTTTGGGGTTGTTTTAAATCTTCATGAGGTCAGGGTCGGAATCTGCAATGGACGTTTTCAGGAATTTATTTTTATTAGGACGACCACTACCAAGACTTTGGCCAGAATTTTATCCATCTCAGGATTAGTTCAAAACATTTACAATCCTTTTTTTTTTTTTTTAATATTTGACATAAAATATAAAAAATACATTTTTGAGCTTTTTAAAAGTGTTAATATTGAGTGATGTTCAGGTGAAAATGTTGAAACAAGGAGTTTGCTTGCAATTGTAAATTATTATTGTTAAATCACAGCTTGTGAGATATGGCAGCTGTTTTGGCAGAGGTTAAGGCTCTCTTAGTGCTAAGGTAGTTTTGATACAAAGCCCTTTTGTCCTGGTCTTTTATAGTTCATCATGTTTTTATAGCTTCCAAACCATTCGAAAATTGCACATAAAAAGCAAACATTCCTCCTTCTTCTCTCATGCACAACCATCGTCCAGCTCTGTGTGTGCACATGTTGGCCCTGCTCCAACTACAGCATCTGCTTTTTAGGTCCACAGCTCCGTCCCGCACCAGAAATCCCTCATCCAACTCCCTTTTTTCTGCTCAGTGAGAAACATGGATTTATTTTGTCCGGACAAACTATTTTACAGTGGTGTGTACAGCCCACAGCTACACCACTTGGTAATGATAAGCCCTTTACAAGTGGAGAGCTTTTGCACACTCAGCTGAACTTGAATTGGCAGGTTCAATGGGCCATTAGTGCAATACAAGGGAAAAATGCGTCACAAAACATGACATCCAACGTCATAACAGCTCAATAATACGTGCAGCTTATGGCTTTAGTGTGAATGAATCAAAGCTTTCATTACACTACATTATTATACTTCCATATTAGCCCGTGCATGGGGTATAGCTTCACATCTTCATAGTAGCTGTGTGCATGCCTTCCTCTTGCATATAAAGGTGTCTGTGCTCCTGGAAGCATTGCCTCAATAACTCAATTTAGAGAGGGATGCGAAAGTGAATACACAATGTGAAAAATGAGCATGCAGTTACAGCTGAAATATGGATGGTCCCAAGTACATATATTTGTCGCCACGCTGAATCATTTAATCTCGGTTCGCAACAACTAGAAAATCCTTCCACAAGTAAATTTATTTTGTGATTAATCCACTGGCAACCAAATATTATGCATAAGGTTTTCAGCACAGAAACTAAAAGCAGATGTAGTCAGAAATACCCCACAGGTATATTGAAAAAGTGCATATACTTTAATGCTGTCTTTGAAATCTTATGTACTATGCCTCTCTGAACACTAGCTCATATATGACATCAGAATGTTAGAGGTAGATGTGTGTTATTTATTAATACTGTAGGTATAGATCTAGCATTTCTACCATTACCACATGATTTTGTTTGTTTGTCTGGTCACTCTTGCAAGACTTGGTAAAATATCAAATGAAAAAACAATATAAGAACAATTGATGACCGACGATAAAGTAGAGTTTCTTGATACAAACTAAATGAAAATATATGTGTAAAAGTGACATGTTCAACCTTTCTACGCTAGAATTTGTGAAGGCAAAGAGTCAGTTGTGAGTGAGATTGGAGCAGATGGTTCTGACTAAATGTCCAGCAGTGTAGCCCAAGTATATCTAAAGAAGAATAGATGCTCTTTTGCATTTCTTTTTGTGTTGTATTTGACTGAAGAGTGAAGTGCATATCCGCAGGCTGCTGATGTGGGACTTTGATACTTGAGTCTCTCTCTCTGCTCAAACAGTCAGACAAGCTGAGATGATGGTGGTCTGCCTGAGGCTCTGAGTGGGAGTGTGGGCAGATCCACTTTCTACAGACATGACAAATGACTGGACTCTCCGCCCAAGTCACCTTCAGCCTTTCACAGGAAGTCCAGGGCACCAGGTCAAACATAGGCACGGCCATTCTCTCATGAAGCACATGTAAGGTCAGTGGGATGACACAATGCTGTAAGATAAAACAAGAATAAAAATAAAGAGTCTTTATCCTCACAAAGATGCGTATTTCAAAGATCTAAGTTTAATGTGTTTGAATATGATGTAGCTGGTGTTGCATCTGTTTTTTATATTAGATTTGCTTTTTAATTCCTATACCTATACATTTACTTTACTTATTGTACCCAAACTTATTGTACATAATCATTTGTGATTTATAAACATAGAGCCAAGGGACAGACCCATTTCTATATGATTTTAGTTGCCTGGCAAAAGAAAATTTACTTTATATTTTTCACAATAAAACTGAAATGTGACTCTGATCATGGTAAATGTGTACAGAAGATTAAAAAAATTATTTATTAATCGAAACTGTTCAAAACAACAAAATATCAGGACACAAATGTTGAAACTCAATGGCTTGTGTAATAGCATTAGAATATGCTGCAGCTTCATATAAATAACTTTTTTTTATTTACACATTTAAATAGTCTCCAATCAGATCTCCATTCTTTTGCATACCATAAGTTTGACCATTTGAAGTAATACTTAACTTTGAACAGGACCCGTCACAACGCAGAAGCTGTTTGTTGCGATTGTTTGTGTGAGTGGATTCCTGAGGAAAATGGCAGGTGTTTTGCATGTTATTCTTGGTGAATGCTGTCATCTGGATGGCTCTGATTGTAATCAGACGGACTGATGATGCTGCAGGCCTTTCCTTCACTAACTTGAGGGGATGTTCAGAGCAGCAGGAGGCTCCGGTGCTGTTTTACCTGACAATCAGAACGCAACCAACACAAACTAACAGTGCAGACAGCCAGCCTTTTAAATTTATGATTGCAAAACATCTGTTGAATAGTCAAAATAAAACAGCGGTGCCGACTTGCTCACGGTATATGTAAATACTTCACAATGTCATTCATTTAAATGACTGATATAAATAACATTTTATTTTGCAAAAGAGTAAACAAACAACTGTGTCATAATTACAGATGTCTTGTAATGATTCAAAGATAGAAAAGTTGGCATTGCTCAATTACTGGTAATAATACTTTTAATATGTTTGGCAATTCAGTTTGTGGTGTTATTAACACAAAACATCTTGGGATAGAATTACAAAGTTTGAAAACTGCAATGATCAAAGTTTTTCTGCATGAAACGCTACTAGCAAACAACTGTTTTGTCTGATAGGCACATGGTGGCACATACAGAGGTCAGACCTGGGACAAAACCGCTGACTGTTGGGCTAGTGGAGGGCGAACACTCCAATTAGTCAATATATACAGTATATCAAGTTCAGCATCATCAAGAAGTGAGAGATGTGTTTGTACCTGCTACAGAAACATTGCTCCAGGTTGGTTTATGTGCTGTGATGCTGCTGCTGGGGCCTGTTTATTTTATTTATTTGTTATTTTTAATACATCTGAAAATGCAGGTGTGAACCAAACCTCAAGAGTTGACATGAACACTATCTCCATAAATTTGACATGATTTTGAAAGTATCTCAAACCTGCGAAAGGCATGCTCCACTAAAAAGACATCGGCGGTCACAGAAAGAGGTGTGGAGCTGTTATTTAAGCCTGGAGCCCATTCTGTCCTTCTTTCTTTCCTTTTGCAGCTTATTGGCCTTGGCCACCCTGTAATGTGTGGTGCCTCCACTGCCACAATTCCTCGTGGCTCTCGGCTGAGTATGTATCGATTGCTTGCTGGTGTGTATTACGTTGAGGGAAGGTGTCAGGGAAAAGGAGCAGGAAAGCGAGGGGAGGTGGAGAAAGGCAATGGGTGGAGGTATAGGTAAAAGACAGAGAAGGAGCAGGAGAGCGAAGGGAGGTGGAGAGAGGCAGTGGGTGGAGGTATAGGTGAAAGACAGAGAAGGGGGATAGGTGGAGGAAATGCTCTGACAGCTCATTCATACATACAGCACTAACACCCTCACAAGTTCTCTGCAACAGATTCAGAGCACTGAAAATCCACACTGGCAGCTGATTTTACCCTGATCACACCGTAATCTCCAGCCCTCTTTTTTGTACAATTAAAAATAAAAATTCTTATATTCTATGATATGATATGATATGATATGATTATATTATATTATATTATATTATATTGTATTATATTATATTATATTATATTATATTATATTATATTATATTATATTATATTATATTATATTATATTATATTATATTATATTATATTATATTATATTATATTATATTATATTATATTATATTATATTATATTATAAAAAGACTGGACATCTATTTATATAAACATTTATTTATAACATTTTCACCATATCATTAATTGGAAATTAAATGTCCTATGGTGGAATATTATTCTCACACTGATGGCACTGCATTAAACATAAACGGGCCCCATGTTTTGATCTTAAAGAATTTCTCCACTTTTAGGGACTTTGAAAAGTCGACTGGTGAGCCCCTGGGCAGTGTATGTGCCATATGCAGTTGCACAAACCCAGGAGTCTGATTCATAGTATGCAACTGTGCTCCATCACTTTAATAAATAGTTGGATCGAGCAGAGCACATTTTTGCCTGCTACAGAAGTACCAATCAGAATAGGGACATTTAGCCTCTTTGTCTCTGCCAGTCCCTCTCTCTGCTTCCTTTTGTCTCCTCTGTAGCCGTTCCCGCTTACGTCTGTCTGGGTGTCTGCCTTAAACAGGATAGATTCTCTGGTGCTTTAAAGGATGGCTACATCAGAGGGCCAGCTGGCCTTACTCTTTCATCAGCGACACTGACCTTCTGCTTGTCACCGCTTAAGCGGCCGTCACATCCACTCCAGCAGCTCATCGGCCACTGCCACAGGGAGAAAAGCTAAAGAGCTACCTTAATCCAATACAGCTCTTGAGTGTGGCGTAAACAGCACTGCTTCATGTACTGTGCTTCATGTACTGTGCACGAAGTCAGGCATACAACTGTGCCAACAGCCCACAGAGAGAGACTCGCAAAGAAAATGTGAAAATGTTCAATGACGATAGTGTCAAGATGTTCTATGTATTGTGATATTTAATATGGTAATTAAGATATATAACTTAGAAATATTATTGACCAATAAACCTTCATAAAGCATATTCTTTTATTTTGAAACTGTAACCTTGTGTGGTGAAAGCTGTGTGCAAAATGTAAGAAAAGATACTGGTACTTTAACAACTCCTTCACTTACAGTGCAAGGGCGACCCTGCTGCCTGAACACTTACTGACCTAAAGATGCAGTGACACAAAAAGCTCAAAGATAATTAAATATTGATTTTTGTTTTCTAATCCTATATAAAAATTGTCCTGAGACTCCCAGCGGTAGTTTTCACCCTCTGTAAAAGAGGGGAAAAAGTCTGGATTGGCGGTTAACCTCTATTTCATGTCGGGGGTGTCGGAGGGGCTGATGTGATGGGGGTGGTTGCCGTGCCGATACGTTCTTGGCTCCAGCCTTGAACCTGGCCCGCACCATTACTCTCCTGCTGCTGATGACACTGATCCCCTCTCTAATCTTTCTCCTGGAGCGGCCCGTGGCAGGCTGCTCTACACCGCATGCCCGATTGATATTCTCTTCACTCTGCTCCTCCCGTCCTGAATTTACACCCCCCTCTTCCTCCCAGCATGCACTACCTTTTTATACTGCTTCTCCTTCACCACAGGGGCACAACTTTCAGGTGAAGACAGTCTTGTTCTTTACATCTTGTTTTTGGTCATTTTGTTTATTCATTCACAATGTAGAGCAAACCACTTCTGTTTTACATACTATTCAAGTCATTAAGCATTTGTTCAAGATCCATTGGTAAGTTTATCATCTCGGGCTATATCATATCTTGAGATTCAGTCTTTATCTCAGTAGGTATACATTTTTCATGCAAAAATATGTTTTCCCAAATGCATGCTACTGATTAGAAATTAGACATGGGCAGTGAGTGAGTGGATAGAGGCAAAAACAGAAGAGATGGGGAACCTTGGCACAGTGGTGTAGCTCTGCACAACACAGCATTACATTATCTGAAATATGCCCAAATGTATGTTGTGCACAAAATGATATTGATGTATTTCTTAGCCTAACAATATGAGCTATGAAATGCCTTAGTCAGTAGTGTTAGTTATATACATTCAGATTTTTTATTTGAGTGCTCATGATAACAAATTGTGCTGATCTTCTTAACAAAGTCTGAATGTGCTGATTACTTTTTCTAATTTTTGTTTAAATCTGGACTACAATACTGTGGCAGACATTTTGACATCATCGTACAAACTAAAAGTACATTTTAAATTGAAATAAACTTTTTGGAAAAACACTTCTTAAAAATCCTCAAAAACTGTATTTCTTTCCTCTCATGTTCATAGTAAATATTGTATAGTGTAGGATATATTGAGATTATATTTTAGAATTAGCATTTCTTTTGTGTTTGAATACCATTATATTCTGAGTGATCTTTAAAATATTACCCTGTAGGACTTTTTCTTAACATTGTGGAGCACAGCTGTGACCTTCACTCATTGGTTTCACAGTGTTCCACAAAGCCAACATGGCAGCTGCCCTATAGGTGAAAAATCTCAGCAGGAAATCATACCCAGACTTTTATTTGCAAGTGACTGGCTTTCCATTTGTGTCCAGTGCCCCTTTCGGGTGCACTTCTCAGACTCAGTCCAGCATGGTTCTTCTCCTGCAGGTTGTTTGACTAAGAACTGACATTCAGATAGAGTTTTTCATGTAGAATTTTGCATTGATTGTGCCCAGATTTGTAGTTTATTCCACAACACTACATTTTTAATTTGCTTTCCCTGTTGGAATACTGAAATTGGTGATGGAGTGGAAGAACTGGGCTATACAGAAACATGTTTGTTTGGTATATATACACTCTTGTGTTCGGCAAGAAGATAAAACTGTATATCACACTGAGTTGTACGTGCCACCCATCTTTACATATTTAAAACAGTGACCCCTGCACTCACATATGCACACAGCCGTTCATGTCCTGCAGGGGGCAGCAGTTACCTGCCCAGTCAGCTGCTCTGTTCTGCCTATGCATTAAGTTTTTATCCCCTCCATCAGGCATGCAGACAAACAAACACTCCTCTGGGCTTGTGGGCCAATAAAATGTGATCTTATTAGCCCCCCAGGCTCAGTGCACCATCAACCCGGCCCCTCCGCCCCATCAGTAACATACACAGTCAGTTCTCACCTGCAGCTCAGGTCCACAAACACACAATGCGCTGCTAAAGTCCTGTTGCACCGCACACATTCACCTCGTGTGCTGGGCCATGCATCTCCATCCTCTACTTCATTAAATAGCACTCCAGCACTGCCACCACGGCTCTGTGTGGCTAAGTGCTCCCCTGTCAGCCCTCTTAACCCTGCTTTGAGCACAGAGAACCCAGTTACAAGAACAGGGGAACACTACTAACCCACAAATTGAAGTTGTTGAAATGGTACTGTTATGAATAAAGTTTGGGTTGTATCTTTTTTTTTTTAAGTTGACCATACCTGTTTATCTAATATCTGCATATTTTACTTAAGCATATTTATTGAAAGCAGTATGCGAAGGTACCCTCATGTTTTATTTAAAAAGCTGTTCAAGGCGCAATTAACTTTTCTGAATGAGTGTTGTGGCCAGATTCAAGGTGATTGGGTCTAAGCGAGCTCTTATAAAAATTTCAAATGGTGCTCTTATCGCGGGACACTGGCTATGCAATGCCATCCATCATGATTTGCTAAAAAGCACGCTGTTTACCTGCAGAGCATTTAATGAGATATCTTGACAGAAAATCAGACGTTTTTTAAGGTTTGTCAAACATTGAAATTAATTAGCGTAAAGTAGGTAATGGTTTGGAAGGCTGCGGCATTCATGCACCTGTCGTTAGACAAATCAGACTGAAGTGTGTGTATAAAGCTCACACCAGCTTTGTTTACAAGTTCAGCATTACTCAAGATGCCTTTTCATACCATTTAGTCTTAATAATACACTGTGTTTCTGTTTTATAGTCTACAGGTGTATGGATTATAAAGACTGAATTATAAAAATGAATTGTGATGTGCAAAGTTTTACTTTATTCAAAAAATGAATGACCTTTCCAATAATTCGTAATGATAACACTTTTTTATTAATGTGTGGCTTATACTTGCAACAATGTAAAGAGAGCAACTTCTCAAAGCGACATTGTTTAATATAATGTCAAGCTGTCAACATTTTGCAAAAAACAAACTCTGAATAGACTAATAATACATTTCAACCTAGATGTCTTAGAAGTAACATAAATGCAGGCCATCAAAGGGACATAAAGAAACAGAGACCCAAAACAGGTCTGTAAATGGTGACTTTGTCAAACAGCTAAAAGCACCTGCTGACCTTTGACCTCCCCACTGAGAGGCTGAGGTGCTGGCACGTGCTGGGCACACTGCTGCAGAAGCTGGGTGGTTCATATTGATTCTGTGTCTACTGTACTTGTGGAGCCAGGGGCCAACAGCGCTTTTCTTACAAGGCAAACTCTGGACCAATCTCATCACCCATCCTCTCCTGGGAATCTTCTGCTTTTCTCCTCTTCCTTTCCTTGGCTTCCACTCTCTGTGCTATGTTCATTTTTGCTTTCATTTTTATTCTATTAAAGGCAAAAAGAAAAGAGAGCAAGGAAAAAAAACAAGGTCGACAAAGGTTGTCCTCCCAGCAGTCAACAGAGGGAGGAGGGGGCACAGATAGCTCTCCAGAAGACAGGCCTGAGAGCTGAGATATCCCACAATGCAGCTGATAAGAAAGTGGGCCATATAACCTTTGTTGGGCACGTGACAGGAATGCAGACAGCAGACATGTGGGTGAGGAAGACTGTACTGCTGCTTCTGATGAAGCTGCTGCCTCTGAAAGATGAAGTCAGAATGGAGAGACCAGGACTGTGATAAGTAAAAGAAGACGTTAGGAGCTCACAGAGACAGCCAGGGAAGAATGTCAAGTGGACTGATGGGTTGCATAATAAGATAGCTCATATACTGGGTATATGTGTCCACAGAAACATAAGAAAACAATTCATTTTAAATGATTCTCTCATATTGCTATGAATGGACAAAATACAAGATTTTATGACACCACAGGGTAACTCATATGGATTGTTGTTACAGTGTCTATAATACATCTTATGTAATAATATATCTTAAACGTATCTAACTTATTTAATATATCTTTAATAATATATCTTTATTTATCCGTTTAAACAAACACATTTATTTTAAATGATTAATTTCATAGGCCATAATTAAAATCAAAATAAACAGTTGCTTTTCCCATGTCTGGGGAACATAGCTGCAGTAAAGCTGCAGTAAAGCTACATTCAGCGGCGCCTCTTTTCCCAGCCTCATCTGAACAGGCATCAGCCCGATCTGCTCCAATGTGGGAATAATTGACCCTGAACAATTATTACAATGAGTGCTCTCATTTTTCTTCCCCTCACTTTCACTTGGCAGCAGCGGCGGCAGTGGTGGGCGACGCTGACTCCCCACTCAGCTCCAAACTGGGACAAAATCAGGCGAAGAAGGCGCTTCACAAATGAAGTTCTCCTCGACATCTCAGGAGACTCCTTGTGCCATTTGTTTTCATTATTTTGACAAGGCGTTTTAAGGAGCCCTCCTCTCCAGCCTGTCCTCCTGTGTCTCTCTCTCCCCCAATCCCACTTTATTGGGAGCTCATCCAGTGCGCGGTGCAGCGATGTGTTTCAGTCACAGTTCTCTGCCTCAGAAGACACAGGCGGGGAGTGGGAGGGGGCCAAGTGGCACTTCCTCACCTTGATAAATAGACACCTCCTATCTCTGTCTTCTCCTCGTCCCTCCTTTCTGAAGTCCTCGGAGTCTGTCCCCCGATTCACAGCTTTTAAAGAGTTATTTAATGAAGCTGAAAACACACAGGGAATTAACTGAGTGGTAACCTATTCTTTATTTACATAGGAGCTCACTTCTGTTCCCAGTCAAACACTGTCTGCTCAACCAGTCAAGAATATGGTTGAATGGTTAATTTTCACTACATTTTAATTTAATACCTAAACGTGTTTTTTAAAGTTGAATTGAATTTTCTTCATTACTTCCTATAGGTCTGTTGGACATGTTCTTATAATGTCGATTCTATCCAACTACTCGAGTATGAGTCCAACATTAGGTGAACTGGTAGCTTATTGTCCACTGTAAAGGTGGAGGTGTTCACCACTGTGATCCCAAAGTCGTTAAGTGTCTATGAACATGGTAAAAATAAATGAATGAATTATATGGTACATTTGTAGTCATAACTAAAACTGAGGAAAATGTGAGTGATACAAAATGTTCTCTTTTCTCTCTTCCCAGACTTGTTCATGCCAGGACCAGCTCACTCCAAAGGGAGGTACCAAAGTATCTTAAACAGCCTGATTTGTATATTCCTGAAACAAAGACCTCCAACATCAACACTTCATCAAGAGGTAAACAAACAGTCCACTCTCTCGTCTCATTTCACCTCCACTGCCTCCCTGCATCCTGTTCCAAAGCTGGTCCTGATTTGTCTTTGGTTTCGACCGCCCTCCACCGCCACATTAAAAAAGTGATACATAAACTTGAAGGGAAAGTTTAAATCTTGTGGCAGGGCAGGCTGTTCACACATCTGGCTCACTGCTACACAATCCCCCAAAATCCACTTTTTCAAGCCTGGGTGGAGTTTTTCTCCCAGGACCAGGCATTTCCAGACACTTCTGACAAATTAATTCCACTTTAGGCAAGCATCTCACCTGACCTGCTTGTCAATTACAAGTTAAGGTTTATTCCACAATGTCCCATTTTTTTCTTTTTTTCACTTTGTGCCATGTTAGTCTATAAAAAAAAAATCAACAACTCGTTCTCTGATCTCTGTGATTTAGCTTGCTTCTTGAAGTGGTTAAACAACAACAGAAAGATGTAGTGTCAAAATACTTATGATATGAATCAGAAAACTTTTGCCATAGTTACTACATCAATATTAACAGCACTGCTTTTGGTGTCAATCATGCAATCACACATCAATTACCCTATTTTGCAAATGTTGATAAATGTTTCATGTTGAGAAAAGCAACTATTTGCAGAAGAGCGGGTGAGAGAAACATGGCAGACTGAGGTGAGACAGAGAGAGCTTTCCACAACCATTTTTTCTCCTAGCAATGATAGGCAGCCAAGCAGAAAAGTGAATTACCCTTCTACTCCAGCACTTGTTAATTTAATATCTCCAATGAGTGGCTACAGCCCGGGATAGGGCTCGGTTGCATGCATTCAGCACCGTGTCACAAAACATTAGACACTGTCAGCGCTATTCATTTCTCCATGGTAATTCAGAGTCACCCCTCTTACCTTTGGGCATACAGGGACATCTTCCTTCATGATTTGTATTTCAGGATTTTCTATCATGAAATTATTGTCCATCAGTGTTTAATTTATTTTTTGGTAGACTGCAGCAAAAAATACCCAAACTGTTACCAAGCTATTCCTGCATTCACATGTTTGAGCAAAGATATTTTTTTTAAATCAGACAACAAATGAAGTACTGTTAGTTTAACCCAAAACAGCCCTCATTCCCAGGTCAGTATTTGCAATCTAAGACACACAGCTGAACATGCCATACCCTTTCACCTTTAGAATAAGTGCAGCATACCACAGCAATCTGACCAATAATAGAAGTTATATATTTCTTTTTAAATAATAATCATTTCTAAAAAATATATTTCATATAAAGCATGAGCTAAAATTTGATAGACTTAACCCCCCACTGCATAAAGTAACATTGAAACGAAAATTTTTAGGGTAATTTTTGACGTCCAATTTCGGTCCACTGAAGGTGCAAACTGACACAGGATGACATCCTTTTTCCACCGTCTTCCAGACGTCCTGTATTGACAGTCCCAGGACCTCCAGATGAGGGCTAATTCTAGTCCAAATGAGGTCATTGTCGATGTCTTTTCTATGTTCAATTTAAGCTCATTTTAAATGGTCAAATTTTTATTTAGCGCTTTTCCACCTTCAACCTTCAAAGCGCTTTACAAACAAGAAACACGCGTACACACGGAATCTCATCATCAACCTGTGGCTCTCACCTCAGTGGTTCTGACCGCTCAGCCATTGATGTTTATGTTGAGAGCAGAGCTTGAACTGCCAAACTTCAAATCAGTGAACAAAGTGAGCTAAACTCCCACACTGTTGCCCGCCAGTTCTGTCCTTTTAGACCAGGGACAACTTTAAATACTTAAACACTCAAAGAGCCATTTGGATCGTTTTACCTGTATGCTATGTATAAAAGACTATAGTGTGTTGCATTTATGAAATCAATGAAATGCTAAAGAGAATATATGTCCATTCCTATATACGGTCTGTGCTATGACCTGCAAACGTATAATCTCTGAAAAGTTTAACATGAACCAACACAATAGAAGCACAGAACAGACTCACCATCAGCAGCACATCCTCTGTCACAGAAAGAACAGACACACATACCAGTTAGTCATGTCCTTTGGTCTCACAGAAGCTGACCGCATCAGCGCAGCGACCATAGACCGTATATATGAATGGACTAAGCTAACCTGTTAGCCGCTGCGTACATAGGAAGTGCTCCAGGCTCCTTCTCTCCATTTTTCCCATTGACTTACATTGAGATCTTATCACCCTTCTCTCTGTAACTGCTGCACTGAGCCTCGTTATTTTGATCTTAAAATGTTTGTATTAACCTGCTCTACATGATCCTGAATTTTTCATTTCGCTATTTTGTTCCTAAATCAAGCTATGAACATAAATAACGGACCCATCAGACGCCTTCATTCTTCGAGGTCGTTGCCGCCTAGTGTTAACAGGTTTGATTGACAGCTGGTTGTTGTTCGTGCATAACAGAACATATAACATAAATCAATGACTTAATTGACTTACTATTTAAAGTTTGATGATAAAATCTAAAAGTTTCCTTATTATTCTCAAGAATCACCGAAATACTGCAGTCCATGCAGAAAGGTGCAGAGTATCGCATCACCGCTCCCCGGTGAGTAGGGCAGGCACATTTAACGACCTCAGTGATGATTGGCTCTTGTGGTTGCTATGATACTTGCGGTTGGATTTCCAAATATGGCGCCTGGCTCCAGATTCGCTCCTGTAATCGTTAGCATTGAGAGCCTCATTTGAGCGGTGCTGAACGCTATGGGTGACGTCACACTCACTTAATCCACTCATATATGCAGTCTATGGTAGCAAACTGTTTTTTCACCATTTATACTTTATGCAAATGAGCCATGTGGTGTTAAGTTTCATTTATGTAAAACGTAAACAAATGTATGCAACACTGCATTAAACACATTATTACTCAATGTATATTTGAGTCCTCCTCATAGGAAATAAAAATCAAAACTTAAATTAAAACCACCCACAGCGCCACATACACACACACAGAAGTTAAAATTGGTTTCTGGGTTTAATTGTACACTGTAAAGAAACAAACTTATTCCCTTAAATTCCCTTAGAAGATATAATCATTTAATAAGAGTTTTGGTCGGCAGTTCCATTCTGACCCAACCAACAGACACATTAGTACTTTTTATCACTTGCAGCCATTAAGAAGCACCTGGTGGTTTGAGCTTACGTTATGCAACTATAGGCCTGTGATGTGACAACTACTACAAATCTTTCACAGTGTTGTTTGAAAGAAACCATTGTGTTACTCTCCAGACTTGTGGCAGAAATTGCTTTGTTGGTGCTGTTTGGCCCAGACGCAGAGGCAGGTGCTCAGACAGCAGCCTGGGATATAAGATGTAAGAATATTGAGGCCAGTGTTTGTATATGTTCATAATGTGACAGGACTTCCTGTAACCCCCCACCACCCCCATCACAAGACAATTGGCAGGCAAACAGCTGCTTGGTCTAAGCGGGCTGCATATCAATGGCTCTAATTAATTGGATTAATGGAGAGGGTTCTGGGATTTGGGGAGAGGCTGAAGGAAGCATTTCAACGGAAACAGAATTGCCATCCCTGAGGGCAAGGGGGTCGTGTGGGAGCCGCAAACGGGGGCACACGCCTGAATATGGATGAGGAAAAATTGAGTTAAAACAGAGGAGACTGCAGCATTCATTAGACCGCCCACCCTCTGAAGTAGCTGCTTAATATGCACGCTATTACTATGCAAATCAGCGATAATGAAACGCAGAGGATTTTTTTAATCAGAGGAAGAACAAGCAGATGTTAGGAGGGCTTGCAAAGAAGTGCCATGAGTGTTTGTGCATTTGTATACGTGTCACTGTCAGTTAGGATATGTGCAAGTATGTACAGAGCTGAAAGGGCTGTTTTGAAAATAACTCAAATAATGTTATCAGTGCTTAAAACAAAGTTACAGCTTCAGAGCCTTTGGATGAGGTGCACACTCCATATGAATAAACTATCTAGGGGCTTCACTCAGCCTGATTAATCTTCTCTGCAGGAGTTGCATTAAGAAATCAGAATTAAGAACAGGTTATTTATTGGAGAGATTTGTGCTGGGACCGTGGGGAGAGATAAAGCCTGATCGACTCTTAGCGCAGTGCCTATGGTGATATGGTAAATCCCTCCGGCAATCCTTCCTGTCTGTAGAGTCAACATTGGGTTGTGTGGGCTGGTGTGGTCCTCCTGCTGGCATGTGTTTGAGGTAGTCTCATATACAGTGTGCTATGATGGTATGGTTCAGGACAGACTTATATGGGTAGGATCTCCCCATAAGTGGCTCCCTGTGGCTTCCCACTCTCACAGCCTAATCAAGGGATTTCTCTGTGGGCTGCTTACATTAAGTGTTCCTTCAGCACAAGTAGCGGAGGAATCATGAGCACTGGGTGAAGTCATCGATCATCAGGCGCTTGGCTTTTAGAGAGAACTGAGAAACATGATGTTGGCTGTGCACAGGACAGGGCTAAGGACACTGTAAGCCTGCACTTGCACTGAAAGTTTGCTGCCAAAGAACATGTAGATAGTTTTTTCAATTTGGTTGTCTTATCTGCAGTTTGTCCTATTGTCTAAATTATTATCTTTGTCCAGTATCTTATCCAGTGTTGTTTTTTAGTTTTCCATGTATTTTACATTCCTCTATGTTTGTCATACCTCAACATAACTAGCTTGTGTTTTATTACAGTCACTGCTCATACCAGACCTGTCAAGTGTCTTGTATGTCCACAACAACTGTTATGCTGATTTGGAGGGCAGGTACTAATTTCCTTGTTTATTGTAAGCCATTGCTGTAAGACAATTTGATCTGCTTCTTGTTATTTCTTTAGCTAAATAATTAAGTCATGAATCTTTTGAAAAGAACTAGTCCCAGACACTCATTGGTTTTGTTCATTTGAAATAGCTAAGTGGATATGTTAATTGAGACTAATTAAACAGGAATGTACTGCTGCTATTATCTGCCTGGGATCAATACGGTGAACGCGGCTTACGAGCGACAAGAGTGCAAACATTAGTACTGTGTCAGATGGAGCCATCGCAGGAGCTTATGTATGTTGTTCATGTGTGAGGAAAGGGAGAGGCAGGAGGGTAAACAAATTAGCGTGTCAGCTCTTTGCCTCAATAGATTGTTGTCATTAGGTGGAGAATGTCAAGTGGGTCCTCCCTGGTAGGCCATATAGAATATTACAGGCGTGAATCTCTGTCCTGTTTGACTCCCCGTGGCACTGTAATAACAACAGTATAATGACGCACAATACATCAGGTGAATACTGGAGTCCCACTACTCTCCCAGAGCCAGGCTGGGTCTGATGGCATGGCCCGTAATGAGAATGGTGATGATGATGAGGAGGCTGACTGATGGCGATGCTGCTGTCCCTAGTTAGTGTGTCTCAGTCTTAATTAGAAAGAAGCACGATTTAGGACCTGTTTTATGTAGGCAAGGCAGACTCTGACTGTGCTCACTGATTATTGTACCCTAAATACATTTCTCTTAACACCCCCATGGGACAAAGTCATGACAAAAAGTTTGGAGCTACACAATTAAACCAGTCAGAGGCTTATGTAAGTATGTCTTTGGGCAATGCTGCTTCACAACATTTGTCCTTTTACTCTTTGTTTTGGGGATGGAGAATGGGAACATGTTTTTGACTTAAATAAGCTTTGTTTTACACATTGGTGTATTTGGACAAACAACAGCCAAAGTCAATCTAATGCCCTTCATGTATAGGATGTACTTAAATAAGTGGAATGCTAGAAGTGAACAGGATTTGTAGCAGTTCATTGTTTGTAAATAGATTTGGAATGGAATAATAGTCTTCCTTCTTGGCTTCTTTTTTGTGATATTATGGTCAGTTTTATTTTCAGTGTAGTGCTACTGCTTAAGAACAAACTGCTCAGCTCACTAGATTGTGTAAATTCTATATTAGCTTTATGTCATGTATGCCTTATAGCTGAATTAATTACATGTGTACTGTAAATGTAAATGTGTGATTAGCCACATTAAGAGTTAGCCGCACACAGCACTTCCTCTGCTCACAGAACGAGTCATTGAGCTTCAGTGCTGATAAGTGGGGCTTTATGTTCCTCCCATCAGCGCACCGCTCAACTCTCCAAGCCCACCTCACGATCCAACTGTGAAGGTCACAGAGGATAAAGGCTGTGATGCGTGATTGCTCCATAGGGATATCTCACCAGGAGAGTGTGTGTGAAAGGTGTCGGATAGGGTTGCTGTGTTGTCTTACCTCCAAGATCTTCAGTTTGCCAGATTTTGACACTTATCTGCTCATAATTTCTAGCCATTTGCTGTGTACATTGGCTATTCTTCAGGCTTATTCTCATCATGAAAACGGCACATATGTGCTCTTGTTTCTTTGTTTGTTTCCTTGTTTGTTTCTTCATTTGGATGTGACCTCAGTGTGATCCCGGCTGGGAGGCTTGGCCACAGACAGAGGTGCAGCTGATGTCAGCTGGCCACTGGGTGTAGGGTCCAGTCACATCTAATTGTATCAGAGTTTTGGCTTTTTATTTTTTGTCTGCATCTGTAAAGTAGAGTGTATGCAGCATTGCTGCTATATTTGTCACTTCCTATAGAGTTATGTATAAAGTAGAAATTATTTTACTAACTAAAATATTAATGCTTATATGCAGGTGGTTCACAGTTTCAATTTCACACAAGCCAAAGTGTATTTGCTTCCATTGCTGGCTGTTTTCCTTCTTGGGCATCACATGTGGACCTCACTGGTATCTATTCTACTTCAATTAACAACAGATGCCTCCTTCCACAGAGCTAACCCTAATTGTACGTGATGAGCAAAGCTAATCGCCCTAGCACTGCCTGACCTTCTACAGCTGTGAGGGAACTTTTCCCAGAGCCCTCAGACCCATCCACATGCACATACACAGACTGCCACCCAATATTTCAGGCTGAGGTTGGCTGGGGGCACTGGGAATGGTTAGGCTAGCTTTGGTGACCGCAAATTAGCTGCTGTAATTGCATATTCCTCCCTGCGTCCATAATTTTTCAGGCCTGTTTGGTGTAGTGAGGAGAGCTTGTTTGTTTTGGTGTCAAGGCGATTTAGAATCAAAATGAACACCTCTGGCACACATGTGCTACCCTGGTCCAAAGTGGCACAATTATAGTTTTAAAAAGACTTGCTTTTGAAGAGTTTTGGACACCCAGTAATAATTGACATACATGTAATTGTCAAGAAAAAAACTTTGGCCATGTGCAGATTAAAAAGAAGAGTAGGGAAGTAAAGAGTCAAGTGGAGCTCAGTGCTGAACTATGAACAAAGTTCAGGGATTAACTCTGTATGGGTTTTCCCACAGGCTCATGACCATGGAATTTCACATCCTGGAAATCCTGAAAAACCTGTAAAATTACTGGCCTTTTTTCCAGACATTTATATTTTGTCCTTGACCACCCCCCTTCTTTATTATTTGATAAGGAAGAGACTGTTATTGCCATCACAATAAAAAAATAAAAATAAAAAAATAAAAAAAAACAGCTGGGATTTTGAAAAACATCTAAAACCCACTAAAATCCAGGAAATAATACACCTCTTTGTTCAATATGTTTGATATGTTTGGTATGTTTGTTTACTTTAAAGGGGGTAATTTGTAGGCACCCTGCTTTCATAATTAAAAATGTCCTGCAAAAGTCCTGAAACACATTCTGCACAAAAGTAAACTGCGATCTCCTTCAGTATGTTCTGCCTTACCACCCATGTCAAAGACTAGAGCTTAGTCAGGGTGAAACTTTCCAAAAAAAACATATTTGAAATAATTTTCTAGACAATGACATAAAAAGATTTTACGCTACAAAAATGTGCACGCTTGCACCCAAACATGCATAAATAACATGAATTTGTGTTGCAGCTGTGATGTTGTCCTGTGGATGCCTCAGTGGCTTTAGTGATAAGAAATCCTTCAGTTTGAGACTAAATACAAACAAATATAAGCACTCTTATATATTCTCATTTACAGTAATTACTCTCATGAGGGTCTAAAATAAGCATAATCATAGACACACAATTACCAATGTAAATGCTACGATGAATTGTCCAATTTGCAATATAAGCTTGAAAACAATTGTGCCCAGCTGTGAATGGTCAGATAATGCAATGGATTTATATAGAGCTTTCAACACTCTAAGACACTTTACAGAGCATTATTAATTCACTCCACACTTTGTAGTAGTAAGCTAACCATAGCTACCCCACCGACCACCACCAACACTCAAGCGCACACTACTTTCATACTGGGCAATGTGGGTGAAGTGCCTTGCGTAAGGATCCAATGATTTGGCCACTGCTGCCCCACTGTGGCATTAGCTGTCTCCGATCTAAGTACTAGCCATGCCAAGCCTTGATTAGCTTCTGAGATCTGGCGAGATATATACATATACAGCTCTGTATTATAAATAATGTGTTCCAAAGGCAAGGCAAGTTTTTTTTTCTGTAAAATCAACATTCTTAACCCACATGTTTTGCTCTAAATGCATTTCATTTGTCTTTGTGTTACCTATTGAGGTATACATGTTCATATACTTGGTATTTTTATGGAAATGCAGTGAAAAACTATAAGCCTTGAAATGTGTTTTTAAAAGCCAGTGGCACTCTGGTGACATTCAGGAATGACAGTGTAGTTTTTTCAAGATGATTTTTTTATGCCTTTGCCAAACACCAAAGCAAGCAGTGTTTATCACTGTAGCTGTTGCCAAAAACACATAAATAAACATGATTTTTATTTATCACTTTGAGAAACCAAGTACCACCCACACAATGGCATGTTTTTACTTTGCAAACTAAACTTGTGTGAACTTTCTTTGAATCTGACCACTTCTGAGTGTGACTTCTGGACCCCAGAGCACAGTGGATGTGTGGCAGTTTGAAAACAAGTGATACGTGTGCATAGCTGTTAATGGTGCAGTTATCAGCTGTGGACTGTTTCACTTATACTATGGGAGTCATTCACCCAATCACACCACTGTAAGTCCAGGCTTGCATGCTAGCCCTCAAAGATCTCTGAAGCTAAATGAAGCCTGGGCACTGTCCATGACCACGTCTTATTGGCCGACTGTGAAACACCACATGACCACGATGGCTAGAACCAAACCGCTGTGGCCATGGAAAAATGTCAGCCTCAGATTTTTCATCCTTGTGTGCAACAAAACACAGTTTAGAGTTTGGGAAGGACCATGGCAAAAACAGGGCTGAACTGCACTGCTCCAAATCAATAAAGATCTTGTCTCTGGTGTTGTTGTATGTTGATAACAGATACATGCCGATGGTTGGTTTTTGTAATCCAAATATAATATAAGCTTTCATTTTGCTTACAACTTTACTTTGGAGTTTTAGTGAATTAATGATTTAAGGAATTATTATCTAAACAAGATGTATATATGCACTGGTCTGGTCTATTTTTTTAAGTCACAGTATGAAATACTACACTATATTTGAGAATAGCTGCTTATGGATAGACTTAACATCCACTTATCCACTTGTTCCTCCAGTGCCAGCTCTGCTGTGTTGTATGCTGATGAGAGCATTGTCTTCTCTAACCAGCTTACCATGAAGGGGTTTTAATCAGACACAAGACATAAAGTGGCGCTCATAGCCATAATTAATACAGGCCTTAATGATGTTAAGTGTAGCAAAGCTTGTAACACACTTTGTATTATTCATGACCTATGTGTCGCCATTCCTCTTCTTCATAGGAAAGTTGTTGTCACCACATACTTTAAGATGAAACTGTTTTCTGGAAAGTGGTTCTCCAAGACATTTCATCTTAGCCAGTTTGAATATTCAGTGTGTACACCATGTATTTTGTAGTTCTGGCTGATTATAGTTCTGGCTGATTTTCTAACATTTCCAGTCTGATCACCTTTTTCAACTCAGTGCATTGTAATTATTCGCCATAACGAGTAAAGCATTTTTCACAACTTTCGGAGGGTAGAACAGAGTCTTCATGGTGATGTCAAAAAAAACATACTAACAGTGCACTTCCTGGTTAGTGGAGAATAATACACTTTTATTAGATGCAGATGGTACAAAGGTCTTATTGTGATCCTGAAGGTTGCTTTTACAATACATATGTACTGGGGGAAAAAAACAACTTTATTACATGAAAGAAAAAGTGTGCAGCCCCATTAATGGTAACTCTGTACCACCAATGGTCAAAGTCCCCTTATATGATGCGTGTAGTGGTTGTGCTCTAAAAATGTCAGTCACGCTGAAGAGGTTAACCCCTTCTTATTTGGGCGCTGATGGAATATTACATATATAGGCTAGCTCTATCTGATCCCAGCTCAACATGTTGTAAGTCCATCCCAGTCCAATCTTGCCTCTTACTGTCACCTCATTAAAAATACAAAAGGGCTAAAGGGGGTCCAGTCCGTGCTAAAGCTGCAGTGAATGTGCATGCAGTAATGTCATTTAATGCTGTTTCATGTGAAAAGCCACATTAGAGTGCAATTTGGTAATCTGGGTTTGCCCATGCTCGTCTCTATGATGTCATTATGCTAAACTGACCTTTAGAACCAGATTAGGAGCAGTGCAAGGAATAGGAGGCTTTAGAAAGGGAATTAACAATAAATGGGAAATGCTGCATTTGCCACATAGTGATGAGGATTCAGTGCCCCAGTCCAGCAGCTACAGTAAGTCTGTTCGGTCTGAATCTTAATGAGATTTTTCACATGTCTTATTCTTTTAGGTTTTGGAAATGGACATATACTATTTAAACATTACTGGAGAGTAATTATGATCCATCAATAATTCCAATTTATTCAAATGCTAAAAGTCCCATTTACTGTTCTATGATTTTGCATAAGTCAAATCAGATGAGATGTATAGAAAATAAAGTCACTTCTGAGTGATTGAATGTAAATATATGTTTTAAGACATTTAAGCTCTCATAATTGTTTTAATTGAATGGTCAATGGCATAAAATGAGTTGTTTGAAATGAGCATTAAAGACCCACAGTCTTTAAAGGGCACATCTCAGTCACCTATTCACCTACAGTGTATGAGACCAAAGCTCTTGTAAATGTAGCCCTGGCCTCCATCTGCTGACACATAAACGCTCAGCACAGAGGACACAGCCATTTTACACTTCCTGATTGTACCGTTATCTTAATGTCGCGTCATCATTATAATTATTATCCTATTACCTTCTCCCATGGAGCAGTAATTGATGGGTCAGCTAAACTTGTCTCTGAGGGGAGTGTGCTGCCTTGTTAGTGATCCCAAAGAAACTGCTAACTGAGCATGTTTACCATGTGTTTGTGTGTAGCAGAGGTGTGACTGTGAACGCAACTGAAACCAAGGGGCGCACTAACACTTCTGAGAGGAAGCTGTTAAACACCTCCAATATTTATGACAGAAACAGTCAGGCCCTGATACATGTATTGCCCCATTGTCACTGAGCCAGAGGAGTCTATACAGTTCAGCATGCATTTAAATGACTCTCAACCCATTTTTATGGGCACAGGTCAGAGGATGCCACCATACTTAGGTATGGACAGACTCTCACATTTATTTAATTCAACTGACCAAATGACAGGTAAATGTGGTATTGTACAGAACATCTGGATGTAAACATTATATGTGATTTCAAACCAGACCAACTTGAATCTTAAATGATATTTTTTGACATATCATTTCAAAGCAAGTGAATATCAGGGTCTAGTTGTTTCTTGATTTTTATATAAATAGTATGAGTAAATAAAAGCATGTCATTTAGTTGTCAATGCGGTTGAGTCTGTGTCTGATGTGAATGACACAGGCCTGACAACAAGAGGTGACAGTTATGGGGCGGGAACACTCCCCTGCTCACCGCTCATGCACTCTTCCATCATTAGCCAATGAAGGCCTCATAAAAGTGAGTTATGTGCCACGAGAGGGAGGTTCCATATGGCACAAGTGATCCAGAAAGGCAACGTGTCGCAAAAGACCCCTAGAGCCCAACAAGTCAGCTTTTATAGGGGCCTCCCTGGCCAACATTAATTGATTTTAATAAGAGGCAGTGAGGGCAGAATGCGCTCATTCATAAGGCTGATGGGGCTTTTCCCATGTCTCCAACTGAACACTGCAGCACTTACAACTGTTTGTTCCAATGGCCAGAGTGTGTGAGCTCTCTAAGCAGCGGGTTACTCCCGTCCTGTCCACTCACTCATACATTTCTTCATTTACCAGCTCAATAATGTTTTCACTCCATCCTTGGTGTAGTCATTATGGCCCTTAAGTCATCCCCCTCCTTGTGCATTTACCTGAGACTGCATTTGCATTAAAGATATATTGAAATGTGTAGACATATGCTGGCTTTGTTTGAAGGAGAGCTCATATCAATTCTGACATTTGAAGTGAGCAATGTATTTTGATTGATTCATGCATGTTTGAGCAATCCTGCATTGTCTTTATTATCTTACATTTGAGGCTTGAGTGCTCTGAAAATACCTGTTTTCATCTACTCCCTATTTCTCCCCTCAGCTCTAAACATAATTGCAATTTAAAAAAATCTTACTCATGTATGAAAGTAGAGCTGTGCCAAAAATCGAAAGATCGATAGATTGCGATCTCTACTTTTGTTGATCTCGATGATAAGTCAAGCGCATTTCAGTCGACAAGTCTACAACCGCTTTGTGTGGCAGTAAGGGTGCATGGTGCTAACGGGGATTTATGTCACAGTGTGTCTCTTTATGTCTCTTCACGTGTTCACAAGTTTTGACTTAAAACTGCACAATTTAACTAAAAGTCAAGTGTCTCTCTCCCTCTGCCTCTGTGTGTGCTGTGCCATCTGACTGCTCCCCCTCCCTCTCTGATCCAGCCACACTGCTCTCACCTTTTCTCCTCTTTCTCTGCTCTGGTGCTTCTCATCTGTATAATCCAAGTTATGGAAAGTAAATTACTATTTTCTCACTGTTTATGAGTGAAATATAAGACCTCATTTAGTGCAGGGACATTGCACCAGTTTCTGTTGTTAGAGGTAGCTCGCATGTGTGTCTGTCGTTAGGGACCTAAACACACCGCATGCATCAGCGTTTACATGTGTAACCTCCCGCAACCACAGCTGTGCGTCAACGTGAGGATGGTAACCCCGGCTGCTCCACGTATGCATGAGGCACAGGGTCTATATTTATGGAGCGAGATAGCTGTTAGAAGTATTGGTGTGCGTAGGATAGAAATCTGTGCATATTTGGGAAATTTGTGCATATTTGGGTGTAGTTGAGCATAAAATAAATCACTCTCAAATGAGTCCAGTCGTACATAAAATGTGTTGTGTGTATTTTATCCATGAGAATACTAATTGAAAAGTTACGACATCAAGAATTACAGTCACGAAATGAAAAGTTACTATTACGCTTTCTTCAATATGAATACAAATTCACAGTTGCGACTCTACTGTCAAAAATATGTCATCACGTCACACAGCTATGGACGATCGATCTCACGTTCAGCCTCTTGGCATGTGTTAATACGTCAACATCTTGGTACAGGATTCCCTGGTCTAAAGTGTCACCGACCGTCATTTAACCAAAGCTTTTTCACAGTATCAGTGACTGGAGATGCTGGAATTTTGCCCCTCATACGGACTGAACCAGGACTGAACCAGGACTGAACCAGGACTGAACCAGGACTGAACCATGATTGAACCAAGACTGAACCAGGACTGAACCAGGACTGAACCATGATTGAACCAGGACTGAACCAGGACTGAACCAGGACTGAACCAGGATTGAACCAGGACTGAACCAGGACTGAACCAGGATTGAACCAAGACTGAACCAGGACTGAACGAGGTCTAAACCAGGACTAAACCAGAACTTAACCAGGGCTATCCAGTTCTATGTGTTTCACGTGAATGATCCAATTGACCAAGAAAAAGGCGATTGTAGCCGAAAAGTGACAAGTGCAGGTCTGATTGTACAAACTCATTCCAACCTTAAAATGTGAATTTCTCTGGAATTATTGGTGCTATCAACACACAATAAAAACTGTTCTGCTCCTGACACCCACCCTTTATGCCTGAAGTCCACATACCTATGTTTTTAATAAGATGGAAGAAGATTGAATCAAAAATCAAAATGGATCAATATGGTAGAAAAAAAAGTTCCCATATTGCCCAGCCCTACACGAAAGGTTCAAATATGTTACCTCGCCATTTTTCAACAATAAAAACACATGCATTTAAATCCATTTGTTTACAGTGAAGCAGCAGTTTTTAATAGGACATCAGTGGACCCAATTTTATACAATCACTGAACCTTTTTTATTTTACATCTTATTATTAATACGGTAGTTTACAGTGAACATAATAATCTATGTACTAAATATGCCAACCATTATTATTATTGTTATTAAAACACCTGATGTATTATTTATTGTTGAAAATGAACAGAATATGCTTTTACAATGTGTTTATATTCTTCTCAGACATATTGTAGTCTTCTTCTTTCTACAATGAAGGCATTTGATAATTCTTATTCAGCCTCTTGTGATTGTGGAGCACAGGCTGCTGGAGGTGGGGCAGTGCGACAGGGGAGGGGACAGGGAGGAGGCTGGGTCTGTCATAACTCCATAATACACTCATTACTCCTGTGCAGCAGAATTACCACTGATGGAAATGGGATTTTCAAAGATATACAGAATGTAATTATTACATACATATATGCAAAGCCTTTTCACTCTGAATAGAAGCTTTTGAATGATATTTTCCATTGCATGTGTGCTGTGGTGGCGTTTATTTTCAGGGATATTTTTCTTTACAACAAAGCCGTTGTATGAGGTAACTGTGTTTTCATAACATAAGTAGACATAAAACTGTGGAAAAAACCTGTATACAGTTCTTGTCGTAAGATTGCTTTTGAATTAATAGGCTTATTTAATGGGCTTCAGCTCTTTGTGTCCATCTAATGTTTATATTATTGTTACTATCATAAATGACAAAAAATACTGATTAAAGCCATTCCAGCAAGCTATATGTGTCTGCATTATAATTACTGATTATTCAAATGCAAGTGAATAACAATATTAATATTATAAATACTAATAATAGTGTACAGCTGAAACCAACCGTAAAATGCAAAAGTGTTTTGCATTAAAAATTGATGCAAAATTGTTAAGCTCGACATTGGTAACAAAAGGCTGTATAGTTGTCACTAAATGAGGCACCTACAGGTGAGTGGCAGTGCAGGAGGTTTTCTTTGGAAAGGCCAAGGTGTGAAACTGTGGCCCCTGGTCTCCTCCCAGAGGCTGAGTAAACAGTGTTTGAGTCTGGGCTGTGCTGCGATGGACCCAGCCTCTCCAAACAGAAACCATGAGTCAGCCTCAGGAACCAGGCCAGGCTTTTACTTTAATGAGAATCAGGCAAATTCTCCCTGGAAAGTTTGGATACATGTCAGATGAAGAACGCCTAAATGCAGACTACACATGTATGCATGTGTAGATTTTATATGGATTTAGTCACTACCTGACTGTTTTAGTCACGTATTGAACTCTTATTGCCATTGGTTCATCCTGACTGCTCAGAGGAAGCCTATTCCCTGATCTCCGGTCTGAATGTCTGCAGAGGCAGGGGCCCCATACTGCACTAAGGAATATTTATCTTTCCAGCTGCTTATGTGGATTAAATGACCGTCCAGCAGCACAGGGAGAGGGAAAAGAGCAGAAAAAGAGATTGAGAGAAACTAGAGTTTTGGAGGGAATTATGCCACAGGGAAAGACAGAACAGAGAGAGAAGAGGAAAGAGGCTGTATGTCTTTAACAGTTTCCACTTAGAAGAAAATAAAACAATAAGAATGACTTTGCAAGTCACATTTACCCCCAGCTGTGAGGAGGGTGATGGAGGCTCACATTGTGTTGGAGGCACCAGATATGTACTGACAAAATACATAGACAAAAGAGTGTGCACAAAATGAACCCCAAACACACAGACCCAATTAACATCCTGACATTCACAGAAATTCATCTCAAAGACACCACACATATGTTCATGCAAATGTAATGGGAATTTTTTACATGCTCAAAGTATGAAAAAAGAATATCACTTACCCAGTTATTCAAGCTGGAGGGAAGTTACAGTTTTACACTTTTCACAACATCTCACCTGTACCTGCATATTAATGACTTTAACTTTTCTGACTGAAACCTCAGAACTACAGACAATCATTTATTATCAAGAGCACAGTTTCTTTTTCTTTGTAAAAATATTCCTTGGACAATGTGCACACTGGGCATTACATGTAATCAGGCAGCTGATATAAGCACACAAACCACAAATGAAGAGTGTATTAGGATGAAAGCAGTGCCTGTGAAATGTGATGCGCGTTCTTCACACAGGAATGTTGAATGGGTGGCAGCTCAGCTCTGTATGTGCGATTGTGGTTATGCACAACGTAATCTAAGTCTGAAGCTGAAGTCATGGAAATTTTCCCTCTATAAAAGTGAAGCATGACAATGGATTTGGAGCATCAAGGCCCGTGGGATTATGAGGATCACATAAATCCCCCCATGCCATAATTTTAGCAAACCATATCAAGCACTGTGTTAAGGGTTAATAATCCACTTCTCCACCTCTTTTCACTCCTTTTGCACCCAACCCCAAATCCCAGACATTAACATGTGCATCCAGATGTTTTCCGAGTAGAGACACAACAAATAAACAGATTTGGGCATAAATCTCAGAGTGGCACAGAAGTGGCTTACTCAGTGAACATTTAGCAAGTAAGTACAGTATGTAAGAAAGTGTTTCTTTATATAGCATTTTTTCCACAGACATATGTCACAAAGAGGCCTTACAGAGCATTATTTTCAGAACATTAATGCACTCCACACCCAGTGGTGGTAAGGTACTATTGTAGCCACTGACAGAAGTATGGCTGCCAATCCAATCGGCACCACCATCATCACCACCATCATCACTCACGCACACACCACTGCAATGTGAGGGAAGTGTCTTGCCTAAGGACAGAACAATGGCAGTTTTTGTGACTGTCACCCTCCTGTGGCACCTGACTTCCCCTGTGGCCTTCCATCCAAGTACTAACCAGCCCCGGCCTTGCTTAGCTTCTGAGATCTAACGAGATCAGGCTTTTGACAAGCTTGTATGGTCATTGGAGGTCATCATCTTGGCCTGTGCTGTTGCTGAGGGTGTTAATGCATATAATAGTCTTTTTTTTTTTTTTTCCATAAGGTTACACCACTTTCCAGACACACATTCACAACCTTCATCCAACTGCATTTTTTAGAATCAAGTTTTTTTTTGTTTTGTTTTTTTTAATAGACATTGTACTCTTCAGTGATTTAAAACAAGGTTAACAAATGTGCGCAGCCAATTAAAACTTCATTAGTAATAATAATATTGTATTAAATATTATACTTGGAGTAGTTTATAGTATCAAAACTAAACTAGTCCTACTTCATCCACTCTGAGCAACAACAACTTTAATAGAGCATCAAAACACCTATCCTGAAACTTTAAATACATGCACAGAGGATGTGTTGTGTGCAGTCTGACGTCATTACAGCTTGTCCTATGAGCCAGTTTAACAGCCGCCTTATATCCCCTGACCACCATACACCCCCCCTTCCCCCCCACACACACACCAGCATCCTCACTACTGCATCATCAGGAGCTCTGAGGTGCATGAGTCCAGGATATTGTTTGGGGAGCTTGAAATCAATCGATGCGCTACAACAAGCCCAACTCCTCTCCGTCTCCACCTCTTGCTCCCAACTGTGTGTTTGTGCATTTACTGTAGTGCGTGTTGGGACTCCCTCTTCTCTGTCTGTCTGTGTGTCCACTTGAACATCTGTAGTAGCAGTAATCAACAGTTTACACACACACACATACACAGCAGCAGGCTCTTGTCGCTGTTTGGAGAGAGGAGTATGGCTTGTGCCCATTGCTCTATTAGCCCACTGTCAGAGGGAAGGTGGGGATCATATATAAGCCAACAGGATTAGGGGGCAACAAAGCATCAGGGCAAAGAAATCCCTCCCATCCTTGGGGTCCGACTGCTCAGGACAGAGTGCTAACAGAGAGATGCTAACTAACAGCTTCTGTCTTGACATTAAGTTGTGGCCTAGTCTGGTTACTTCTTTACTGTGACCACAGCACTTCATTTTGCTTAAATTGTGGCACTTTTGTGTCCTTTTGGCTACTCCTCCTTAAATCTCCCATCTCCTAGTATTTTAATGATTTTGCCTTGGTCTTTTTTATTTTACTTTTGAATTGACAAATAGTTGTTTTACAATAGTGTTTACAATAGTGTCCTTTGAATTTTATTTATATTCCTCAACAAATATACATGTTGTAAACTATAACTATTGCAAGGCCTGAGGCAGTGCAGTGGACTGTATAATCTGCAAACCATTGGTATAAATACTGTTGCTTTATTTGCTTTGCTATAATCTAATCTAATGGTTATTATCAGTGCCTCGCAGATTTCAGTTTGAATCGTGATCCTGGAGAGAGTAGCGCATGATCAACTGTACGTCTTTTAAAGAAGAGGTCAAACACAGTGTAGCCACACTCATTTTCTGCTTGACAGCCATGATTATAGCTTGTGATTCTCTACCTGCAAGATCGCCCGCATTTGTCAGTCTAACCTCCTTTGACCAAGAAGAGTATATCTTGTCTTACATTACCATTTCAAAGAAGGAGCATGCACCTATATCCTGGGTTTGATGGCTGCCTCACCACCGCACTGCTCACTATATATGTATGCAGTGAAAGTAAATCTGAGTGATTAATCAGGTCTGAAGCTAAAACATAATAATAAGCCCCTTTATATTAATGCGCAGCTCGTGGCTTGAACAGCTCAGTGGAAAGGCCATTAGTCACCAGCTCCCTGCAAAGCCACAATTAAGCAGTCGCATATTACTCTGTCTCTTCCTCTCTGCCTCCGCTCCCAACTTTAATCACACTTGTGTCTCCTTCATTATGGATTCTGCTCCTGGGCAATCATGTCTTTAGGCGCTGACTTCCACGAGCACATCATCTTATTTTCCTATTTGTTAACCTATGTGTTAACAGAGCTACTGTTCATTATCCCCCAGCCACAAAATGAAACCTAATAATAAACGTCGACTTAACATAGTAAAGTCAGTGCTTGTAAGCTCACTTGGTATAGTTGGAGAAGTGTGGACTACATTCTTTTACCCATCACACTTATGAGCAGTCCTATGCTCTAAAGAACAAACTACATAAGGCTGTAGTTTTTTAACAGTTGATGTTGTCTTGGTCAACTTATTTTTGTATCAGTCAACTAAATATTGACATTGGATTATAAAGATTAATGTGGACCATTGCAGATAAGTGAATGCATGGAGTGAGCTAGCTAGAGTTTTGGGAGTCTCAAGAACATCCCAAAAAAATAGAGAGCTATTGCCAGAGCCACGGCGCGTCCTCTTTTAGTTAATTAAATGATGCACATGATTTCTCTTTTTTTCACCAAATTTTAATCGTAATCGTAAAAGTAAGAAATAATTTATCTTAAGTCTTATTTTTCTCAAAGCATATTATGGCATGTATAGATATAGTATTTTCAAACATTGTTAAAGTATGTGTTGTTCTTGTTCTATCGCCCACTGTTCATTTTACCAAGTGAGTGGGTGCATAAAAAGGGAAAATGACAGATTTTATAATTGTTATAGAAATCTTATTTAAATTCAAGCTTGTGCCATTTTTTCAGGCTTGGGACACTTTAAAAAGCTGTCATGCATACCAACCACAGGCACTTCCACCCTCCCGCTTCTCCCCCTGTTTTTTTTTCATGTCCTCTAATTTTGCCCGTGCCTCTGCAAATTTGTCGCAGCGCGTGGGCTCCGTTTGATTTCATTAAACAGAATATTTAAGCATAAAAATTGTTTAATCGTCTCATGTCATTAGGAGATGGATTTCGTTTTGCATACATTTGCATACTTCCCCTTCGCATTAGAGCCTGGTGAACATGCAAATGCAGGGCCCAGGTTATGGCGGAGGTGTTTATTGTCATCACTCGAGGCAGCTCTACATAGCAGCGCCTCCACACAACAGGGCTGACGGCAACATCTGGACGCCTGGGGGCTGGGAGGAGTGGAGAAGGCTCATGTTTGTTTTTATTACACAAAAACTACAACCCACTAATTCTACAGTTTATTTTTCTGAATTACCTCGGTGTTTACTTTGGTTTTTGTTTTGGTGTTCATCGCCTGAGAATACAACAGCAAATCATATGCTATGATAGTTTACCATGAAGTTTAGCCTTCATGAATCATGATCATCTCTGGGGCCAGAGAACTGGCACAAAGTTCTTGGATAACATGATGTAGGTCCAGATCTTTTCCATTCTTAAGAGGTTTTGCAGCATCTCTATGAATATAGTTTGTAAACTCCCTAAGCATACATATATTCAGTATGTTTTATGTAAACAGTTTTTACCACTTTTCCAAGTAGAAAGTCATGGGTCTTGGCATTATACTATATCTTGTATCGAAGGAGAGGCGTACAGTGGAAAATGTCTTTTCTCAGATGTTCTTCAGTTTAGGTACAGTTGGTACATATGTGATGTTTGTTCTGAATTATTACAATCATGAAATTATTAATATATTTGATATCATGTAATAATTTTACAGTATATACCAAATAATATGATGAGAGAATCTTTATTTGGGGAAATTCCAGTGTTGCATCACAGTGTACAAGAACAGCAGAACAAAAATGGATCAGTATTTTAAACTGAGACAGTCAAGATATCAGTCTCTGCTGGCAGCTCCAGGTAACTCATATTTAAGGTATATTCCAGTGAAGGCATCAAGTCTGCACTCTCTGTATTAACTGCTTTAATTACTTCATCTTCCCTTGTGTTTTGGATGTTGAAGTTGAAGCTGTAGTTGATGAAGATGTAAAACTGCACTGTTCTTTCAGCTGTAGCTTCTGCATGTGTTTTTATCAGCTGTTCTGCCGCTATTGTCCACATGGCTAAGCAGCGCCGCTAATGAGGCAGTAATTAGCAACACTGTAACGCTTCTTCACCCGTGCTTAAGTCCTCCTTCATTTCCCCCTCTTCCCCCTCCCTGCACCAGTCATTTTATTTCAAGCTGCAATTTCAGGCATCACAGACGATTTGTTCCGGCACAATAATACACTAACCAAAAAATGAGCAAGGCATGAAGCGAACAAGTTCAAGAGGAGACACGTATAAACCTGAGAAAATGTAGTATGTGTTTTCAGCCATTCTATACAAATCTTATAGATGTGTGTAAAATCCCTCAGTCAGGACAAACGGTTTGTCCAGTTGACAGATTGAATTTCTCTTTTACTACAAATATTATACAAAACAGCCTTGTTTCATACATTATTGTTGAACAGTAACACTTGTCAGGATCTTTTGAACCTTCCTAGAAAATCAGATTTTGAATTAATAAATTCGACTGATAACACATTTACAAATATTGTCAAAAGTACCCAGACGGTATGTTTAAGAATTAAGGTTGCTTTTAAATCATTGTTTTTTATCATTGTTTATACCTGCAGTATCAATGACTCCTGCAGGTTCCTGCTGTATTAGCTTGTTGTCTGTTAGCTTGTGGCCTGTTAGCTTGCTGCCGACAGCCACATTGTAACCTGGGGTCTGAGTGAGAGACTGGGGCCTTGTAGTAGCACAGTTCTGATGATGCTCACCCTCAATAGCAGTGGCGGGGTAATAAATCATGGCTAGCAGTGGTCAGATAAAACAGCAGTGTGGAGCTGATTGGGAGGAGAAACTATTGTGACGAGTGCGCGCTGGTGAGGATCCACTGACGACCCATGTGAATAAGGGTCAGCCCGGTGTACAGGCAGCCCCAAACATCTCCCTGCATCTTCATTTACCCCGAAAAGCCATTACAGCCACTCCAGAGGCAGTTTGTGTTTGACCCGCCCTCCTCTGAACTCTCCCCCTCTCTCTCTGTCTCTCTCATCTCCAACACAACCACAATGGCCCTTAAGAGCAAGCTCCTGAATGAGTCCCTCTGAAGGAGGGACAGGGAGACCCTCTGCTGGTCACTTAGATGGACTCCCCTACTGTGTACAAAATATCAGTCAACCAGAGGCCACTCTCATGACTTAAAAAAATCAGCACAGACTTGTCTCACCCACATTACTATAAAATAATAGATATTTTGTTACTCATACTCCTCATAACATGATTCTCATGTTAGCACAAAAATATCTTCTGAATTTAATCAGCACAACTGCTAAACAACCATGCTATAAATTACTCTGTAGAATGAGTTTTATGACCTCAAAAAATATCGTATTATTTATTTTATTTATTTCCTTCCATCTTGCTAGCATAGACACTGGGTTATGGGGGTGTGCATGCTACTATTAATTATTAACACTATTAACACTATTATTATATTCTGCATGTAACAGTCTTATCAAATGCATCTCAGCAGTCTGATCAAAATCCTCTCCCTAGCTACCATGTGAAAAATCGATGGATGTAGAGTGAAGACAGCAGTGTCAGGGGCAATGTTTTCTCATTTAATCTTACATCGAAAATAACACATTTGCATTTGATATCTCAATAATCTAACTAAATATACCTAACTTACTGCAAGAAAACAATATGATTTTGAACATTTCCAGTCAGTGACAGAGTGGTGACAGGGGCTGTGTCAAATGGTTTGTCTAACTAGCCCCTGTGCCTCCTCTGAATGACACCTGTCAGTGGCTCTGCATCAGCTGCCCACATGGCACCAACACCATTCAGCCTCACCCCTCTTCCTGTTGCTCATGGTTCTACTTCTACTTTGTGTCACCAGCCCTGCTTTTCTTGTTTCTCTCTTTCCTATAAATCTTTAGCGCTCTCCTCCCATATCCTCTTCCTATTCTCATGATTAGATAGCCCTGTTGTTGTGTGCGCGGGCTCCCAGTGGACAATCACGCTGCGAAAAGTGTGGACATGTGTGTATTTGTGAGCTGTGCATTTTCTATTAGAACAAAACATGCCTGTGGGGCCAGCAGACGTCAACTGGAAATGCAATCTGGGCCTGTGCGCTGACACCCAGTGCGTGTGGAGGGTGGTGCAGCGGTGGCTCAGTGTTCTGGGACGGCAGTGTGAATGTTATCACTCTCTAGAGATACCCTGGTGCCTCCCTGGGCCTTCACCCTCCTTCAGTCCAACCTGGACACTGTCTGAGAAGAAAACTCCTATCCGCCCAACTTTACAGACACTGTTCACATGCGTGTAGGGGTGGGCAATATTGATCAAAATTATTATCTCCATATTTTTAAGGGTCATCCCAAAGCAAATATTCAGATTATAATATAGCACCATGTTAAAATTGTGCTAAAATGTACCTTTAATTGTGTTGGGTTAGGTTGAGGTATCCTAATTTATAATAGATTTTAATCAGGCGATATACTCAATACACTAATTGCATATCTTCAAAACAACAAATGCTATATTATCCATTTTGTCAGATGTTTCCTGTCTACATTAAAACCACTCAATTTGAAATGATCAGAAGATCAGAGCACTGCACTTTGAGTTTAGATCAAAGTCAAAACTGTGTTATTATTATTTGTCAAATGTGGAGCAATACTTCTGATACTTGATTTTTAAAGCATAAAACATTGGCGTTAAAGTACACAAAGTAGAGTCACTATCGCAAATCTGCAACTTCAGACACACGTGGGGGACTGCTTTTGGCTTTTTACTTTCAAAGAACACCGCAAACTGGATTAATAGTGCTGTTTTGTGCACTTGATGTCATTACTTAGGATATGGAGAATATGGATGAGACTCTGCACTCTAAAGTTACTACTTTACAGAAGTGAGTAATATATTTTTATATCATTATTTTCGCTAAATCCCGAGTTTGTATTTTGCGTCTCTGTGTCCATTGGAGGCCACACATTCAATATCCTACGTCTGTCATTAGTAGGTCTATGAAAATAGTGTGATTTTGATTTGGGTTTGGAAACGCTTAATATAAATTAGTATTGCTTTTTTATATGCATGGTTATATGTATGTTAGCTACTTGTTTGCGCCCGTTTATACCTTTTCAGCATTTTACCTGATGTTTTGTCAAAGTCAAAGTTTGCCAAAGTTTCATAAGCAATGAGGGTGCATTCACACTCACTCTAAACTAAACACTGACTAAAACAAGATTATTTCAAGCCTGTATCAGAACTTAACAGAACCAAACTCTAATTTTAATGTGGATATTAAACACTCAACATTATTCTAAGAGTGCTCACTGGCCTACCATATGGGAGCCCAATTCAAAAAAGTACACCTTGCTATGCTGAAAAAGGCTTCACTGATCATCCGCTGTTTGTGTGACAACGCTTTAGGACAGAGGAGAAAGTGGAAACGTGTGGGAGGAGGAACGAGGAAGGACAGACGGACGCAACATATATAGGTGCTGGGTCTCGGCAGGGCTGGCGTGAATGCAGATTGGGAGTTCCTGGACATGCATAATTCACCACAGGGGAGATAGGAGAGGAGGTGGGTTGGAAGAAAGGGAATAGGAAGGTAGGTGAGATAGGGAGGGATGGGATAGGGGTGAGGAGAGGAGGGGTTAGGAGAGAGGAAGGAGAAAGAGGAAAATGAGCGGTACGTCTGAGCCAGCGTCAGCGTCTACAGTGAGGAGGTAATTAGGGAGCTGTCACTTGTTCCTGTCAGGCACCACTCCGACTGAAACATGGAGCGCACCCGCATGTGTGTCTTAGGTTGTACTTGTGGGGGAGGGCCAGGCTGGTGGAGGGAGGACTCTGTATATGTGTGTGTGTGCGGGTGTGTTTGTGGATGCATGCCGGGAATGTGTATATAAATTGTGCAAAAGAAAGTGGGGAGGGAGTCGAATTCAAATGAGACACAAGAAGGAAAACAGAATAAACTAACCCACTGTGAGGGAATTGTAATAATAGTGGATAAAAATGATTCAGAATGATTCCGTAATAAAAGCAAGAAAGGCTGTAACCTGTGGTATTGGTGCTGGAGAGCCACACTAAAATGTGCTGCACCCCGGTTTCCTGTACTAAGCATTTGCCACATCAGGATAAAACCCCCATTGCAACTGCTGAGTGATTTATTGAGGTAAACAAATTCATATGCATGCATTATTGACACAGGACCCACAACCATACAGTCAGCAGCCTATGTCTCCTGTCAGCTCTCTGCATGTTGATTGTCTCGAGTCAAAATAACAATACGCTAATGTTTAAACAATCTCCTTGTCAATGAGAGCATACTTGACAGTTACTTCTTACAGTGGGGAGCGGGGGACTAGGTACATGTGCAGTCACTCAGTCAGCCACTGCGACGTGATGCATGGGTATTTAAAGCCGCGAATGCCTTTATAATCTGTAGCCCCTCAGGAGACAGTAGCTTGCCATATGAGCCAATCGGTGTGGGCCTGTCGGTGGAGTTTTTCACAGTGACACCAGCACTCATAGCACTCACTGGGTGTTCCAATTAAAAGCCACCCCTGCCAGGAGTGCAACAGCTCTCAACAATGCTAGCCCATGCACACAGACACGCGCTCATATGGGCTAATACACTGCGTGCTGACAGACCACAAACACAGGGCTGACGATGATGGATGGTGTGCATAAACTGGATGGGGATATAGACTTTGGCTAAACAGGCCAGGCCTTCATCAGGGGACTATCCTCAGGCAGGTGGTGGGCCCAGGACTCGCAGGTGCCGTCGCTGTGGTGATGTGCAGGATAATTATCTCATGGGGGTATATCCACCGTGTTGGTTAAATGGAATTATGTTGGGTTTCAACCAGAAAGTGGACAGTACTAGGGATGAAAGGGGCCAAGAAGAAATCACAAAATTGAAGACTTGGCTCTTGTTTCTTGGCGTTTCACCCCAATAGTCAATGTTTGAAGCTGGAGCTACTGTTATTTGTAAACATTTTTTATACAGTGAAACCTATTTTTCATGTGCTACAGTATGAATGCTTCACGTGCTACAGTATGAATGCTTCTATGCTCTATGTTTTGAGACATTCAGTTAGATAAACTGTTAAATAATGAAAAACAATTATTTAGCTGTACTGTTTTTATACTACTACACTAGTTTTTATACTTCTGTTACTTGTTTTAATTGTATTTCTGCCCCTACCATTTCTCAGTCTAAGCCTGATTATTAGGACACATTCTAGTAGTTTTTGCATTTATATATTATCAGTTGTATAATATTTTTCTTGTTGAACAACATACTATTATCTTGAGTGATTCATTCAGTGCTTTATTTAACCTGGAAAAACTTAAATATTACAGTACTGTTCTATTTTCACCTTGACCATGATCAGACTTGTTAACAAGTGTATACGACATTGCATTGGTCTCTTGTTTCTTTACTGTCACGTTGTTTGTATCTACAGACACAGCTTGGGACTAATACTGTCACTAATTGGTCTGTCTGAGGAGGACCCAGTTGTCTTAGAGAAACGCAATGAAAACAAGTTCATAAGTCAAAGGCATTTTGTGGTACATGGCGATTAACAATTACATGAATTTGTAAGGACTTTTATGCATAGCTTCTCCAACTTGCCAGTTTAGTGTAAACAAGTGATATTATGAATGTGTGTCACCAAATGATTCGTGCCATTTTCCCATGGCTGGTCTGTAAGCGACTCATTAGACCACTTCAGACGTATTTGCACTACGAGGGGCTGCCATTAAACACATCACAAGGCCTAATAAATGTATTATTTAAAAGCTGTGCTCCAATTACTAATTGATTAGAGTGGAGCGCCTCATCAATAACACACAAGCAGCCCCTTCAAATCAAAATACACATGATTTATACATGAAAGGCTTTAAAAGGGATAAGTTCTTGGCTAATCAGTCATAAATGTTTTAAAAACCCAAGTTTTTGCTCATAATAAAAAAAATGTTAAGTGGCTGTCAGATATGGTGTAGTGCATGTAATGTATTGATTGTGTGTGTGCGTGTGTGTGTGTGTGTGTGTGTGTGTGTGAGCTAGTGGTGAAAAGTATGGCCACAGAATTGCTTCATGTGTCCCAATGGATCGATATGAATGAGACAAACAGAAAATATTGCCCAAGTTCTGATTCAAATTCTGAATTTATGAACAGACTTGAAAATGGGTGTAAATTAAATGAATATAAATGGCTTTGCTTTTTAACCTTTATTAAACACTTGTCCCCATAGGCAGAGCTTCATTTTCTCTACTGGAAAGGTCCAATTACCTCACTAATACAATATTAATAACACAATTATTCTAATTAAGATGTGGGCATAATTGTGTCATGTACAATGGGATTAAATATTACAAAGAGTTTAAACATACACTATAATAAAATGTTCATATATTTCTGTGCCCTGCCCTGTTATTTGCATAACAAATTTCAAGACGTTGTTGCCTTCAGTTTTATCAGTGATCACAGCATGAGGTGGTATTTGTACAGATACCAGAGCACCAGGAATGTGGCTGGGAACATATTGAAAAACAAAGCCACATTCAAAGACCCAAGCGTCTCATGTGCAGACCCCAAGGACAGCCCAGAAAGCAGAAGAAATCCTGCTCCACAAATCAAAAAGAATGGAAAACAAGGTTATGTCATCTGAGCAATTCTTACATGTGGCCCAACTTTCTGAGTCATTTCGTTCAGAGTAATATTACCATGTACTCAGATTCTCAAACTAAATCTGTTGTATAATAACAAATGCTGAGCCATTTTCCCTTTGCTATGGAGAAGTATCATGTCTGTGAACACTGACATCATTTAGGTTTTCTCTTTTTTAAGTTTATGAATGTTTTACGATTGCCATGATATTGGTCCTTCCTGTATTTACTGTTATGGTGCTGTTATGTTACAGCCCCACCCCTGATGATAATGATGTTGGATGATTTGTGACGGTGAAGCAGTGATGAAGTAGTGGAGATAGGGTAATTAATGGTCCTGATGTCACGGATGATTGTAACTATGATGAACAGTGTGATGGCTGCCTAAACTATATGTGAAGTTTGATTCTGAGATTTACATGCAGTCGGTGCTCTGGATCGACGTCTAGCTGAGCGCGCAGTGCCACAGGGGGTTGTCACTTCTCGACGAAGAGACAGGTCCATGCCTACCATGAAAACTCTCCCAGCAACCATTGCGGCGCCCCATGGAAGCTCATGCTAATCGCCAGTGCTGGCTTCACCCCCCTACTGTCAGCGCAGCGAGCTGGCTGCACATCACCAGGGAGCCCCTCGCACAGCTCCACACAGGGGCTCATGGAGGATGCCTCACTCTGGTGAGGGCCAGCCTTGTGTGTGGTATACAAGCAGAACTATATGCAGATGCATGCAGGCCCACGTCTGCACACATTTCATGATGACACTAATGTGATAGTGGGTTACTTTAAATATAGGCATATCGTTTATCTGTTAATGAGTACAGGAAGATGAGCCTGTTGAATATGGTAATTCTCTGCTGTATTAGGCTTCACAATCTATCGTAAAACTGGGAGCATGTCGGAAAATGGCTGTGTAGTAAATGTACAAGTACAGAAGGCTGATCCATAGATGAGCAGTGCCCTTCATTATTTACAAGGCCCTTGCTGTAATATTATGATTATGAAGAATAAATGCAATATTTTGTCAGATCACTTGGAGTAACAGAGGTGCAGCTTTTGTTGTGGCTGTATTTTAAAAATCCTTTGTGTTAAAAGTATTTCCCCTGGTCATGCCCTAAATCAGTCAAGAGAAAAAGTCTGAGTGCGTGTCTGTGTGCAGTCTACAATCTCTTTTCAAGCTCATGTGTCATTTGGATTGTTTAAATACTGTCAAAATTAAAAATTTTAAATAGTTTGATAATTATTTCCGTGCTCTTTTCTGTCTAGTTTTTTCCTTTCAGAATACAGACATACTGTACTGGAGTAAGTGCAGTGTCCTTGTCATCCTCTCTGAGTATAGTGTTGTTGTATGGATGAGAAGTGACAGGGGTCGCAGTGTGAGGAGGTGTCTGTCATATGCAGCTGTGCCTATGACCTCATGTTCTCATAATAAGGGCTAAGGACTCTGCTTTGTCACTCCTAGGTCAGGTAACAGCCCTGGAAGCCTGACACAGGACAACAGCACATCCAAACAGCTGTTTAGCGGTGAACAACAAGGACAGAAGTCATGCTATTTCTACAATGTACACTAATATACGTGTAGGCAGTGTGGCAGTTGAGAGCCAGGCATACATCTAACCTTCTTGTATTTTCACCATCACTAATTCCCTTTAATATTCCATGCAATATACTTTTAAGCAAAGCCCAGAAATGGAGGGTTGCCAAGCAGCCAAAAAGGAGCATTACTCATAAGGGTCATGCTCTACTGCGCAAAACACAACCCCTCATATATCATCATAACTGCCATCCGATGACAATTACAATTGAGATGGCAAGAACTAAGAGAGAGCTCCTTAATTTAACATCCAATTATTACAAGTTATCACCTCTTGATCAGTGTAATATAACAGACAATCAATGTTGCATGTGACACTTAGGAAAGGCCCGGTGTAAGCGAGGGCGAGACTGGGGGGGTAGGATGGGCCTGCGCTTCCTTTTCTCAGAGGTCCTTTCTCTATACTAGCACATCGACTCTTAGGAACTATTAAAATGGGTTGTTAAGGGTTATGCGTGTCATGGTTAAAGTTCCATGGTACATTATAATTATTTTCATATATTTGACAAACGTTCTTTATGCCATGTGAAGCTCCAGTTAAATAAAGGTTGAATCAAAATATAACTATGAAAAGAAATGATAAAACATATGCTTAAGATTTGATGTATGCATAATATTCAAAATGTCTATCAAGGCTTTTTGTTCTGAATTATTATCTGGCACTACTGCTGCTACAAAGTACATAAACATTAAACGTCTTCATAGATCTGATATACAGGGATTTAAGGCAGCATCTGTATAATTGTATGTATAACAAGCATGAATGATCTTTGCAAATGTTAAGTGCAGATTTACAAAACTTTAAGTTTATATTACGTATATTATTACTTTTCTTTCATTAATTTTTTTGGTTGTCCATTTGCTTCAACAAATGATCTGTCTCTGTCCTGTCCTCCTCTGCATGATCAAACTTAAGCAATGTCTTCAATCACAAGTACATCTTTACTACACCATCCCTTTATTTTGACGTTCCACTTTTAGCCCTCCTTAAAACAACCCTTGAAGCTGACTCTGAGACTATATGATTTTGTATTTCCACCCAATTTGATACAACACCCCCATGTAGAGTTGCTGTAGATTAGACCTAAATATCGGTTAAGATACTGTAGGAAGATCTTAATACTCTTAAATCCTGTGACTAATGAGCCAAATTAAAGAGATGACTCTCAAAACAGCAATAAAAACAAGGAGAAATGTCTGATGTGTTTCTGTTGTTTCAAAGGGACGGGACCAGTGCCAAAAATCTCCAAAAGTTTATCTGTTTGCATTAATGAGAGGATATTTGTCTAAGCCCCAAACTAGAACAAACACACTTGACACACTCAGGCGAACTAAGTAAAATCCATTTAGTCATTAAGTAAATCTGCATATCAGCATTAACTACCATTAGCGGGGAGAATTAGCGCAGAGTATACAAATTCATATTGCCTTTCCCAAGTGATCAGAGGCAGAGTCATAATCAAAATAGACCTTAAAGCCTTTAAATCCTAATTCAAATGTATATGCTAATTAATCTGGATTAGTATATAATTTATGTAGATTATGCATTTCCCTTTATAAGTGTGCATTGTTTAGGCTTGCTTGCTGTGCTTGGGTTTGTAAATGCTTGCAATATAAAATGATTCCTTCACAAGTCTCCTAAAATGGCCCTTTCTTCCTCCCTGCTTCCTTGATGCTATCTCCTCACAGCTCTGCTCTTGTAGCCCGGTGGCAGCTTCGTTTAGCATTTCAATCGGCCACTAAAAATAACCATCTTTTCTTTTATTCACACTGGCTTTGCTATAATGCAGCCACTCTGCGCGGGCAGATGGGAGGTCAATCCATTATCTCACCACCACCGTCCAAGCTGCTGCCTGCCTCTTCAGTGCCAAACACTCAGACCACAGCGTCTCACTCTACTGGGCCACTCTCATGAACCCAGCACGAAATAATATTTAATGTAAATGTATTGTATTGTATATGCAAAATATTAACTCTTGCAGAAGAAATATTATGATAAACAACATGTCTTACAATAACATTATTCTGATAGGGATTTAATATAAATCAGTGCAGGTAGTTGTTTTTTTTATCTGGTTGAAGAATCATTTACTTTGCCTGTGCCCGTTTGTGGGCCTGTCGACATGAAATTTGGGTTATTAATTGATATCTATAATGAGTTTTTGATGTTTTCACCCTCTTAGCTCAAACGTTAACATTGTATAAAATAAAGGAAAGAAAATAATTTTTAGATATGATACATTTTGACCCCTAAAATACTGGCATTTCTTGAACTACAACTTCAGATGAAACCTTTTTAATTGTTAACTGTGACTTTCTTACCAGACACCACATATCAGGAATACTGGATCAGGCTCATTCTTACATGTATGTCTGTTGCAGGGTAGTGTGATATGGGCGCTGTATTCACCCCACAAGTGATCGACTAGATCACACACCAATTGTAATAGTCATTTCACTTGAGCGTAATTAGGACAGTCTCCATTTACTAGTCCTATGGCATTTTTCTTGTTTATCTAAGTAAATGTTGTTCAGTGTATTGTTCATGCAACATTTCTTTCTTTCTTTTTGCAGCTCTACAAGTAGCATACATTACTGCCACCATCAGTGCAGTGAAATCAAGGCTATTCCCCTTAAACAGATTATTAACACCCCATTTAACATAGCTAATGCTTTACTGTGTGGAAAAAAGAGTATTATAGTTGGTTAACCAGGATTTTAAGTGTGCCACGTTCAATCACAGTCTAAAGTAATAATTTCCTTTCTGTTCATTTAACTTATAATTGCCACAAGCATTATTTATGCCACGTAATCAGCTATCCATTATACTTATTGAGAAGATAAATGCCATTAGTGCTTTGGCATACGCTGCCTCCTATGTTTTAATTTCCATATGGCTTAGGCACTTTATTTTCTATTGGCAATAATGTGATTCTTCCACTGAAAGGATGTAAGATCAATATCCTCTCAGGCCTGCGAGTTAAGAGGAGAACCAAGAAAAATAAGCCCATCCACTGCGTCCCAATTGATATATGTCACGGTAAGACGGCACAGATGATAATGAAATTGTTGAAAATGTACAATTTATGTGGTGATGAGTTAGCTTCTATGAGCTTTCTCGCACATTCCCCACAGGCCATTGTCAAACTAAAGCCATTAGCACATTCTCTGACTAGCATTAACCTTTCCGCAGAGGCTTACCAATATCTCATCACAGCACAAGTCCTACTGCCCCCTCCACTCGTACGCTGTTCCTTTATGGGATCGGCCATTTCCAAGGCATTTAAAACATATATATGCCTTAGAAAAATGATCATTGGTAAAGTCCATCATTGGCTACGTTTTCTGACCATTTCCATGAGTTACAACTATCTGTCTGCCTTGGCTCGCTCCTCTGGGAGGGGGAAAGACTGGGTGCTCTTGGTTATTGAAGGCTTGAGCTTTTCTGTAGCGATCACCAGGGAGTCATTGTCTCAAAAGGCGCGTTGCTTTACATGTACAGGTCAGAGGCTCCAGGACATAAGACCACTCACTGGAACAAAGAAATAAAAAAGTATTGATCAACCTGGTGCCATGCTGCAGTTATGACTGATTTAGGACAGGGTAAAATACCCCTGATCTATACAGTATAGAGTAGATAATGGCCAGAGTTATTTTATTACACTGTTTAAAATGATCTGTCACCTATACTGTGTGTTGAATTATACCTTCACTATGGTCTGCTATTTTCAAGCTTCTCTTACAAATAAGTTGGTATGGCTGCTTATCAAAAGCCTAAAATGGCTCAAATGAATGTTTTTATTGTGTTTCAATAGTTTTAGCAGCACCAATTATGACTTGTATTGATTGGATGACATTATTCATAAAGATTGCATTTAATATTTGCTACTGACTATTGAAATTGAGTTGAACTATAGCTAACAGTACAAGTACTAAAGGTTTATCTTGTCTAGTAAACATTTTACTGCTATATTGAACACTGTATTGAGCAATCTCTTTATAAAACTTATCAAAACACATCTTGTACAACAAAAGTAATTTATGTTATTTCCTGCTTAGCCGTATGAATTTAGATGGTTTAGAGAGATTTTTCCTGTTGACTGTGTGTGTTGGCTTTATGTGGGATGGTAAATGCCTTTAAGAAGCACATTTAGCCCCAAGAGCAGTGTGTGCGGGGTGCTTTGTGCGTGTGAGTCAGGAGGTTGATTGTTGTGGTGCTGGTGATCGTGGCTGCAGGGCTCCTAATGAAGGTGTGTGTAATAAAATCAGTGCACTGGGGTCCTCGCATGTGCCCCGCCTCCCTCAAACTCCATCTGATTGAAAATGGAACAGCTGTGATGATTTAATTTACATGTTAATAACCAACGGGCCTCCAGAAAATCGTCCAATAAACGCCTTTTTATTACCGCCTACCAACGCCGGGGAGCGAGTGTGAGAGGGAGAGGGTGAGACTGCGGGGGGTGGGTGCGAGGTGCTGGGGAGAAAAGGTGACTGTAATTAATTGTTTTAAGCGATTCTATTAAAACCAAAATGATCTGGTGAGCTGTGTGTGGAATGAGCATGGGCCGGTTGGCAGACAGTGGCGAGCGTAGGTTGAGTGTTGTGTGGGTAGGGTTGGTGTTGTTCTCAACTGTCTATCTTTCACAAGTGAAGATGTGATTTTTTTTTTGTCTAAATTTCTATGATATCCTGCCAATCTACCATGGCTAAAACAGTATTAGCATTTAGACTTGAATTATGGGTGAATTATGCACTTGTGCATTGGTGTCTGTGCTCAACATGAGACTATGAAGTTACTCTCTTGGAGGCATCATGACAGCACGTAAAATGCCCCATGATGTTACTAAAGGAGTCTGCTTCAACTGGTTCCAGTGAACCAAACAAACCGTTTTACATTGGCAAACTAAAGCCATGTTTGGTGTTTTGACTAGATTAACTGTTATTAACCAGGTCTCATAGTTTGTGCACCCATGCTCCATTCAGACTGGTAAAATTATTCATTCTTCCATTAACTGTTATTGGCCCCCCGGGCATTACCAATACATCACCAAGCCTAAAAAAGTGCCAAAAGAAATGGAGGATTTGCCTGCCTGTTATTCTCAGTGATTTAAGCCATCACCTCTTCTTTCTCTACATTTTTTCTCCAAACCACCCAGGGAAAGGAGAATTCCTCCCCAGCTCCAGAGAATAGAAGCACAGAAACAGGGGTTGTACCAGAGCTCCCTCTTTATTCTCTCCATCTTTTCTCCTCCTGCTCGCCGCCTCCCCTACCCCCAGTGTCCCGGTCCTCGGAGAGGTGGCCAAGCCATCGTGGCTATTCAAGTCATTGTCAGCAGAAGCCACATGGTCGCGTCTCTGGGCTTCTCTGGGGACATGGGGGGCCACTGAGACAGGACTCTCACTGGGTGGGAACAGTAATTAAAGAATAGAAGCAAAAATATAAAGAGAAAGAACAAAAGGCAAATGAACAAAAGGAATAGCAAATTTGGCTGGGAGGCTGTGGTCCGTGGAGGCCATTAGGGAATACTCCCAGGCAGGGTACAGTGTGCAGCCCCACAGTTCAGAACTGGATCCATTAATGATCCAAATACCTCCAAGCTCTTTGACTATCGCTCACGTAGAGCGCTGCAGGGTACGATATGTATGCAAAAGCTTGCATCATGTGTTGTGTTGCACGCTAAAGTAAGTCTGGATTTCATGCCACTGTCAGGAGCTTCCTTGTCACTTCTTTGATCAGCAGCTGTTCATTTTATTGACTCGGCTTACTGCTGGTGTGTGACATTAGAAAACACAGGTTGGCTGGGGTCCTCCCAGCCCTCTGAGGCTCTGCTCGGTTAGTGCTGTAATGCATTGTGTGCCCTAAGGCCTTGTCAAGCCAAGAAGGGAAGCCAACCCACAAACAACACCTAGAGCTGTTTACCTTTCAATCCTTAAAGCAAAAATCTGACTTTGACACCACAAAAAGGCAGAGAAACACAACCAAATTTATGCTAATAGAATATTGTTTAGAGGGCTTTAAAAACATCCCCCCGCTATGTTGTGTTCGCAGCTGGGACAGCCACGGGGAGAGCCATACAGACGAGATAGAGCAGAAGAAAATGCAGCACAGCGTCAGGAGAAGGAGGTAAACAGAGAGATCAAGCCTACGTGTGGCACATTCCAATATGGAGGCAGAAAAGTTCTGGGTGGTTCCCAGGAAGAGCTAACTTCAGAGAGGTAAGAGGTCACTGTATGTGGACAATGACGCCAGCTCAGCGTCTATTGACGAGGAGGGGCCAGGGGCATTGTGGGAAGGGCACCGAGTGGCTCTCACTGCCAGTCATAGTTGTGTAGTATTTGCATGGGCTGCCAATCACCTCCGAAAGGAATGCTCTTAGGTCAGAGAGGTCAGGCAGGCGGAGTCGGCCCACAGCGAACACAACAAGCTTTGACGCATCGAGATGATGGGCTCAAGTGAGGCTGGAGTGCTTATCTGCACAGTCTGCACCACTACAACCCTGTGTGAGCCAAAGTCAAGTAATGTGCTCTCTTCACCCTACATATAGTTGATCTGGAGGATTCTTACTCTTATGACCATTTCAAACACAATTTGACAGTTGTAAGTGTGGCAGCTCAGCCTAACCCTCCCTCCTAACCTTGACTGTGAGTGGTTGTGTGAAATAGAAGGAAGAAAGCAAATTGTTTGTGCCATGGTCCCTGACAGGAGACAGCAGTGCCCCAGTATTAATTAAGGATAAAAGTAATGGGATTTGTAGTGGTGAGGCTCTGTGTGTCCCGAGGTGCTGTTGATCGGTGATACAGGTGAATCGTTGCTTTTAAAAGCTGATAAGTATCTAAGTGGCAAAGGGGACAGAGCAGAATGCACAAAGCAGATCCAAATGAATAAATACCTCTGTCATCTATGGTATGATATTTATATAGGGATAGTGGCAGTGCACAACAACACAATCTTGTCTATTACAGTAACTTGTTGCCAGTATTGGACAAAATAGTGAGAATGTGCGAATTTTTATAGAATTTGTGTTGTACTGATTTTTCATGACTACTATGACTCATAAGAACCGTTCATGCAGTCAAATTTTGTGGTCTTTTACTAATTTCTATAAAGGTCAAAACAATACAATAATTTTCCGGGAACTTTGTCAAATTAGTATATAGTTTTATATTTCCACATGGATTACTATCTGAATATCAAATTTTAACTACACTAGTACTGACACTAAACACTCTCAGTTTGCATGACCCTAAATATGTTTTACACAGAAGCTTTCCCACGCCTTAATGACTTTCATATCATTCTTCCAATGGGACTAATGTAACTGAATCTGCTGTAAGGGAAGGTGCTGAGATGCTGTAAGCCAGACAATTATCACTGATATAAAAGTCATGCCATGAGCTTTGAGCATTTCTTTGTGCACTTGTGATTGGCCAGCACTGCACTCTGCCAGAAAGAAGAACTGCCTCAGCCTATTTTTTTTGCAGTTGCGTATTAAATTATCTTTTGGTTGAACTAATTGTAACATGTTAATAATGTGATTGGTGACAGGACAGATTTTTTACAACAGCTGCAAAAATAAATGACATTAAATAACAATAAATAGTGGAATTGCTTAAATAATAGCAGAGGTTTCCCAAAAGTATAATCAAACATATTCATGTCAAGTGTTTATTTTCTCAGCACACCAGTGCAGTATGCAGCGGGAGTGCTCCAGCAGCTACCACCCGCTCTTTGCAGGCTACAAACTGGAAACATGGAACCTCAACATTTCATCCTTTTTAAATTAAAGAAAAAAAGAGAGAAAAGAAAAGAACACTGAACCCGTGCTCTTGAAAAATATACAGACATGTTATCCTTAGCATTCAAAAATACACATACTATCAGTGAATGTTTGGAAAAAGTGGTGAGGGAGGAAAAATTGGGAAGGGGGTAGACTTTCTCATATTGACTCAGCGGGCGCTACGCCATACAATTAGTCCAAAATCCAAAGACAGCAAAAGGCGAGGGAGAGTGAGATAACCCAAAAAATAAAAAGATGTCTGTGGAAAATTTGGAGCACTTCCCAAAATACACAAACTTTCCCGACGAGCACATTTCTGAGGTATGCTGTAATCTCATATGGCTGGCCTTTGCAAGCCCCTCCGTGAGACTTCTCTGTGCTCAGCTTTCCAAGCCCCCAGACCTCACCAGTCTGCTGCAGCCCCCAGCTCGAGCCCCCACAAAATCCCCTCCAAAACCCACTGTCCACACATGGCAATCATTAGGCAACTCTCTTAAAGAGCAACATTATACCACCAATTGCAGCCTTGCATGAAATTTTGATCACTTAAACCCATCTTAAAGAAGCAGTGCCACTTTTTGCTCCACAACCTCATTTTTGCTCTTTCCATGAATGGTAATAAATGCACTTACCTCTCAATAGTCACCCCCACCCGCGTTGTAGCAGCCAACAAAGCCAAATGAGGCTTGTAGCCACTTACGAGGAGCAGCGCCATTAAGGGACACCCTTTAAATAAACCTCCTGGAGGAAAATGCGATGTTTTAGAGCAGAGTCAAACTATTTTCTGCTGCATTTGTTGCTTGTGTCCTGAAAAACAAACAAAAGGAGTCATTTTAGAAGCAAAAAGAGACAATTTACACAAATGACCCTCCATAAGACTAATTATAGCTTGCAGGATTAAGTCTGGCTGGCTAACGGCATTTTGTAATGTCATGGACAGAATAGTGAACACAGTTAAGAGCGAAATAATACAACAGGGAAAGAGGAGTAAATCAGGTTCTAATGAGGAAGGTGAAGAGAAGCCGGAGCCAAAACCCTGCTGTGCTCCCTCGTAAACAATGATTAAGGCGCTTCAAGTGGTGGCATGCCCACTCCTCGCCACTCACCTCACACCAGCGCTTAATTAGCCGGGGCTTTGCTTTTACTGCAGGCTTTAGTGTCATAAAATTAACACATTTTGCAAAACAGGAGAAGCAGCCTCACACTGTGGTAAGGGTTTAACAAGCTTCTCCTGGGTGAACACTTTGTTTCGCATTGAGGATAAAGCAGCGTCTCTACAGGCCAATAACTGCCATTTACATTGTAGCATGCTGAGGGTATAGGGAGGGAGTGTATGGAGGGAAGGTAGGGGTGAAGTGAGGGATTATGGCTTCATGTGGTGCCGTTTATCCCGAAGAGCACAGGGAGGGAGATAAAGCTCTGTAGGGCCCAACGCAGCCCCTCTCACAGCCTCAGTGCCAGAGGAACAGCTTACCCTGTCCTGTGCCCGGCAGATGAATAGGATTTAAGCAAAAGTAGATTTGACTCAACCCTTTGCCTTCCATTCATCTGTCTGAAAAGTTCCTCCAGATTCTGTGCCAAAGCAGAGACACTTCAGGAATCTGAAAAGGAGACTTATAGTGACCAAAAACATGTCCAAGTGTTTAAGGAACATGGTTAAATGAATTGAATTAAGATGTCAGCTCTATCAGCATATTTTAGGATCTTGATGATTGTAGCCCTAATCTCCATCCACACATATTAACTAAAAATCATATTCTGCATTTTAAGTTTGTACTGGAATGAACTTAAATTAAATATTTAATGTAATGTAATGCAAATCCATTTTGGTAACATTTTTCTAGCACTTTTATAATAACTTATACCCCACTCCCTTGAGTTACTGTCGAGGATAACAAAAAACAACCATAAGAGCTGTATGTTAATTTACCACTGAAATACATTTTCAAACATGTTTTAAGATTTGTATTGAAATATTTTCCGAACATGCCTTGGGGTAAAAATTGTAGACCTATTATATCTATTTAGTCATTGTGGGTTTTGAAAAATACTGAACACAGTGAAATTGAATGTTCTAGCGTGTAATCACAACATTACAACATACAGCCACGTTACAGCCAATGTGCTTATCCAGCCTCAACCTGTTTGCAGCGGATTGCAGCACAGCTCTCCATTGCATATCAGATAGTCAGTGTGTACTTGGCCTATTGGATTTCTCCCCCCTTTTTCTTGTGTGGCTGCATATTAAGAGGCACAACGTCGTTTGGAATGCTGGTTTCTATTTTTGAAATGTTCTGAAACGATGTTTGCATACATTTGCATAGCCAAGTGCAAATTGAGCCATGAATATGCAAATGCAGTGCTGATGTCTGTGGCAGCCTCCACTCTGCCAGGTTTATAGAAGACTCCACACACACACATTCTATACTTCCACATGCAGATTTCACTGTATATCTTCATGAATGGGGAGGGTCACTAGAATAAAACGTGCTTCTTAAATTACTCATTTGCTTGTATATCCCTAGTTGGTATTTTTAGTGCAGTTTTCTAGTGGTGCGCTGGCCTGTCTGCTTTCCATTGCCTCATTAAGGCGTGAGATGGACTTGCATGAAGGTCTACTAGCTGACACCAGATGCCAGCTTATTCTCGGTGTAGCCAGTAACTTAAAATAAAGTCTGACTTAATTTGTTGACTGTATTTGCGGTCACTCTTTTTGCAGCCCCCTTCCTCCCACTCTGCCACCTCTTTAACCCAGTGATTTCACATTCATTTAATAATGCCAGATCATTTGTTTGGAATACAAAGTCTTCGTTTGCTTGTATCAAGACTCAAGTAAAGGCATAGGGCATACAGTTAGTTTAACCTACTGTATTTTGTTTTACAGAAATATTACAAGTCTACAAGAGTAAAATCTTTGCCAAATTATTGTGATGTATTTATTTTGTGTGTCACTTCTGGATACTTCACAGGATTGTGTAGATCCAAGAGTATCTGACAGAGGTAGCCACAATTGAACTCAAGTAAGAGTTCTCTTACTTCAAAATATTACTCAAGCAGAAGTGCAAAGAGGAACACAAAGGGCCTGATCTTGCCCCCAATCTTAGCAGTAGCACAAGCGCAAAGGAGGGGTGTGTCCAGGTTGGGCTGGAGTGGCACGGTACAAGTACATATATGGTGATGGCATCTGAACCAATCTCTGCCCGCTGTGGCATTTAAAAGTACTGCCTGTGTGGGTAATGTTTGATATGTCTTTGCCTCATTATAGGCAGCACAGAGAGATGTGGGAAAAATTCTATATGAGTACAATAAAACACCTCTGGAGCCTCACGATGCAAGTATGCACCAGTAGAGGCACCAGTAATACAGAATTTTGGATTTGCAGACAGAACTGGCACTCTGCACACATGTGCTCCTCTCACGCACACGCACCCCTGTAAGCCTATGCACACGCACATGTCAATCTCTTTTAGTTTTCTCTGTTCCATTTTCCTCCCACTACGCAGCAGACCTGTGTCTATCTCACACACTCCCCATCCCACTGCTCCGCTGCATGGATCGCACTCACTCCCGCCTGTCCCAGCAATGTGCTACCATAGACTCACCTGAGGTGTGAGTGTCCACCGCTGATATGTGCCATGTGTGCACAGAGCAGAGTTCCCTGGTGTCTGTACAGGGCAGTGCTCATGCGCATATATGTATATATGTCTCTTGAGCCGCTGTACAAACCATACTGATCGCTGCTGCCAAAAGAGCAGCATGTATAAGACGTGCGTCTGCACCACAGCCCCGAGCTGTCAATGAATGTGCAGCGGTGTCAGCACCGTGCAGTTATCTACGGTTCTGATGGTTACCTACATACTGGTGACTAACTTTATAAAGTAACTAAAGTGACACAATGGGAATAATTCAAAATGAAATAGAGTTGATGACAGAAAGGGCACAAGGATGTGAGGAAATCTGACATCGCAGCATTAGAACCGCAGACTTAGGACACTGTAAACAGCCTCATCTGAATGAGCAGCTTTTTTACAGCTTCAGATCAAACCAAACTATAGAGCAGTGCTGAACTGGTATAGGAAGCGGGCGAGGGGCTGTGCTCTACTGCAGGAGGGAAATTGAAGAATTGAAGAAATTGATAATAACAATCATCAATCAACTTTAGTTAAACATTTCAGTTCATAGTTAAGAAATAGTGTAATACCTAATCTCACGGCCCATACACTCTATTTCTAACTCAAATAGTTGTGTGCATTAAGTCGCTGTGTAAACCTAATGAATAATTTGTTTCCCGCTGAGGTGGATTTTCAATGGCCTTGTGATTAGAGGTGGCCCAACATTTGTAATCTCCTCCAGCCTTTTAATAGCTGAAGTTGCAGTTCTCTGCTGATTGGCACCATGTCCGCACAGCCTTTTAGGATATACAAGGCAACACAACAATTTAATTAGAGGCAAAGAAGAAAAACAAATCTTTTAATTAACCCAATTAGGGACAATAGGACCTGTGTTTCTGGCAACCCTTGCCTTTACTCACATACTTAGGCTTTCTCCAACAACACTGCAGTGTTTCATATGATTCCTTTGCCTCCATTTCAGATCTCGGTGGGGATCCCAAACAAAGCCGACGCAATCTGCACATGTACTCCAGAGAAATTATGCTAATGAACACAAAACAAAAAAAGAGAGAACCTTATCATGGAGCCCCATTCCCCCGAGCCCCAGATTAAAAACTCATTCATTTGTTAAATATTTGACACATCTATGCTTGAGCCGTGAGCTTAGGGATTTGCTCAGTACTTCATATCGACTTGTGTGGGAGAGAGGAAAATGCCCCCCTCTGGTACTGGCACAGACAAGCTGGCACGTACTCACACGCCCAGGCAAAGAACATGGAAATGAACACAAATGCCAGTCTGAGCTCTCCCACTCTAGATGATAGTTTGTTTATCAAGTCACTTATTACAGAAATCCATAGTTATTTATATTTTTATATAATGCCAGCTATAGATCTTGTAGCAGGACAAGCCAAGGGACCATTGCTGTTTTTTGACTGTCCTAAAGTCAAATAAATGACGGGTATTGCATCAGGGAGTGATCCTGGTGACAACTGCACTAGACTGTAAACTGTTGACCACCAGTCAGAGGGTCGCTGTAGTTGGCCCTCGCCTAACGAAGTGGCGAGGGGTATTGTTCTTGCTCGGTTTCTTACGCTATATTATTATTATTATTTTTCTTTGCAAACGATCGCGATTTTGAGGGCCTGAACATCGACGAAAAGTCTCACATGTGGGTATCAGATCGACTGGCCCGGCGAAAAATTTTATAAAATGGGCATCGCAACAATGCCCAAAGTGCCCCCACTCGACAGCGCCCCCTAGAAAAGACAAAAATTGAAAGTCTATGGGGAGCTGAAAAGCATATTTTGGTGTAGGCCAACAAAATTCGGGACAGTGATAGAAAACAAGGAGACAAACACAAAATGTCATTAACACACCCCCTTGTGACCAACAGGAAGTCGGCCATATTGGATAAAAAATTCACCACCGTTTTGACTGCGTGTACGCCAAAGTCTTCAAGTGTCTTTTTTTTGGTCCAAACGAGTTCAGATTTGACACGTCACATCTACAGACGTGGCTTCTAGGGCTGCAGCTATCGATTATTACAGTAATCGATTATTCTGTCGATTATTTTGTTCGAATAATCGAGTAATCGTTTGTTATTGTCGCGTCTACTTTGCACATGTTAAGTACACACCACGTGCATTGATAGATACAGTGTTTTGGACATGAAAAACTTAATTATCGCTGGGCTAAGGTTGACTTACCTCGCGGTTTCTTTTCCACTTGATGTAATGTACGGGGCTTTCTGTTTACATGTTGTAGCATCAGTGTTGAGAAGGTGACTTTTAAAATGTAATCCCCTACAGATTACAGATTACATTCCCCAAAATGTAGTTTGTGACATAATCAATTAAATTACTTAAAGTGAATAACGTAATCTGAATACTTTGGAGTACTTGATATTGTCATGATTTTTAAAACTACATAAATGTAGCAACCAACTCCTGCAAATTCTTGTTTAGTTTTAGACCTGGATTAGTTCTGGTTTTAGATCTGTTTTAGTCCTGGTTTTAGATCTGGTTTAGACCTGCTTTAGACCTGGTTTAGTCCTGGTGTGAGTTCTGGCGCGGTCCACGGAGTGTACGCGACAAGACACAATCCACGCGCAGAGTGCGCCGCGTACGGGAGATGCGGAGCGCACGGCGTACCGAAAATGCGGGGTGCGCGGCAAACTGGAACGTACCGCGCACGAGGAGGTTATGCTGTTATTATACATCCATTATACATCCATGGGCGCCGCGCTGTTGTGTGTACAGTGAAGTGCAGTGGTCGTGCGGAAACTTTACCTCTACCACAAAAGGTTCCGGCCATCGCCGAGCGTATGAAAATAAAACAAAGCATCGAGGCAAAAAATAATAATCGATGCATTTCTCTAATCGATTTAATCGATTAACTCGATGAATTGTTTCAGCCCTAGTGGCTTCACAAATAATATCACGTTTCTCAGTGCACTTTTTCACGGTTTGTCCGTAGCACGCCGGCGAAGAACACCTTAATTTCCTGTTTCTTTGATGACCTCTCACGGCCACAGGCTTTGGCCTACAGAGCTCAAACTCACATCACTATTGTGTGATCTTGGCCTGAATGTGATGAAATATGAAATATAATAAAAGTGAACTCTGTAGCGCCACCTAGTGTATACGTGAAACGTCAACATTATCGGATTTGGACCAAATTTGGGGATTAAATTCTATACATGATTTCAAGCAAAATCTTATATTATGGAAATGGTGCAATTTTCATTGTTCGCCACCAGGGGCGCAAAGACTCAATAAAAAAATTGTAAAAAAATGCCTACACACACAGGCTTTGTCTGATCGTGCTGAAATTTTAATCACTAATGCCTGATTAGGGCTTGATTATAATAAACTATAAAGCATATGAAAAGTTACTCTATAGTGCCACCTAGCCTATACAAGAAACGTCAACATTATCGGATTTGTACCAAATTTGGGTATTCAATTCTCTGTATCAAAGCAAGCAAAAAAATATATTATGGTTATGGGGTGTTTCCCACGGTTGGGCAGGAGGGGCTCAAAGACTCCCCCAATAAATAGTTCAAAAATTACTACACGCACAGACTTTCTTTGATTGTGCTGAAATCTGAATCACTAAAGCTTGAACATGGACTGAATATAATAAACTATAAAGTATATGAAAAGTGAACTCTATAGCGCCCCCTATCCAGACATGAAACATCAACATTATCGGATTTGTACCAAATTTGGGCATTAAATTCTCTGTGTCAAAGCAAACAAAAAAAATATTATGGATATGGGGTGTTTCCCATGGTTGGCCAGGAGGGGCGCAAAGACTCCCCCAATAAATAGTTCCAAAATTACTACACGCACAGAGTTTGTCTGATTGTGCTGAAATTTGAATCATTAATGCCTGATCATGACCTGAATATAATACACTATAAAGTATATAGAAAAGTGAACTCTATAGCGCCCCCTACCTCAGACATGAAACGCCAACGTGATCAGATTTGTACCAGATTTGGGGAATACATTCTATGCATGTCTCTGACCAAAAAAATACATTATGGATATGGGGTATTTTCCATGGTTGGCCACAAAGGGGGCAAATACTCCCCCCCAAAATATGTTTAAAGGCACACTATGTAACTTTTCTGGTGGAGGGTCTGTTTTTATGCAGTCTTAGTCTGACAGTGCTCTTGATTATAAAAGTCATGTGACCTGTGTCCTAGTTTCTATAATTTGGCTCTAGATCGTTCCCATTTTTAAATATTAAAGGTGTTCTACGTAATTTTTCTGGTGGACGAGCTATCGGGAGGAGAGAGTGTTGTGTCAGGGCGGTCACGAGTCCTCAGCGGTTGCCTGGCATGGGCGTGCGCACCGGGGCGAGGGCCATCATTGCCGCGAGCGGCTTTAATTGATTTTGTTTTTTTCTCCGGACAGGCTGCTCCAACCACCAAAAGTACCACAATTTAGTTGTAGCATAGATACAGCAAATAGTTGGGTTTTACATCAGGGCATCTAATGTGAATTTGCATGCAACTGAACAAAGGTAATGATGACCTTGGAGTAGGAAAGGATGTTATAAAAGATTAGTAATTGTTTCGATAACTACCAACAGTTGTGCGGATCTTAAGTTGACCTGAAAATTCCCCCGCAGAAGTGCTGAGGGGAGTCATGGGATATGTACAATATAAGAGCATGGGGCTATTATACCCACCCCAAAACTGATTCAGTTGGGAAAACAAAGCGGCTTTCCTTTTTCATTCCTGGATAAAAATAAAAGGAGGGGTACTGCCATGGAATCAAAAAGGAGGAGGGCATAATTAGATGATCACATACTGTACCAGCAGCTCAGTTTTCGCTCTGCGGTCCAAATTACAAACCATCATATTTTTAAAGTCACGCTGACATTCTTTTGTCCCCAGCAGCTGCCAAGAACAACCCAAGATCAGGCTTGTGTTGGCGGAAGATCAAAAAGAAGGACCCCGCTCCAGTCGCAACAGCAACTGAAAACATTTACACAGCTGGGGCAGTGGAACCCCGAGGCTGCCCTGCCCTAATGCTCAGACCTGTAGTGGGCCAGCACATCCAGGCTAAAGATGGAGGGGTGGACCAGGTGCTTCTGGGTAATTCTCTAAGTCCACAGACTGAGTATAGGATAATAACTGCTATGAGATCACCACTGTGTCCTTTCTGAGTCAGAAGTCAGGCTTAAGGCAATTTATGTTTTGACTTGTGGTTGTGAGGTGATCAAAAAGAAAGACTCAGATGTATTCATAACAGAGTGGAGAGCAGCAAGCTTATAAGGTACCCCCTAAAGTAGTAGAAAACTGCCGCACATAATTTACTATTTTTTATCAAGCTTACTACAGAAACACAGATCTTGCATTGGCTTAATTACTATCACTGCAACTACTATTCTCACAAAAACAGGTCTTATATAAAATAAGATTTGTAGAACTACTAGTACTACTGGAATCCTGTATAAAATTGATGCTATTGTCCATTCACAAGGATCTGTTTTCTGATTCAGGAAGTGTTTTGCTTTCTTAGGCTGTGATTAGATATTTATGTTAAAACAAAACCAAGAGTCTGCAGTGGGTTGTGTTAGATAACGCTTTCACCATATTGTATGGAATATGTTCCTAGCAGTAATGGATGTAACAGACAAGCGAGACTTTTTTGCATACATTCATATTTCTACCAGATGTTTGCGTCGATGCCATTGTAAGCCAACTCTTTGACAGATTATTTTTTGCACATTGGAAAATAATCATTGTGAAATATAGTATTACTTTACTCTGGCATGCCTCCTTGGTCAACAGTTCACGACAGAAGGTGAATGTTCAGAGTACACCTGCTATTATCTGAACACAAGTTTAACAGGGAAAGATTGAGCAATGTGATTTTTTTGTACTTCTACTCTACACGTTTTGAATCCTGTCCAGGTGAGTGGAGTTTTGGGGAATAGGAGAACTTATGAGAAGCATATGTTGAAATATAGTGGTGTTAAAAGTGACGGTAGCAAAGAGGGGGAGGAGAGCGAAGGATTCAAGGTTGGGTTGACCTCTGCAACCTCAGTCCAGTAAGTCAGAAAATCTCAGAGGAATCATGACGTCACCGGCCCATAGGGACACGGAGAATCAAAGAGGAGGCTTTTGAGGGACAGTCACTCACAAGCACACGCCGAACTAGTAAAACTGATTTCTGCCAGTGTTTTGTGTTTGTGCAACTATTTAACACTATGGAAACTGGAGACCAAGTGGGTGGAATTTTCTTTTAACTAGAACCACATTGCATTGTCAGTGAATACCCGCCATTTTTTTTCTGACTATCCTTCCACTCGCTGCTGTAGTGGAAAGACTTTAGTGTGATGTGGTCTTCAGTGCTCAGAGTAAATTATTTTAACTTGTACACCAAAGGTATGCAGATTTGTAGCATGTTAAACATTTTCCTCCACACTATACTATGGATTTTGTTAGTTTCACGATGAACTTGAATAACATTGGCTCTACCTTTTAATGAGGATGGGACAAGATTTAGCAAGATCAGAACGCCAAAATGATCATCTCTCTGGTGAACACTATTTATATATTTTCATTTGCCACCAATCCATAACCAGTTTAGATTAAGTTAAATTGCACAGTTGAGGTGCAATATTGAAGACCTTCCAGGAGAGAGAGGAAAATACAAATTCAGAGGATTTGGACAAGACAAGTGTCAGTGGCAAGCCCAGGAAAATGCCTTGTTCCAGGAAAGAATTCAGTTGGTGGAGAGAGAGCAGTGGTTGATGAGAGTTTCATGCTAATAAAAATTGCATCTAAAAATTCCAATCTGTTTATTTCATGTATTTTGGGCTGGATAAATCAGGTTGATTCTAATGCTAAAACTATAATTAACTTCACTTTATAACACAGTGCAGCTTTTTCACAGAGGTAGGCATAGTACATGTTGCTTTGGAATGTTCAACATGGCAATAAAATCATCAACCTTACATTTATTCAATTACAGGTGAATTTATTTCTCAAATACTTTGAAAAACTTGAAAAAACTCCTAAGCTTTGATCTGTAGTTTGGCTTGTTGGCATCACATGTTTGTCTTAGTGGAGATAGATGAGCTTAGTGCCATACTGTGGAATATTCCTGCCAAAAAAATAATATCTTAGAAGTCGCGGTCCCTCTACCAGCAAAGTTGCACAGTGCACCTTTAAATGCAGTTTGCTTATCCAAGCAGTTTTCAGACACCATACTTTACTCCTACTTATGCAGACCACACAAATTCACAAATATACAAATAAATCAGATCTAACACTGAAATGTATGTTTAATGACTTATTATCTTCTTTAATAAACATAGAATCTAAGGCTGTGCCAAAATGTTCTTTCAACTCTCATGTGGATGTAATATTAATTAATTATGTTCTTGTCTATAACTATTGTCAGTACAGTGTGGGTTTTATGTCTAATGCTAATTTTTTAATTTACTGCAATATTGTAATTTGGTTTCAAGTAAGGCCTCACCTAAGCGACTGTTAGAAAATGGCAACATGCTAATTGTAGCCACTATCTGATCAGTCTAATCGTGCATTACAAGTTATGTGGTGGGTAATAAAGTGACAGTGCGTTTAGCTCCAAATCATGCGGAAGAAGCATGCTGTGCTGTCTAATGTTGGCAGAAAGGACTGCTCAATTAGGGAGCAGATTTAAGATGAGAGCCTTGATTCCCCAACCCAATTAATTAGCCCAAGAGGAGAGGCAAGGCAGCCACAGAACAGAGAGGAGATTTAGCCAAGAAGTGCCCACCAGGGACCTGCTCCGAGCACTTACCTCCTCGCCTTCACCCTGCTCCCTGCTCCGTTTGTCTTATCTTCTGTTTACTTTTACTCAACACCTGTGACTCCTGGTTCAGCCCATAAAGGTGTGTAGTGTATTTTTATTCTATATTTTCTTTTAATAATCTTTTAGTGTCCAAGTGCTGGAAGTGTTAATATTAGCTTTAATCTTAATTATTTGTGAGGATGGCAACACATTAGTTGGATAAATGATGAATGTATATGCATACATTGTAGAAAACAGTGTCTGTAAGTACACCATATGAATTATGTTAGTTACATCTTTTCATTTCTTAGACCCAATTCAAGGGTTATGATATAATAGGGGCAATTGAAATAAATATTTCAATCTTTTACTTACCATTTGTCATGAAGTACTGTTCCACTGATTTTTAAAAGACCCTTATTATGCTGTTTTCTAATCTATGTTATAATATTTCCTCATCAAAAACAAAAACATACAACCGGAGTTGTGTTTTGTTTCATTCACTCAAGTTTGACACCCAAACCCTGCATATTTAGGCTGTGTTCTCCTCTCATCCACCTTGTGATGTCGTGTGGCAATACAGGAGTGACTGTGTTTTTACACTCCATACACCTTCACTAGAACCATTTGGAAATAGTCAGCCCTGGAATTTCCAATCTCTACTAAACAAAAGGTAAAAGGTAGCTGTTAACTTGAAAACTACTGCTGTAGACTAATAATGAAGGATTCAGTGGCAGTTGGTGGTATAATTTTTTGGGGGGTGCATAGGCCAAAATTATAAATATATATTATAAATATATATGTATTATACCATATATAGGCTATATAGTATTACAAAGTATAAAGAATGCCAGAAACAGAAATTTTGGTCACTGTTGGCTGAACTATACCTATCAGAGAACAACACACAACTAAGCACAAAGTTTACGCAGCAGCACAACCTGATCCACCACTCACAGCTCGTCTCAACAACGACAGCAAACTTACAATATGAGGCTACAGTCATAAAACAAATACATGGCATCAGCGCCATTCCTACAGCACACGGCAGAACACCGGAGCGGCTCTGTCACACCTATGACCTCATTTACGCACTATTTAACTATTCACACTTTTAACACTATTTAACTATTAACACTATAACACCATTTACCCGTGAGACTCTGTCTTTAGATTTGCCCAAAACTAACGAAAATATCATCTTACCTTCTCCAGGGGAGCAGAGTGTGTCCTCTATCTGCTGTCCTGTTGGTTCTGTCTCCAATATGAAGAGATCAAACAGGCCCGAGTCCCAGTCCAGTCCAGTCAGGTCTGGTCCCGGAGCCGAGTGCACGAGTTGGTTGTAAAACTACAGTCCACATAGCACCAGGGCACCAGGTGGATTTAAGCCCTCTGCGCGATACGCCCAGGTGTAACTTTTCCGCCCAGAAATGAGCTTCCAGAGCAGCAAACGAGTTCCGCGGATCCCGGCAGCAACAGCGAGTGACCTGGGTCCTGACGGCGAGTGCCCCGGTCTGTGTCAGTGTGTTTGGTGCTTTGGGTCTCTCCTTCCGCTCTTCTGTGTGGAGGTTTAGGTGAAAGTAGCGGCTATTAGCCAGTGTGTGAATCAAGAGCTTTAGGATATCACCGCAGCCAGATGCACTAATTTCAGCTTAATGCCTCTTTTCTTTCTTGGCAGAAGGATCCCGCTGAAGTAAAGACATATTACTCCCTAAAAACTGTTCCTCAGACATACTTTGACTGAAGATGAACTTGCCATAACTATAAAGCACACAGCTCTGTAGTTATCTATTCATTAGCCTATAGCAGTAACATGCCGCCAGTGGAGAGTTGGGGTGAGTAGCTGAAGCACATTGGTCGGGTGTGTGATAATGTTTATGTGTGTGCTAATGTTTATGAAGACCAATCACTTTGATTTCAGGTCGCCCCCACTCAGAACCCCCAAGATGTATTTCAGGGTTGCAATATAAAGTAATGGGGCAAAAGATAATGACGTCAAATGTTCTGAAAAGTTCAGGCTCTACCATAGACCTCCATCAGGGCGCTCCGACTCATTGCTCTCAAATTCCAAAACATGACTCTCAAGTACAATGATATGAGCATGTTTAACATAATAAAAATATATCTATGCAGATACACGTTCAATAAAAAAAAAAAAAAAATCTAGGTCAAGTTATTGTGCTCTCTATTGACCAGCCGCCACTGGAAGGGTTACTCAGATGTGTGAAAGAAACACAACTCTGGGTATGCCTAAATCCCATTAGAGTGAATTTTGTGTAATAGTAATAATTAAAGAAAAAAATATGATGCTTTTTTGTTGTTTTGATGTTGCCTTTCTTCCTGCTGGTTCATCAATACATTCAAAGCATATAATTTGTGCCTTGAAGACACATCTCCAGCATGCATATTTATTATGGGTTATAGCCAATAACTGCAATGGTTTGTCAATAGACAAAGGCTGAATATATTGTGTCTGGAGCAGTGACCCCGCCTGAGTGGATGTCAGATACCGTACACTATTACTGCCACAGCCCACTGGCCATCTATCAAAACAGTCAATATCTTTGGCTTGTCCCAAAACTAAAAATTACCCTGGTTAGAGACAGAAAAATAAAACGCAATCAATGTGTGGTCTGAGAGGAAGGGCCAGTACATAGCACAGTGCAGAATGAATTTTTGATGCCTCTGCTGCTTAAGCCCGAGACTATCAATTACCAGATAAACAGGTCTAAGTGATTGTTGTCATGGTGCACAGGGCGGACGTCCAATTAGGTCCTGCATTGACTAATGTGTTAATATCTTACATAATTGGTATGGGGGGCTATTTTCTCTCTCTCTCCCTCAAATGCCACACCGATTGTTACACCATTATTTTGTCCTGCCAGGACTAGATAATGTAATGTTGTGGATATAAAGATTAAGGGGACCTTACAAATGAAATACAGGGTTCTGTCAGTTACTCTAGAGCAGAGTTCACATTATGGAAGAATACATTAGACTATTTTTGGGTTAAATGACAATGATTGGAAATCTGTCTTGTTCAAGAAATTAATATTGACAACAGTATTGAATTTAAATGATGATAGATTAATATGTCAGGAAAAAATATATAAAATGTATGTCATATTTCTTTCATATCACCCAGCCCTAACTCCAACTTCTTTTGTCATCCATTTAAGTCAAAGATCTTTTTGTAAGTAAAACATACAGAAGGATTGCAGCAATACTATTTGTACAAAGTAAGGAGAGGGTAAGAGAAATACTGGCTGCCCATTGGACGAGTGTGTGCGAGGGATGAGCCGTCTGCCTGGAAAGACGATTAGTATTCATGTGGCGTGGAGCTCCAGAGAGGATTAATGGACTCTGATGCCTAATATCCTGGAGAACAATTAATTTGCCCACAGTTTTGTCATGGTTGAAAGTCAAATGCTGGAACAGATCGATGCGCACAGCCGCCAGTGAAATGGTGGCAGCCCCTTCTGCCGGCTGCAGAATTTTAATTTCATCATCATCATTTTCCCCGACTGCCTGCCACCCTCCACGATGCGGCCCCTGACATGGCTGAGAGGGCCTCATCCTCAGACAGACACACGCTCACACTGATCACTTTAATACAGGACTATCACTGGAGCAGGGAGTCATAGAGCTAACAGAGGAGTGACAAAACATCAAAGCTTTTACATTTTCATTTAGCTTTGGAATGTTAAGTTAAGTTTTAATTGACACTCTCACTTACTGTTGTTCCTGTTTGCAGTATTGCGGAAAACACACATTTGATACTATCTGAGTGATTAAAAGTGTGGTTATGTAATAAGAAAGATAAATGGTTTGAGTTAGTTGTGTATGAATATACAATGGAATTTGTAAATTAAGCTACAGAGGTCGAACCAGTGTCCCAAACCTGGATAGAAACATTTTACATCAGGAAGGGCTTCTGGGATAGCAAAACATGTATTTTACAATATTCTATATATATTGAAAAGCATCACTGGAACATACAGTTATTATTAAAAAAATAAAAGGATATAGCAAACAAAAGGAAACAAAAGGCATGCTTTGTATGTGTGTGTTACCATACAGAGAATATAGGCAAAATACTGCTAGATTCTATATTGAGTGACGTTCACAGCAAGCGTGTAAATCACATACAATCATAGTGTAATGAAAAATAAAAGGTCCCTAATGATTACATAGACTCATACATATGTAGAAGGATGATCTAAGGATCCTTATAGCAGCGTGCCTATCTCCCAGCATCAATAAGACAATCACATGTGGACTTCACCAGGGGCGTCCTGCGCTGATGGCCACGCGTCGCTGCGCCGTCTTCAGAGGGGCTGAATATTTCATCAGGGATGCAGATGTGTCAATTAAAGATATGTGGAGACACAGCCGGATCCCTCACCGGATTCCTGCTTTATTTGTGTTTCCGCTCGTACTTTCTTATAGCTCAAGGATATTCTCATTAGCACATTAATGCAACACAAATTAGAGGGACACCAGAGACATTGTGCGAGCCATGAGGGAGAACAAACAAGATGTGCTTTTAAACAGGGACTTCTTCTGGGACGCCTCATCTGACCACACCGGCTGACGAGCAAGCAGCAGCAACAAATTGTCCCCATTGATACACAATAGTGGTTTTATTTCTGATAGCACAAGAGACCCAGCTGATGGTCACACCGTGCTGCTTATGACTAGCCTCTCAGTGCAGAGTATCATCTCTCAGTCTCTGCTTCTGTGTCACGGTTTTGTTCTCATTACCCGCTGTGGGGGAGAAAAACGTAGACATGGTACGATGAATTATTAAAGGCAGCGCTGCTAATTTATTTAATGAATTAAGAGGAGTCCAGTGGGGGGTATTTCAATAATGGAGCTCTGTTAGTAGTGTTTTAATAAGGATGGCACACACTGATTGGGTAATTACATCTCTCCTCTCCCCATGCTGCTCGTCTGCGGCCAGAGAGGGGAGAGCGGGTGACAGTAGAAGGGAAGTTGTGTGCTGTCCAAATATATCATAAGGCACACATGAGGACACAGGCCCTGCGTGAGCACTGGCCTCCCATTAGAGATTGAATTGGGTTGTGCCTCGCAGCAGTCACCGGAAAAGAGCTGCTGGATAAATGGGCCCGGACCACCATCAATCAACACAGCAATATTTACCTATAGTGGACGACCATTCTTTACATGTGCGTTTGTATGCTAAAGATGAATAATGTTCATTCCCAATACAAATACAATGTTTTAAGCAATGTCTAGTAAAGCTATTCAGGAATATTTCAGCAGTCTTTTACCCATTTAGACCTGAAGTAGCTGGATAACTGAAAAGTGATGGTAAAAACAGCAGCATTTTAAGTATTGGTAGCTACAGTCAAATACAGCGCTTTTTACCTGAGTGAACATTATAGTCTTAAATTATTATTCTTTATTGTTTTGGTTTAATAGGTGATTATCCACTTGAGGTACCTTCTCTAGCTGTACTTTAACATATTTGGAATAGCTCTTTTACCTCTAATGTAGTGGGGCTGTTGTAATGTTGTAAAGAAGAGACTAAGCCATAGACTCACAGCCTGTAAAAAGTAATGTCAGATAACAAATCTTCACAGTCATTCTAAGTACCTTACAACAGCCCCCAAAGGCTCTACATAAAAACTATATATAAATTATTTATTTATATATAATTGTATATACATTATACTTGCTGGTGTACCCTTTTCATTTTTTTCATTATTCATTTCAGTCATGCCACACAGTTCTTTGTGCATTGATTTAACACAGCCTTCTCCTCTCATCCATAGGTTTGGGACGGAGGTACCACACTGACTTGCAACCCCTTGTGGATGGAGTGAGGTAGGAAAATGTTTTCACTTTTATTTTCACCACTTGAAATATTAAAAGATAAATAAGATCATTCACTAAAAAGGAGTAAAGAAATGGCATTCCTTTCCTAAAACATCCCAGTTTGGGTATGTGTATTTTGTTTAGTTTTGTTTAAAGCAATACAAATGGATCCTTGCCCTATTATCCTATATGTGATCGTTCCCATGGTGATGTACAGAAGGTGAAAGAAAGGGAGGACAGGTGGATACAGTGCGAGGGAAAGAGAGGAGAGAGACCCTGTCTATAATGCTGGAGCTTCATTGGTCAGAGCTGGGCCTGTAATAGGACTGGATCCCGATCAATAGAGACGCTCCTCGGGCCATTCGTAGGCGTAATGACTTTAGCTTTCTCAATAATTAAGATATTGTCACTGTGCTGACTGCAGGGTCAGCCAATCATTAACCCCATGTTAAATATGCCTTTGTTTTAATTGCTTTCCCTTAACTCCACCAGATACGCAGGCAGGAAAATTAAAGGGACAGCAGCCTCTCTTTTCTCCACACATCAGATAGCAACCAAGTTTACATACACACAATAGGCAAATGAATGGATTAGGCTGCAAACAAAGGAGCGTGTCTCAATGAATGTATAAAGGAAAAAATATATAGAACAATAAAATAATATAATAATAATTCCCTTGTGAGCTAAGACCTCTACCAAGGCACTTGAGCATTGCTTATAATCAATTCCTATTCCATGCAAATAATGAGCCTGCTTGAAATCTTCATTAAACAAACCAGCCCTGTATCATATTATATTATTCCAGCAGTTTTAGTTAACATTTTTTCCACCCCTGCCTAAAACTTTTGCACAGTGTAATCTCTGTTTTCTGAATCTAAACTGCTTCCCTATTAGACGGTTTTATTTTTAGTGCTCTCATTTTGAAGCCTTTAGAATGTATTTTTAAAGTCTTGTATCGTGGCATCTCTGCCGTTGTCTTTAGATAACTTCACAGGGTATAACATGAAAAGACTCAGGCTTATTTTACTCGTTGGAACACTGAGCTGAATTGAACAAAATTCTTTGTGTGGAAGCATCTGATTTTCATTTGGCTGTTTCAAAGGCAATGCAACTCCAACACATTGTCTTCTGGCAAGGATGAATGTGGAGCCAATTGAGGTAAAATAGGGGTGCTCATCTCTTGCCTCACACTCGTGGCGCATACCACTCTGGCAGTAATATTCCCAGGGTGCTTCCTCACCATCCCAGCAATCACTTCTAACATTCCCGCCCAGCTGGGTGATGAGAAACAATGAATTTATATCCGATCCTCCGCCATTCTTTTCTCTTCTACATAGAGTACCATGCTTGCCTCTTTCCCTCTCTCCCTTGTGCTGGTTTGCTATTGGCTAGTTGGTAAATGGACTAAAGCGCCACTCAATAGGCCCGTGCACTCCTTCAAGGCGCGGGGCCCTGACCTTTTTCCTGGTGTGGGGAAACGCAATTCATATCGGGCCCGGACCAGCTGGCCGCTAAACGAACATCTCATCCAATTTCCAGACGCTTGCAACACAAAAAAAACAGAAGCACAAGGGGGGTTGTGTTGTGGGGGGAGTTGAAAAGGTTTGTGGGCAGGGAAGTCCTGATGGATTTTAGATTGGTTTCTCAATTTCTCTTTGCTCAGAGGAGGCGGGGGAAGCAAGAGACAAAGAGGAAAAACAAACAGTGAATGCACAACTAAAAGAGTCCAAGTTGTGTTAGCTCAGTTTTATTCTATGATAACTTATTAACCATCATTTGTAAAATAGTTCAATAATGTTATGTCATTTTTCATTCTGTATCTAGTACAAAAGTACCCAAAAGAAGTAGAAGTGGCTGATTTATGTTTTAACAAGACAAAATACAAGACAAATTAAACATGATGTTATGCCGTTTCTGATACAAGCAAATAATAAGACTCAAATTTGGATTTTTATGAAAGATATTAAGACATAACATATTTGAGCCTATTATAGGGTAGGAAATATATGCTTATGTGACTACAAATACTAGAAGTGTGTTGTAGTACCATTTTGTAGTTGTTACATGATTATAAGTGATATTTCTCACTCTAGTTGCACACTTTCACCAAATCATCAACCTCCAACAGACTAATGACAGACCACTGGGGTAGATGGTTACTGTGGAGACGGCAGTCCCTAAGGACCAACTCGTGACAAACAACAAGAACACAAACACCAAACACACTCACAATAAGTGAATGCGCGCACACACCCCACACACAGCACTGCTGTTGTAAAAGGTGTGGGCCATGGTTCACTCAACACGATGTGCCTCTAAAGCACTGTCATTTATTAAATGAAAGAAGTTGGTGCACGCTGCATGAAGGAACAGTAAATTAAATCAAGTATTTGTCATCATATACCTACGCAATGTAAGACAAGTCCATTTAGGATGCAAGGCAAGCAAATTGTCCAGGAGAGTAATGAAGAACAAGGGTAAATTTCCTCGGACGTAAAAAGAAACCATGATGTCAGCGCCACTTAGAGTCGTTTCCTGTGCCTATACATTAGGCTTTATTAATTAAATCGCCACCTATTTTATTATGCTGCATATTTTATACATTCATTTACCCATACTGTATGTGCTTGTCTACATATTTCGCTCTTCCTTTTTTGCCATTTGAATAAATATTTGAGGCATCATACATTATTTATCGCACACTAGCTTCATTTACTGGGTAGAAATAATAAGGTATACGTTTCAATTTTGTTATGGCTGATCTACATTTTGCCAGCTGCTGCAGGCGATGTCACAGGCCTCGCTAGTTGACTTGGAGACTGCTCTTGCAAAGACTAAGGCACGCAGACAATGCACATGTGTACAACAGTGCATAAACACTGATGCATAAACAAGCATACAGACACGAAGGCAAAAAGAGGTAAACAATTCCCACTTTTGAGAGCTCCAGTTGTGCCTTGGGCAACAAACCAATCATAGCTCTGCTGTATGAGCATGTTTTTTGGATAAACAACTGGTATTGGTAATTTGGCACAGCTCCCTTGGACATGGCTATGTGTAAGCAGTATGTTTCTAAACAGTGAGCATACAAAATAAGGCTCACAGTGCAGCGGTTGATCCAGGGACAGCCTCAGGTCTCTGGGGTGTACTGCTGCTCCCTACAGCCTCTGTCTGTCTCCCCATGTCTGTGCCACTGCAGGCCTGGCCCAATTAAACCTATTTAGAGAGCCTTCAGCTCCGGGCTCACCGGGGACTTGTCATCCAGCACTCAGACATGTGACTTCCTCCCTGTAAGAAAGATGCTCTTGTGCTCTAGTGATGCAATTAAAAACAAATATTGTTTTATTATTTTCACAAAGCCGGTGCCTTTGTTTATAAAGCTCAGATGATACAGGTATGTCAGAGACCCTCAGAGCCGTACCATTGTGGCACAAGGGTGCGGGCTACATGGACCAGATCAGGTTTCCTGCGCCCCACAAAAGCAAACACAGCTCTAGACGGCAGTATGTGCCCTGCATCCCTGGAGTCCAAGCACTGCAATTTAACAGAGCAGGCTGAAGAGATCCCCCCTTCCTTGCCTTCTACCTCCTCCTAAACATTAGCCCTGACCAGTTTTACAGACACAGTTTGAGAGAAAAGAGGTTTGGACATCTCTTCTTTCTGAAATCCTGCCCTGGTTGTGCAGAGGCCTGTGTTTGGATTGGCATGGAGGCTGGCAGACGACAGGGAGAGGTGGAGCAGGAGAGAGTTATAAATAAACATTTGAACAAGAGCTGAGGAGAGGTGTCACAGGCCGGCCTCAGGCCATAGACCATCCCTAAACTCACTGGCAGCCCTCCAGGTCACTAACATGAGCACTGCACTATACCTTTGTGTGACGGAGTGAGAAAGACCTGGGGATATATAGGCTGTTGTTATAACAGCTAAATGAAAGAGCAGTTCTAACCTCAATGCACTGAGGACATTAGCATATTATTACATAAAATGTTCCATTCATACCTTACTTGACATAGAAGATGTCTTTCCCTAGTACCAACGCCCCTTGGTACTTTTTATACATTTTGTAACTTTTTATTTCCTTTTCAAAGTGTACATATGTATAGAAAGAAATGTGCGTGAGTGCATGTGCACAGGTACTTTAGAGGCCTGATCCCAAAGCCCCACTTCCCGCTCCCGCCGAGTCTCCACTCCCTCTCTGTGCCTGCAAACCCAAAAGATCCTTCCAGGTCCTAAGTTTCATTCCTAAGTTTTCTTTGTTGGAGAAGGTCTGGAGAAGGGCCAGCTTCTCTTGTCCAATTTACACATATAGAATGGTGCTTAAACTGAAAATCAGTGCTGACATATCTTTGGCCTTCCCATGCTCAAATTTTTATGTGTTTTTTTTTGTATGTAAAGGGCTGAAAAAATATGAACAGAAACCAAAATATGAGAGAAACCAATTCTGATATAACCATACTTATACTGTGTGTGTGTGTGTGTGTGTGTGTGTGTGTGTGTGTGTATATATATATATATATATATATATATATATATATATATATATATATATATATATATATATATATATATATATATATATATATATATATATATATATATATATACTTTTGTGAATTTTCATTCATTCATTCTCTTTCATTCTCTTCTTATTTATACTATGTATTATTGTCCCATCAATCTAAATGACAGAATGTTATTGTATTATTGTAAGTAAAAGTTACATGCACTTTTAAAGACAAAGCAAGCTTTGAGGCTTTGACATCTCGGTGCTCCATGACTCCACTCAAATCATGGACAAAATTAAATTGCTGCAGTTCTGCCAAGCACCTAACTGGCACTAAGAGAGAAACCACAGGGGCAAGAAAGCACAATACACTCCAGTCCTGGGAACCAGACCAGACACCCAGCTCTCTGGCCTCCTCTGCCCAGGGTTAATGCCTTCTGAGTCAGTCTGTGGACTGAGGAAGCCTTGGCAACAGTGCAGCCATCATGAGGTCTGAATGCCAAAAATGGATATCGGAGCAAGGTGTGGCCTTAGGAAAGGTTACAAGAATGTTCTACAGTGAGTGTGTGTTGGAAAGATGGGATGCTTTTCAGTGGAACTCCATGTGCATTGTGCATTATGTCTTTTGCATGCAGATGTTTGGTCCAGTATAAACTTAGCTTCCCAGATGGTTTTCCACCCAATCACACCGCAGAGCTCTCCTCAGTCTCCCAGTGTTCCTCTCAGGTTTGTGGTCCGTGGGCTCGCTCCCACAGTTCTGCTATAGGAAAAGAGACAGTTTGGTTTTACGCTTACTTATTGCCGGCGGTCATTTATGGCTGTATTTTGCCAAAGCTGATTGAAGCTTTTGGCACAGTCTCTCCACATCTGTACTCCTCAGACTTCACCTTAACTCTTCTTTGTATCTTTAAAGTATATTTTTATTGGACTATTTTTCTGTTGCAAATCTTCTGTTTAACTTGGTAAAGTAAAATGCCATTGTGGTCGTTCTAATGTTTTAACTGGATTTTGTGACTACACACTTATGGCAAACTTACGAACTTCTTGAACGCATTATGCTTTCCTTCAAGACAATAAAACACAGTTCTTAAAGACTAACACAAAGCACACCATTAGAAGACATGGTGAATCCAGCTGCAATTTGAATGAAGATGAAAGGCAAAAACTGAAAAGGGAACTCTAAAAAGAGGACACGAAGGGGAACTGTAAACCACAAACTGCTATGAAGTCACAGCGAGCCTATCTCTTTTGAGTCAATTGTGGTTTTACTCCACAGTTTGCTATAAAAATCTGGAGTCCGTGGAGGCCAGTTAGCAGTTTCAGAAGAACTGCAGCTTGGTGTTTTACCACAATGCCTGGTCAGGAGTTAAGTTATCCATAATAAATGTAAAAGTATGGTTGGGGTTGGGGTTGGGGTTTTTATCAGTTGACTAGAAAGGTAACTTGTGGTGTGTGTCAGGAAGTATGTTGAAAGAAACATGATAACCAAATAGACTGCATAAGAATGTTCATCAACCATGCTTTTGTAATGTTTGTTCTTATTTTCTTATTATTTGTTGTTTAGTATTCTGAGAGAAGAACAGTATTGCAATACTGTTACTAGTTTTTGTTTTGGTGGACACAGGGTCTTCTGGGAGGGAGTTTAGAACAGTCCTGGAGGCCACAGACACGCGTTTACTAACACACACTGTTATACAGGACAAAAATAAGCAGCACTGCCTGCAGATAAACCATTTTAAATAATCCTAACACGATCCTAGGAGCTCTCCAGCAGTATCTAATAAGAAATTAACTTCAAATCAGATAAAGACCCCAAATCATCAGAGCAACAACTGCAAATGTAATTCTCCAGCTGCAGCTGCAATTCTTTTAGAGATATTTCCCCATTGAATATTAGGATTTTCTTTGTTGTACTTTTGGATAGAACTAGTTTTTGCTCGGGGCGTCTCATCTTCACAACACCAAAGCAACTGTTTCTAATTAAATTTTAGTATCATTTTCGGAATAGTCTGAACCGAGAAACATTCTTCTAACTCTGGAGATTTTACATTGTGGCTTGTGACTGTAAACACTCATAATATTACTCCACAGTTTAAGCCAAGAGAAAACAGAAACAGCATGAGAGCGTATGTGAGGTCGAACAAATGGCCACCATGTATACAAAGAACAAACATAAGATGTTAAACGGACAAAACAGAAGGAATGAGGGTTGCACAAGGATTCGGAATGTATTGCGACAATGGCATTGCTTCCAGTCAGAGAGGGAATGAATATTATTGCCCAATCATTTTTAAATATTCTGAAAGAACATTTCATTTGCTTAGGCAATGGCCTAAGTAATTACTGAATCTAAAAGTCCTATACAGTGTCTTCATCATTCTACTTAAATAGTACTGGATTTATCTTACCTGAACTCGCCCAATATCACCAGTAATGGTGTATTGTAAAGTATTTCCTTTTGTAGCACATCAATAATTTATGGATAGAGAGCATCCCTCTCGCCCTTACTGAATTTTGATATGTGGTTCAAAAAGCAGCTGCAGATTGTGCAAGGCCTGTATCTGCTGACAAATTGAAATCAAAAGTATTCTAAGGTTTTGATTAATTGGGGCAATTTGATCTCAGACATAATCAGAACAGGTGAATGGAGATCTCTGGACATTCAGAAGACAATGGAAAGCTCAAAGAAGTCAATTTTATATTCTTAAACAACCTTAATTAAGTAATAACACTGTTAGCAGGTATTTGTGTTTATCTAATTTCTAAAGTAAAATCCAAAATAGGACATTTAGATTCCCCTGATCTCTGGCCCACCCAGTCAGAGATCCTCTTTCTTCCTGAGCAACAGTACCCAGCTCACTGACCGCTCCTCTCCCCTGCGCTTCTGACAGCCTCCTGCTCTGGGGCCTAAAGAAAACAAACCAAGCCTGATTGTGAAAATAGTGCTGTAGGGCCCTCCTAGTGCCCAGTGCTTATCTCACACAAGGGCAGCTTTGTGCAAGATGGGGGTTTGGTCCTGACCTAGTAACACCCCACCAGGTGGAGACTTCCAGGGCCACGCCATCCCCCTGCACCTCCAGTCAGGCCGCTGTGTGTGTTTTCAAAGGGGAGCATAGGGAAGTTGATCCATTGGCCCCTCACTGGTCTTTGGCCAAAAGCAGTTCCTCAACAGTTAGAGATAACAAGACTTCCAGACCGCAAAGCCTGATAATCAAGGAATCCTAGTATTAAATGCTTATATGAGTCATCTTGCAATGGATGAATTCAGCCATCACATCTTTAAACTTGTTGATTATAAATGCATTGGAGAGTGCAACTAGACTGATGGATTGAGTTGTTAAGCTTAGTTGCACTGGATGTAATGAATTACGGAGCCAAACCTGGTTTCCAAATGTACATGATCAAGCCTCCAAGTCAAACAAGCAGGAACCAAGTTATTTTTTCCTCTGTAAATTGTCCTCATATTTGTTAACGCCAATGTCACCACCCTGCTGTGGACTTATCTATTCATGTATTCTTTGTTGACAAGCAACGAGACTAACCAGCACTGGTGGAAGGTAACGACGTACAAAAGTACAAATACAATACTTTAGTAAAATTTATAGGTTTCTGTACTTTACTTAAGTACTGTACATTTTCCAGTGGATTTTTTTTTTTACTTTTACTTCACTACATTTGAGAGCATGTATCTGTACTTTCAACTCCACTACATTTTAGATCTGAACTGAAAAGTTAAAAGTACTTTTCTTTATGGATTGAGACCTGCTGAAAAAACTCAGACGTATTTTTCGCACAATTAATTTGAGGTAATGTCCCAACTTTCAGCAAACCAAATACCAAACCAAATAAGAAAAAATAAGAAATAATTTGAACTTAAAAATCTGTTAAAATCACTGCATTTGATGCTTGAATTGTTCAAAAAATCTCTGCAAAATACTACTTTTTACTCTTAAAGATTTTTTTAAACAGGTACTTCAATTCAGTTTTACTTAAGTAGATTTTTTAAATGTGTTACTTCTACTTTAACTTGAATAATCTTTTCTTCTTGTATCTGTACTTTTATTTAAGTAACAAAATTGAGTACTTTATTCGCCACTCCTAACCAGCTAATTGGCACACCCCTAATCTGCACCTTCTGTGGAGGTTTTAGCTATAGCACTATCAACTGGATATTATGTCAACACAGAGTTGCAAGCAGACATATTAAATCAGTAATATTTCATACTTTACGTTTGAAGTGCCATGTGTATTTTTAGTTGTGCAATGTTACACAAAAATCACGGTTCAGTACGTACCTCGATGTTGAAATCACGGTTTGGTTCATTTTCAGTACAGTATGGGAAAAAAATGCAAAAATGTCACATGTTTGAATGATAAAATGCAGCACTTCTTTCTCCCCAAAAGTCCCCTCACCTTGTGTATGCTACAGTACTGCACAATACTGAATGCTCAGGTAAGTAGTACACAAACTGTGAAAATCATTACTAATACTGATACTAATTTCTGTGTGGAGTTTGCATGTTCTCCCCATGTCTGGATGGGTTTCCTCCAGGCACTCCGGTTTCCCCTATCAACCCAAAAAACATGCGCTGTAGTGTGAAAGTGGTGTGTGCGTGAGTGATAGTGCCGATTGGCTTGGCAGTTGCACTTCTGTCAGTACAATAGTAGCTTACCACCACCGGGTCTGAAGTGAATGAAGAATGCTCTGTTAATAATGCTCTGTAAATCATCTTTGGGGACATGTGTCTGTGAAAAGTGCTATAGCTGTTGTTGTAAGACGACACTGGGTGTCCGGAAAGGCGCCAAATAAATAAAATGTATAAGAACTAAAATAAAATAAGAAGAACTAATAATAATAATTATCACTATTATAATTATAATTGTTTAGACCTGGTTTAGACCTGGTTCAGACCTGGTTCCGTGTCCTGGTTCCGTCCTGGTTCAGTCCTGGTTTGGACCTGGTTCAGACCTGTTTCAGATCTGGTTCAGTCCTGGTTTAGATCTGGTTTAGTTGACAGTTGCGCCTGGAGCACCCGGGGCCTGAGACAGCCCAGCTGATCCCACACTTCCCGGGGCCATGGCGAGATGCAGGCGGCTGCGAGCTTTACAGGTCCTCTTGTCTGGATCTCGCTGTTTCCCAGGGCCGTGGGATCAGGCACCAGTGACACCTCGAGGGAATCCCCCTGCACTGAGCGCCGTCCTTTCCCTGCTGAGTTAGACAATATCGCTCTGATGAGTGGTTCGCTCGCAAACTAGCCCCACTCACACTAATACAATGCACTCTAACTCAACTATTTTGTATAGAAGCATGACAAAAAGTCAGGGTGTAGTATTATATGTCTGCCATGTAGCGGAGGGGAGCTCGAATGAAATTTGACACCCTATTTGACAAATTGGCCGTTTTATCCAGAGTGGCATCTTGTCGACTTAAGTCGACACAAATACGTGAACTCACTCGTGCACAGCCCTGCACCAAACCGAATGTCCTGTACCAAACGGTTTGGAACAAATACACATACTGTTACACCCCTAGTATTTTTTGTTTTCTGTTTGCGCAGTGTGGCAGTGTTAATAATCATTATAAACATATTCTCTCTTGTGATTAAAAACATGTCTATGTTGGCCTGTAATTACTATGACAAGTGGATCAATATACATTCTCAGTCATGGGTAAAATAAGCAGCCCTTACCTATCTGCACAATCTTGGATTATTACGGTAATTGGATGATCTAAAGTGTGTTGCTTTGACATGATTTTAAAGAGATAGTTCCCAGGTTGAAGCCAGATTTGTCAATGAGAAGATAAATGTTCTTGTTCACTGATTTGGTCTAATAGCAGTGATTTTGGTCAGGTAGCAGCTGTGTACACACCATACTTCCACCATTTAAACTAACTGCACAGAAAGAGACCCATGAAGATGTAGATATTATATTTTTGGTTTCATTTGCCACCCAGGTCCAGAGAAACAAAATTAAATGATGACATTTGTCCAAACACATAGAAATAAGTAATATCTTCCATATGGAACAAAATGCTGAACTGGAGAGCCCTGTGTGAGCGACATGCACCAACCATATTCAGTTGGAATTCATTAGGAAAGTGGGGCTACATTTTTCTTCTATGGAAACCAAGAGAAATGAGAAATGTGGATGAGGTTGTTTTTTCCGAGGTCCTTAGAGAGTGAGCAGAGACACTGGGGCAGGCGGCTGGATTGGCACCCTGCATAAGGGGCCACATGTGCAGGCAACAACAGCATAAACCTGATATAGAAAACTATCTTATATGATTTACATAATTAAGTTTGTTTGACCTTTATGTATATCTTGAAACAGTTACCATTTTTTACTTTAATACATTTATTACAAAGAATCTCTTGCATTGCTTTTATCTTGTCGATACATTATAATTGAAACATACATTAAATTAGTATAATCACCAAAAAATTTATAGTTGGAAATAAGACTTCATTAAAAATTGTGTATACGTTTGCACAAGGTCAAAAAATTGAAAAATTACTTACAATCAAATGTGTTTATGAAATGATTCTGCTGACATGACTTTCTCTGTGGTTGGTGATACTTGTGGTAGAGACATGACAAACCATTCACAGACTCTGCAGAGGACTAAACAAGAGCACATGTAAACCAGTGGATGTTGTGGCTCTTCTGCAGTCCTACGGCAGGATCAGTCTAGCCCTTCCATTAGCAGCGTGAGCAGGCCCGGGGCACAGGCACGAGTGTGACCACAGATTATTGTCCTGTATGCTTGTTTGGGTTAAGGCTTTAGATGGGGAAATGGGATTAGGACAGGCCCGGCTGAAGACACACACTCTAATGGGAAGCAGAGAAAGGAGCGCTGGTCTTATCCTCCTGCACTGGTCGAGCAGAGCAGTGCTGTTATTCCACCTGATTGGATTAGCCCCCTGTTAAATGTGCAAGGGGCACCACTGTGAGACTCTCTCCAGCACAGATGTACACACACTGTACACATACTGTACACATACTGCAACCATGATGCAGACATATTCTTCTTTGTAAAGAAATGGCATCTGGACCACTAGTGTGTGGTATAGGGACTCATTCACATTCACAAATATATGATGTTAAATATATATTTATATATTGAAAATTCTATAACGGTTATTGCTGATTAAAGGGAAAACATTTATAATTTTATAAAATTTAATATTGCAGAAAGTTTATTTCAGAAGGGTATTGGGACCAGCATGAGGAGATTATGACCCTATGTTTTATCTTGAAAAACCACAAGGTACACCGTATAAGGAAGCAACTTAGTATGTAGGAGATTTTTATATATATGCAAATGTAGACTCCAACTCGCTAATTACAGCCTCTCCACCAATCAGACAGTAATTACTGGTATCCTGCCTTCCTTTCCTTCCAATGGCTGAGCAGCTAATTTGAGCAGTGGTTTAAACAGCTGGAAAAAGCTCGCTGTAGCTGAGCTGGTGGCCTGTGAGAGCTCCTCATACTGTCTGTTTGTGGATAGTACTATTTGAATATACCAAGAATTATTACTATATTGGATTAGACATTGTATTTAATGTCTCCATATTTATCACTGACAAGAGCAGTCAAGGTTGCTGTTGAAAATATACCATTACTCCAGCTATGGAGTATACATGTATAACTAACCTGAACCATTGGCTTTTGCAGTCTCCCTGATCATTAGGGACAGCAGGAGCTGTGGTAATCAGAACAATGCAATAAACCAAAATGAATGAATGAATAATAATAACATTTATAGACATTACACAGCTTTGACCTAAAAATCAAACACAAAAAGCACACTAATTTCTTCACAGAAGTGCAAATGCACTGACCAGCAAGATCAAAAATGAAGAAAAAGGCATATCAGATGGCCAATGTCCAAAACTTTTTTATTTTGAGATTACGTTTCTGCTAAAATTCTTTGTTAGATCATTTGTTTTTTCTTGCTTTGAACCACTGTATGTAGTTCTAATGAACACAGCTTTGACCTGCTCAACATAGGAGAGGTCATATCAGCCCATTCACTATTGTACTTAAAAACCCACAAAAAATCAATATAGGTTTGACTTTTGCGATTGTGGTTGTTCATGTATTATTGAAATCTTTGGATTTTTTAAAATCCAAAGTAAGTTATGAAACATAATTACTTGCACATGTAAATAGTTTTGGAAAGTGGAATAAAGTTGTATCTAAAAAAAGGCAAGAATGTGTGCTGCAGCATGCAGTGAGTATTTGCCTTTTTTGTTTGCTAAAATCATTGCATTTTCAATCTGTGGGCTCGTAGCAGTAAAGGTCAGAGGTCATTGGGGGATGATCCGTGTGATTTGACACAGGCCTGTTGTATCAAAGTCTTGGATGGAGTACATCTATGGTCCGTAATGTGACCCTCCCCTGAGTCTGATCAAAGTGATACCATAAATGAAAACTCCATCGTCAAACAATCACTAGATACTAAATGTAAAAATAAATACAAAAGACGAAAGAATGCCTTGTCTAAGTAGCCCCCTCCCCCCTCCTCCAAGCCCAAGGGGAGATAAAATGTTCCAGAGACAGAGGACCAAGCACCATTTCAAAGATGTATCAGAGGGCAACGATGGAAAAGTGCTTTTAATCTTGTGTAACTCTATAGGCCTCTAAATGGGAACTGCTTCAGAGAGGAGATCCTTTAAAGCGGACATATAAGCCTAATTAAAACACTGAACAGAGCTACCAGTAGATCTAAGCGACTTCAACTATCTTCTGCCCCAGGCTCTTTTATTGTTGTTGATGTCACTCTAATGAAATAATGGGCACAGGCTTAAGAAGCAAATCAACCATTCATTGTGGTGTAATGCGTACCTATATGGGCCATTTGAAACATCTGCTATTTTCAAGTTATATCTTATCAATCAAAGGTTTTATGTTATCTACAATAAAATGTATTTAAATTTGAATTCCATTTTTTTCTCAGTAGTGTATGGTCTCCCCTCGGTCCCAATAGCCCTTCTCGCCCGAATTCCCCCAGCACCTCCCTTCCCCTCCATTGATCAGGGTAATTGAGAACAGTCGCGTACCCCCACTCCTCAGCCCCCCCTCTCCCCTCCCTCCCAGGGCCCCATGAAAGCTCAGACATCTGGTCCACATACACCCCAAAGTCTTCATTCCCCCAGTCAGTCACCTCCAGAACCCGTCCTGTGCGAGAACTCCAGACACATTCCCAAGAACATGAGTGGAGACCCAGAACTTTTGAAAAACAGAAAAACACAGAAAATGTTCATTTCTATGCTCATCATGCTTAAAACCATGAATTTACAAGAAGTTTCAGAAATAGTATACTAAAACTATGACTTCTTTCAAAATAATTATTGCATATATCTTATGCATTGATTATTGTAATATTGTCTCAGCATTGTGTGCTGGGTATTGTGTTATATACTGAGATGATCTGTCCTAGCCCTAACCCGGTGGTGGAAGAAATACTGTCACGTGAAAAATCTACTTAAGTACTTAAGTATTAAAATACCTATTTAAAAAAAACATACTTAAGGTGTAAAAAGTAAAAGTATTTCACACAGATTTTGAGATCTAATAAAACGCCAAATGTATTGCTTTTGATAAAGATTTGTGCAGAATTTTGTTCAATGATTGAATCTGTTTTTATTTGCATAGTTTTGTTTGCACAAACTATGAACGTGTTAAAAAAATACTCCCCTCAGCCTTTTCAGCAGGTCTCACTCAGTAATAACATATACTTTTACTTTTCAGTCCTGTTCAAAAATGTAGTGGAGTAGAAAGTACAGATAGCTGCTCTGAAATGTAGTTAAATAAAGTAAAAAGTATCCACTTTAAAATCTCCTTAAGTAACGTACAGATACGTTTTTGTGCAGCACTTTACTACTTTTACTTTGTTACATTCCACCACTGCCCTAATTCTTATGAATACCCAAGATGCAGATGAACACCACCACTTTACAAGAATAACTGACTAACTTATTTCTTACACCTTTTCATGCTTACTGTGTACTTGCTTCCTGTCTGCTGTGGAGGTCGATATGATATGAAGTCTGGGGCTGTTAAACCTTGTGTGTGCGTGTGTGTGTGTGTGTGTGCAGAATCCACGCACCAGCGACAGCAGCAGCGGTGGTGGTGGTGTAAGTTACGTGTTGCAGATACAGATCAGGCAGGGACAGATTTAATTAACAGATATCTCTCCTTAATGTAGATTCTTTTGGCTCCCTCCGATACATCCCTTGTGCTTATCCAACCAGAAATAACTTATCTTGCCTCTGCTCTAGTCCTAATGTATTTCTCGGGGCGTTTAAAGGGATTCTGAGGAGAAACTCTACCTTTGTGTCTCCTCACAGCAAACGACAAGGAATGCGATTAGCACTTGTACAATTGTCACTAATATGTGCTCTCTGTTTAACACACATGGACACTGCAGCCTTCATATGTTGTCCAGTGTGTGTGTGAAAGTGAGAGAGTGTTAATTTGCTGGCCATAAACTAAAGCTAATAGAGATTTGCCCTTTTAATATCTTTCAAGGTGACCAGATTACTGACATCAATTAAAGCGGGTCCCACTGGCTCTCCGCCCATAGCGCACACTCACGCGCTCTTAGAGGAAGGGAAGGCATCATCGGCCGATAAATCAGGCGCAGCAACCTGGAGTGTGAGGGAGGAGGGAGGTGTGGGGGGGTCAAAATGAGAATTACAGGAAAAGTACTAAATAGGACAATGGAAAGAAGAAACTTTCATGATAATAGTGCCATAATGTTATGAGTGTCCAGATTATACAATGGGAGGAACATAGCAGGAAAAGTGAACTGTTTGTGGCTAAGTAAGGTCAGTGACTTTAAGAAAATGTATGAGAGAATTTAGAAATAGTGTTCATAGCGTGACATACTTGATTTACTGCCTCTAGAGGGAGAAGAGAGGAACTGCTTATACATATTCCAAGATTTGTCTTTCCATCTGAAAGCCAGTGTAAAGATGATGCCTGTGCTTTGGAATTACGATGGGTTCAAAGTAACACTGAATATAATTCATTCAATTCGTTATATGTTTTAACAGACTCAAAAACAGCAAAACATCTGCCTCCTCCAACATGAAAATGACTAACAATATGCATACATTGGCATACATTTTAAGCACTGTGCAGAGTTTGTGTTGGAATAAACTATTGCAGTCAGATGTTGTGCACATCGTTCTACTTTACATGACTAACCTGTGGAGGACTAGGACTTATATCTACAGTCTGCAGTGGTAAATATATTTTGTGTTGTGTTTCTTACCTGCTGGATGAATTTGTAAAATGGATCAAGAGTTAATGTGCTGTTGAAAAATTCTAGTAAGAAAATGTGAAGTAAGAAAAATGACAGCGCTTGACTTTTATGCGCGATAATAAGTATGCATGACATGCGACAATTAATAAAATGAATTATGCAGAATGCCCATTAACACATGCACATACACACACAATGAATCTGTCATTAAATGGGCTAAAATACAATCCAGTGACACATAGCACTCTGTTTAAAAGCATACTTTGAGGCGGGATGAAGAACTTTAATTAACCTGGCGTTGCAGATTGGAGGAGAGAAGCAGTTATCCCGTGGCCTCTGGCATGGCGCCTGTCCAGCATCGAGAGGTGAAATATATTCTTATAGATCTGCAGTCAGAGCCATGCAATATTGTGCCTCACACTCCCACATTAACCTTCAGTGTGAGTACGGGCACACACCAGGACAGAGCACAGGAGAGAGCAGTGGCAGAGGGGGGGCAAGTGCACAGGACACAGAAGAGAGGGGACACTTTTAGGAATATTTAACAGGCTCTAATCTCATCATTACAATTGTCTGCAAAAGTGTGTCATAAAAATATGTACAGTTGATTATATTTACATGTGTTTGCATCTTTCTACAGAATTGGTAAACCAGCAGTTAAGTCTTTTCTAAATCGTGAAACTTTATCTTGCATGTAATATCGGTTTTATTGCTCAAAAATAACTTGTCTTGATCTGCCCGTCTCCATGGAAATAGTTTAATGCCATTTTGTGAAATATTCCAGGCAAAGCAACAACAACAACATCAACAACACTATGCAAACACCTAGTGGACCCACCATAAGAAAAGTTACATACCTTTAAGAAAAGTATTTATAAATCTACAGTAGTGTTATAGTAGTTGTGGCATTTTTATTTAGTTTTTTTTTTTTTTTCTTCTGTACTTAATGGTTTAGTGTTGTACCTTCAATAATAAGCTGCTGAAGTAAAAGTACTTTCTGCCTGATTTAGGTCAAAGCTTACTTGTAAACGTTTTACTATCCACCAGCGTCCCCAGTGGCTTGTGCTGTCAGCTCACTCGCCTCTCTTACTCGCTGCCCTCCCTCTCTCAGTGACTCTTTAGACCTTGGGTCCAGCTTTCCCAGACGGTGATTTAAAATAACAATTGCATGCATATCAGATTTCAGGCCTCACAAATACATGTGAGATGAGGTAATGTGATCAGTGCAGAACGCCATCCAAACCACTGAGTGCACGCTCTCTCATACACGTGTGTTTAGCACAAGACAGTTGAATGTGTTTGATTATGTGCTTTGGGATCGAAACATGATTTTAATATCTGCAAGATGTAGTTACTTTATAATAACATGATATAAAACCATTACATATACAGTACACCAACATTATCTTATCATGAGTACCTACTGAAACGCAATAAAATAATAATAGAAGAAAATACTATTTTTGTGTATGTTTTTGTAATGGAATAAGGACAAAACCCGTGATTACTTATGCTTGTGTTTATTGTGATTATTTCTCTCTTTTTTCTTTACATAAATGGTTACCTCCAGCTTGTGCATTGGGTTTTGCCCTTTGTGATTTGATTAATGACCAAGTATAAAACCCTTCTAAATTATTTAATTGTTTAGTATCATGGTCACACCCATCAAGACATATTGTAAATGGTAGTTATACAGTATTTTATTGGGAAAAAGTGGTTAATTACATAATTAATTATGTGGAAATAATAAGCTATGATCCAATATCTTCAGTTTAATTTTCTCCATTACAATTCCTGGCCAGGATGTAAATCTACTATCATGCATATCCGATTGTCAAGTGCTATAGAGCGCTGTCTGTTTTCAATTAGACCTCACGTTAAAGCGGCATTAAATTTTTACATGGTTTCATTGAGTCAAAATTACAACTCAATTAATACCCCATAAAATGGTCAGAGAGTTAACGACTGAGAGGCAGCAGCGTATCATTAAAATCAGAAGACTGAGGTTGAAGTGGCTGGCTGCGCACCGAGGAACATGGGATGCCTGTCGACCCAGCCAGTGCCAGTGAGTAAACACTAATAATAGCCTCCATAAAGCCACTCATATGGTTGTGTGGGCCAGGCCTGCAGGGACCATTAAAATGCTGTGGCTTAAGATCCCATTGCTTTAGTCTGTCTGACACTGGAGGATGGCAGAGTGGTGAGGTGATAAGTAGAACTGGTGAAAACAAAGAACCATGGGGACAGATACGACAAGCAATTAGAGGAAAGACTAAAATGGCTATTATGCAAGAAAAGGGAGTGCAGGTGAGTGGTGCGGAGACAGATTAAAGCAGGAATACAGGAGGATGGCTTCTCTGATTAGAATGGGTGAAAGATACACCTATTTATGATCATTGTGACTTTCTAAACTGTGTATCAAGTTTATTGAACCACATGAGATATTTATATTTAGTAAAATGTTCCACAGTTATCCTATTATGCCATTCATTTTAAATGTAATTATATTTTTTCATTATCACAAAATACAAAAATTCTTATATAAAAGATTTAAAATGTTATCTCAACAGTGAAGTGCGCCACCCCTAATCCCTCCAATAACCTTTACTTACATTTATTAACTATTGCTTGGATAGTCCTCTGCTGTGCTCTGTGGTGAACCTTCAGCCTTGGCTCCTAATGGGACAACAGACTGGGTCTCCCCATTCTGTCAGGTGGAGCTAAGTGGACAGACAGGCTCTTATCAGTAAACCACAGCCACCGGTCCTCCCCAAAAATGGCTTCTCGTTAGCAGTCTGGCTTTTCTTCTCTTTTGGGTTTTGCACTATTCTCACCAGCTTATCTCGAACCCCAATCCACCCCTGTGCAAAGATATCCCTTTGTGCACTAGTTAAATCACAGACGCAAACATGACTGGTTATTAATCTACTTTTGTTTGAGGAAGGCATTTGCAATAAAGCAAAACAGCATAGAAAGATTTAGTTACATTTTAATAGAAGACTTGGGCAAGGATTCAAGTGAGTTAGCAAATGTCATATTGTGACTTGATTTAGGGGTGTGAATGTATTATTTTTTATGGAGATTTTACCAGCTTGTGTAACTTTTTAGGTGGAGGGTCCTTCAAATGCTTTTCTCCATGGAGATGTTATTGCTTTGTCTGTTTGTAGTTCTATCTATATGGAGATTAAACCAGAACAAGTTACAGGTTAGATCTGTGGCAAAACAACCATGCTCACATTCAGAATGCCTATTTTTCTAAGTATTTTTGCACTGTAAAACCACCTGTAATCAAATAAGCTGTTTAATGTCATACTGTAGAACCTTCTAGGTAGAGCAATGACATCCATAGAAAGCAGCAGATAAATAAGTTGCATTGTGCACCTTTAAGATAGCTTTGGTCATCTGTAATCTACAGTATAAAGCCACTGAACTGGTTCCTTAAAGTTTGTTGTTGACCGTAGATATAGCAGGTGGACATAGTGTGCTTTTTTCCTTTCTTGCTTTTTATGGAATTCACCTTTGAACAGGGTTAATTTTCCAAATATCTCTACTTTTCATCCCTGGATGTGCACAATTAAAGTTCACTCTCCCTTCTTGCCCCCTCCTTGGCCCCATATGTTCTGCGTGAGCACTGAAGCTGTTGAGAAAGAGAAGTGTTAACCTCCTCTCCAAAACCGCAGGCAGAAGGCTTGCATTCCTGCTTCTGAACTCAACGCGTTGTTTATCTGCATCCATGTACTCGGTCGCCATAGCAACCCTAACCACATACACTGACTGGCCTCTTCTAATTTTTTCCTACTTTTTTATTTCATCACTGGGCTCCCATGCGCACACTCCTCACTAAGATAAACAGAGATGGAGCCCATACTCAGCCAAGCCTGTGTGAGTTTATTTTGAGTGTGCGCCCGGTTAGGTCCATGACGCGATTTCGCCATCCCTCTCACTTTTCGCAGCTTGAGACCTGGAAGAAGCTCAGGATTTGTGAAGCAGAGAAGAGACTGGGGCTGCGGTTTTTGGAACTTGGCTCCACTTCATCTCGAGACATAACGCCCCAAATAGTTTCAAGGCGTTCATTGCATGGCTTACGACATGTTACATTTCTGACCAAATCCAAATCTTCTGGGAGGTGTGAGGATTTATTATTGTTGTTTACACACAATCAACTAGGCCTGCACAACATAGTGATTTGTATGTGTTTTTTTTTCTGATAGCATATAATATATTTAGATCACCATGTTGTCTTTTATTGTTTTGAAAATGCTATATTCACCAAAAATAATGTTTTAACAATAATGTTTTATAAGCTTCACTTTTGTTTTTGTCTCTGAATCTCCCCTCCCTCCCTTTGCTCTCCACGCAAAGTCACTACTCCTTCAGAGCACTATCATAACACAATCAGTGTGCATCCCGCTAATGAAAATACTGCACATTGCATCTGGTTTGTCAAGTTGTTGTGTACAGTTTTGTATCATGCTTTTGTATATTTATGGACAACTGTTGTGTGGGAGCATGGATGACGAAGGCTTGTGGGCTGAGCACAGAATTTCGAATAGGGCCCGGGAGAGGTCACAAAATTACTGAAACATGCATGATGAGGGAACATTATACGATGGTAGAAGCAAAAAAAAAAAAAAAAAGATTTTGCATAATACTCTTTAAATCAAGGTTTATGCTAAGATATTATGCTATACTATATCCAAAAGGTATCATAAATTGTATTGTAAAATTTATTTGCAAGAAAGCTATAGACAGATTACCATGTTTTAATTGTGACGTATCCTAACAGCAAACTAACAAAGATGAAATTGGACTTATAAGGAAAATGTAATGTATGAATAATTGAAGTGTTGCACATTTTTCCAACTGAACTTCAACGCCCATAGGGCATAATAGTTCTCAAAATATGGTACATTACTGTAGTGAAAAGAAATTGCTGATTATACTCTGAAAAAATAAATATTTATCAAAAATTATTATGCGTAACACATTTTTAATCCAAACTGAACATATCACATTTTTCCATCTTTGTTTTTTTTGTATTCGGCAGAGACAACACTTATCAGTCCAAACTTATTTTATCACTGTTTTTCATACCACACATGCAATTATAGAGCCAAAGTTGCTCAATTTTTGTAGTTAAAAAAAATGCTGGGTGCCAGTGAGAGGAGGCCCAGACACACAGTAATATACAAGCCTGTAAGATGATACTTTACTCTCTTAATTAGCACTTCCCTTTTCCCATTCAGCCGGCGTTCCAATGGTTGACTATTCCTTTATTAGGCAGGATTCCATCTCCAGCTTTCCAATAGGCACTTAACTTCAGCTCTAATAGAGGATTTTCCCACACTTTCACTGACAAGGCATTCGGCTGAGAAGAGTTAATTTGTTTCTAATGCTTGGCTAATGGAGGGTCCTGAAACAGCAATCGAGCACTGGATTTTTGGGGATTGACTTCTTCTGCCACATCTTCAAATACTTTATGATGGGAATAGTTTTGCCTATAAACCACTAAATTGCAGTTCTCGTCAAGTAAGAAAATAGGGGAAGGGAACTGACAATTTCATAAAGACTGTTGCTATTTATTTGTATATTGTTATTCATAGAGGATGTCAAAAGGGGCTCTATGGGCTATCTCAGGCCTGCAGTCTCCAGTTGGTTAACATGTGAGTGACAGGCACTGGCACTATCAGTTGTCCGGCTCCGCAGCAGGGGTATCGAGGGGGGCACGGAGGGGGCGATGGGGGTGAAGAGAGAGAGCTTATGCCAAGCGGAGAGGGAACAAGAGCTGCTTCATATAAATCTATTTATTTTTCACCTACCCAATAGTCATGTATAGATTTTTGTTCATGTTTTCTTCAGATTTGTAAATGCCTTCTGGAGCATTTGTCTCAAAGTGATGTCTATTGACATACTGCTGATAATCACTGCACAATGGTCGTTTACTATATTTAGATGATCAATTCATCTGTCACATGCATGTCTGTGAGGATAAGAAAAAAACCAAGTACAAATAGAGACATCACTGAACAAAAATATCCAAACTTCATTCAAGAAAGATTTTGTTGGCAGTTTTGAGAAACCGCAAACTTCTTAGCTTTACACATACAAATGTAAAATTATATTTTATGTACAGTTAAATATAATGAAGCTTGTTCCTTGCACTATGATGTTAATGTTAATAGCAATTCTGTTGACACTATTTGAAGGAGATTATTCAAAGGATTAAAAGAAATAGAGTATTTTATTTTGAATGATTCATTTGTATGTCAATGTTTTAATTTGTCGTCTCTTGAAATCCATGGAAACACAATATCATGTTGTACCACTCTGCTTGCAATGGTCATTTAGTAAAAAGTCAGCAGTCAGCAGTTTTCACATGGGCATGTGCACCATATGGATGTACACAGATGTAGGATGGACAGGAGAGGTGACAGCCCATAGTGCCCCCGGCAGTGTCACGTCTTCTAAGAGGTCTAGAGTGAAAGGTTATGGGGAATATACTTTAATAAGGCAGCATCAGCTTTGGGACATATAATAGCCTATAGATCAACGACACATCACCATGAGAACAATTGCATATCATTACGGAAAGATCAAAAGTATATGTAGAGACAATGTTGGCTTAGCTTTTGTTCCGGTGTGAGCCAACCTGCAAAATCAGTAAAATCATCTTCTCTACAAGGTCAGCGTAGACTCCTCCTTATGGATTCTCTAATACCATTTTCTTCTGACTTCAATGAAGACAGGGACACAAGCTATTGATCTACACCTCAGTGCTTTGTATTGGCACATTCAGTGTATGTTTGTCCCTGCGCCAGGAGGAAATACAGTAGGCTGTGTGTGCATGTGTATCTATAGGGCTTTTTGTTTGTGGCAGCACAAAGACACCAGACACAAAAGCCAATAGTGACTTGTCAAGATAATTAGGACTAGTAATGAGATGTGGGTGGAGAGCATTTACCTCACCGCTGCTGATGACCAATGCCCTTGAAGTCAGGGGAATTACAGGAGATAGAGCTGGATCAGCAGACATGCACCAGTCTCCATAAGCCAAGTATTCCACTATAAGAAATCTCCATTGATGAAACTACATTGTATTAGAGCGAACACAGGAGGATCAGTCTCTGACAAAGTGAGATAATGTGTTTAATGTAGGTTAAAGAAATGTACATTACAACACTTGCCAATGCTTAACCTATAGCCGTTTGCCCCTCATTTGATACCACATGCAAAAAGATTAAAATAATTGATCAATTTACTCTGGGGCCAAACTAATCAATGAGATACATTATTAAAAGAAGGCTATTGATCAGGATGGAGGCAAGCCGACTAAAATGTTTACCACAGCACACAGGCCAGGATCAATGGTGTGGCCAATGCAGTTGAATGGAGCCCCATATAGATTGATGCGTGATGGAGCTATGCACTATGGATCTGCCCACTGTCCCTCTGTTGTCAGTGGAGAGCAAAGAGAGACAGGGTCTTCCATGCTGGATACAGTAGACATCTGTATATGTCATTTCTTCTGCATGGCCCCTCTAGTAGTTTAAGAGGAGTGTGTGAGAACAATTAAGCAGAATTTACTCGTATCTAAGGCTGCAACGATTAATCAGAATAATTGTGATTGACTGACTTTTATAATAATCATTGACTAATATTCTTTCACCATGAACTAGACTCATTCATCTGGACTTTACAGACTCTAAGACACATGCAGAAGATGTTTTATAACAATGACAGTGGCACTATGTTATGATCAGTAACGCCTCTTTTATGTAATTATTCTATATCTAGAATCCTGAAGTCACCATGTTTTGTCTTTTTTTGACAAAAAATGTGTTAGAGAAAAAATGCTGAATATTTCTAATCAATTCTAACCAATATAAACAAGATTTCAAACATATTGCTTGTGGCTTACCTTAGTATTTTAACTTAAACCAGTAAAAGCTATCAGATGCTGGTATTGTTAGAGATCCATATAGTATAAATGTCAGTGTGTACTTGTGCAATTTGGAGCTATTGATTCTGGAAAAGGAACATTTTAAGAAAGTCAACACAGACTATCTCGCCATCAGTTCAAGGAGCTACTTTCCACACAAAAGAATTCTTTGAGGAAAGAAAAGAGAAGTGCAGAAAAAAAGATTTTAAAAAGTGCTCAAAAGAAACGCCAAGTCCTCTCTCTCCTGCTCCTCTGGCATCTCTCTTTACCGCTTTAGAAAGGGACAGAATTATTGTGGGGGCAGTTGTGGGGTGGGGATGAGGCATTTTTTTCTGAATAGGCCTTAACGCTTTTACAGATTTCCTCTCTCCTCACCATGGAGGACATCTGACCTTTGGTGCTTGGAGGGAGCTGAGAGGGGGGTGCTCTCAGATAAAGCAGGGAGGGGTAGCTGGGAAATCATAATGAAAAGTGGTAATTCCTTAGAGAGGGACGGAGAAAGAAACGTCTAAGGGCCAGTAATGAGATCGTCTGACTAGCGTGTTGCCATGGCGACCCTGACAGTATTACTATACACCGCACTGTATGAATGAGAGAAAGACCATCCATTGTTGCTACAAGTGGATGGGTCAACACGCAGAAGAAAGAGTGTGATGCTGAGAAAGCTCCTAAACGTGTGGTACATCAGATGCCATTAAACAAATTCTATTTAGTGCAGTTTATGAGGAGCAAATACCAGTGAGAAGTGTCTTTTTGACTGGTTTAATCTGTCATAAAGAGCTCCGATGGTTTATGGGAGCTATCGCAGGGAACTCTAACCTCCCACAGAGTCTAGGTCCAGACCATGACTCCATGTGGCCTCCTTTTAAAAGAGCTGCAGTGGGATGTGGGTAAAGTTAACCCTGTACTGCTGGCTGTATTTGGAGACTTGTTATAAATCTGATAACTTTGGTCAGCCTGTAAAGTCTCACTGTATTGCTCTGTGTTAACACAAGCACAAACAAACATCAGCACAAACTATGAACAAATGCTGATAATGGTGTGGATCAGTGTCTCATTATAGAGTAGATGTGGAGGCTCCAAGCTAAACCCCCATTCAGATGAGAGTGAGAGCAAAGCTTAATAGAGGTTTGAACATTTATAAAGAATTGTTCAAAACATAATGTGATCTTGGGTGAGCTTTGGTGTGAGGTTCATGAATATAATATGTCTGCATCATGTGCTGTTGGGCCATGTGCAGGAAGATGGATTCTGCTTGATTTTTACAGTCTTAAAACTTTCTCAGCACTTTCCTAGCATACTAATTATTCAGCGTGTTGAGTTAATTCTTCAACTTTCAAAGACCTGAGCAGAGTTTAGTCATCACTATACAGCAACAACTAACTGCACATTTCATTGTTCTTGGACGATAAAACGCTTTATAATTAGATGCATACAGCACGCATCAGTCTCATTATGTCTCTTTTACAATATAAGTGTTCAGCTACAGAGACAGTTATCAGGTACAGCCACTTAAACACCTTTTTAACACACGCAGATTTGTGAAAAACATTAAATGCATGAGTTGTTTTTTTTTTCTTCTACAAAACGTGTTTTGGAGCTCCATGCAAACATGTGACCCTGTGCAGTGGGTGACAAACACTTCCTTCCCAGGAGGAAGTAGTGGTTCATGTAAGTCCCGGAGACAGGAGGCGGTGTGGCCCAGTGATAATCATGTAGAATGGACAATGCTGCGAATATGTCTGGGCAAATGGACACACGAGTCCAAGGAGAGGGCCAACAGGGACTGGACATGTCCTCTGTGACTGTGGTTTACTCAAAAAAAAAACTAACACTGATTTCAAATACAGAAATACTCTTGATAGAGGCCTGAGTACCTAACATTGACAGAATAAGAGAACAATACACAACTGATCTTAATTCATAAATGTACATTGCACTGTGTCAAAAATGAGTTTCAAAAGTGTGTTTAGGCCTTTTGATTATAGTTTTCCCCTTCATTTTAATTTTCAAGTTTTAGCTTTACATACGATTTCAAATGTCCAAAACAGTTACTTGGCTCTACAACATGAACACACAAAATAATACATGACACGTAATTTGAGTTGATGTACTAAAATGAAAGTCACCTTTTTTCATCTATTTTTCTCATCTACCCTATAATATGTCTTATTCTCCAATTCCCTTCAAGATAGTGAATAGCATTGACTTAAAGTGAGCAAATTGTCTCAGGCTTCTCAAAAAGGCAGGTGGTGGAACCAGTGAAAAAAGTCCTGCACGCGGTAGACTTTCATAAAGTCCTGAAAGATGTTTTTGACAGAAGCTGTGCAAAATCACTCAAATGTCTAGGTTGTTTACATGATGGGTAAGAAGACACAATAGTTTTACATTTAGAAAACACTTGCATACAATATTGTAATCTTGGAAAGAGAATGAAAACATGAGTTGGTGTATTTAAGCTTAAATGTTATAAGCCTGAATTACAAAGTTTTGACTTTATTTCACGCTGAAAATACCTAGTTCTTTAAAATCATTCAAAACAAGTAAAAAAAACTTGTGACTATAGCAAGCACAAATAAGTTTGTAAAAGACAGGAATGCCTCATTATCAGTGGTTTTATCAGGATTGGAGCGGAGCGCGGCAGCTGCCCTTCCTTGTCCCGGCACCGCGGCCTCTTTTAGAAATCTGGGGCCACTCGTACCATTGTGCTGTCCGACAGGAAGTGCCGTTCTGTGCTCACTCCCAGCATTCACTGGGTTTCCTGTGTCAGGTTACCACATCCGGTGTTTATTTTCTTTTGCTTTTTGTCTGTATCCACCCCAAAGAATTTTTCTAACTTCAACCCAAATATACAAAGAGAGGATGGCACTTCTGAAAATACTGGGTTAATTGAAACGATGTACAGTATGTCACGGTTAAGACATGTCCAGACTAAGTGAGTATTGGACTTCTGACTTCACGGACTTCACAGCAAAATGGTCCAGAGTTTGATTTCTAGACTGGTGGAACCTCAGTATGGAGTTTGCATGTTGCCCTTGCTGACATGCCCAAAAGACTGAATAGAAGAACTGCACACATGTCACTTATGTAACAGCTAAAGTCAAAGGGCGTACTGTCTGGTCCACATTTGGAAACTGTTGAAGCAAAGACTAGATTTTATTACATCATAGAAACGCAATGACAATATTTTTAAACTGTAAAATGTAATCTAGAACTCTTACTCACCACTCATTAACCAACAAAGTGTTAAAACCCTAAGTTTTTATCAGGTCATGCAGAAAAGAGTTTTTCACCAAAAAAGAACTTCAATCAATTTCAAATTAAGCAGTCTATTCAATAGACATTGTCTTTGACAGATAAGCTTGTTACACCTTGAGAAAAGGCTAAAGGAAAGTCTTGAAAACAATCTCTTCACAGTAATTATTGCACTGCTTGGACTTTTGTTTTTCCTTCGCTTCTCTAAAACAAACAGCTTTGGAAAACTTAGCAGGGTGTGATTGATAGAGAGCATGAATGATGTATAAAGTCTATTTTACCACGATCGATAGTGAATTTCATTAGCACACGGCGACACACACGCAAACGCATGCACACACCCTTTACTCGGGACATGGGGACATTCAGTGTATTAACAATGAGGCGCATAGTAAACCAGTATTTTACATGGCTTTTACCAGTGCTTCACCACACATGTCTGACAGTGATATTTGGTCTGAACTACCTTGAAATGCTAAGGCTTTGTGCGAGTCCAAACGCTGAATGCTAAGTGCTGACCTCTCAACTGGAGAACACAGCCATCTTCATTTAGCTCACTAGATTCCCCTGAGGACAGCTCACCTCCATTGTCCTTCCTCCTCCTCAGTATGCCGCCAGTGGTGGCCATCTTGATCTTGCATTCCGATCCTACATTCACTCCTCCTATAGCTCCCATCCTCTCTGACAGGCCAGCGGGGACCTTAACCCACCAGGCAGGTGCACAAGCCACCAATGTTTATGGTGAGGCGAAAGGTTTGATCACAATCACAGCGCAGAGAAAATGGCCATTTTTGATACAGACGTTGATTACATATTGAGAAGGGGGCATGTTATTGACAGGTGACAGCAGCATAATTAAGTTGGCAACTCAAAAAAGATTCTATTTTGCAAAAACATATATTTGCACAATTGAAAATAGTAAAAATACTTATTTTCTAACTAACTCTACGAAATAAATATATATGTATATACTTTAAAAACTAGTACTGACCTTAATGCAAATAGATCCCGATATGTAGACAAAGTAGAGGAAGGGCAGTTGTCTAGAAATGTAATTAGACTAGAATTAGATGTATGTAAATTCAGCACTTTTTGTCTATGCTTTGAATGCACAAAGTTAAATATGCCTTATAGCACCATACACAAGTTTTACCACAGTTATCATGACCTCTGCAGGTTTGTGTTTCCTGGAGACAGATGCAAATTTGTGGTTCATTAATTTCAAAAAGATGTTCAAACAACTAGCAAATGTATTTACAAGCCAATCTGATGTGTAATTTGATCAAAGATCATTCAAACTTAAGGTGGGATGGATGCTTACCCTTTGAAATAGTGATTCGGTCATGAACGTCCCATCAGTAGGTTGAACAGGACAGAGGACAGAAGCAGGGGGGTGGCAGTGCTCAGGGTCTCTTCTCCAGTGCTCCCTGGAGATGCCCCGTCTAATGCCTGTAATGTGAGACTTTAACTTGTCATACTGGTGCAGGGGAGGGGGGGCAAGGCAGTATAGAGGACCATTGGGGTCTGAAACACTTTGGAATGAAATACATCACCCAGAGATATGTAGCTTTCGAACACCACTGACATAATGATGAATTAAGTAATAGTCATAAAAATATCTCAAGGGACTGTTATCTGTAATGGAAGTTTGGAAGTCAACTGGGAAGATCAATACAGGTTAAAATATTATTTACTTGGTATTATGACTATTAAAATATGCTTCACTAAGGATAATGAAGAAAGAATGAGGGGCAAACATTGATTAGATTAGATTCAACTTGACTGTATTGTTTGTAATAAGCGACATGAGCTGACATAGTGTCCCTCACCTCTGAACCACTGTTTTTTTAGGACTTGGATCCTGTGCATATAAATGTGGCCCTAAAGTCTCCAACCTCGAAGCCCTGGGCCCCTGAGCAGTTACCACGGCAACCTGGAACAACAGCAGTAACAACATCTACTGATGAACAGCGCTCTCCAGGAGGCCGCGCACAGGTACTATTTTCTTTCAAAACATACAGAAAGAGAGAAAAGTGCATTATATTAAGATGGAGCGCCTTTCTATGGACTACCACAGCTTCAGCTACTGTGCCCAAATGAAAAGATCTTTGTATAATATGGTGGGAATTGGAATCCTTTACGGCAGCAACCGTACTACATTTTATAGCACATTCTATTCAAAATGACATAACATGTGGTGTGATCACTTGTTCTCTTTTCTTGGGAATGAACTGAAACCTCTACTATCATTAAAATGTAAATTAATAAAAGTACAACCTGATCATTTTTGTTACTTTATATCTAGACCCTATAACTACCTATTATACAACACAGATCAATTAATTTTAGTTACCCCCATTTGTGTTTAGTATTATCAGCCCATAGGATGTTGTCATGTCATACACGCATATTTGCCTTTTAACTAAACTACAGAAACAAACTTGTAGGTGGTATTCATTATTTCAGGACTAGATGAATAAGGTGCAGTTGAGAAAAATGTCTTAGCTCTAGAGAGAAAAGTACCTTGAGCTGATGTGTGAAAGTGAGAGGAAGAGTGAGGGGGAGTGTGGGGGATGTGTTAATAACAGGAGTGTTCCACCAAACAGAATCAGATGCCCTGGCCTCAGACTGTGGGCGCACTGGTCTCCGGACATGTGCCAGCTCCTCTTCTCTCCTCCTCCCCTTCCTCTCCTCTCACACAACACACCAGTATCCACCGCACCGACAGCAGGCTAAGCCAAATGTGGGCAAATTCTCACTGTGTTACCAGCTCAGTCAGGCAGAGGTGGGCAGAGGAGGTATTCAGTCATTCTGCTCTAGGGATAGTTCTATATTTTGTGTGTAAGTAGTGAATTCAGACATTTTGGTAATTACTTCAAGTTCAAACCAATAACCATTAATACCTATAAAAAGCAAACTATTTTTATTTTTCAGTCAAGAACATATAGTGCTTTAAATGGACCTATTATGTAAAATTTGACTTTTTATAGCTTTTCAGAATGTTATAGTTGTTTTCCCTTCCAGAAGTTGTATTTAAGCGTGTTTCCTGCATGTTTGAGTAATCTTTATACTGCTGTATTGACAACCTCATTACATCAACCCCAATTTCACGGCCACTGTAATACACTCACTGCCCTGTACTTACTTTGCTCTCAGTTTTATTATCAGTGATACGTGTGGGATTTGCCAGTTTGGGTAAAAAAAAAAAAAAAACAGAAACAGAAACATCTGCTTGCATTGGGCATCACAGTTTTCTAATGCGGAGTCAGTGAACTTGTGTATTTTAAGTCAAATTAGATAAAATTTTGCCATTTTAAATGTAAAAAAAACCATAATGACCCTAGGGTGTTACAGATTAGAGAGTTAAGCAAAATATGTCTTCTTTAAAGCAAAAAGTATAGGTTCAAACAATAAATACATTTTTTATGTAATGTCTTATTAGTTAATTATTAGAATAAATAACTGCACCTATTAAAGGCTTCCAGACTAAATGTATAACTTTAATCTTTCTTCTCAGCATACAGGGTTGCTAACAGTTTTATTTTTGTAAAACCAGTGTCCATGACTGGTCCATGTATTTGTTCGGCAGGAACATAGTCCGTTCTATCCAGAGTGCTAAAATGAGTCATCTTTGGCAACTCCTGGAAAGAAAACCATTCGTTTGGAGTACTACTGTTGACATGAATCAAACTTATGTATGTGGAGGGACTGCCAGAACTTAATGTGTTGCACATTGCTGGAGCATGCAACACACGTCTCCAAGCAGCCACAACAACACATAAGGCAGCGCACAAGTCACACAAACACATACTTTAAAGACTATCTCCAAAATAGACAGTGCTGCGTTGCTACAACACCACAGCATTTTACCAAACAACCAGACATATCAGCTTACACAGAGAAATAATATTTTTATTGAGTAAGAAACTGGAAAATATTAGACTGGTTCTGGACATAAATGTTTGCAGAATTTAGAAAGAACCTTTGAATATTTAGCATCTGTGTTTTTGTCTTTCAGACCAAGAAATATTACCATAGTAACTTTATCTATATCTTTTTAACACAACTTTGCTTTAATCTTATTGTACTTTTATTCAAGTGATGTCTATAGTAGACACTGACTGAAGTCCTGTTAATAGTTGTTTCTTTTCAATGCTGATTATGTAGCACTTCTGGGCTTCTGGTGTATGACAAATATTCATTTACTCACTTTATACTATACAAAATTATTATTATTCAATTACTTTTGTTGACATTCACAATTAGCACACAACAATACCTCTACTCCAGCCTCGTGCATGAGATCTGCCCACTGTGTTGTAATTTTCATGAGAAGTGGTTACACAGCCCTGTTCACATGTGCTCTGTGCCTTTCACCTTGCCAAGTTGACTGTCCATTTATTGTCTTGACTCCAGTGTGTAAGAGACAGACGGGCGGTAATGGGACTGCCTCACCTGGTCTGAGGATTTCACTGTGGGCCCAATACAATCAAAAAACCTGCAGGCTCATTGTGTACTGCTTTTTCATGTGAGCGTAAATAAGAGGGAGAGTGAAGAACAATAGGCAGTGTCTGTGAATGTGCTAAACTCCAGCGTGTCATGACTGGGCCTTTATCCCAGTGTCACCTCAGTGGATCTGCAGCTTTAAGATAAAACAGAGCAGGGAGGTTCTGTGGCTTTGCAGACACTTCATAATAGCCTATTTTAGACATGGCCGTCTTTGAGTTTTCTTTAGTTTTCACTATCTATAAAACACAACTGCTGCTAAATGTAGTGTTTCCCAGCAACACCCAAGGACACAAGTGTTGCAGTAAAAAGCCAACTGTACTTTCCAGTGTTATCAGGCCTGTAATATAGTTACTCTGCTATAGGTTTTACTTTAGTTTATGGTTATATTTTTGAAAATCACATGACATAAAGTAGTTTCAATAGTGGGGATGCCAAATTATTCAGTTAATTGATAATTGTTATTATTCAGGTGACAATATAATAGTAATAACTAATAAATTATAATTATACATACTTATAGTAATTTCAGTTAATGTATACTTTAAAAAGTTAACCTAAACGTGCTTCTTAGCACACTGTTTATGTCACATTAATGCTAGTTTATCATTTAGAACAATTGATTGTTATAAAATTATTTACATACTTGACTAATGGTAACATACAAGGCAACGGGAGTAACAGAATTAAGGATTTCACAATTTCTCGGTTATGGTCAGTAAACTTAAAATTGTGATTCTTTTCACAGTAACTGTAAAATTAATATTCAGTGTCCCTAGTCATATGATTTTAATGCATGATCTACAATATGAATGTAAAAGAAAACACAACACAATTGTGGAGTCCCTGGGCCAATTTACAAATGCTATGGCAACTTTTTAGTTTCTTGCAGTCTGCAGGTACTCATCATGTACAGTAAGATATCCATCTAGAAGTTATTTGTCTTTTAGCATATATTTTGTAGCATTGTTTATAATAGGAAATACATACAGTAATAGATAAATTTATGCTAGCATTTCCGACTCTACCAAAGCAGTGGAGCACAGACACATGGCAGCCCAGTGCAGTCCCAGCGCACAGACATAAACATGCTCTTTGTACAGCGGCCTGTGAGTGTGAGGGGGGTGAGCTGTCAGCAGTTGTTAACACATGTGTCCAGGTTTCCTCTAGGCCGTTTACTGGAGACCCAAGGAGGCTCACTACCAAAGATTTATGGCTCTTGGGGAAGAAGTGGAAGTGTGTTATTGATAAGTTGCCGAGGGAAGGCGAGGGGTGCACTGCAGTAATTAGAGGATGAACTTGCCTCTCATTGATTGAATGGAGTCCTGGACAGGCACCACCTCATATGGTACAGCAGTCGCATGCTGACCTCCACTGGGACCCACCTCTGTGCTAAAAACATCATGGGCTGTGGGTCCAGAAATTCACATGGCCTTTGTTCCTTTAATTGGAGAACTATAGAAGACATGAAATATTTTTTGTCAAATGCCCATAGAAGTTCACCTTATTCCAGAAGTTGCCATGGGCGCCATCAGGATTCAGGTTGTATTATTTTGTATGGGGTTGCCAATCCTTGCAGCAAATAAGTTCAATTCGGACTATAAAGCAGTTTTAAAGCCCCCAGAGAATCGGTGCAGTGCACATGAACATTGAACATTTTACACAAATGAGGCTACTTTATGTCATATTGGCAAAACTCAAATTCGTGATTGTGCCACCACAAAAAAGTGTGGTTTAGGAGCCTAACCCTAAGTGGGCAGGGCGGAATAAGGTGACACATCAACAGACACAGCAGTGAATAGTTGGCATGGTAAAATATTGAAAATTGCAATTAACGTTTATATCATGATAATTACTACATTGCTGACAGTTTTAAAATTATGCATATGATTAATTTTACTTTTAATATTATGAATAACTTCCATATTTAAACAATTTATATGAATTGTACTTTGTTATAAGTGAAAACAACAATGATCTGGAAGAAAACAGCAAGGATCAGTAATTTTTTCCTGCACATTCAATTGATTATTTTGTACCTTTTTTATCATGATAAATGCTATTATTGGTTATTGTCCCACCATTAGTAAGTAGCCGTTAGTACATTGCATTACATGTATATTCCAAGTTACCTAAATATCAGAATTGCTTGTTTTAACTTATTAGCAATTGGGAGCTACCTTGACTCATAAAGGTGTAGTAAGAAAGATCAAGGTGTGGAATGGTTGGTCAACTAACAAGCCTCTGCTGTGAAACGGTGTTGCATCAGAATCCTGCGATGTAGAATTAATCATTTTACAAGAATTGAAGCCAAAATCTCATTTGCACATGCTCGAGTGGTCTTGTGTATATGTGTGTAGTCTGTCAGATGCGTGGGTGGGGCGGGGAAAGTCTCCAGTCTGTTAAAGCCTAGTATTATCCCAGCATTCACCAGTGTTTCCAGTGACCACAGGCTTGGAGAGCAGCCCAGTCCTTCTAGACACTGCTGAGCGGAGGGACGCAGCATTGTTGTGTTTGGCTGCAGATTTCAGTTTTTTAGCGTGGTCTATAAAGGAGGAGGGGGCAGTCTGGGTATAGAGAGGAGAAATAGGACACAGTCAGTCGTTTCCCATTCCAGAGCTTTTTATTTTAGGGGAAAATAACAGATGCAAAGCCCAAGCTAACAATCTGTTGCTTAAATTGTCTTAATTAATTGGTCGTACCAGGCGGAGGTTTGGATCATTTAGGTAATTGTACATGTATTACAAGTTAATATGTGCTTGAAAGGACAGGCAAACAAATTCATACTTAAAGGAAATATTTCATGACTAAAATTCTTATATGGGAAAAGTGAAATTAATTTGCTCTTATCCTGTACACATATCATATACTATCTTTGAACTGCAGTGAATTGTTCTTTTGTTTACCTGATATGCATCTCACCATACATAAGAAGTCTTCACAATGGTAGCAGTTCATAGACTATATAGCTAAGGACTTTCCCAGACCTAAGCCTCATTCTTTGTCCCCTCAGAGTGAAGGCGTACATTGCAGGGCTCCCGTGCATGGCCAGGAGCCGGACTGGAAATCTGAATCGCTACATCTCATTAATAGTAGATGTCCACCATGCTGGATTGGAGATGGCTGAATAATCCCCTCCTGGGTTTTTACCATTCAAATATATTCCTCCCAATGTCTCACCTGTAACATGGATCTCCGTTGTGTTTGCTTTCTGTCATACCATGTTATTTTATGGACAGTTTTGTTTTCCTGTCAGGTTTCAGCAGATACTTGTGGATACATTTTGTAATATTAAAATATTTGTGATAAGCATGAGAAAACTAAAGACGGTCAGTCTCACTCCTAGTTTCTGTAGTTTTCTTTCTCCATCTTTAAAAATACATTACTTTTCCTGGACCCTGTGTAGGTCTGGGCAAAACTTGCATTTGACTAACAACGCCCACTGTTGTTGTCATTACCAAACAAAACTAGCCCTACTTGATTCTTCCTTACCCTCCTGTGCTGCCCAGGTGAGAGCTCTTCAAACTGCACCATCCCAGGAATTACACAGGCACGAGGAAGAAAGCGGACAATTATCTTCAATATCTGTCAGACTCATGACAGCAACAACACCCCCCTCCAAACACCAGCACACATGCCAGCAGCAGAGGCGCCTGTCCCACCCACCAACACTGCGCACACAATCACAGCTAACACACAAAGTACAAAGAGTGGGGCTGTGCTGCGCTTTTGATTGTTCAGACACATCAAAATTATCTTCCTCTCTCTCTCTCCTTCCCCCCTCTTCCTCGGTGCCTTCTTCTGCTCATTACCCACCACATTTGCATGCTGCCTGGCAAAGAGCAGCCAACAATAGGGAGGGACATAAAAAAGGGATTAGAACAATGATAATCACTCATGCGGGGTGCATGCGTGTATATGTGCGTGTGTTTCCTGTGCGAAAAAAGTGAAATGCATTTGGTATGAATTCTCTCTTTCTTAGGGCTGCGAGTGTGCCGGAGATGTGGGTATAATTAAACTGGAGGAAACAGCTCTTCTCATATTGTCAAAACTAATTTAACAAGCGCTATTGTCTTTAATTCGAAAATTGTCTAATGTTGTCCAATAGATAATCATTATAACCTTAAACAATAGAGAAGCTGATTCATTGTGTACATGGCAGAGTGAAGAAAGGCAGTCTATACAGTGTGAGGACTTGAGTCTTACTGGTGAGGTCTGTGCCACTAGCACACTAAGTTCTTGTCATTTCCAACTTTTCAACATGGCCTAGGGGTCTTTGGCTCCCAGAGTTGCCCACGAATGCCCTGTGGGTAGAGTAGCACTAACTGACATGAGCCGGGGCATGCACACACGCACTAATAGAGCTGGTCGTATCAGCAGGACTAGAGTGAGGGTCGGGCTGGTGCTGCAAACAGCCAAGGTCGATGGAAGACCCCCAAGAGCCACAGAATGGATTATGTCTCTTCCCTCTTAGAGCACTGATAACCACATCAGCTTCAAGGACCCCTCAGGGCCAGCACAGGTGGGGCTGGCGATTGCTCACTTACAATCAGGAATCCTTGATGCATTAACAGTATTTTAGACACACGCGAACGTTGTAGAGGGTGAATTAAAACATGTGACCCATCAGTTGACTCACAACAAAGCCACAAACTCTAATCTTGAAGGACTAGCACTTGGAGAAAGAGGGAGAGGCAGCTGAGTAGGGATCTGTGATAATAGCCTGCACTTGATCACACCATTACCTCAAATTAAGGATAATTAGCCTCGGTAAACTGGGCACAAAACACGCCTATGATGTGGAGCCCAGAAGGCACACAGTGCTACCTTTTACAGCCTGCTGCATGCTTTTGGGCACACACCAGTGCCGTTCACAGCATGGCGAGGAAGCGATAAAGAGAGCAGGCCCGGATGGCTGCTAGCAAACTGGGAGTAATTATCAAAGAGAGCTTATAATCAAACATCCAAATCGCAAACACGGACTATAAAACCCCCTTGGCTTACATCCAGGAGTCGTTTTATCCAATTAGGTAAATGGCTGTAATGTGGGGGAATGAGGTGTGGGGAAGGGCAGTGGGCTGAGGCAATAAACAAATTGAGCAGCATAATCATATATTGCTAAGCTTATTAGTCAATATTTTTGTCTCCAGATTGTTATCCCATTGTTTACTTTAGCAATAACCACAGAATCAGGCACAAGAAAACCTGTTTGTCGGAGGCATTTTGTAGTCGCTTTACATTTGTTGGTCATGATGTTGATCAGAAACAATAGCTGTTGGCAGCGTTTTCTGCTTTCAATTAGAATACAGTCTATCATTATTTAACTACCATATGCTGCAACAGAGGAGAGATTCTTCAAAGATGCACTTTGTGTGAGAGGAAAGGTTGGGTTCGGGTGGTTAGTGCACATGTGGATTGTCAGGTAAGGTGACTACATATGTCAGATATGTCTATGTTGTCAGCATTTTGAACCCACAATAGCTTTTCCACAGCTCCGTATGTCAATAACCTAAAGAGCTGAGTAATAGCTCAAAGATAAACCAGTGACTATTTTCAGCTCTGGTTGATTGTCTAACCATTGTCATTACCTTTCACATTCAGTATTGAAACAGCGATTGCGACAGAGCACACTTTAAAGCTCTTGCCTCACTTGCCTCTCTCTTTGAGCGCTAATTGGGAGCAGGATTGTTGAGAGCTGATGAAATCCAGATACAACCAGGCTATGTGTAAGAGAAGGCAACAACAATTGAACTAACAGAGGTAGGTCCAGCCCATGGATCTATAATAAAAACTGGATAAGGCACTCCCCCTCTGTCCCGGCTCGGGACCTACTAGTGGCCACTCCATTACTACTACCCCCAGGAGCTTGGGCCCAGAAAGTATTCTCCCATAGAAGCACAAAGCATTTTTTGGGAATTCAAACTGCCCATGTTTGGCTGACAGGGCATTGACAACTTTCACAAAGGTTGGATTTTGTATGAATTCTTTTCTGTTTTCACAACATAAACTTCAACAAAAAATCTTTAAATCCTCAAAGCACCTTAAAGTTAACTTTGTAAGACCTAGCCCTGCTCTGAGCCCGCTCTAGCAGCTCTTGCTTTGATTGGTCCAAACGCACAATGCCATGCACGTTACAGACGTCACATGGGTAAGAGGTGTTAGCTCGTACTGAGGAAGTAAATGCGCAAGAGAAAAATTATTTTGGGCCCATGCACCAATGAGCGCAGGCCACTGAAAACAGAAGAAGAGAATGGAGAATGTGTAAATAAAAAAAAAAAGATTGTCAGAAATTTTATGAAACACTTTGTTATTTCATTTATTTATTTGTTTATTTATTTACACCATATTTGCCTCCATGTGGGCAGTCATTTCTTTATTTGTATTATTTATTATTATTCTAAGTTAAAGGTGCACTGTGTAACTTTTCTGTAGAAAAGTTTGTCTCCATGAAGATGTTAATTCATTTGTTTTAATTGTCCAGTAGATGCCATTAAATGAATCTGTCTTGCTGTGTACAGGTGTTTACGTACTCAAAAATATCTTTAAAAACATTCATTCTTACTCTGAGTGGGGTCGCCTTTCCATAGATCTAACCTGTAATTTGTCTTGCAAGTCTCCATGGATATTCATAAGTTTATCATCATACCTTGGAACATTCAAGGCTCATCTCCATAAAGACAAGCAGGTGACGGACCAGACAAGTAACACAGTATACATAGCTGATTTATAGTGTCTTTGTTATGGTATGTGCAAGTCCAGCTAAGAGTGGAGAGTTACTAAAAGTGTGATGTTAAGGTGCTCCTGAAAGCTAAGAGCCACATTCCCCACCACAGTGACACATGACTGGAGCTCTGAACAAGCGGGACTTCCCTCTTTGTGAGTGATAGGGTCTGCACGGAGGTCTGCTGCCATGCACTTGTTAACCCTGCTCCTCCTGCCTCCTGCCACTCAACACACAGTTCTCAGTACACGGATACTACGTTAACAGCTATGCAAATACCAATTTAAGACACCACACGCCATGAATGGCTTATTTATGGAGAGGGTTTGGAGTCATAAAACAGTCAGCATCAGCAGATTTAGCATGGTTTTAGTTATAGATGAAAACCATGTAGGAAACAAGCATGATGCCAAGAGGGCCTCAGGCCTAATTTTGTTTGGGAGATGTAGGGGAAAATGGTTACTCACTCACAGATTATACACTGTTGGTTTGTAGGTTATTTGCTCTAGTTTTAGGACCTAAACTGTTATTTAGGCTGCTGTCCGCATCCTTAGCTGTTGAATAAATACCTCTCATTGAATATATAATGGCACTGTATAATATTTTATGTGAGTAAAGTCACAGGTGCCAAATATAAAATATATAAAAGAAAATATAAAAAAAGAAAAAGCATAGAAAAACACACTGGACTAAAGATCCAAATTAATGCTTTCAATTATCCTTAATTTTAATTTCTTAAATTAATCCATTTTATTAGATCACTGCTAACGTTTTAAACTAGTGCTATCAAAAAGCCTGTGTACATAACGGCAGCATGCACTGTGGGAAGCAGGAATCAAACCAGCAACCATACACTGAAGAGCTATGAGGATGGGCAGCCATGCTGTCATTACAGGTGTGTTTGTGAATAGACCATAACATCACATTAAACCACATTACACCATTAATGTAACAACTTTGACCTGAGGAATGTGGCACACTTTAACTCCTTCATGCCCAAACAAGCCTATGGACTCATGAGCTGCAGTGAGGCGTGAGATGCTCGTTCCCGCACAGGGCAGAGCTGTACATGAACAGACAGGGCTGCCCCGTGAGGTGGCCCCTCTCCCCTGGGGCCAGCCACTGCTTCCTGTAAATAGCACAGAGCTACACTGATGCTGGGAGCAGTGGGTTAGTGTGTCTGTGCATGTTCAGGTGCTCTCCACTCATGACTCCTGCATTCTTGTGGCCAAGTTCAGGGAAAAGGAGTGTTAACGTTATAGAGCAATAAGCACATGTTGAGTGCACATAAACATGGGCATCAACAGTTTATTCATCATTGGAAAATCTTGCAGAACATAGACTCAAACATTCTTTATTACTCAAAATTGACTCTTATAAGCCTTAAGCCATGTTAGACTGTTGCCTCATCAAACACATACCTATAGTTGTGTTTTGTTTCATTCATAGAAGTTTGAGTAACCCTTTATAATTAGTCTGTCTACATCTCTAAAGCGCAAAATGCTCTGTTCCATCTTGTGATGTCACATAGTGGTAGTTTTCAAATTAATAGCTACCTTTTCCCTTTTGTTCAGTAGTGATTAGCAATTCCAGGTCTGAAATAATCCAAAATATTGTAGTGAAGGTGTATGGACATTTTCAGCCTTATGCATGAACCATACTGTAGATGAAATAATACAAGTCTTGAACTTATGCCTTTTGGTCTGTGTGTTGCTAGTTTTGGTTATTCAATCACTTAATTGTTCCCATACATCATGCTGACAGTTGATGTGTGCTGACCTAAGTGGTGACTGACTAGATGTAGTTTAACCTCTAAAAATGAAAACATCAGACTCGCTTTGATATTGCTGCACTATTTTTTACTATGCATCAACCTGTCTTCAGTGCCCACTTATGGTTATGACTTATGTTAGAAATCAAAAGTCACAAAGTTTGGCTAAGGCAGGCATGGTGCAACAGAGGGTAATCTGGTACAAGACGGATTACCTATCATTCAAGTTTTTTTTTACTTTTTTTTTTTTATACCAATGTGAACATTTTACCTGGGGTCTGACTGTTTAGAACTTGGGGGTTTGCACTGAACATGAGACGTGTACTGTACTATATACAGTACATAACATCTGTCTGGAGGCTGTTTTGTTGCCAGTATTTTTGTGTAAAGTAGTTCTCAGATGACTCAAACAGATGACAGGTGCAGTAGCCCCAGCTTCTCTTTCACAGGTGGCTGAAAGTGAGTGAGAATAATGGAAAATCACAAATCGAAACTTGGGGAATAAACATATTTCACAATTCACAGTGTATCCCTCAAAGGTCAAACTCCAAAATATCACTTTTGTAATGCATATCTAACATTATGGCAGCAAATTAACTGACAGCACAAAACATGTATGTGTGAAAATACCATTACTGACTGACAAGCTGAGGACACAAGAGGAAGAGCGTATTTTTTTTTTTTTTTTTTTTTTTACAGCAAATCTAGTCACTTAATGATTCAGCCTCACTCTTCAGAGGTGACAGCCAACCTGTGGGCTGGTGCCACTGTGAATCAGAGCTGTTGCAGCTCCCACGCTTTCACACGGAAATGTAGGAATTCAAAAGGTCCGAATAAAAACTCGTAATAAATGATGATGCAGAGAATATTATACTTTCAAGCAAGGATATATATTATTTTTTATTATTAGACAAAATTGTATAAAATAATAATAAATTCACAAAAATATTGAAGAAAATACAACAATTAAAATATGTATTTGTCAGGAAGGTTGTAAATATATAGGTTAGCTAAGCATAAGTTTTACTCAAAACCATCACCACAATCAAAGGCATTCACACAACACAGACACTTGGGGTAAAGGTGTCTTGCCCGAGAACACAATGGCAGTATAAGCAGCAGTAGGGTCTTCATCCAATTAGTGACCTTCTATACACCCTCCCCTGATTTTGAGAGGCCTTTGTCATGTAGTGGTCCTGTATACAGATTGCTCCTGCTCCACGGGCTGGTGTAAGTATAACACTTTAGGTGTCAGGTAGATTGAATGTGTCCTTTGGAGCGGGCCAGTGGTGTTAAACTGTAAGGGCTGCATCAGGGCAGACTGCACAAGCATGACGGATGTACCGCGGAGCATCATTGTGAAAACAGCCAGAGCCCCAATCAATACTGCCTTATTTGTTTGTGTGCACGCAAGGGTAAAATAGTGTGTTGTCTTTCCTCCTTTCTCTTCAAGTGCTTTGAATTAGGACACTATGGAGCTCAAGTGCAACATAGCACTGGCTGGGAAATCAATTCCATAGAGAACCAAGAGAAGATATTCACAAACAATCTGAACCTATTCACTTATACTTAAGACACTTGTGCTTTTCAAGGCTGCAGCTCATTCCCAGTCAGTTTACCTGCTCGGCATCAGGATGGCGTTTCCCTGGTTTTATTCAGCGGCTGTGATCAAGTGTCCCCTCGCCGGCCTCTTTGAATGAAGATGAGCACTCAGAGCCACAGCATCTGGGCAGTGTACATCTGTTGAGAGACCTACCCACACAGGGATGCCCGGCCTGGTACCAGGACAGGTGGTCCAAAACAGAAATTAATTTAATTACCAAAGGACAAAACATTTGTAAAACTAATTTATCGTCCTTTTCTCTAATTTAGTGAAATACCAACCCGCAGCATCAATTATGTTTCTCTTTATGTAGAGCTTGGATAAATGAATTCTTTGATTTTGCCCAAGGCCAAACTCTCACAGAGGTTCAAGAATTACTGTATGAGCAGTGCACAATTACATTGTTAGAACAAGAAATGGTTAAATCAACCTACTGTTGTGTTTTTGCTAATATGTATTTTGGCTTTGGCCAACTCTGTTTCTTCATGAAACTGATTTTCAAATCATGTAGAATAATTTTTTATCAGTTAAATATGACACGTTAATATGTATATTTTTACCACATTTTACACATGTAGTTACAGTCTTTTCATTTTCTGGTTTTGGGAGTGGCAAAAGTAGTTTACTGGGTTGTGAAGCAAATCAAAGTTAATAATCTATTTTAAGATAATTGTATTCTTGTAATTATTATTTATTAATAATTGTATTAAATATTTGGAGCAGCATGTATTTGATAGTCAGGTCCACACAGATGTGCCCATGGTGTCATGGCAGTGACAGTTGCGGTGGAGTGTGTGCCCCTCATAGTTGCATGCTGTCACTCCTCAGGCCTACAGTGGGATGCCATGGCTCAAGATGGCAGCTGGTGCAGCAGAGGAGAAAACATGCTGAAACCTGAAGCTCCCTCCCAGAGAGCCCAGTACTGAAAAAAACAGGTGTATGAGGCAAGGGTGCGGTGTTGAAGGGTGACAATCGCCCCTCAATCCTCCTCATTATGCAATGTCAGTGTGCCCTGGAGCACGCGCCCGCAGGAATACAGCCCAGTCTTTAGGACACACTGTTCTGATGAAATAACAGCATCACTGAATCATCAACTCTGTGAACTCTGGTCCACTTACAAACACAAAGAATAGCTCTAGAATTTTAATAAAGATGCAGTGGGGAAAAAGTAGAGAAATGCTCCACAAATGTAATTTTATTGTATAATTTCAAATACATACAGAGTTTTCTTTTCATTTTTCTAAATGAGATGCTTTAGAATTAGAAAATCAATATTAATATAATGGAAAGTAACAATTAATACTAATTGTAATCCATTTTTAATAGCAGGAGTATTGTACTGTTGCCTGCTTGTACTTTTTAAGAGCTGTGATGTTTTTTCCTCACAATCAACTTATTTGTCCTTAAATATATATATTTTAATGGTGATACACACAGGATTCAGTAGCACTGCATAGCTATTTTGAACGGCAATGTGCTGCAGCCAGACTGTTAGCACAGTCTGGGACATAGTGAGTCTGACACATGATGTGTGCTTTCTAAATAAAATTTGTTGTTCTACTGTGATGATATTAAAAGTAACGTCTCATAAAGGGACAGGCATAAATCAACTTGTTTTATGTCAATGCAAAATAATAACATACGTGTGTCACAGATTACAACTAGATACTGAATTATAGAATACTATTGTTTACAACTATATGAGCAGCTCGGGGTGAGAACAATGAGCTTGCTGCAGCATCATCTGAATGGCTTATTGGTGGAGGAGCTCGGGTCAGGACTGGACACAGAGAGGGGACCGCTGCACACACATAACCTTTGACCTGTGGCACAAACAGCACACAAGCGCACTGAAACATTTAGAGGCTATGAGAGAACTATTTCTGAGAAGCACCATAGCATCTATTATTGGCCCTGTGCTTCGACCTTGCACCTGTTGTGTGGGGCTGTAATGGAACAGGGGGTGCAGTCAAACCATGCACCCCTCTTTACAAACATATGCACTTTACTGCGCACGCATTGACGCTTTGGTCAAGGTTTACCATGTCACACAATTACTTACATATCATGGTGTGGTTAAATGTTCCAGATTAAATATTTATCTTACAAAAGCTCAACTCAAGAACTTTATTTTGCCAAGCGTCTATTCAGACCACCAACAATCACCACACATACAGTATACCACATATCTATGGGGCCACTGTAGCCTCCAAATTGAACTGCAGTGACCATAAATACTGCAGTTCCCTCTGTTGTCCGGATATGATCCATAGCAAAAGAAAGATTCAATTCCTTAAATTGGACAAAAGTTGTTGTTTTTGTCCAGTTTACAGAATTTAATCTTTCTTTTGTATGTGACCATAAATTGTACACTAACTTTTTTTTTTAAACCACACACTGGGACTAGTGTGTTATGGCTGATACCTTGTTAAAAAGATGATAGACTGCTAATCACTGTAATAGAAAAATGTAATATTCACAATTCTGCACATATAACTCAAAATAGATTATCTACATACATGACCTGCTTAGAAATTACTGTACATGAAATCGAGTCTTCAGCGGACACGATCTGGTCCAGCTACAGTATGTGTGTGGTGCTCCCCTATTGGTAAAGCCTCACCCTCCCACTGGGACAATGCAATCAAACGTCACCACAGGACTCTGATATAATGATCGCTGCCGAGTGGGCTAATTAAGACTGAATACTGCTCATAAGCCTGCTCTCTTTGCCAACAAATCACAGACAACTCTGCTTCCTCATCAATGAGCAGAGTGAGTACAGGGTCAGGCTCTCCTCCTACTGTAGAGACAGCACACTGGCACCTATAGAGACAAGAGTAGGATATTTCAGGTGCAAACAGCATGACCACGCACAAGGCTTTGAGAGAATCGTGTCCTTATTCAAGCACCCTTAGGCTGTTGTCACTGCACGCCGCAGTAAACAGTATTATTATTGATATCACCATAATTTATGAAGGCACACAGACGGAGGCCTGCACAGAGGTAGCAGTTAGCCACACATTTTCAGAAGCACCCCGGTCTCCTTAGAGATGTCAGCGATCTGCTCACGGTTTGGTGGAGCCTTTGTGCAGTGGGCTCATATTCTTTAACAGGGGGCCTTTTGTTGTTGTAAACAGCATGAATTTTTAATCTAGCCCAGGATTCTGGGCTGTAATGAATGTGCGGGTCTCTGGGGAGGGAGGCCCCTGGCTCCTGTTGCTAAGTTTCAGATGCGCCTGACTTCAGCACAGATCCATACTCATGCTGTAGCCTACATGATGGCTTATAGGTTATACTATATCTACAATTATGCATTGCTTAAAGGGGGAATATACATGTCACTATCCATCAAAATGCCATTAGATTATCCAGTTTACTCACCCTTGCTTCCATTAGGCCCAAGCTTGAGCTGTGCTGATTTGCTCTATATGGACCCATGCTCTGCTTTTTTCAGCGTGCTTTTTCTTCTCAAACAATCTATATTTTCGATTCTGCACCCAGGGGCTGTCAGTCATTTTATTAGTCCAAAGCCTGCTTGTTCAATAGTGCCAATTCAAAGACTTGGACATTGACCAAAAGGTGTTCCTCACAGCATTTTCTCCAATCAGTGGCTTTCTATGTGCTTTATTAAGACAACAATATTTGCTCGATGTATTTAGAATTTTTAGTTTTCTCCTGTCTCCACTACAACCACATTAACCACGCCCTATGAAGGAATAAAAGAAATAGTAGTAGTGTGATCTTGTGTCTGAAAATAGCTCTCTTCCCATCAGACTTTCCTGTCATAGGAAAATGCTTTAATAAAGCTGAGAGATGTATACTGTGTGTCAAAGGGTTAAATCAAAGTGCTGCTTTTTTAAAGTAAAAAAGCGCTGGAATTCTCTCTCGTCCTTTTTTTTCCGCCGTCTCTGCCGAAGCCATTAAATTGCTGATTGATTTTTGTATCTCAGCTCGATGCCTTGCCCCTCGCTCTGCGTCTCTTGCCATTGATCCTCACAAGGCTGCTGACTCCAGAGTCAGAGGAGCCATCCTCTCTGGCCTCCGGAAATGAACTTGTTAGATGGGCTGTGCGATTTATTGCTCTTGAGGCCGTGGTGTCTCCGTGTGAATGTGTGAGCGTCTATAGGGACCATCAGTGTGCACCAAGGCTGCCTTCACACCACTGCAGATTTATGGCAGGTCCAAGTACATATCCGTGAGAGACCTGAATTTAACATGATGTGTTGAAAATAAGACACAAAATCTTGTTATTAGCTGTTCATATACTGATGTTTTAAAACCTCAAATTGTAACATGCGCACAGGTAGGTACTGTACAGAGGCCACAGGCCAAACTGTAGTGCCTTTGACGAATATGTTGGTGTCCAGACTTCTTGTTTGGTGCACTGCTGTGCATTGGAGGCTGCAGACACAGGCCTGTCCTCTGCCGCAGCCTTCTCTGACATATTGATTGGGCTCCATTTAAAAGCCCTGTTCTCCCGCCGTTATTTACTCCAATAGTAAATCTTTACAATGCCGTAAAAGACTGTTTTACACACTCAGGTTATGCAATCTCCCACTGCAGCACCCATACAGCGTGTGTCAGGCAGACGGAGGACACCTCACCTCTCCTAAGGACCAGGCACGGACCAGCCTGAGCTTTAGCACCATTTATACTAAAGAGCACTCCAGAGAAATGAGTCTTCTCAACTTAACTAACCCCTTTGTGGTCAGATACGTCCATTTTATACTTTGATGAATAACAAAACACATGTCATATGATCCGGAATTCAAAAAGATTGGACCAGTGTCCCACACTTCCATCACTGTACAGTCCAGCTCTAAATACTTGGGTATATGCATATTTAGCATATTAAGATTTATTCATGGTGGGTTAAAAGTGGAAACATAATGTTTTTGGTGTAATTTGGGGAACTTGAGTCATATAACTCAGACTCAGAGAGTTCCTCTGAGAGGCAGTGACTCCTGGCTTGAGGTTCTGGACCAGACATTGGTCTTGATTTTAACTGGACTAGACTTGCCTCAAAAATTTAATAAATTTAGGACTCAAACCCGAACTGTAAGATTTGGATACTACTACTAAATCGAGCAACTAGTTTTCAGATAATTTATAGAACACATTCAGACAGACTCTGGATCTAAACTGAGGATTTAGTTAAGGGGTAAATGCTGTATTAATCAAACCAGAATATTAATGAACAAGAACTAGCAATTGTTTCTTTATTGAGTCCTTGTGATGGTGTAGATGCTATGCACAAGATTTCACACTGACACACCAACAATGACGTATTATCTGAATAAGAGTAACAAAACAATGCAGTAAATATTAACTTGGTAAAATACATAACATATCTGTTAGTGCACCTTCTGTGGATTGCATGTTAACACCAGAGAAAATAATTAGTAAATTTAGGAGCAGAGTTGCGGCCCATATTTGGTATTTATTGATATGCTGGTAAACAGACTTCAGAAGACCACAGGAGCCTAGAATTGATTTGTCTCAGTGGGTTTGTGTGTTTCAGTGTGGACATCGAGGAAAGTAAATGAGTGTGAGAGAGGAAGAGAGGGCTCCGCTGGTGAGTGCTTAATGCTGCTTGGCTGTAGACTTTGGAGCATTTCATCTTTGAAGTCACTAACATTATCATCAAGTCCTCCCCAGCGCCCTGTATAGTAGTCCACACCACACTCCTTCTCATAAAATTATTTAGCTTGGTGGGTTATTCAAATCATCAGCCACTGCAGAGCTCACATGGGATACCCAAGCTGAAAGTGTACACTTGAAAAACAAACATTTGGAATAAACAATAAATAATTAATTGAAGTAGTTAAATAAGTAATAGTGTGATATCTGTTTCTTTGGTGGCACTATTGCCTTACTTTATTTATTCATGGACTTAATAGACACCATGTCTTGCCACGAAGAGCAAGGCCTAAATAAGTTTAAGAAGTTTTTTCTTGAAGTGGATCCTTTGGGGTAGAGAAAGTTACCGCTTCTTCTCTGGACATATTTGCAGCAGACAGACACTACAGTCTAGACTTCATGTTGTGGTGGGGGTGTAGAGGTCAGGTCATGGACTGACATGGGCCAGCTGTGCTGTCCCAATACAGAGGCTCCCCCAGTCTCACATCACACAGATTCTCATTACCAGCCTCCTGTAATTGGCGTGATGCTCTCAAAATACCAGCTCCTGCACTGAGGGGATCCTCTCTTAATGTGTATAGGATGTCCCACTCCATATGTGGCTAGGATGACCACATATCAGAAAAACCTCAGAATTTAAGAGCAAAAGAAGAAATTTTGTTTCTCAGAATCACAGAAGAATGGAGGTGACTGTGCACTAATCTGGGTGGCCCTAAGGGCTGTTGTCCGAGTGTTGACACCTTGTAATATGTTGACAAATGTGTGCTTCACTGACCAGTCAACAACTTGCTAATATACGGCCGCAGCACTTAGCGCTGCTGCAGAGGCTGTAAGCATAGAGGCAGTAGAGGCAGTGTGGAGCAGTAAGTGTTTTAGCAGATAGGCGCACCAGAACACAGTGTCACTCTGAAACACGGCTGTCTGCGGCCAGACACTGTAAATCTACTAGACCAGGGTTTCAGCACTGCCTCCATTTGACCAGGCACCTGCTTATTCAGCACTTTCCCACTACTGCAGTGTTGTCAAAGCACCACAGGTTACTATGTGGTGTTGCCTTGTAAATGGTATCAATGGTATCAATTTGATTTTTAAACAGATTTTCATAACTATGGAATTGTGGCAAGATCTCTCCAATGATGTATTTTCACAGTACATTAACACTATATGTGCATAGTATTTTCGACGTGCATATGGATAAGTATTTCCTTCTGCCCCATGTGCAAATGGGCGGAATGAATGAGCCCACGTGTGCCTGCTGAGGACATAGTGACGGAGTATAAGAAAACAGAGGCAGTTTTAGCCCTTTGGCCTGTGGCAGTTGAGAGGCGCTGATGCCTCTCTGCTCCTATTTCTTTGGTCCACAGGAGGCCCATCTCTGTACAGCCACTGACCCATCTGTCCCGCATGGCTAACTGGACTCCTGTGTATTCACTGCAGGGCCGAAACACCCAGGGGTGGGGGATCCACAACATCTGGGAACCATCAAGCCAAAAGAGACTTAGATCCAGAGATTCCAGCCGCGACCCTGTGTCCCCCTCCCTGCACACAACCTCCAGCAGCACCTTTCCTCTCCATCTGTCTGCCCCGGTCTTCCTCTCCTCCCCTCAGACTGCCCATCATTTCTATGTCTCTTCGACTGTGGGTCTAATCCAAACAGATTGTCTAACTGTTTCGAAAACATACTCCCTTTCTCAGCCCCTCTGCCCCCTCTGTGCCGTGTTCATTCGAAAGAACAGATCCTCTCTTCCACAGTGGAGGAGGTGCAGTGTCAGTCTGGCCTGGGTTAGCAGGTTACTGCTGCAAAGAACTATTTCACAAGGAATGAGTGAGCGAGGCCCCAAAGCACTTTGGCAGATCCCCCTTTAATGCTCTATCTCCACACATTACACGCCACCATGCCTCTCCCCTCAGCCTCCTCCACCTCACCTCTGCCACATCTCTGCCTCTCCCTGCCTCCCTTCTGCCCCCCTCTGCCGTCCCATCCCCCTTGCCCCATCCCTACCCCATCTCTGTCTCTCCTGTTCCTCCCCTCTTTCTGTCCTGGCTCGTCTCTTCCCCGTGGGCACTGCTGGGGCACAGCTGTGTGTGTGGCTGAGATCACATTGTCTCATATTGTCCAGCGCTGCCACCGTACTTGGAAGAGCCGTGCTGAGCCAGGCCGGTTTTTGCCGGGGCAGCCCCAGTAGGGGTTGGAGGAGCTGGGAGGTAACCCAGGAGACCAGAGGCCTCCCACAGTGTGGCGGCCTACATCAGAGGAGCCCCCACCAGCGCCAGCCCTCATCCTGCATGTGGGCTTTTGTTTTGAGGGAAGCGCTGTCCCTCTTTATCATAATTGAATTAAAAGGATTAACATGGTGCAGTGCTACTCGCATCTGTGTTCTCTATGATTCCACCTCTTCCTTGTGCCTGGATTCCTGAGGGCGGGAGAATTTCTGAGAACTGCTGAGAGCTTCACAAACAAATTCTACATTTAAATGGATGAACCATCTTTTATAAGACATTCTTGGTTTTAACATTCAGCTTTTTACTACCGTTTTATGAACACACTGAAACTTTTGTCTCAGAACAAAATGTGTAAATTACAATGCAGAATTACAAGTGTGACAATTTAAAAATCTTGACACAAAACACAAACCATAAATGTGGCAATTATGAACCTATTATTTGACTTGAACACAATGAATCACTGTTATGTGCTTAGGCCTGTCTCCTCTTTCTACTCAAAACAGGTGCACAATTAATGATTGGTAGCTAATTTTAGCTGATTTGTTCAATAACACTAGTTTTTATAACTCTAGCTTAGTAGCTTTTTATTGTTGAATTTTGCTTTAATCTTGTTTTTTATACAGACTAGAATTAGTATTCTACTAATAAATGGCAACACCCTGTTATGTGGCGGTATCTAAATGACCATAGGAATCCCACTACTGAAGCTGCCGTCCCAATTGGTTTGTGACCCAGGTCAGAGGAGTGGTGGCCTACAGATCAGAGGCTGGACTCACTGTTGACACGTCCCCAGTCCAAACAGAAGCCACACTGCCCTATAACTCACACACATTCTCTCCAACACAGAGGTCCTGACAGACGCTTTGATTTATGTCTGGCCACCAACAAAAAAAAAAGAACAAAATCAATTGGCTATTACCACACTTAGCACTGGGCTGTCACCACCTGGGAGTAGAGTGTTGAAAATAAAAGACAGAGTCTATACAACGCTTCCATAGCACTCCATAAAGTCTGTGTCACAGGGGAGACGCGATCAGGGCTCCATCTCCATATTCACGGCCAACACAGTATGTGTGTGTGTGTCATTCTAAAATTCACCGGCATCCTGCTGGGATTGTTGTTATTAGTTAGTGCAGTTTTAATGAATTAATCTGTTATGCAAAAATAATGTCAAATGACTCATAATTTAGGTGAGTGTCATCTCAAATCAGCTGTTATGAAGTGCATATAATTTATCTGATTTTTTACCAGCGCTTTCTCATTTCTTTTCGGGAGGAATCTATGATAAAGTATTCACAGTAACAGAAAGAACCCCAAAAATATAGGCTCATGTGCCTCTTCACCTTCCCCTGACCCCTGTACCCTACTTGAAATCATCCTGCTGTATTTAGATCCCTTTATTCCCTTTGGAAGCTATTCCAGGCATGCATCATGTAAGAAACGGAGAGATATTTTTACAGAGCAGTGCTGGGGGTGGGGCTAGTGCAGGAGTGTTGCTGTGTGAGAAAGGCAGAGACACTAAAGTTACTAAGACAAACCATTGAAAGGTAATTTTAGATTCTACGAATAACACAAAGTATAAAAAACTAGCTAAAAACATTTTAAATCAAATACTATTTTTTTTCCTTTTAGGGTGGCACTATCTATAATGCGTTACATTGCATCATGGCCACCCAGTCCTGTATCGTGTCCCTGTCCCGCAATGGAACCCAGCCTGACCCAACAACTGTGTGTCTGCCAAGTGGAATGCAGGCCAGGGTCATTGGTGGGGCCCATGGCCTCCTGCACTATTCTGAGAGGATCAGCTCATCCCTGTTCTAACCCTACACTGGCGTCTTATGACTGGGGCTAAAAATGGAGTTTAGTCTAGTGTGCTCAAAAGAACAACACAATTGCCACCATAGGCACAGGACCTATCCACTGGGAACCTGCTTACCAGAAATGACTTTATGGCATTATTAGTGTTATCAAAAGTGCATTGTTCAGCAGCTTTAATGCTTTGTAAACGACTAACATAGGAGCTTGATCTCAAACTGCATTTTGTTTCCACCCTTGAACAGATGAATATGAATCAGGAAGTATCCATGGACAAATATATTTAATGTGAATGTATTTTAATCTCCTGTTGCACTCCATGTCGTTATTATATTTTGTTAGCATTATTATACATCATCATGGCAGGTGATATCTTAAATATAGATTTAGATTGGACATGATGTAAACTTCAAATTTTACATTTGAGTCGTAAATGAATCATAATTAATTGTTTTTCATTTGTTTGTTGACAGGTAAAAAGTAGCGTAGTAGTACGGCATGCAGTTCAAAGTAAGGTAAAGGTTGGGAAAATATATCACTTTAAACATCCATTGCCACAGTAGAAACATGGGTTATTCCACTTCAAACGGTTGGTAGTAAATGTTTAGATGTGATGTGTAAAATGTTATAACAACACAAATCATAACTTTCACCTGCACTACTTGGAGCTGAGACTGTAATCAGCTTTGTGTATTCAGTGTTATCTTTAGATGCTCCTCTGTGAGTCCTCTCTATGACACTGTAAACTTTAACTGCCTGGTCTTAGTGCCTTAACTCTAGCCCCAGCTACCCATGGGACCCCCGAGCTTATACAGGGGGCTTATGGGATTGAATGGGATGGCCAGTGTTGTCCATCTCAGCAGTAACAGCAATCTGAGCAGCATGGCCCCAAACCAGCTGTTCTGAACCAGGGATAGTCTCACAATGTCATTTATAATATCAAGTTTTACCATAAATAGTTGTGGACTGTGTTCTGTGAATTCTCAGACAATATTTTTTGTTTATATAGGAAGCTGTGAAAAACTTGTTGCTGTTAAATATTTAGTTATTGGCACTGAAATATTTGAAGCCACTACACAGTCCCTACATAATGGTTGATTTGCACTAAGTCAGAAGAGTGAGGAAGAACACTGTATTACTCAGCCAGTAAATTTTGCATTGTTATGCTAAATTCTGATACGTTTTAAGAAAGATTCATGCATTAAATTATATTCACAACACAACCTTAAAATTAAGTACTAAAAAGTAAATTTGCAAGAAAAGGTAGATTTGCCCTCAAAGATCTTTTTCAACAGTAATCTTATTTCTTCAAAAACAGATAATCTCAAACCTTTTAGTTCAAGAAATAACCCCAAAATGAACTTGTAAACTTGTTTGTAAACTGTAAAATAAAATTGACACCAAGTCATTTCTAGTTTTAAAATATTTAAAATCTCAATAATTAAATGTATTTGAGTCATCTATTATGTTGTTTGGCCATATTTTACTACTCTAATTAAAATATGGACTAAATAAAGGGTAATGATAAATTAAAATTATTTTGTGACCACCATCTCACAACCCCTGACCCCTGTTAAACTCCCAATGGAAAAAAAAAAAAACTCTTGTAATTTGTTTTGTCATATGATACCAAAATGCTACCTAATCCTGCTTAATAGTTCTGAACCTAAGCAGTAATCTAAAACATATGCAGTTTTGTTTTCCGTTGTATATTTCAGTAAACAGCTACCAGGTTACCCAACAGATAGCCTCCCTAATCCGCTGTACTGCTCACATTACTATGGACCTAACATGGAGGTTGGTTGTCGCTCACTTAAGTTCTTGGTGAGGGGTTGGAACAAAGCTTGTGTTGAAATGCAAACAGGACTTTTATAGGCATGTTTACAAGCACGTAGTTTGTCAGCCCTGTTTTAGCTGTTGGTGGGGGAGTCTTAGAGGATTGATGCCTGGTCAGGACAGTGTCTGGACGTCTGGGTCACACAGCGCCCTCCACTCTCTCTGGTTTCAGCTTTAGTGCTGTATTTATGTGTGTTCCCTGCAGGGGACTCTTGCCACTGTGCACAGGACAGGCCTGAGCACATGTCAGGCTAACTCATTTACACAGTCGACAAATGCATTTAGTCTTTAGTGAAGACTGAAAAGTTCCAAAGAAATAAATATTGATCTTTTATTTTAGTTGCATGAAGACATCTACTTTCAGTTTGAGTCCATGTTTGGCCATAATATACTCAGAATTGAAGTCTATAATTTTCAAGAGTATGTATTTTGAATTGGCCTTTTCATACTGCGTTCTTTTTAGCCTTATTTGTGATGTTTCTGAAGAACTGTCCAAGTTATTACCTTTTACATCAGTTTTAGTAACAATTAAGTCATTTTTTGAGTAAATATAACAGTTTTTACCACATGTCTGTGCTTTAGCCATTGTTTTTGCGCACTGTTACCTCAGTGGTGGTGAGGGCCAGAGGAGGGCTGACCCTATGGGCTGAGGAATCATTATAGGCTCATAAAGGGCCCAGTGCCAAGCTCCCACTCAATAATCCAGGATCCACATAGAGCCAATGCAGCTGATTAATTAGTCAAGCAATCAATGGCTGCACCTTGCATCCACTGATTTCCTCTAGTATTTTGTCGAGCTACTGCAGCAATTACATGAAAACACCTATACAACAATAATATATGCAAGCCTTTATAAAGACACACAGCAACTGCACAGAGCATTTGCCTCTTTCATACTTGTCTTCCTAATGATAATAAGATACAAAAACACTTGAATTGAGGATAAGAAGCATCTGAGTAAATATATTGTGGGAATAAGTAGGAAAGTTCTCACCTTCAGAGCGGTGGCTGTCAGTCAGAAGAGGGAGGATCAGTCATCCCTGACAGTGCTGTCATATAGAGCCTTAATTAGGCAGGATTACTTCCTCATTTAATGAAGCATGCACTCTCCCTCTCTCAGCCCCACTTCCCCTCTCCTCTCGTCTTTCTCCCACAGGTTCACTCTGCTGTCTGCTGCTCTCACTGTGGGTTATTTCCCAAGCTGCTTCACTTCATTTTATATTCGACAAATTTAAACTGATATCGACCATCATAAAAGTGCCCTGCATTGTAACTAGTCTCTCATCGACTTTGATTCATTGTTAAATAGCTGTTTAACTTGCTGTTACATAATATGCTTGAACAGTGAATGTACATGTATTTTTGTTCATAATTAATTCAGAACTATTTTAAAATAAAGGGAAGAAGAAAGTTACTTCAGTGTTACTTCGGTGTTTTGTTTACTTTAGTTTTTCTTAAGATTAAATGTGGGCTGACTCTAACAAAAAGTACCACTGGTTGCTACCACTTGGTTTCTATGATGTGCACTACTAGTTTACCACCAAGATTTTTTTTTATTTTCCCTCAAAATGTCACTTATTATAAGTTAAGAATGTTCTGGAATTGGTTTTCAGAAAGTACACTGTATTCCCAAAGTGCACTTAACACTTGAATTACTGTAACTACTTACTTTTCACCCTTTTCACATTTCTTCCTTTAGCAAAGTTTCAATATGTGAGAAATTTGACAAAACTGATACTAAGAACGAACTGTAAGCTAAGTCATTATTGATACTCTAGTGTGCTAATGTATTATTTAAATCTAGTAAAAGAAACATAAGTTTGTAGAAGGCAACTACAGTTGAAATAGTTGAGCAGGTGTGGAGAGCAGTTTGTTGGGCTGACTAATAAAGTGCTGCTGGATTGGCAGAGTTTGAAGACAAGGAGGTGCAGAAACTCTTGGAGAGCTATGGACTCAAAGGAGCAAGGAGAGCAATTTGCCGCCACAGCGCACACAATGTCCCCTGCATGCCTTTGGGCCATGTGAAGACTGCTCCTTCAATTACACTTGAGCCAGGACCACGGACACAGGCCTGGACAGACAGACACCCAGAGAGAGGAGGTGGGGACCAGGCCCAGAGAGTGACAGAGGTCTCAATGCACATGTACAGTATCAGTATTATGAGTCAGAGAAAGTTTGAATACTGGCAATTATCTGCACTGAAAGTATGGTGAAATATACCCCTAAATCTTGAATTGCTCTTGCCAAAGTTGAGCCAGGATCCAAACCAGGGCCATGTTGTAGATTTTTGTGTGAAGTTGGTCATTGTTTTTCTGTCCTAACCACTTTGTCTCTATGCTACTGTGTTAGTTAAATGTCTTCATAAGCATTTTGGAAATTAAGTTCTTGTCAAATCTCTGTGCATCCTAAACTGAAACATACTAGCGTCATCCAGCACACTTCTGTCAGGCAGGAGGCAGTGATGGTGAGGCCAACAAACACAACAACACAATTTTTGCCTCCTCAAGTATTTCTTCCTACAGCGTGTGTGCCGGTGCCACAATCAGAACCTGTTGAATGAGGTACCATGACAGAAAACACATGAAGGTACCACCTCTTCCCCTACTTTTCTCCATGTCTCTTGATAAACTTAAACCCACCTTTCCTCTCCTTACACAGCCTTGTGCTATGTCCATTTTGTTAGTAATCCATAGAGAAAACTCTGCAATTACTAATACACTGAAAGATTTGTGTTATAGCTTTTTGAAGAGTCATGATACACATTGTTCAGTCTATGTTGACGTTTGATGCTTGTTACATGACTTGCTAGAGCGTCTGTAGGAGCAAACAAGGCCAACATATTTGAAGTCAGTTTAGTGTCTGAACAAGGCAAGAGGCCATATACTGCAGTCCCTGCTTCACCACTGCACAACATACCCACCAGGCACAGAGATCATAGGGGGTTTGGGATCATAGGTGGAGGGGTGGAGGGGTATGTCTATCGTTCTCAGTCTGACAGCTGACTCCTGCCTGCTGTGGCCAAGGGCAACTGACCAGAACCACACCAGAGCACCACATCTGCCTTTGTGGGTTTTGCATACACACCTCTGTACTTTAGGGTTTCCATTCTATTTTGCTAAAGCCTTCTCGCTCCCTCACTGCCTGCCTGGGACATCTTACAAGTCTATCAGTCAGTTTCCAGTTCTGAGATAACACAAGATCACTGCATTTATCCAGAGCACACCTTGCCTGTCATACTCACTGGACTATTTGTATTTATACTGACCTTGTCATCACAAAATGGCTTTTGTCTTTGTGTTGCTTCAGATATGTGCCACAACATGAGAGTCTTCATAGCTCCGAACTATGGAGGCTCTGTAGACTCTGATATTATCTGCACCAACATCTCTCCAGTGTACCTCTTGGTCTTTGAAAACCTCTTAAAAGATTGTAAAGAAGGTGATGTAAATCTAGTGCATTTGTTGGCTTGTTTGTGGAGATGTTTTACATTTTTTTCTAAAACCATATTCCAGTATTTCATAGATTTCATAGAAAACAAACAATGGTACATGCCATGAACTAATAATAAGTGCAGTAATATGGGTAGTTTGAGTCCACCTTTTCAGTGTATACTATTCCCTCTTTCTACATACATACATACACACACACACACACACACACACACACACACACACACACACACACACACACACACACACACACACACACACACACAAGCTTTTTTGGACCATAAATACGTTGACTTACATTCATTTTCTGGAGGCCAATCCTAACCCATATCATACTGTGCTATACTTGTCTAACCTTAGTGTTAACCCTGACCTTAACCTATTTTAACTCATAACTTTAATCAAGTTGTTGATTTCAGATTGAAGAATTTATGTGCTCCCCATAAGGGAAGCAGGTCCCTATTATGATGTGAGTGTGTATACAGATTTAGTCTCCACAATGTGATGAATACCCATACCCTGTCAGAAAAAGACAGAGGGACCTTGAGTTGTTCAGGTCTGTTTTTTGGCCTGATTTTTACCCTCCTGTCCCTATTCTTCAGTTCTTGCCCCCCTGCACCTCCAGCCCCCAGCCCCTGACAGTACCTCAGCAGGAGAGCATAGCCCTGATGGATGCCACAGATGGGCCTTTCCCTTGGAGCACACAGCCACAGCGCAGTGTGTGCTCACCGGGGTCAGAAGCCAGGCCTCCCCATGAAATGCATGTAGTAACAGGAAACAAAAGGAGGGCCCCTGTCCCACCATAGCACCCCCTCAGCCTGCTCCTCCATCCCAGAGACACAAGCGAGGGCCAGGGAGAGGGAGCTGGAAGAAGGGGTGCTCAGGGTTAAAAGTCAGAGGGGGAGGGGCAGTGAGGAGCCATACTTCAGATGAAAAAAGCAGGAGGGTGTCAGATGGACTCGCACAAGGCTTTGTCTTTTGCCTTTTGTTACATGTAATTGCATTTCTGCCTCTGTGGGTGCGGCGCTTTCGTGCTAATGCACAGTGTGTACATAATTGGGTTGCTCAGAGCGTGTTGGTCCAAGCTTGTCGTTTGTTGTATTGTGACATAGAGTTGCTGTTTTGTTTCATGTCCACCCACACTGCACCCAGTTCACAGCAGGCCCACTGAGCATCAGGGTGCTGAATAGATGAACTATTACTATCATGCGAAACCCTTTAAAAATGACTTCTCAGAACATGTCCATATAAAACAGTTTAAATATGAGTATATGGACAAAATGAACTGGCAAATAATGACTATTAAAAATAATCCAGGTGATGGAACAATCTATTGTTAGTGCTCTTGGTGTTATAATTGAATCATTTGTTGTCGAAGTAAGCACAATTTCTGGATTTGCTCATCCAAAATACACCATGATCTAATTAAGAGTTCAAACAAGCAGTCTTCCTTCAAGAATCCCTGCTGCAATAAAAGCTTCTAGTGTTATTTCTCTTTCTCTCTCGGCACAGTCGTACAGTGCGGTGTGTGGGGCTGCATTAAGTTAAGCTAACCTGATCCTAGTTAGATTCCAGCCTGTTGGAGCTGCGACTCACACCAGGCAGCAGAGGCAGCCTCTGGCTATCCACTAAATTAAAGGCCTAATGCACAATCCTTCGAGCAGGCTGACAAACTAATGAAATGGAGAAGTGGGGGCCCCCGGGAGGATTGGGCAGCAGATGAAGATGCCTGGAATGGGGGATTCAACCCAGGAGCAACCCCCCCCCCCACCCCACCTCCTCTAGTCGCTGCTTTTCTGGTAATATCAAGTCTCACCTATTTTGATATCATATGTACTATAGTAAAAACAAATTCTTGTAGTGAGATTCTTAGGCATTAGATGTGTTTAGAGATTTTGTGGCACCGCTGACTGCTTTGGTTCCAGTCTGTTTATCACAGTCACACTGGTCCCAATGAGGAGTGCACAGACTTAACCTACTAACCCTGAATACGTTGCTTTGTCTATAAATAGCTCTCACCAATTAAAACTGTTTTTCTGAGCCCTTCCCACTGAGCTGGCACCTAGGAGTCCCCAACGCCCTGCCTCTGGTGCAGAAGCCACCACCCGGCTAATTAGAGTGGCTATCATTCACCTGCCCCTGCCTCGCAGTCTGGCCCTCTGTGAAACACACACCACACACACTTTAGCATCATGTGTCATGTGTAAAGACAAATAAACAAATTCAATTCACAAAATTACATTATCCTACATTATCAAATACCAATGCCTTGCAACTTAACCTGCTATAAATTCAGATACAAATATGGAGGAAAATGTTAAATGTTTATCAATTGAATTGTTTTTTTTTGTTTTTTTTTACTGTTGCTGCATGCTCTCTTACTTTCTTGTGTCCATTTTTTGCTAAAGTTTTGGCTTTACAAGCCCCTCTTTAAAATGTAGATGAAAAAAACATTTCTCAAATGCCATTCCCATCCAGCCTTTCAGCCTTTCCGGTTTGTCATTGTCACAGGTGTGAAATTGGTCAGTCAGATACAATGATGAAGTGGGTAAAATATAATGAATTCTATCTCGCCTATAAGTGGTTGACCTGGGGTTGATCATAGGTTAATGCCACTTCACCCCTAAGACAGGTCCCATTAGCAATTATATTGTGCATTAACAAAGTGTGTGGGGGTCAGCGCCACAGTTTGTGCATTGTATTGGCAGTGTGTGTATGTGTGTTGTCCTTGTGTGCTTCATCACACCACAGTTATGTCAGAGTTGTGATTGAGCCTAAGCATTGCAAATGGCTTGTGTGTCATTGACTCTTACAGACAGGCCACAGCCGGCAGCTGTCAGTCACATTCCATTTGACTATCAGTGTCTCCTAACAAGCCCACAGTCTGATGTAGTGCTAAATGGCATTTTTACACATTAAGGCATTTGATTAGGCTCAAGGATGAATGAGAGGCGATGGCATCTATACACAGAAGATGCTCTACCCCCATCACCACACCTCCTAAACACACACTCATGCACTAATAACCTGCCGCTGACATTTAAAGTAACATTATTATAGGGCTCATTTGGAGTGCACCACCCCCGGGGAGGAAGCTGTGTGCGTCAGGTATAGGCCAGGGCAGCTGCAGACTGAGGGGTCAGGTGGAGCGGGGGGCAGGGTGGGGGCAGAGGGGGTGCAGGCGTGGGCTGGAAGGGCAGTGGGTGCCACAGGCTTTGGGCTTGACATTCACAGCACAACAGACAGCAGAGATGGATGCTGGGTAGCACTCATGATGGAGCCCCTCCCCTCAGCCAGCCACATCCAATCCCACATATGACCTTTGAAGAAAACTGAGGTCAAGCATGCCTCTTTTTTCTCCTGCCATAGCACTGACTCCAAAGGCTTCACAGTATTATCACAACTGTTGTTGATTCAACCTATTCTTTTTCAAGAGGACTTTTTGGCCAGCACATTTCCAAAGTATCTTGCATGATCTTAGGATTAGAGTCGAACTGCAAGCAATTACGAACATCTTTCAGAAGTAGAACCATATGAGTGGTGCAAAGTACTCTTTTGCTCTCCTTTACATCTCATGTTTTCAGACTAGAGCCACGGCTTGTATAAGACGTATGTGTAGGAAGTCTGCTATGCACATGTAAATGCAGAATCCTGTGCAAATTTTCAGATTTGGATGACCATAATGCTTCATTTTCACCAGCATCAGACTGATTCAGTAGCTTGTTTCTATGGTTTTTTTATCTGGTAGCTACATATTTGTACTTGTGTACTGTATTGTGTATTTGTTTATATTTGGATAAAAGGTTAGTGATGACCTTATGTAATGTGTGAACAATTTCATCTAATCACATACCACATGATAAACACAATATTCCTGATTTAGCAAAGCCTATGTCAATAAGATCACTGGGTCGGTTTGTAGTTTTTTGGTTGTAAGAATGTTTCTCATTGGCCGAGGATGGAGCCAATGACACCTGCAGCAATTTGTCACGAAATAGCTGGGGATAGGTGATTAAATCCACAACACCACCAGCCAGCACCACCATTTGATTTTAATTTCAGAATAAGTTGTGGCAATTAATATTAAAATACATTAAAGCCAGGCCTGATATAGTACCTGCCTTTTACCTATATAGAGTGTCTATGCAAATATATTTGTGAGTTAGCAGGTGCAGACGGATGCGATGTTTACTCTGCTGTGTGTGTATGCGTGTGTGTGTGTGTGTGCAGGTGAGATGGGGCCGCAGGGTCAGGAGATGCTGCAGGCCTGTGCTGACGGATGCAGGAAACCAATCAACCTTGTCTGTGTATTCCCCGACCCGCCGTCTTCTTAATGACCCGCCCTGACAGGTCCACTGCAGCAGCCCGGTCAGACCTCACCCTGCTCCAAACACACACATACACAAACACACACATACACCCCTCACACCACTCAATGGAGGACCGTCCCTCATCAGCAACATGCTAATGACCCAGAGAGAGCAATGGGAGGGAGATAGAGAGACCGAGAGAAAGCAAAGCTTTGGAGCTCCAGCAAAAGTTTCAAAAGTAAACATCTTATTTTTGCTAGTGCTCCTTTAGTGGATTGAATTTGTTGAAATAATTCGTCACACTTACAATGTCTATAGAATTAGTTGAATTGTGTCACATTTAACATGTGCCCAGACCAGACCTATAATTGGTCCCGTCTCCATCCCACAGGTAGTTCAGGACCAGTCGCAACATCAGGAGTGAGACAAGATCAATTCTTGTGAGTTTCTGAACTTACAAACATCACAGGAATTTATCTTGCTGTGCAAGCTTAGTAATGAGGTGGTTAGAAGTACATTCATTTGCTGCCCATGTGGTGATAGGATGGATGAGAGTGATTCTAGTGATGGTCTGCGATGGTAATGATTCTGGTTTATGGTGTTGATGGAAAATATCCACTGAAAATGAAGAGCAAACTGGAACTATTCTGGTGAGAGGGTGATGTGGTGGAGAGTGGTGTGGGTTTATTACAGGGGGGGAAAGGTTTTGACTTCTCTATCTGACAAAATAGCTTTATAATGATTTTAAAGAATATGGATATAGAATTTCTGACAGGCACAAGTTTCTTTGTATTAAAGGGTACTGAGGTCATTACTTTGTACAAATCAAATCTTTTCTATAATAATTCTGTCACTTCTATAAATAGTTCTACAAAGCAGTATTTTACCTAATATCTCTCTATAGTCTTTACCACTACAGTGTCAAAATTCTCTGAACATGCTTGACATGTTTGTTGAGAAAAACAATCATGTAGTTAAACCTTGTCATAAACTCAGGTTATTTTCTGAAAGATCATTACACATAAAATGAAATGTCACAGCAGTATTTGTCTCTATAAACATGCATCTCGTTTGTTTCTTCACTTTCCATGCCTGCTCCGAGCGCCTGTCTGGTCATTAAGGGCATTGACCTGAAATCTGATAGCAGTCATTGAGCTAACCAAATGAGCTACCTAATATCTGAATCCCACTGCACCCGCAGATCCTCGTAATAATGCTTTGTACATTAACAGCAATAACACAGATACAGAGAAGGCAGAATTGTTGTGTCCATATTAAACAAAGATATTCCATAATTGTGAACACTGAAAACCACAGCCAAGCCGATATATGTTTTCATGAATAAATTTCAAATCAAAATTGCGTTTCCTCTGACAGAGCTGAATTTCAGTCCCAGTGGTTGTAATTCTGCCAGAATCCCCTGGCAGGCATAAGAAGGTTTAGGACTTTTAAACCGTTTGTTTCATCTCAGGTATTAACCCCAATTTTATACCTACGCCCAGAGATAATCACGCTTTCAAGTTGTTGTGTTTGCGGCTCTCACCAAATCTGCCCACTTTTAATCCCCAGAAACTAATTAAGATTTATATAATCGTCACTTTCACCAGTCTAGTCTTGTGTATGTAGTGTATGTGTAGAGGGAGAAGCAATGGCTGGCAGACTCCTGACAAAGAGCAGTGGACAAGGCGCCTTTTATTACAGGGGCTGCAGTGGTGTGGAGATTTGGGTGGGCACTGACTGAGCACCCTTCAGAACATCTTACACACTTCACAGGTCTGCACACTGCTGTCAGAGGCTGCAAATACCTCACATTCCTCCCACTTCACTGGCTGCTTTATCGCCAAGACCAGATAACAAAGGAATGGACCAGCACTGAATACCAGCCTGCAAGTATTTTTATATAAGAAATCACCAAGCACATATTGGTTAAATTTCGACATCTCTCTCTGTTGTCCAGAGGTGGCAGTGAGGATAATCTTTACTTTGCACCAAGTCAGATTCCTGGTGGTGGGCATGAGAAGACACAGAAAGTTCAATTCAAATTTTAGAGCATTCCCAATTGAGTTGATGTCATCCTGTGGAATAATAAAAGATATGAGTTAGGTCTGTAGAGAAGCAAGCCTTCTCACAGTTAGGATGTATGTTTTTCTAGGTTCTTAGAAAACACAATAAAAAGACCCACAATAAAATAAATGCTTTTATTCTAGTTTATTTGGCTGAAATTTTAACTGTTGTTTTAGTTATTTAAATCTATTTTCTGGCCAAAACTATAACTGTACATTACTACAGTTAGATGTACCAGCTACTGATAACCTTTTTACTGTAATATTATAAGAGCAAATACTTGGACATATTTGGAAATTTGGAAAAGCAGGTAGTTGATTTTCTCCAGGTACCTCTTCCACCATCCCATTTCTGCATAATTGTTTTGTCGTTGACAGCTTGTCATTCACTGCCTTAGGCCTAAAGTGGTATAGACTCTTGTCACTCGTGATCCTGTACTGGCAGATAAGATAAATAAATACTTATTTTCCTCGGAAACATTTTTAGAAAGTTGATTCCTCCAAAATAACACAACATCCATTAAATGAATTTTCTGCTAAACTAGAACAGAATCAGAAAAAGTTTTATTGCTATGGAACAAAATTCAAACTAAAGGAACTTTCTTTGGCAGTACAGTGCAGCATAACCATTATTAATAATAGTACAAATTTGACATATAAAGGTGTGTTTAAAATAAGGTGTTAAATAAAAAAATAAACAAAAGAAAAGGTAAGCTATTGCTAAGAGACCACTAACTTTTGTGTTAATAACATGGCCTCTACTGTACATTAATGTAGCCGGACTCACCTATTAATCCCATAGAAATGTAACCCCATCTGCAGCCTGTACAGAGCTGCTCCCTGGCCCTGTCCAGTCCACACTCTCCCCTGGGATGAGGGCTTCTCTTTCTCCAGAGCTCCGGTTGCTTTCTCAGGTGTCCCGCATTCCCTGAGTCTGGCAGCTCCAATTTCACTTCCTATAATATGTCTCCTTCCCTTTCGCCATGCTCTGGTCATCCATACTATTCACGGCTGTGTCTTCATGAGTTTGACAAAGAAGGATGGCTAACAGATGCAGAGCTACTCATTTAGCATGCATGTTTTGGTCCACCGATGCACAATTAAGATCAAAAAGATTATATTGCAGGCATAAGAGGTGGCATTTCAAAGGGCGGTTCATTACAGTTTACATGTAAGGTGAGCACATCTTGGCCTTGTTCTCTTGCTGTTACTGAGGTGGTAATGGGGGCAGAGGGTGAATTGCTGAATGAGGCAGAGATGGTTTCTTCTGCTTATGTGGTGATAAAAAAGCTCTAGATGATTTTGCTTGCCGGGTGAAGATAGAAGAAGACAATGGATCAGCTGCTGGAGAAGTAATTAAACAAGTTATTGGTTAAGTTTTTTCTGCTTCTGCTTTTTACAGTGTTTTATAATTATTGCAGATTAACCTGTGTGATAGGTTTAAGATTGGAGCTGCTTGGTGAAGTTGCCGCATTAGACAATCTGAAAACAGAAAAAAATAAATAAATACACTTTTGTTTTTGCTGCAGTTCTCAAACTAATGGAATAGACATCTTTGACAAGTTTCCCTCAAAGCAAAGCTTTTTTATTGGTTTTGCTATAAGGCAGGTTAAACCAGGTCTCCATAAGTAGAAGACATATAAAGTTGGAGAGTATTTTGTCAAAATAACATGCACATCAGCATCTCTTCATGTATGACAGCTGTTCCATTCCAGCGTCTGTTGAAGTCCAACACAAACACACCTCATTCTGCTTAATGAGGTACTGATTAGGTGATCACTGGTGTGTTCACTATTATTATTATTCCACCAAATATTGATTTCTAAACTCTTCCTAAGTTAAAACATAAGTATTGTGTTGTTGTAAAATTATTATGATCTTGTTTTATTCACATTATGTCTGAAAACATTGCATCTTTTTTGTTATTTTATCCATTTGTCACTTTCTGCAAATAAATGCTCTAAACGACAATATTTTTATTTGGAATTTGGGAGAAATGTTGTCAGTAGTTTATATAATGAAACAAAAATATTAATTTTACTCAAATGCAAAACTTAGTACTTACTAAGTAGTAAAATCAGAAAAAAAATCTGAGAAATTTTGATCTCAGACAATTTCAGACAGACAGTGTAGCCTCAGATGAATCAGAGTAAATTATAAAGACATATCTTAAAAGAGGAGGAGGTAGAAAGGGGGTGCCAGCAGGTGTCATGATCCTTTGGGAGGAAAGAGGAGGGGCATGTACAAGATGGTACACCCCAAGGGCATGACTGAGCCCCATGTGGACCATGTGATGGTAACACTGTCCGGCACTCTGCTCACCTCCTCTCAGGACTGTGTCCTTGTACAGTGCCTGTCCTTTCAGGAGGGAGGTGGTTTTGGTGGGTTTATGGAGGGAGGTTTTGGTGGTGCTAACATGGGCAACTACTAATGCCATTTGGCACAGGCACAGCCTGAGGTGCTATGTATGGAGCAGTGCAGTGTCAGAGGAACTCGGGCTAATATGTCATCTGGGTGTTTCCCCAAAGCCTACTCCCTGTCCTTGCAGTGGGACAGCCTCAGCCACCACAGCCACTGAGGGTGACATATGCCCATGCTGTACACCCATTCTCTGTGTGCTTGTGTCATTTGTGTAACAGCACAAACTACATACACTGTGTGTGTGTGTGTGTGTGTGTCTGCTGTCAGCACATGTTTAAGCTACCATGAGTATTAGAGAAGTGTGTACATACGCTGGTGGGGGCTGTTTTGATGTTGATGGAGTCCAGACATCTTTTTGAAGGCTGATGTGGTTAAAGTAGCCTCTTAAGCCTGTCTCTCCATGCCCTGTGGTCTGAGCCACTATGAAGAGGTATACTAATCACTCTGCCGTGTCTGCATGTGTGTGGAGGGGGGCAGCCCTGCGGCCGGGCAGCTGATTAAGAGGTTTACCCCTGAGCCACAGTGTACACAGGTGAAGGCCTGGTTATGGCATAGTGTACACAGGTGAAGGCCTGGTTATGGCATAGTGTACACAGGTGAAGGCCTAGCTATGGCACAGTATACACACAGGTGAAGGCCGAGCTATGGCACAGTATACACACAGGTGAAGGCCTGGTTATGGCACAGTGTACACAGGTGAGGTTTGGTTATGGCACAGTGTACACAGGTGAGGTTTGGTTATGGTACAGTGTACACAGGTGAGGTTTGGTTATGGTACAGTGTACACAGGTGAGGTTTGGTTATGGCACAGCTATATTTGTGCCTAGAAAGGAGAAATGATAAAAACTTTGTTTCCTGGACTAAAATAAAATAAAAAATGAACTTCTTTCCATGAATGAACTTCACATTTTACACATATTTAATAATAGATATGAATGTTGAAAAGAAATCAACTATCTTCAAATAAGTTAAGATATTTTGTCCAGTATGCAGTATGTAGTCTTATTGGTTGTAAAAGCAGAAATATAAAGTGATCCCAGTGTACACCATCTGGGAGCAGCCTGCAGAGCAGAGAAAGTGCACAGAGGGGGGCCTCAGCACAAGACCCATCCCGGCCCTGTCCCAACAGAGCTGCTGTTGCTGCCCCGGGCCTGTTGTGGCTGCACGCTGCTGTCCGAGTCTGCATGTCAGTGTGAGACAGGCAATCCCTGACCTCTCCAATGCTTGGGCCCCCCAGCCCCACGGAGGGGCCCCCGCTCCATCACATCCCTTCCAATTACTGACATCCTGCCGCCTTTGAACACACAGGAATCATAGTGAAGAATAGCAGAGGTCAGACTGCAGATGGAGAGGGCTGGAAGCAGCACAGTCGCAGTAAGAAGGGAAGAAAGAGAAAAGAAGAGTGAAAAGCTATTTGTGTCATTGATGCTTCCACAGCCCTGTGCAGAGCCGTCATCCTTCTCAAGGTTCTGACTGCAGCCTAATCAGGAGCAACTGTTTCAACAACAAAGAACCGACCTCAGGAAGAATGTCCATGTGATGCTTTCAGCAACCGAGCAACTATAAACTCCTCACCTTTGAAAACACACACAGAGCACTAGCTTTTGTAATTGTGATTTTTCCCCATGCAAGCACAATATTCAACAATTCCCAACAAACATATGGTCAAACCAGAACTTCTTCTGAGAGTAAAATTACTCCAAGACCTCCCTCTTCAGTAAACACCACAATGCAGTAGCCTTATCCAGTATTATCCAGTATGTATTTTGATTCTAGCTCAATCTGTAGTTCAAGCACATAAAAACATAATCATAACAATAAATCACCTGTTTACTATAACTATAACTGCTGATGAAAACCTAAACTGCACTTCCCTCTGTTTTATATTACACCCTAATATTTCTGAATATAAATGAAATATAGAAGCACTAAAATAGAGTTCAACTATATATATTATTATTTGATTAATAGATTAACGGCAATTTAGGCCACTTGTTGCCTGTGCTTGTGTGTGTAGCGGCATTTAACTAGTGTTGAAAAGTATTAGGCAGCTGTGGAGAGGCTCTGTGTGGAGAATGAGTGATGAATTATTGAAGTAGCTCTTTGGTGTGAATGAAGTGTTGAAAATGGCCGTTGCCACAGAGCACTCTGACATTCCTGTACACCACGTCTAAAAGCCTGTAGTTAGTTTCATTGACTAATGTGTCTTATTACTGTGAAATAAATGTAAACATTGTAATTTCCCACTTAAAAGAGAGGAAACTCATGTTGTCATTAGTTGTATGAGGTGTTTGAATAAGCTGTTTAAAATAGGGTTTTTGTTGAAAAGGTTGTATTATCTGGGCTTTAGCTGCTGGCACACTCCTATAAGAGTTTCAAAAAAGAGTTCCTAAAAGAGTTTCAATTTTACAGATAGAGAGACATCCTGCTGTCATTATTAATATGTACTAGTAAAATGTGAAATGAAATCAAATCCATCCATTTGAAGAGACAGAATAAGAAACATAAATTGTTATTATTAATTTTTAGTGAATGGTGGAATTGGAAACACTTGTTCCAGCAAATGGAATGAATAGAATCAGTTTAACAAATCGTAAAATGCTTCAAGTCCGAGTCAAGATAGTCCCTGGCATTTTCATCTCCTCGTCTTTTGCCCATCTAAAAAGGAGACTGTGGATTTCCCCTTGTTACAGCACAGTCAGTGATCAGTCACTGTGATCCGGCTCTTTCAAGTCTTCCTGTTTTCAAAGAGCGTTTGCCGTTGGGGGGAGTGTGAACAGGAATCTGAACCAATGCTTTTCGACAGCGGGGTCGCTCCTGCATGTTCCATGCCAACAGCACCAGCACAGGAGGGGAGAGAGGAGGAGGAGGGGTGCTCTCAAATACACATCAAACATGAAAGTCACCTCACTCCAACCGGGAGAAATAAGCACCACTGACGGAAAGGTAACAGCCGGCTGCGGGCGCTATAGTGAGTTGCTAGGAGACGGGGATGCGGTGTGTGGTGGAGAGGAGGGGATGGAGAGGGATGGGGAAGAGCAGATCGCTGGCGTGTGCTCTCAGATGGAGCTCAGTGACACAGAAAGATACTCTGACGACATTCAGCTACATGTAAACACACTCCCACGTCAGGGGAAAGGAAGCTGGGACATGTATACAAAATATAACAATACTCTGTTACTGTCACTACAACTAAAATACATAGAGAATGTAGAACTGGAAATTAAACATGTAAAAGAAAAAAGGAAAGAAAGAAAATGAAATCCTACTGTGTAAGAATACACCATCTTGCCTCCATGGGTATTTTATTGATTTGTTGCTCAGCGTGGCATCAAACATATAATGAAGCATTTATTTAATTTTGGGTCTTGCTAAAAATCTTGAAAATATGTATTCTTGACTCTGACCAGGCTCCCCTCTCCACAGATCTGACCTGTAACTTGGCCTGATGGTGTCACCTACAAGTACATGAATGCCACCAGACAGTGCTTACGTAGTGCTTGTATAACTGTTCTTTACACATGGTATCAGTTTTGGAGGACAAGATAATTAAAACTAATCAACATTTCTTGCTATAAATGTGCTGTGCAAACTTTTTTTTTGTAAACACATAAATTAAATGTGTTATTGTAATAACAGCAAAAAGGCGATGACACTTGCTTAAAATCAAAGCCTAATACAGAAACTATGGCATTATCATTCTCCAGATGACCACTTAGATTCAATTTATTTTTATTTTTCTAGCGCCCAAAATTGCAACAACAGTAGCCTCTAAGGGCGTTCCAAGATATGGATGAGTAAAACATACACACAGACATATCAAAACAGGAATAAACAACATTCATGTAAGGCAGCAAATGAAACATTGTCCAGTCATCCCCTGTCCTTAGACCCTCCTTCTCAGCAAGGAAAAACTCCAAAAAACCCAGGGTCCTGGGAAAAAGAAGAAACCTCGGGGAGAACTACAGTGAAGGAGGGATCCACTCCCATGGACAGACAGGCTATAGAGGCCCATGGGCCAGTTCGGTATGGCCACATCTACCCAGGTGGGGAAGGAGCCGGGCGAGGAGGGGAGGCCGGGCGAGGAGGAGGAGCCGGGCGAGGAGGAGATGTTCACTGCTTCTAAAAACTTTACTATCAACTTACCAGTAATAGCTTTTACAGTTGCAATGATAACAACCTCAAATCATATGCTGTAGTCGTGCATGTTGAGACACAGTTAAGTTTGAGCGCTGCCTGGATGCTCACAACAGCCTCTCATCTCTCCACTGAGACTGTGTTTTATAGTTGTGAGTTATAAAAAAGCTGCAAGCTTGTCACCTTGACCCGCTGCTGAACCTGCTATGTTTGACATGAGCACACCAGAGCCAGCACCGGGCTACTTGTTCAGTCAACAAGAAACCTACTTAAGGCTCACTCAAGCTCCTAATTTTTCTACCCAGCATTCACCATCCAGCAGGCTCACATCAGGATCATCGCAGGGATTGGGCATGACGTTATGTTGGCCGTGATTTACTTCCTGAGGTGTGGAGAGGGGAACAGTCTGGGGAACGATCCAACCTGCCCACTGATAGGCTTTAAATGGAGCAGTCGGGAGGAGGCTAACTTCCTTATCTAAAGTATTCAGTGGGGAGGACACAGACGCCTTCTCTCCCATTATATCATTACATAAACATAAAGATATGCCAGGTTAATAGGCGGTATTTTGTAACTCTGACTTTCTAGAATTAAAACCAAAATATGCTTGTCTAGATAAGATTATGTGTTGTGTGCTTTACTTATAATCGGTGTGTAATACTGTAGCAGAGTAGTTAGCCCAGCTAGATAGCTCAGTCTGTTTGACTCCAGGGGGCAACATATTCACCTTTGCTTGTATGAGTGATCCATAGTCACCCCTGTGTTAGTTGGGTCATCTTGTACCTATTATCCCAAAACATAAGATGTATTTTTGAGTCAGTAAATGTATCCTGAGTCATGACTGGCATAATCAAGGGATAATCAAGAGCATAATCATTGGTTTAGTCTGTAGTCTGTATGTGCCAGCCTCAGTGCCATAAGATCGATTCTCAGCTCCCAACAATATGCTTAATGCCTCTTTACTCCCATTTCACATATATGTCACTCCTGTCAAACAAGCCTTTGTGCCCAAATAATATGTCAGACTATGAATAGTACAGAATAAAATAGGATCCTGTCATACTATGCTGTAATAGACAGGAAAAGTACACTGTGACCTCCGTAATGCACTATTAAAATATTTTTGGAGTAGTAACTTGGCCTTTGTAAAATATCCCTTTTTAGCACATCTGTCTCTTCTGCACTGTTTCAGAGTCACATCCACCATTTTAACATTCACAACCAGGCCTAGCGAGCCACAATAACAAGTGGTCTATTCAAATTAAATCAGTAATGCCATTGTCCATATTTCAGGCAGGTCATGCATTTTTATTTATTCAAAGAATGAAGACAGGCCGGTTCCTCTCACAATTATCTCTTTTGGTTTAAAGAATGAATGTGCGTCAGGGCTTCTTTTGGCGTGGCTCTTTCTGCTGGGGGCTCTGGCGGCTGCCCCTGCCATCAGCAGCCGACAGTAGAGGTCGTTAGTGGAAGAGGGATGATGCCAAACTTGACTGGAGTCTAGCCTTATCTCTATTCTTTACACTCTCGCTTTTGTTTCAAGGGCTTTGTTTACACACGCCCCATTAATCACCTTCTGCCTTCCCACAATCCCAAGCATTTAAAGTGGGTGCTCGTCCTGTGGGGACAAAGTAGAGCACAGGTGCCAGAGGAAATGTCTCGTCTCCTTCTCTCAGTGAGAGAAACCAGGATTCTGAGACTACTGGCCACCTTCTCCACTCAGGTTTCTCCTTTTATCTCCTCTTTCCTCAGCCCTTGGCCTTGATCACTATCTGGACATATCAGTTTGGCTGGCCCCTTGGAGAGTTCTGATTACCAAACATTCACACTCTCCTGGCCACGAGTCTGTTGACTCTGCTCAGGTATAATGTTGGCCTTGTCTAATCTCGATTTGGGTTTAACCCTGTCCTGGACAATGAACAACAGACACAATAAATTTGCAGATAGTTGTTTAAATTGTTCTATATCACATATACCAATAGTATTGTAGTTGTGTGTGGTCAAGAGCAGATATTTGAGTATACTTTACTTATACAAGAGTAAATGTATGTGGCTTGCCTCATGTCCAGACAGCTCTGTATAAGCATATGCACACAGGATGTTGTTGGGCAAACATTAATCACTCCACAGGATGGAGAAGATACAGGAGAAGAGAAACTGCCCGCCAACCGCCGCAAGGACTGAAGGGGCACCTCTTCAAAGTCACCTCTCCAGAGATTATGGGACAAATCAAATGGACACACTCTACTATCTGCATAGGTTGATAAACTTATCATTTTATATTTTATTTTAATCTATATTTATTGCTTGAGATTATGTAATAGCTGGGGCAGGAGTCATTATGTTGTCACAGTCTTACAGGTTAAAACAAGGACTTGTTGCTTGACTTATTTGAAGTGTAAAAGAAAATACAATGTAACACCCTAAAAGTTACTTCTAGTTACTCAAAAACAATCAACTCTGTTTTCATGTATGAGTTATTATTTCCATGTTCTAGTAAAGAGGGATCAGCTATTGAGGAGATGCAGTGTTCATAAAGCCTCACTAATCTGAATATCTATCATACAAAATGTGCCATACCCCTACAGTGACACCATAGAACATAGACAATAAAATATGTGGCGAGTTAGCTGATGCAGTGCAATCTTGAGATAATGAGTGAACTTGAGAATGGCTGTGTATTATCCATGCATTGGCTGTATTTGGTCTGGATGTGTAGTAGATATGTGCTTTATGTGGGAGCTCCTTAACACACAACCCCATTTAATTGCAGAGTCAGTGCATTTATCATTCTGAATGGAAAGCACGGCTAAAATGAATTGAATTATCTGGCGAGGAGAACAAAGAGATGTACAGAGGGTTTTGGTGTAATTTATTGTTGCAGAGAGAGCAGAAGATGTAGAGACTTGGAAGGGGGGAGAGACATGCAAAATCTAAGAGGGAAGAGAGATAGGGAGGTCTGGGGGAGGAGAGGGCGAGTGAGGGGAGCCAAGAGCAGTGTAGGGGGAGAGAGAGGAGACAGGGAGGATGAGGAAGGACAGTGATAAAGCTGATGTCCGCAAGAGGAGAAAGACCAGAGACGGGCCAGACACCTTTTCACAGATCCACATAGAGATAAGACACACTGGATGTGCAAGTATCCATTTTCACAAGATGAACTGAGATAAGAGGGTGATATCTATCAAACATGTAAAGGCAGGAGGAGCAGTCAACACCTGGCCAACTGGACTAGAATTCCTGTTTGTTTATCACTACAGCCACTTTTTACAGGAATGCACTAGATAGTCAAGAATGTCTTCAGGATCATATGAAAAGTAACCAGTGTTTTATGTTTATGTTATGAAATGCACAATACTTCATTCATTCATAGAGTTCAAAAGGCAAAAGTAAAATATTTACAGTAGATTTGTTTTTCGACAATGGCCCAAATTAGCTTGACTTGCAATTGTCTTCACCTTATTGTTGCCCAATTTGTTGTACTTAAAGAGGGGTTATTGTGCAAAAATTTTTGTTTTTTTTTATGAAAAATTATTTTGTCATCCTGACAATTCTTCATAAATTTACAAAAGCATGATAAAAAACTGTACACAACAACTTGACAAACCTGATGAGGCATGCAGTAGTTTCATTACAGTAGAGGGTTGCATGTTGTTTTCGGTAAATATAGCATTTGCAAAACAAAACTAGGTAACACATATGTCATATGTTAGAAGCACACCATAGAAGTCAAATATATTTAATTGTAGTGGGGGACCCATGTCCATATCTTGTGTTAGACTTGGTCGTGACTAGCTTGCTGGAGGTTTTTGCCTGTTGTGCATAGGTTGATGGAAGAAACTGGAATACCTCATTTGAGAATGTTGTAATCTTACAGTTTAGTGTATGTTTTGTTATACTAAACCTGCGAAGCACTTTGATCACCTATGATTGTTTTTAAAGATGTTATATAAATAAATCTGACTGACTGAATCTAACCCAAGAGCTTTTTATTGTGAAGCAAAAATGCCAACCACTTCCCCACAGTATTTAGATGGCGATTATGACTTCTAATTTATGGGTATTATGCCTACATCCATATTTGTAAGCACTTTTTTTTTAAATTACACAATCATTGATTACTGCATAGCATTTTGATTTGGCTACATCTTATTATATATCATGCTCACAGTAACACCATGTAGTTGATTCCAATGGTAAATAAATGAGCACAGCAAACAGGAGCAGGCCTAATGGACTCACACAGCATACAGAAGTTGGTTGTTGATTTGGTTAATTTTTAAATGTCATAGGTGCTTACCGCCTTTTAATTCCTCACTCACCGCTCTTTCCCAACACAAACCTACACACACACACACACACATACACATGCACACACACACTCTGCCCAAGTCTCCATCTCTCTCCGTTGACTGTGAAGTAATTGCGGTGAGTATTGAAGAGAAAGCTTGTGGAGCCGGTGGTAGAGGGAGGGGGGGCAGTGGACAGAAGAAAATCTATTTCCCAATACTATCTAACTGCAGCTTTCCTCCGATGGACTCACATTCCTGGTAGTGACTGTGTCCCATTGATTCCTTTCCAACATCATCTGAAAATCTATGAGCATAAAGGGCAACCCCAGCAAGTACAAAGCACATAAGTGTACATCATGTTCCTTACCGCTGCATGGTTGGGGGAAACTCTCACCTTCACTCACTTTTGGAGATCTGTGCTCTTCCCATTATTTTTGCTGCGGCCTTCAGAACAGTGGGGAGTGAGGGAGATGGATCCAAACATGTGTAAGGAGGAAGAGGAGGAAGAGGAGGGGAAAATCATATGGATTATTGGGCTCAAGTTGGGACATCTCCTGACATAGCATTACACTGTAGGGAACAGAGCAATGCATGTCCAGATCCTGTTGCTTTGGAATAACTCACTCCTGGAAACCATATATGGGAGTAGGCCAGAATACCTGTGGACAGAGTGCAGACATGCTGTTCTAACTTCCAAACTTGTTGAAATAGTTTTGTTTTTTTGTATTTTAAGGTCATTTTAAAGGGCTCATATTTCGCTATTCTAATCTATGTTATAATGTTGTTTCCACATTAAAAACATACCCAGAGTTGTGTTTTGTTTCATTCACACATTTAAAGGGGAACGCCGGCATGTTTGAAGCTAAAGTCCATTGCTAGAGGTGGAGGAATACTGTCAGAAGCCAAAGTCTCAGCCTGTCAAGACAACAAACTAGTGTAGTGAATTGGGCAAGTTCTTAGCTTCCACGTAAAACGCCAATTTGCACACAAGAGGCTTAATATCACTTTCTAACCCATCTTACAACAGCCACGAGTCTAACAAACAAAATGCTCTGCCTGGCTCACTCACTGGTGGTCTGGAAACATTATAAAATAACTTAACTTTTGTTGATTTCTCACTGCGCATTGCAAAAGCCCAAAAGACTCGACTGTCCACTACAGCGGCTGCGAGAGGCTAAAGCTGATGGTGACGAACAATAGAAACTGAGAGTTGGCAATCAAGTCTTTTGGGCTTTCGCATGCACAGGAAATCAACAAGATAAGACTAAGGCTGCTTATAAAGTTATTTTATAACATTTCCAGACACTAATGAGTGAGCCAGGCAGAGCGTTTTGTTTGTTAGACTTGTGTCTGTTGTAAAATGGGTTACAAAGTGGTGTCAAGCCTTTTCTGTGCAAATTGGTGTTTTAGGTGGAAACTAAGAACTTGCCAAATTCATTACACTAGTTTGTTGTCTTGACAGACTCACTGCCACAGTGAAATCTCTGCCTAGAAAACACTGATCTGTGTTGTTTTTTGGCTGCTGACAGTATTCAACCACCTTTAGCAATGGACTTTAGCTTCAAACATGCAGGAGTTTCCCTTTAACACACAAACCGGGCATATTTGGAGTTCGTCTCTCAGACAGAAAACCTTGTGATGTCATGTGGTAATACAGGAGGTACTGCATTATGTTTTTAAAGTCCATGCACCTTCACAAGAATCATTTGCATAATTTCTGCCCTGGATTGCCAATCTCTACTAAACAAGAGGTTAAAAGTAGCTGTTAACTTAAAAAGTACCACTACATGACATCACAAGGTGGGACATCACCAGGTTTTTTAAGGAGGTAATAACATTCTAACATAACTAAAAACTCACATGAGTCAATTTTACATATTATAGGACCATTAAGGAAGATTTCAGAAGGGCTAGTGTGTTGTGTCAGTGTTGTGGAAGAGAATTCGTTTCATTACACTTTTTTTTTACTGAGTTACTGCAAAGAACTTTTATTTCTGAACTAGAATATTTTTGCATTAGGGTTCAGGATTCAAATGTTACACAATGCACCTACCTACCACCCTTAAGAGAACCAGTTGGTAGAGGTCTGTGCTCTCCAAATATCACAAATGTAGTCTTGCAGTGCATTGTATTGTATTTCACTTCTTCCTATAAAAGTACTGTGTTTGCTCTTAAAGTCTTGGTCTTGAATTTGGATGGGATTTTGCCTTTGGTACCAGATTCCATAGACTCATCCATATTGTCCTACACATTTCCAAGAGACAGCGCGAGACTGTGCCAAGCTGCTCAGTCCTTAGAGTGGGAGTAGACTAGTCTGTTCCTCCCACTGCTAATGCTTGCCAGGGATTTACAAATTACACTGTGAAAAGATACACATTGTACTGTATGCTTAGGAGCCAGAGCAGCGCAGCCCCAGATAACACATTTTTACAGAAATATTTCCTACACATGCTCGAACGGGCAAGAACGGAAGACAGGAAACGCTCCAAGGGACATTTGAAAACATTGCTATGTCAATCAGAGCTATTGATCAGCTTTGGGGTGAGGCATCTAATGATGATTATTTCCTGACTGCAGGCTTCCTCAAAGGCGTTATTGAGAAATGTATTGGGCATTGATTCATTTGGGCATGTATCTATGGATACCACGCTCACAGCCACATCAAAAGTATTGGTTTATCTGATAGACTTTCTTACATAACCCGATAGACCCTTCCTCGTGTGACATAATCAAACTCAACTAAGAATAATGATTTTGCTTATCAACTTTCATAAACCAAAACACCATTTATTACTAAACAAGTCATAGCTCATTAGACTTAGACTTTGACAAACTTTATTGACCCACAAGGGACATTATTTGGACGCAGTAGCTCACACACCACAATATATTATAATAACAAAGAGCAAAAATGCACTGTAAATAAAATACTAAAAATAAGTAGCAAAAATAGAAATAATAGCTCATTAAACAATAGGTCATTAGTTGACTGCTGATAGTAGTTCTGTCCAGAAATGGTCCAATTTTGTCCTGTTTTGTCATTTGTTTTCAACATTGATACTTGAAATGAGCAAGTCAGTAGTTAGTAATTTTTTTTTTTTACTTTTTAAGTTTTTAGCGTTTTATAGTAAACATACCTTTTAGCTTACCTTTGACCAGTAGTTAACATCAGACTAAACGGGAAATGAAAATTGCAGCTAGTCAGAGTTGATCAGAGCGTGAGTCAGTGGAGCGAAGCGTTTCAGGTGAGGTCATAGGAAGCCTCTCCCTGTATGAGTCTGGGGTAAATCTGCAAGCCCAACATGTCTATCCATTCCTTTATTGGCTTGACTCTATGTGGCTATACACGTGGATACTTGCATTATAGGCCGGAAAGACATGTATTGTGACAATGATTATGAAAGATTATGGGATTTCTGGCTGCATTTTTCTAACCAACATTAACACATGATTAATCTATTGTTTCTTTTATGCCAGGCCTATGTGTTTCAACAAAGGGAAAAAGAAATGAATTGTGCTTTTATTACATCCAGACAACACATAAGCTTGTTAATTACAGAGTATCAATCTCAATTACAGAGTATCAATTTCAATATCAAGCCAAAAATAAAACTTTTGTTATTAAGTCCACCATCAGAGAAAGACTTGGGCCTTGTCTCTCTCCTTTTCTTTTCAGATTGACTTAACTAATGTTGACACACCCAGAATGCCCAAAAAATAAGTGCAATGCCCAAAAGAATACTTGCTAACCATGGATTCCCATATTACACAGAGCCATAGATAGATAAACACAGTGAGACACAAGCAGACTGCCCCGTGGTGAGTTAAACCTTTCAGACCACATCTGTGCCTCACACAAGCGAGCACCACCACAGGCCTTAAAAACATGTCTATATCAAAGAAATGACAAAGCATCACTACATATGTCTACAAGTTCAAATTTAGGTTGGAGGGCTCATGAGGACTGGTAAAGCCTGATGGAAAAGACAACAAGTGAACCAAATAAAGTGAGAGGGTCATTGAGGGACATGACTACCACTGGCTCTGTCTTAGCTGTTCTTGGCTCCTTGCTAGTGGAACATATAGACACTTCTCTTGCATTCAAAGTGTTTTTCAGAGGGGCTTGGATGAGAAGATGAATGGAAGAAAAGGGGGCCGGAGAGGATCTTCAGCCCAGAGGAGGAATGCAGAGAAAGTCCTTTGTAAGAAGATAGGGGGGAGGCCAGTGCCGGGTGCAAAAAGAGGATCCTGTTTGCCGTCCCTTGATACAGTATACACTAAATAGTCTTTCTGCTGCAGATTTTGGAGACAGGCCCTCGTCTTTGTGCAGCTAATCGGCAGAGCGTTCTAATGGGCTGTTTTTCAACCCTCTGACACAAAAGCACTGTTTCATGACTGCGCAGGGCCATGGGCTTTCCTGCTCCTCTTCTTCAGATATTGAAACAGAGCGCTCACTGTGCTTCATGTGGCGCTCCCACATAGCTAACTATATTGCCCCGCTCATGTCACCAGCCCAAACCTCACAGCACCAAGTCCTGAGGTAGGCCAGTCCAGCCAGCCTTGTAGACCATAAATATACCCAAAGTGGTCAGTGATACCCAGTGGATGAAATCAAGGTTTTACGGGCGTACATTAAGTTTTGGCTCATAAAAGTTGAATCGATGGTACAATGCGACACCCGACGGCAGACTTATAAAGACTTGTCCTGTTTGCAGAAAGCAGCTAGACTAAATCATAACCATGTTCACTCCTGATATACATTTTAACGAGCTATGTGTTTGCCCTTCTCCAGGAGTGTCCAAACTTGTCAACTGCGCTGTATACCCAGGAGTTGTCGTTACTTGACTGCTCAGAAGGCCTGGGGCTGTTTGGCACCTACCGGAGGTGAACTCACTTCATTATCTAATAGCACTTTTACTGCTGGTTGTTAGTCAGTGCTGCATGCAAACAGGAAACTGCTGATAAACAGTAGCACATGAAAACAGGCGAGGGAAAAATGCATTATACCAGTGTGAAATAGAGACTGCCAGCAGGTAGGCACAGCTCCCGTGAAAAAAGTAGTTTTCATTTGCAGTTTTATTCATGCTCCTCTGAGAGTCATTCTTAGTTGATTTTAGTAATAATTTGAACTGTTCTGCTCTTTTTCTTACAAATATATGTATATATATTTCTAATATAATATAATATATTTAACTTTTTACAGTATTTGCACATAATAAAACACTAATAGGTCACAAATTTAATCTTACCTTCAGTGACTGGGCTTAACTGTACTTCTAAATCCTCTAACTTTATTATGTTAGTGACCAAACTGGCTTCTTTAAAGCTACTATTTGTAATTAGATTTGATTAGTTACTGTCTGACAGTGTGTCTGCTTTGTCCTGACAGAAGAAGAGCAAAGAACACAGGTGAGCCTGAACAAAGGCCAGGTGAGGTGAGGGGGGGTGACAGGTTCCACCTCTGCCATCTACTGGTAAAAGAAAAAAAAAAAAAATCAAATAAACTTACATATGGTAGCAGTTCAAAAGATCTAAGAATAAAATTTTGGATAATCAAATTTTAGTCATCATTCCTCCCAGTGCCGAACTATTGGAAGCAAAAGTTATTGTTTTCCTAAATATGAATAAATAAAGAGCTCCCATTAAATCACAACTACTCACAGACTCGTCCTCTTTTTATTACATTTTTTCTCGCAATGGCCGTCACCCTCATCCTCTTTGAAACCATAAGATGCTCTCCTTGATTTTAAATATCTATGAATGCCATGTTATTTTCCCATTTGCATCCCACTCTTCCTTGTGTAAATAATTTCCGACAGCGTCATTGTGTTGTTTTCATGAGTTTGGCATCAAATGTCACACAGACTTTGATGGATCCATCTCTCCCCCAGCAGCCATCCCCAGGGCTTTCATGTGCTTATCTCTGACCACTGTCTGTCTGCCTGACCGACCGCTCATTCACACTCAGCCTCCAGAGCCCTGCAGCCTCAAACCAACCAGCATACCAGAGCCACTGACCACAACTAGCACCACAGTGAACACAGCTCGCCCTGTACCGGCCCTTTACCACTGCTGTGTATTTTATGTTTAAGTACATACACATGTGAATGCCTGTAAATCACTTAAGGATCAGACTGCAAGTAAATTAAATTATTGTCTGTATTATGGCTAAACTTTCTGGAGCATTTTCAACTTGGGTCAATACACATTTAAAATACTTTCAGATTAAAATTATGATGAAAACTACTTATATGTAATGCATAAAAATGTAAACTAAATATATATGTAATGCACCATTTATTCACTATCTTTCAAATTTCAGTAATCAGTGATATCTAATAGCCAAATATGTTGCCAAAGATTTACAGCCATGGTCCTAAACTTATGTAAATCGCTTAACATCAGGATCTATTTAGATAGATAGATAGATAGATAGATAGAAACAGAAACAAACAGCAACATAGAATAGATATTTAAAGTTAGCAGCTCATCCTCTTACATTCATTCGCATCAGCAATTTGTGTCATTTAAAAAAAAGTGTAAAGCATTATGGATATTTCACATTTCTCCCACTCCTCCAGGGGTCTTCTCTCTTTAAAAGGGGGCTGTAGTTGGTCCCGAAGCTTCTTTGTTCGGATTAGAGAGGACCTGGATCATCTCATTGACTCTCTCTCTCTCACTGAAGTCGGTCAATACACTGCCCTGATGAGTCAGTGAGATCAGAGCTATTGTCCTGCATTATAACAGTGCTCTTCAGGTGAGGTCAGTCAGAAGATTCCCCAAACATTACCAGGTGCAGTAATTTACAATATATCTGCCAATTCTCTTTATTTTGTGAAGCATGACAATATTTTTCATACCCCAGTTTTGATAACCTTTGTAAGTGTGAGTGGGGCATTGAGGGAGGACAGTTATTTTGACTCCCCCCAAATGGCTGATTTACATCTCCACAGCTCCTCTATCAAAGTGCCCATTGTCAACTTTGTCCTATGAAAATGCAGAGGACACTTGTTCTTTTCTGTTAAGGGAGTCTGACACACGCACACGGATCTACACAAGTAAATATAAACATAATCCCACTACATTTGTTTGTATTTTAGATGCACTGCAAAGAAAAATAACAGCCCATTCTTGACTTCCCTAACGTCCCGGGACAGAGGAGGGGAGGAGAGGGGGTGGGTCATTCTCCAACCATTTGCACACGAATTGTTTTTCTCTCTCCTCAGACCAGCCCTTCTCCCTCAGAGACCCCCTTTCTGTTCTTCCATCCTCTGTATGTGAAAGCAGCGTGAATGGGGAGCCACATTGAAGATGTATGAATGGGATGGGGTTGAAAAACGGGTAGGGGGTCATTCTGAACAGTGCAAGCCGCCAATGCCCCAGCCACATGTTCAGGGTATTACCATATGAAGCGCAGTGACTGCTGTGTGTGTCCACCTCCTAAATGAACTCATTCTCATTCACACAAACACACATATGCAAACATGCAAAAAGCCGACGGGTCAGGTGTGCTGCAGCTTTACCACTCGATGCGGTCACTAATGGGGACCACAAGGGTTCAATTGGGTAATAGGGTTAGGGTTAGGGTTAGAGCTATTAGACTGCCCTATCTTTTAAGAAAACTTTGAGCCCTACATAAATAAATGAATGGAAGCAAGCTTGCTGAACTCTCATTTTATTACTATATCTTTGTTCTATTTAGGTATTCAGGGTCTCATTTATGAAGTGTGCATGTGTACAAAAATGTTATATATGTGACATGATAAATAAAACAGACAATTTAATGGTAAGTTAAAGAAGTGAGTTGGCGGAAATTTCTACATTTTATAAGTCAGACATTTGGAGGTAATTATTGGTTTGTATTCTTAGTGTCCATGTAATTTCCGTTATGGGAGTTTTTCTAAGCTTAACAAACATCTTAGCTTCGATATTTTTTGTTTCCTTTATCTTTTGTACTGATGCTTGAATAATAAACAAATAAATATAAGTCTAATCATTTGAACCCAAAATAATGTTTCAATTCATCTCAGTTTAGATGTTAAATCATGCCATGGTGATTTTTAAAGATAACTATTATTAAGCTCCTATGAAGTGTTAATACTCCTCACCAAAGTAGCTTTTTGTTATTGCTTTAGATCATTCACTACCAGCTGCTAATACTAGTATATGCTCTGCTGTATGCAACTTTTTCTGTTGATATGGTCAACTGTCAAAGTTGGGCTCATGCAGTTGTATCCATCAGAACAGACAGTGCAAGTAAAACTTACATGTGCTGCTTTAAAATGAGGACAGAACCCCTCAGCAATCTGCAAATCTGAAAACCATCGAAGTGTAGTTAAGCAAATTGTAAAAACAAGTGCAAAAAATGTGAGCATGGAGCCAAAGAAAATGTACACGGGCCTGCGCTGCACAGGGACCTTTTTAGGCTGCCTTTCCTGTTAGACTTTCCTTCATCGAGACAGTGCGTCACACAGTCTGAGAGCCCCATGTGTGTTAACCCTGTGAGGGCCGGAGAGCTGCTGCTCCGTGGGGCCTGAGTACAGTCTGCAAGGGGCTGGGGCCTGGAGGATCGCACTGAGTCTCACTGTACATTCTGAAGGCTGTAATCTCTTTAGCAGAATATAAGGATAACATTACTGCATGTACAGCTCTGAAAAGATATTGACAAGTGTGAAATTATCCATTTCACAGGTTTTATCATTTGCAGTGAAGATTTTTTTTTTCTTTTTATGCCAAAGTTTTGAAGGAATAGAAAATTAAAGTCATACTTTGGATCATTCTCCATGGAGATAAGCAGGTGATGGCCCTCCTTCAGGGCAAGAAGAATTAAAAGCCCAGCTTTTATTTAGTCTTTTTTGTCTTCTTTATGTACTACATCCAATCACAGTCCCTCTTACTGTTGCATAGTGATATTAAAGAGAAGGTCCTGGGTCCAGTACATGCTAAAGCATCATGAAAGTGTCAGTGGTGTAGCGGGTGCAAGTTATAAATCACTCCAGTGAAAGCTGACATTAGGCAGCCTGTAAACGTTAATTAGGACCACCCAATGGCCAGGCCAGTGTCATTAGCTAATTGAGTTTGTTTGCGTGTGTGTGTTGGCGGTGACGATGGAGTGAAAACAAAAAAGAGTGTGAGGTGTGGGTGGAGGAGGTTAGCGGGTAAAAGCTAGGAGTCAAAGGAGGAGGTTAGGAGAGGAGGGAAGATGAAGACTTGTCCGATCCAGTTGTGGTGACATGTCCTTCAGCTCAGTCCACAGGGGAACACAGTGAAGACGGAGAGTAATCAAGAGGAAGAGAAAGAAGGGAGTTAAAGCTGGAGGCCATAGCTCTGGTTGGAGACTTTCTCCAGAGGGAAGCTGTAAGACCATGGGAGAAGATAAATCTGAAATGTACAAATGTTTTTTCTTTAACTGCTGCACTTTGGTTATGAGCTTAAGAAAAAAAAAATTGATAGTTGTAGTGATTGTTGTAAGAATACCACAGTTTCACAGCACATATGGTAATAGGAAATTGCATGGCAACTTGCATACAGAAGTATAAATATATTTTTCAGCCCTGCCTTAAAATGTTTTCTGGGCATTTAAAGTATTCATATGGGGTTAGTATTAGAATTTACCATTTTAACATGAAAAAACATAGGATGAGGTGTATACCATTACCATGCTATTACTGGTAAAGTGATGTCAGTTGCTTTTAATTGAATTCCAATATTGAGTATGTATTCAAACACTAACCAAAAAGTAAAAGTAAAAAAGAAAAAAAATGCAATGTTTTACAGCAGCTGGTGTTACTGCTGATAGAAAGACACTACTCCTTTACAATAACATTTAACTCATATAAATTAAATTCAGTTATTCTGTCTACAACACTTACTAACATACAATATATACAAAACATGATCCCCCAATGACTGTGCCCTCCCTGCAGCAGCCTGGCCCCTCTCCTGGGTACTTGGGCTCATATGGCTGCAGCTTTGGCTGTCTGTGGTTATGCCTGTTGAGTTTGCCTGACCACCACATGATGAATCACATCCTCACTCTGTCCAAACACACTCACTGACCCACCAGTCCTTAGAGCACCACTCGAGCGGAGATACCACTGTCCCATACTGTACATGCATGGAGATTTATTTTAACAAGCCAACCAGGAGCTCCCATCGCAAGTGTAGGAACTCGCCAAAGAGCCACGGGGAGGAGGGAAACAAACGCCATTGCTGCTGCTGTCAGGGTCTCCTCGTCTCTGGATGTGATTGGTGCCCTTGGCCAGGTCCGATTCATGTCCCAGGGATAGCTTGGCTCATGCCCCAGTAGGCTTGTTAGAGCAGCTGAAAGAACGCCTACATGTGAGGATTTGGACCCAAAAGTGTGGACAAAAACAACAAAAAGAAGAAAGCAAATCCGGCCGGACACATGACAAAGTGAGACATTGCCCAGTTTGTTCAGGAACTTTGCTGCAGTGTTTTATAGACAACGGAGCACTCGTCAAAAGCATCGTGGGCTGGGTAAACGCTTCTAGTTTCAATTACAGGCCACTGAGGAGTGACAGAAGAGACTGTGATTCACACATATCCACTTATCACTACTTAGTGCTTAAATGTGTTCCCAAGTTGATGTTACTTTCCAGCTTATCTTATCACAAAAATCTACTATGGCTACTGTAACTTTTTTGCCAAACATTTTTTACTATTTAGGGTTTCAGACCCATTTAGTGGTCTTAGCCATTGGGCAGTAACTTTCCTGACTTATATCCATTTTTCTCACACATTCACTATGGGCACTTTATGATACATGAATAAAGTCATGAAACACTAGACAGGAGCTACTTTTCTGTCACTCGAATCACTGGTTTTAAGTTCTATAGTGTGATAATGACATGGTTTAAGAAATAATATCCAAAAAGAAAATCCTCAAATGTCTTAGGTTTTTACAACAAAATTGTGGTTATTAAAGCAATGCTGTAAGTTTCTGGAGGTGATACATCACCTGCATGATTGTATGGAAATAAAAAGTAGAAACCATACTTAATTTATATTTATATACTGTGGAATATTATAGCCAAAGAAACTACATTTCTATGGAAAGAATCAGGTGGATATTGTCCTCCGGGCTAAATAAGAGTCAGGTTTGTAGAGATGCAAGCCTGCACACAGTAAGGACCCACATTTTTCAGTGCAATGAAAATAACCAGAATGAAAAAAGATTGGTTTGTTTTATCTATCTTTTTCTGAAATTTACCTGATCCCCACAAAGACCAAGCAAATTAAACAAGAAGTACAAGGCTGTAGAGAGTTGTGATGCCATCTGAAACCCAGCCATACTAGTTTATAGGAATAACACTTGGAGGGTGCCACATGACACATTAACAGTGTTCTTATGAATCTGTGTGTCCCATTTGCACAGATCTGACAAAGACGCTGCTGCCACCGCCTTCATCTCATGACTTTCTAACTGCTAATAGACCACCAGGGATCGTCCTTAACCAATCATCTGCGAGCTGCACTCTAGAGCAGTGGTTAGTGAAGAGGGTGACTGGCAGAGGGGGAAAACATAAACAAAGAAAGTAGAAGATAAGATCCTGTTACCATGGCGCCCTGACACGGTTAAAGAGCATTCCTCACCCCACACCTTTTACACTCCGGCAGCCCACCTATCACATCCCCTCGAGGAGCGGTGCATGCAGCCCTCTGTGAAGCATGTCTACCAGGGATGCTCTTCAAGCTAAGCAGGGGTGGAGATTTACCTCCAGCTAGATGCTATAGGATCCAGGGAAGAAGCTAAAATTAGCCTCAGCATGGGATACGGGATCCAGGGGGGCAGGGGAGGCACTGGAAAAGTGAAGGATTTGTAAGGAGAAGGAATGCTAGAGGTAAAGAGAAGAGAGCACGAGAGACAGAGAGAGAGGGTGGTGACAGCACATCTACTGAGCCGCCTCTCTGCACACGCACCAGGCTGTGGCAAATTAAATGTCTCAACTTCATAAATATACAGGCGCACACACTGATACAGCTGCACAATTATATATGCATGCTCAAAATACACAGATCTACTCCAGTGTTATTAACACCCTCGAGGAAGAGAATGTGCCACAAGCCTCATGTATAGAATAATATCCAAGAAACCATTTTAATATGGTTTTCAATTATTGTAATTTATCTTCAATTTGTTAGAGAAGATATGTGCTTTTTAGAGCATTTATAATCAAACTATAACATGATGATTTCACATTTTGTTCAGTGTAAAGTCTCTGGTCCTGCCTGGTTCTGCCTGGGTGTGAGTGCACAGGGCAGATGGGCAGAGGTCAGTTACAGAGGAGCCTGCTCCCTGTCTCTCACTGCGTCTGACTGCGCTGTTCACCAGAGCCAGCACTGACACACTGTTTGTTGTAGGCATTAGCAGCTAAACGGCTTAGCACTCAACCGACATGTCTCAAGAGGGGCTATAGTTCAGGATCAGGGGAACAAATGGATTGGAAAATGCTATGATTAACATGAATAACCTGCAAATTGTCCAAATCATTGCTCATAAACTGCAATAAAATGTCGTTTAGAAGTTATGGAAGTGCAGCATATTCCAGTGATCACAGTTATGTCTAAAACTATAATATAAAAATTCCACCTGTAACACCCTTCTGTATGTATGTATAAAAGACACCATCTTAGCCCTAATAAAGCATGAACACAATAGTTTATTAAGAATGATTCAAGCTTAGAAACTACTTAAAGGGTTAGAGTTAAGTTGTGGGGTTACTACCCTACTTAGTTAAAACTAAGTTACTATAATCAACTATTTGTTCATTAGGTATTAAGGATTTGTTCATTCTTTACTGAGGCTAACTAAACTATAAAGCCTTACCAAAAGTGTAAAACCACACAGCTAGCAAGGATGCTTTACAGACTTGCCCGATAAAATGAAGAAACTCCACTTAGTGTCCAATAAAACCATCTCTTGTTAAATGGTCATATGTCACTCATCTTCCTGTTGGCTCTACTTCCTGCTCCTTGTGACCCCCCATTACAGAGACAGTTAAAGTTGTCAGGAAGAGGCGCATACATGTCAACATTTCCTCCAGCTCAACTATCAGCCATCATGTGTGTATGTGTCTAAGCCTTGTAAAACTACCACTGGGACATGAAAGCGATGCTGTCTGTCATTTTGGGATTGAGGCTTGTGCTACTATTAAGTCTATATGCACAAACCATGACTAACATAAGTAAACAAACACAAAAAGTAAACCTGCGTCAGATTAAGTTGAAGCACCGCTAACAGACTGTGTCAACTGTGAGATGAAAAGGCCTACAGTAATCCCCTCCAGCCTGTTGATTTCCCTAATCTGGTGCTTTTGTTGTAACGGCAGCACACAGGAGGGTGTGGCAGGGTCAAGGGTGAAAGTTAAGAGGCCAGATGGAGAGAGGAGAAGAAGTTTGGGGCTTTGAGAAGATTGTGTGCCTTTGGCTGAAAACTCTATTTCCACACACCCCCAACACCCCACCCCCCCACGCTGGGACAAAGATAAGAGCAGAGCAGGAGGAACCTTCTGGAAACACAAACAGGTTTCTGATTCAAGGAGGGCAAAGGTCAATGGAAAGCATCCAGCAGTGAACACATATTTGGAACATGTATTTGTACTAATGTAAAACACTTACTTTCTTTAGTTATATGTGGTGCTATGAAGATTTACATAGATGAGGTTATTATGCTATAGTTTAATAACAATTTTGATCAACTGATATGATTTTAACATTATGTTTATGGATTATTAATAATAAAAACTTTCTAAAATGCATTTTCAAGTACAAAATTTTCATATACTATGTAACTTTTCAGGTTACCTGCTTGTTTCCATAGAGATGTTATGGTATGTCGCTCAAATAATGATGTCCGAGAGAGGGGATTCAAACCGCCAGCCACTGGATCAGTGGATCAGCACTCTACCAACTGAGCTACTGCCCCCCTTTATTATGTTATTGCCTTAATTATGTGTATCGCACTGTATTATCTATTTTGTTTTTATATTGTTTGTTTTTGTATTTTTATTGCTCAAAAATACATACTTACAGAAATTACCTGTTTGTGTCTATGAGGATTAAGTTTAATGTCATATCATGGAGCATTCCAGGCAAAGCAGTCACATCTCCATGGAGACAAAGCAGAAAACAGACCCCCTATGAGCAAAGTTACATAGTGCTCTTTTACTATGATATAACATACTGATGATATAACATACTGATACTGATATAACAGGATCAAAGCTGAGGTTACAGTTTATGTCACACACATTTTCCATAGTTTTTTTTTTTTTCATTTTGCCTGCACTAACTGTTGATATGACTAATATTTCGGTGCAACTCACAATATGAGTAACGTCATTGTGCTTTGTTTTGACAACCATATAGACTTTTGTTGTCGCAACCAATAGAGGTATCTTCTGAATGTGGCCCAACAAGAAGTGCTCAGACAACACAACCCAAAGTCCAACAGACGCAGAGGCACATGACGCCTATAGCCTCGCACACCTGCAAGAATGCTTCAGTTTCTCTCTGTCTCTCTCTCTGTCGAGGTGTGAAGGTCCCTCCCTGCAGCCAAATACCTGTGGGATTATTACCATGCAGTTCGAAACACGCCTGGCCCAATAGAGCACGCTACAATCTGGGTAAAAACAACATGGGAGCTGGGCCACTGCAGAATTCCCCGGCCTTTATGCGAGGGGCCATAGGAGCAGATGAGGTTGCAGCAGCAGCACTGTCTCCTCCTCTCTGACCCGGGGGTGATAGGTACAGAACAGTGGTATGTATTGTTCAACTGTGTGGCCCCGTGCACTCCTCCACCGCCCTGCCTCTTCTTCGGTCTGGACCCCACCCAAATGAAGATCAGGTTCACTTTCGCCCGCGGTCACTCCACCTATAGCGGCAACCAAATCTGCTCATGACTGTCCTGCAAGTCACAGAGAGGGTCGCTATGGTGCATCACCGTATAGTGGAGTTTAAAGGGTTTAGTGGGTGGATTACTGCAGGCTCATATCATAAGTGTTTAATGGTTTTATGATCTTTGGCTCTTCGTGGAGATCTAATGTGGGGATTTACTTCAGGAATTAGATCAGGTGGTGTTAAAACTGTGAAAGATGTGATTGTTAAATCTATTTGGTCCTCTGTATTGGATGTTTCTCAGGTACTTTTTCATGCAGTATGCAAGTCATTTTTATACACACCCTGTAGCAACCTGAAAGATCTTCAAAACCTGGTCTGGACAGTAACTATTTCGTGAATTCTGTGTTATAAAAAGCTTGGCGTGTGTATTCTGTTTATTTAAAGGGGCTTGGATTGCCTGGTCTTGGTTTCTAATTACTTATTGTTTTATTACACCACTATTATTACATTATACAGCCACATAAAATACAAGCTGCATTGTGAGTTAAGTCAAAGACAAAACCAACAATCCTTTTTTTCACAATTTCTGTGTGTAACAAATTAAAAAATGGTGTGACAAAATGAGTCCATAATAAAGCTATTATAACATTTAAATCTCCAGTGATTTAGAAACTATTTCTGTCTGTAGGTTTCAGAATGATGAAAAAATAGGGTGGCTGTCATAGCAACTAACAATTTAAAACAAAATATTATATGTTTTTAATAGTGAAAAGTCCTCAAATTGCCCCATATAAAAGGAAACTGAATGAATAGTATTACAATATAATAGTATTACAATTTGTATCCATGTATTTCCATGCACAATATTCTGATTATTTAGAAGATAGTGATCTGATGTTATTCAAACCCACTGCCCTGAGTGTGATGCGTATCTTCCCCACACTGTCCTTGTGATCACACAGCCATTCGGACGTGCTGTTGTATATGATGTAGTGTGTACAGAACAAGGAGAATTCTTTGTCTTGTCCCTGGTGCTAAGGGCCCGGTCGGAGGAGCAGGGCCGCGCCACACTCTCATAAATCACACCAGGGGATAGAGAGGAACAGCTCAAATTAAGATAAAACCCCCTTAATTATCAGCTAAACAGCCCGGTGTCCCCCCTCTCCCCAGGCTATCTGTCACCCAGCAAGCAGGCCTCATGAGCGGGAGAGAGGCTGCACTATCACACACTATCTTTCTAACCTCTTACATGCCCAGAAAACCATCCAAACAACTACATTTTGGTCAATGAATGAAAGTATTCTCACCAGAAAATCACATTTTCTACACTTGGGATCCTCTGATATCTGACCTGAAAGTGTAACAAAAATCGTACCAAACAAAAGTAGCATATAAGCTTGCATGTATTTGTGAACCTTGTGTGATTAGAGGGCACAAGTGAAACATAAGACTTTACGCTTGAAACTCGATATTTATTTATTTAAAGGTCCTATATTACGCAAAATTGATTCTTGTGAGCTTTAAGCAGGTTACAAAACATACCTTTTTGTGGCTTGTTTCATTCGCAAATATTTGAGTAGTCATTTGTTATTAAGTGTCTCTACATTGCCAAAGCTCAAAAAGCTCCGTTCCACGTTGTGATGTCATGTAGTGGTAGTTTTCAAATTAACAGCTACACTTTTCCTTCTGTTCAGTTGAGATGGGCAATTCCAAGGTTGAAATTATCCAAATAATTATAATGAAGATGTATGGAGTTTAAAAACACAGTGGACCATTTCCTGCATCACCACATGACATCACAAGGTGGAACAGTGGAGTGTTTTCAGTTTGAGAGAAGAACTCTTAAATATGCAGGGTTTCTGTGTGTTAAACATGTGTAAATGAAACAAAACATAACTCCAGGCATGTTTTTGACAAAGAAACAACATATAGCATAAGAAAATGGTGTAATATAGGCCCTGTAATTATTTATTCATTGCAGTTTTGAGATCTTTTACCCATATATTCATTGATTAGCTTTTCATTTCCACTTCCTCGCTCTCGCCCTCCTTATGTTTTGATAGGTACTTTCTTACATAGCCATCCAACATGTGTCTCAGTGTGCCAGTAATGTGACCCCTCCCACAAAAGCACAGCACATACAAATGCACACCGCCCCCTCCCTCTGCTCTCTCATTGCTTATTCACAGCTCCAATTATCATTACCCTAATGGCTTCTCAATGGCCCTCAGTGTGCCCCTCTTCAAAGGCGGGAGCTACCTTTCCCTCCCTCTTTCTCTCTGTATTTGCTGCCCACTGACAAGTCCTCGTGACTCTGAGAAAATTTGGCATCAGAGTGAGCTTAAAGTTGTGCGTTGAGAAAAGAAAAAGAGCAAAAGAAGACTATTTTGGCATTTGTGGTGTGTCTGACTTTCTCCTACTTCAGTTAGAGGCTGTGTATTGATTTTATATTAGAGCAGAGCCTCCATCTGGCAGCATTTTCATGTTATTTTTAAAAAGCAAGAAAGAGAAAAACAGACAAGGCAAGGAAGGAATGGAAAAATGGCTGGGCACATAATTCATTACGTGCTAAACACATGAAAAATAATGGAAAAAATTAGTGAAAGAACCAGATCACCTCACATTTGTTTATTTACACTGTGAAACATCTGAATTGCAAAATGTTCTTTTTCTGAACAAATTTTCTCAAGTATTCACATTATTTTTAATTTGTTGAGTAATTTTACTTTTAAAGCATTCATGACCATACTGACAAAATGGCCATTTGGGGGCATTCTCATTATAATTCATGCTTCTGCAAATTAGGGCTATGAACAACAGTAACTAACCAGAGCAGTAATATCAGAAAGAAAATAAATACATATAATTCATTATTTATTAAGATGCAACACCTTAATCGTCAGGAAAATAGAATATGAAGACTAGCTTATATCTTTATAGTCTAGATATAGATATTAGATTTCTAAATATCCACCATTTCCACTTTTCACCTTCCTGATTTAGTAATGCTAAAATGGTGCTAGGATGATCCAATAGAGGGTATTCCCAGTAAACGCTGTATTAGACATATCAAAAAGATTGCTGCCATATTTCTCTTGGTTTCCCAAAAGAAGATGGCCCCCGTGAGACCTCCTGAGCTTGTGGGAGTCACAAATCTCCCCTCTCTCCCATATGTAACTATATATGTCTTTGCAATGGCCCCAAAGGAGCTCCGTAAGCAGCACGTGCCCCAGCCATTGTCTGCCATCATCCATTGATTTGTTTCATCACAGTGATGGTCTCATGACAAATATTTAACATCCCACCAAGTATTGACTGACACAGGGAGGCGAGGGTCAAACCTATATCTGCCCCCATTGACATACAAATAAAAGTTCACCACAACTTTCGCTATGGTGACATAAGTAGTCATTAATCATGTTCTTTATACATTTGTTAGACTCATAAGGCTTGGAAACTGGCATTTTGACAATCTATTTAGCAAATATATAATTGTTTTTCTTCTAGTGACTTAAAGGTCCCATCTTAAATGTTTTGCCAAAATGTATTCTTTTCCATGACCATTAGTAGTAAATGGCTCCAATTTTAAAGATGGAAATTCGTCTGTAGACCAAAGAGGACAAACAGCCTTGTTCAACATCTTGTAGCACGTATTTCCAGAAATGACAGATATGACAGAAATGATATGCTACTGTATAATTTCACTGCACTTACAGTTTTACCTAATTTTGGGGGCATTTTGGACTGTGCAACAGCAACAAGGATTTTTATTGTTCACTAAACTGTAGCAGGAGAAAAGAAGCTTAGAGCTGCAATGGTCCATGGCCCATGTATACCTCTATAGAACACAGTCAGTGATGATAGAGCTGTCAGAGCAGCAGAGGGGTACTGGGCTGGAGCTGGTCCGGACTGTTCTGTGATTAATGGCTGGGGACGCGCCCCACTAATTGTAGTCCCTGACACAGGCACACGTCCCCTGACAAAGCAGGACAGGCCTGGAGCAGGGTGCCATGCTCAATCACCTTCAGAGGGTCCCTTCACAGGGTCCCTGTGTGCTGCACAGGGCACTTCAGGAAAGAGAGGTCACAGCATAGTCTCTGATGACAGTAGAGGAGAGGGAACCAGTGACACTCAGCCATTTAAGTTTGGAGAAGTCAGGCACATGCCGGGACAGGGCTTTAGGAGGACAAACACAGAAAAGGGGAGTCTAAGGTACTGTCCTAACATGAAGGGGGATTTAAGGGCACTATATCCTGACTGGATTATCCTCATTGGATTTAAGTCTGCTGCTGCTTGCCCTAACCCAATGCACCTGTTGCAGCAGCTTTTGTGTTGTTACACACACTGTTAAACTGTATAAAACTATAGAGAAAATGTCTGCCCCAACTCTGAGGTATTATAGTAAACTTTGAATCAAAATACAAAGACTGAAGAATACCTTAAGTGAGCGTGGCAGCTTCAGCATGTAAATGTCCGAGCTGCTCCACCTGCTGCGGCGCTTTGAGATGGACAAATGGGAATTGCTACAGACTCCATGAGATGCAGATACTCCCTCATTGCTAAACTCAGTGGACACTAAAGGTTTTACTTGATTACTCTGAATATATCTGCGCTTTGTTGTTAGGGAAACTGTACACTGAGTGGTCATGTTTTGTAGTGGCACTTTATGTGTGTGAACATTAATTGTACCTTGGTGCCCTGTTGTCTTGGGCCTAAGTCATTCAGACTGAGCCCCCCTGGTCCCTCTGTGGCCCCTCAGGCCCCCCAGGCCCCTGTGAGCTTCCCACAAAACCTCCACAATGCTATTCAAACAATAGGCCAGGGTACAAAGAGCACATTTACACAAGTGGAGCTTTCTTTGAAAGCAAAAAGGCACTGTTTGGAAGATTTCCAAACCTCTCCCCCAGAAAATCCAGTTCCCCCTTTGCACCTCCACTCCGCCTCACAATCCCCTCACTAAAAGTGCACCAGTGATGGAGACGTGGGAGCCAGCTCTACAACAGGCCCGGACCCACCCGCCAGTCCACAAGCACCCCCAATCTAAGCAAACCCCCTCTTTAGGGACAAAGGGCCTTTAGAGGGCAGACTATGTGAGGGCTCTGGTGGATGCCATAGTGGCTTAAAGACCGTGGAGGCCTCTCAGAGACACTTCTTTTAGCCAGGCCTCTCTCTGCTCGGCCTCTTTATCTAACTGCGGCCACTGAAAGGTTCAGAGGGGTAGAGAGAGTCGTCGTGGGGGGAGGAGGTGGACAGAGGTGGGGGTGCTCAGGGTGCTCTTGTGTCAACATTGTGGTATTTTCCCAAAGATGCATATCGCCTCTATACAAATAGGAGATGTATTTATAGGAGTACATAGAAAGCTGCATGAGCAGAGTGTTTGGCCGGCTGCTCTGGCCACAGCCCCCGAGGCTCCATGGATGGTCTTCATGGCTGCAGAAATTGTTATTCTTCAGCTGCGTGTTGGCTGGGAAACACACAAGTTCTCAGGCGACCACACAGTCCTTGCTCTCCCAATATGGCCGACATGCAGAGTAGTCCATTCAAGGAAAAGGTCCAGTACCATACATCTCGACTGGAGCCAATATTCCAGGGCCTCTTTGGCGCCGGTTCCCACACGGCTATGGCGAGACACCAGGCATTTTCTGTGGAAATGTTTTTCACTTTTCACACACTAAATGATTCAGTCTGTTGCATAGGAATGGATTCAAAAGGACTGCCACATTCAAAAACAAGTTAATAACAATAAGAACTTCCCACTTATAAGAGGTGTTAGAAATGAATTTGAGTTTTAGTTTTACAACATGATGGTGTGGCATGATAGCTGGATAGTTTGATAAAAGACTTATATAAGGGTGTGGTCCCATAGGCTACACTTGGTATAAGCAAATACAACACAGACCGATTAACTTCAGCATTCGTTAACAATGGGAAAGCACTTGAACCTCTGCAAATATGTGCACAGCACCTGCCCTACACACATGATCAACTGTCAAAAAATTTCTCAAACTATTCTATAGGCAGAACCTCTTAAAAAGATACTAGGTATAGGGAGTCTGTATAAACATTAGAAGATAGAAGATAACTATTAGAATCATACATTTCCAAAATATTTTAAGCAGTGGTTTTAAATGACAAAATCCTAATTGATGATATAAAAATACATACAAGTGTCATTTTATTCAAATAGGTTTGCTCTTCTTCATGCTCCCATGTGACAGGCTTTAGTGTGTTTATGCTCCTCTCCCGTGCTGTGTGTGTGTGAAAGAAGCTGCTCCTCCATAGTGCTCCACAGGCAGCAGCAGCAGCGAGCCCAGCCTGAGGCCCACAGCGGCTCTGGTCTGATCACTGTAGCCCTGTTAGCTAACATCGACGTCTCCAGCTCAGAGCTGACACTCAGGGGACGTATTGATTAGCATTAAGCATCCATGCAGATGGCCAATAAAGAGCAGGTGAGCCAAAGAGGGCCTGGGGAACAGCGCAGCAGAGTGTGCGTGTGCGTCTGTGTGTGTGTGTGTGATGAGTGTGTGTGTGTGTGTACATGTGTGTGCATCTGTGTGTGTGCGCGCGTGTGTGTGTGTGCGTGTGTGTGCGCGTGTGTGTGTGTGCGTCTGTGTGTGCGTGCGTGTGAGGTATGAGTGTGATGAGTGTGTGTGTGCGTGCGTGTAAGTGTGTGCGTATGTATGAAAGGAGAGGCTAAGTAAAATACAGATAATGAGAACAGGCTAATAATTACCCATGAATAGGCATACTACACAGCAATTCAATTGAGTGGTAGAAAAATAAAATTAAACACTTGTCATAAGAAATAAACTGAACAATATGTTTCCTTGATTTATTTCGAAGCCGCGGAATCCCAAGAAGAAACCTTTCCTTTCAGCAGATTTCTCCCTGAAAATATGCCTTAATCCCAATGCAAATATATGTTAAATTGATGAAGTATTATTAAGTTATTGTAGTCATTACTACGTTATTGTAGTCATCTAAATCCAAATGCAGCTGTAAGGACCACAAATATGAGGCATAATAATTATATGTATTAATATTTCTATGTAATATTCACAATTAAATTGAAATAATAATAAGCACATATTGGAAGCACACACCATAATGCATGAAACATACATTTGAAGCTACAAATAACAGTTGTCTCATTTCTCTTATTGACAACAGCCTTTTATCTAATCAAACTACAACGAACTCAAAGGTTTCCATTAATTTTTTATTACAAAATGTCCTTGGCTAGCTTTAAACTTATATGTAAGAATACATTATACCTGCATTGTCTCAGCTCGGTTTGTTAATTTACCACATTGTTCAAATATGTGTGTACTAGTGAGCATGTGTGAATTAAATACATGTTTTGGATTTATAAACTCGTGGGACTTATACCTAGTGGAGTGACTGTTGTGGTGCAAACCGCCCTGTCTCTAATATGGCTGCCCGTTTTGCATGCTTGTCAGGCAGTGCGCGTCAGTCCACAACTTCCCTGTCATATCTGTCACTTGGAATAACTGCGGGCCCCTTCATATTTCACTGAGGATCCTAAGGGTGCAACACGAAGTCCTTGAAGAAGTCTATTCCGTTACACATACCGACACATATCCACCTTTAACATCATATTTATTGTTATTTAGTTACTCAATAAAACATATACAGATATATACAATATGCAGGAAAACAGACGACTGCACTTTACATATTATTTAAAAAATGAAAACGAACAGAAAAAAAATCATTTTGTAAATTGCCGTCACAGTCCTCCATCTATTGTTTTCAGAAATTCAACAGAAGCTTTATTTCAAAGATTACAAGATTGCCTAACACACAGCAAATTTATTTTATTATACATGTGCAATACCAATAGTCTTTTCACTTCCCTTATGAAACAATGCTAGACCACCACTGTCAGTGCCTATTGGCTGATTTGTATACAAGTGTTTGAGTTTTTCATGAGTGATTATTAGCTATACGATTGGCTGGGGAAGTTAAAGCAACATGGATTTACAAAAATTTCATTCAAAAACATTAGCGGGTTCAAAACAATGGATTTTCTTCTTTTGATTTACATTCATGCACCCCACTGTCCCATCTTTCCTTAGAGCATTCCAATTTCTCCCTGAAAATTTAAAAAAAGGCATTTGCAATTTACTAAGATATTGTACACATTATATGGGGTCAATGCCGACAAGCTGTTAGTGAGCAAACATAATGGGCCACAAGACTCAACACTCATATACAATTGAAGCCAATAACATCTGAATATTCGTCTTTCTCTTTTGACAATTTTCTTCAAACAAAATTAAAATAATAAAAGGAAAAAAAAACAATTATTTGAGGTTTTCCATAAGTGGGCGTAGCTGAGGAGAGCCCATATACTGTAGAGTCCAGCAGTGTGTGAGTAACTGAAACCATTTGTGTGTTGCATTCTAAGTGTCAAATAGTCCCTCTTCCCAAATAGGCAAGAGCTGCATGCTTCATCGACATTTCATCATCTCTGAAGCTTTTTCTTAAAATCTTTTATTTTGTTTTTCCTCTTCAAGTGAGCGCAGCCACGAATGTTCCGAAGCGGTTGGAGATATCCGAGTGCAGGGACCTCCAGGATGTGACAGGCCCTCCTCGTCCTTTACTGTCCCCCGTTAACTCATCAGTGCAGTGGACAGACAGGCACTGCAGGTGGGACCCCCCTCCAGTGGTCCCCCCAGCACCTCCCCCTCCTGCTGCAGCTGCCCCGGGACCACCAGAGCCAGGCTTACTCTGGGAAGACAGCTCCGGTTCTGTAAAAAAAAAAAAAAAGTGAGAAGAAAAAGAGGTTAATTAAGATTTTATGAAATAACTGGAAGCTATTGGGTTTATTTGATACAGATGAGCCATTTAAAATACACACTTTTAATTAAACCAGTGTCATCGTCACATCCCACACGAAATCTGCTCTGTGAAATTAATTCAACACCACCACCACCCCCCAAAACAAAATAAAAAAAGGAAAAGGCTCTGCAGGGAAAAGCTTCCTGTTGCCATCCTCCCCCTCCCACCTCCTCTGCTTAATACACATATAGAAGTGGGATGGTAACCAAATACATAGAAACAGTATTTGTAAAAGGAAAAAGAGATGGGTACAAAAGAGGGAACAAAAACTCACACTGCACTCACAGCCAAACGCAAGTAAGTAAATATTAAACTACATTTCAGACATTTGTTAGTTATTATTTATACCACTGGACACACTGTCAGAATCAGTAGGCTCCAACCTGTCCAATGGGGTGAGAGGTGATAGAGAGAACTGACCTTTGACCCTGCTTGACCCAATTTACTGCTATAATAGCCGTGCCATGGAATCGACCTTATGTCACCCAAGTGTGAAGGCTAATATTAAATGGTCACACCGAGCTTCAAGGAAATCTATACACAGCGCGACTGTGGGATCAGATAGGATACGCTCTCTGCTGACACCAAGAAACACCTTAGAAATGTTGTACAGCTCCAGTGGACTAAAAGGATTCAGACAAGAAAGCGTAAAGTGGACAAAGTCAAAGCCTAGGTTCAATGTAAAAAGAAAAATGGACAAATGAAATAATGACAATGTTAATGGCATGTCAATATAATTTGTCCTGTTAATTGTGGCATTAAATATCAATCCTGTTCTTTATGACATTGCTGAGTTACATGTTTCAGAACCTGCCTACATATCACAGAGTGAACATCAAAACAGCACTTTTTAGTCCTCAGAATTTCACCCAATTTCTCTGTGCTCTCTGTGACTGAAACAATTTGTCGTTTTGATTTCCCAGAGCCAGGGGCAGCGGTGTGAGTGAGCGAGGCTAACCTGAGTCGGGCCGAGACAGACAGACGTGAGCAAAGTGCCCCTGGTGTGTCTGGGCTGCAGCCACTGGAATGGAAAAGTGAGGGATTTGGTAAAAGGTCATGTGGGCGGGCAGGCCTCCCCGCTGCTGCTTGCTTCATTTGTGTGCAACGCCTCACTGTAGCTCCTCTGTCTTATGTGAGGAGCAGACACACAGTGGTAGTGATGGGGGGAGGCAGACAAGATCTAACATTAGCCAGAGGGTTTATCCTACACCTCAGCATGGTGGACCCCCACCCTCTGTGTCCCCATGCACACTCCCTCTCTCCCCACGCTCCAGCGCCGTGCCCCGCAGCAGCTCATGCCGCCTGGGCACAGCGGGCTCCACACCGGCCTCAATAGGCAGCCAAGCGTTCCCCAGGCTCATTGCTGACACACTGCAAACTGACAACACACAGGGCCAAGGAGCACAGCGCAACTGCCTCATTGACATCAGAGAACACCAGTCCTCGGACAGTACGAAGCGCTCTTGAGGAAGAAAATCAAATTTCTTTAAATGCAACATATTCAGAATATTGAATTCATGAAATAGCTGAAGCATTAAGCACCCAAAATCTCTTTAGATTTGGCATATGACCTATGAAGTGCAATGAGCTTTTTATACACTGACACACTTATATGTCCGTTGTGTGTGTTATGCGCAGAAACAGCAGTGTGAAATTGTACATCACACAAGTCAAAATCCAAAATCACCATGACATTTTACAAGCAGGGTTTTATTCCGCTCAGATGATCTTGTTATGGCTGTTTTGTCACTAATATGGAACTCATATCAAGCATAATATCACAATAATAGCCATTTCATTTGAGGGAAACAAGTGCTTAGCATCAACAAGCGAAGGGGAAAATACCCAATAAGATGCGCAGTTTGAGCACAGCCACTACACTTAGTCACAAAATGTTCCGTAATATCCCTAACCACATTAGAGCCTGCAGAGCTGACTGCTGCCATGTGTTCAGTAAACACACCCTTTAATGTAACATACTTATCCAGATGTATTTCTAACACAAGGCACAGTAATTGTTATTTAGTGCTAACCTCGAGTAGCACACACGCAATCAGATCATTTACATGGATTAGTACAGCTTCAGAAGACATGAGGAAGTTCACCTGTCCTATGTCCTTAATATTTGAGAAATGTGTCATTATTTTAGTCTTTATATTGCACATACCAGTAAATTAAATCAACAAGGCATATTTCTTGTTTGTTTCTCAGAAGCTCAGACATTGATTTCCCAAGCCCTAGAATCCATGCGGCAGGCCTCTGCTCTTTCTATCCCAAGCTATACTTCCATGACGACACTTCACCTCTGACCTACTGCTCCAGAGGGCATGACCCGATCCTCTCCACACACAAACAGCCAATCAGAGAACAGTGCTGGCTGACAAAACCGCCCAAAGGCCTTGGCTCCTGTGACAGTGTGTGACATCAGGTCAGATTCCTTTAGCATAACAACTAGCACCACAGTCCTGTGTGAGAAGCAGCTCTTTGTCAGCTAAACAAGTGGCGAGATCGATGGAGAAAATACACTAAATGTAAGAGAAGCAGGCAGACCTATAAATGCAGGGTAATATCTCTTTGCCAAATAATACTTGGTGATGTTGCTGTGCTGGGTGGATGTGTGCACAGGTATGTGCATTAGGACAGTGTCTGTAGTGTCTGAAGCCTACAGCCCAGCTGCACAGAGCAGTGTGTGACCTTTCCTCAGAGCAGCAGGATCTCTATGGGAGCAGGGGCCACTCTCTTCAGGAGAGGGCACTGGGGTTATTTTGGTTTGAATTTCCTTTCTGTTCTGTGGCCTGCAGCATAAAGACTCAAAAAAAGGCTAACTTGCCCAGGCAGGCATTGCCCCTAGCGTTTGTTACCTTCTCCACAGCCAAACACTCTTTCCCAGCGCCTGGTCTAAATGGCCCTCTCACACACACAGTCTCAGCCTGAGGCCAGAAGCAGTGCTCAGAAAGCACACACAAATCAGAACATGGGACAGTGTGATTTAGGATCTCCTTCATAACTCACTGGATGTCCCACACTTGTCCGTCATCTCATGCCACTCAATGACATATTGATCTAGTTCCCTGTCTTTTCTGTTTAAAGTGGCGCTACACACTTAGTAAAGTGTATGCTATGTATGACCTTTGTGAAGAGGTCAACTCATGTGGTAATTTCAAGATTTATGGGCACCTGTGTGACCTCTAATATTTACACAATTGCTCTAAATGGAGTACAAGGAAAAATAATGGCCAAAATGTCCTGTAAATAAGTAATTCATAATCTAAATTACTTCATTCAGAATAAGCTATAAAAGCTAGGGGGAAAACTACATATGTTCCCAGCACCAAATACAATCCTACTACTACTTTGCTTTCACTCCATCAGTCATCGCCTGTGTCTCTGAGGAGGAACAGCTACGGTGTCATAACTCATTTGTCAATTCCTCAATACAAATTAAAGGCGCCTGACGACTACCTGTACAGCAAATAACATAACTGCTGTTGGCAGCATGACAACATCTACACCTCTGAAAAGACCCCCACTGCTTCTCAGAGCCCAGTGCCAAAGCAGGATCTTTTAAATGTCTCTTTGGTGGGCCTCTCACAGTGGAAGCTTCTCACTGGGACAGTGCACGGCATATGTGCTTTAAAGTCAGGACATAATGCCTTCTCACGTTTCTAGGTCATTTTACTATATCACAATATTGGAAAAACGTGTTTAAAAATATCTTAGTTGATATAAAGTTGGTATACATTTGGGAAATGAATTTAATTTATAAACTCCAAATAATAATCTAACATTTATATCTATAATGAGGGCCTTAACAAACGTAATAGTTTTTAAAAAGTAGTAGCAGTTTTATAATAAAACAAAACAAAAACAAAATATAAACCGCAAAGCACACTTGTCTGCAGCGCAAGGAGTGGAGTAAATTGTTCTAACAGGAAGGAATGTGAGAGTGCTCTCGAAAGCAGGACACCTGAGAGCAGAGTCTAAATAAATCAAACTTTATGTCTAATGTCTCCTAATCCACACACTATCAAGTTCCACTGTCTACAAAGCTGCTCAACAGTGCACACCACAGCCTCACAGGCACACTTCACACAGTGGGTCAGAATGTGCTTTTCTTCATAGCCCTGATCATCATGCCCAAAACTTTTAAGGGGGGCCTGCGAGTAAATTATGACTTTTGGAAATAATATTACTAGGACTAATTGCTATGATTGTCAAAATGATTATCTTCAGAGTAGCAGTGCACAAAAGGAGCGCAGAAGTGTGTTGCAGGAAAAAGTCGATATAATACACCTTGTAATGACAGGTAAAGAACAAGTGCCCAGAGCAGTCATTTTTTCATCTCCAGCATGTGCCAATCACTTTCTTCTTTTTTTAGACAGGGAAATAGAAATTGGGGATGTGATTTGTAGGGTTATTGTCACAGTGAAATGTCAAAGGAAGGTAGTCTCATAGGATTGTTCAGCGTGCAGGAATATCAATACACACTTTTCTGTGTATTTGAGCGCTTTAGAACAGCTTCAGATAAGAGCAAAGATCTCTTTTATCGAAGCTGTCAAATGCAGACTGACAAGGATTTGATCATTATTTTACACGACTGATTACTGATTATTGTGAAGTATAAAAATATTCCAAAGGGTCAGATCTGAAGTCTTTAAAAAGTGTTTGGAGAGAGGAGATGCGTGTGCCAAGAAGAAAGTAAAAATAACTGAATCACTTCCTACATTTGCAGCTCAACTCTTATCAAGACTTTGCACAAGTTTCCAAAAAGAACGGTCTGCTTCTAGTTTGAGGCAACTAGCTATGAGTATGAGTAAAAATATGTATTCATTTACTGAATAAACTGCTATGAGTAACACAATTTCACACACTTGCTACAAGTCTAGTGTATTGCAACTAACTACAGTGAAATACACAAATTAGAAATAAAAAAAAAAACATTTTTAATAGAAATTATTATTTTTGATTTAAAAAATACATTTAATAATATTTTGGTAAAAAAAATAATAATATACCACACCGTACTCTTCTACAAATAAACCTATGTCTAGACTATGTAGGCCCATTCGAATACTACAATGCACAATCCTCCAGCAGTATGCTAAATTGAACTAAAAATGTAATTATTTCAACAAATAAAAAATGTTTTAAATTAATTAGACATTTATTCAAAATATCTTGATATCTGGCAGACACAGCCTAAAAAATTATGAAATACTAAAACTACTGGCAAACACCAGATAGGTGAAAATGTAACCGTATAATAATGAATCAAAGAGTGGAAAAGCTTTACATTATTTAAAGCTAAAACTATAACAGCAACCCATTATAACGTATTTATAGTGGACAAAGGAAAAATAAATAAATAAACGCAAAATACTTTAAAAAAAAAAAAAAAAGTCAACTAGTATTATTAACAGCTGACGAAATTACAAAGTAAATGGTTGATTTAACAGTTTTTTTTCTCATTCTTAATATTTTATACAAGGAAAAATAGTCCTAATAATTTTGGAGGAAGAAAGGACGCCAGACGTTGGGGCCGCTTAAGAAATGCCACAGTACGGTCTTATCTGAAATTATTATGTTATTTAGCTCTCTTCTGTGTAGCCCAAGCATCAGATTCAATCTCCAGGGCCCCCTCCCCTTCCCAAATACACCTCCACCCTTTTTCATCTCTGCTGTCTGAAGCACTCAAATGAGAAACTGTCAGGAGCCGTGATTTGTGCTAACTAGCTATCGATCCAGGCTCTAGTGCTGCATGGCTCCGTCCATGCAGCAGGAGACGAAGAGGACGACGGCGGAGCAAGGCCAGAATCCACGGCTTTTTACTATTGTGTGCCTCATGTGATGTACGGCAAAATATACCAAATGCGGGCCGATGTCACTTCTTGGAGTTTGATTTTACTTTAGACCCACCTGTAAATACCCTATAATTACCCTATAATTTTACCGAAATCATCTGTTCAATTCAAACTTAGTAAATTACTGGCACTGGCATTCCGCGCAAACTTCCCTCATGCGACTTTAACACAAACCAAACACACGGACAGGACATAGATCTGTTGAAGATGACCATGTGGCACGAACACGCACGACTGGACAGTGGTCAGTGAGTGACGCTCCTCCAGTGTTCGCGCTCAGAAACAAAGCGACTGAAAACGAGAGTGGAGACGGAGCGCGCCCGTTTCTGCAGCCACATGAACAAAGACGGGTCTATGGAAACTACACATAAACGCAACTTTCACACTGAATAGCTGAAAATTATGTATATGAGGCAGAAACAATCGCCTGTCCAAATAAAGTAGTGTCAAAAACAAGTAAAAAATATGAATAGTCTATAAGACTATATTATAATAATTATTAAATGTGAGCAATTTTGACACGTGCAAGTTTTGAAGTGACATTCAAAAAATACAAATGTGGAGCAACCAAACAGATTTAGGGTACAATTAGATTTTTAAAGGCACATGTTGGAGCAGAAAATCAGTAATATCACTGTGAATATCTGACCAAACATTCTCTGATAGTAACAAAAACAAACAGAGGCAGGGAAACCCTTGTGCGTGTGCACATCCTCCAAAAGCTATTAATCTTCTCAATGCAGTTGTTCACCCTGAAAACTGAGATAAAGAACCACGGGAAATGTTTACTTTACTGTAGCTTTCCCTTTGAAATGGCAGCACTGAAGAAACACACTAAAATATAGCTAAGGCGTTTACTTTGCATCCTGCTAAGTATTAACCAAATGCAGTCCTGATGCTCTCACATTTATTTAGAGTTGTAATCATTGCAATAAACTGAGTTCACAAATAATGTGTAGGTTTGTGGTTTCTTTGATTGTCAGTTATATTTTGAATAAGTGCACTATATATATGCATGGATTTATTTGGTATATAATTTAAATGCAAATGATATGTGATGACATAGGGTGAGATATTAACTAGCATAATGCAGGCCTACATGACATAATCAAATGTAAACAATAAAATATAAATTGTCTTTACCTTCTTTTGAGTTAATTTGGTTCTTGTTTTTTTCCCAGGGTCCCATGGCCTTGTCGTCCTCTGACCCGTCCATCATGGCTTTGTCACTGGGCACGTACCAGGTGGCGTGCTGCTCTGCCATCAGGGTGTCAAGGTCAATAGTGCCCATTGAGCCCTTCCCAGCATCCGGGCTGCAGCTCGCCAGCTCATTGTCTTCGTTCTGTGAGGAACCGTCTCCGTTCTTTTTGCCGTTTTTTATGGCCAAAGGCTGGTCCTCGGAGATACTGAACTGCTGCCGCTGGAGCTGGATCTGGGCCTGGAGGATCTCCAGAGGGTGGATCTCATCTTGTCCCGAGGTGCTGGAAGGTGTGCGTACCTGCTCCACTCCAGGAGTGCCTGGGTGGCTCACTCCTCCGCCTGTGCCTCCAGTATTTAGTCCATAGCTGTCAGGTGTCGAGGTAGTGTGATTGTTAATGCCCGGGGGCTTCTGTCCGTTTATCAGTCCATGTTCACCTCTCTGCACTTTGGGGGAGCCAGTGAGCATGGGGCTGCGGTTAGACTTGGCGACTGAGGCCCCCCCAGCATCTGAACTGGAGGACACCTCATCTTCGTTGCCGAAGTGGGCGCTGACATCGTCAGAAAAGTCCACTCGTGGAGAGCTGCTGTCGGACTTGGCCACACTTTGAATGCCACTGTCCAAAGATGACATCAAATCAGCCTGGTCCCCCAGCATCAGGTCACCTCCTTTACCCCAGGAGGGTGAGTGGAGGTGTTTCTCATTAGGGGTGCCCCCTCCCCTCTCCCCAATGCCAGCTGTGGGGGTCTGCTGGCCTGGACTTACAACAGGGTTACCATTGTCAGAGGAAAAAAAAATTCCAGGGCTTACATGTCCACTGTCTCTTTTTCTCCTCCCTCTCCCTCTCCCACTCCCTGTTGTTGCCTTCCCCTCACTGCACGGGGTAGCGTCCATGTTGTAATTTGGGGAGAGGGCACTGGCTTCCCCCTGCACCGTCTGGCTTTGACTGGCAGGCTTAGAGTTGCTATTCCCGGTGCCAGGCATCTGGCTGTTCTGGGAAGTACTGCTCTGAAAATATTCCGGACCAGCACTGCCAGTGCCATTAGATGTGCTGCTATTAATGTCCTGCTCTGTCTGACTCAGTTTTCGCTTGCCCTCATTTTGGTTCTTCTTGTTGAATGTTACGTTCAGATTAGGTGCTCCTAGGCTAGCAATCATGTTTTGGCAGGCTGTAGAGAGGGCCGCCAGGCAGCTCTGGCCAAAAACACTGTCTTTAGAGCTGGTTTTGCTGAAATTCCCAAGGGACAGTGCTCCCAGCTTACTAACGGACGAGCGCTGACCTGAGGGAAATTCAGACTGGGGTGGGAAGCTCCCAGGTGAAGTGCTCACCCCCTGTGGACCAGAGTGAGCAGGACCCTGGCGGTTAGCTCCTCCTCCATAGGGGTAGTTTGGCTGAGCCCCCATTGGAGGTCCAGAGAAGTCAGCAGGCCTCCTTTCTGAGGCAGAGTTGGGATGCCCTGCGCCTGCTCCTGGAGACTGCATTTGAGTGAGGTTACCCATATTGCCACTAAACTGTGAGTGAATGCCCGGTGAGTGGAGAGCCTGGACATCCCCTGGTATCCTCATGGGCTCCTGCATACCCATGCCAGGCCTAAACATCATCCCAGCACCACTCTGTTGCATGCCCATGTCGTGAGGCCCAGACTCATTACCAGCCCCACCCATACGCCGTGACATCATCTCCCCCGGAGGGTGGGACCCCTGGAACCAGGAGTTCTCCTGAGTTATATGAGGATTCTGTCCTTCAATACTGGGCACTCTGCCACCATTTTCCCTGTCAAAGTTGGCCTGTGACATGCTCCCGACTGGGCCAGCATGAGTCATGGGACCTGGAGGCATGTCGCCGTGGTGACCCAGCTGCTGTAAACTGGGTTGTCTCATCCTCTGCTGCTGGTTTCGGGATGCCATTTGTTTTATCATCATAGCTGCATTCTGTCGCTGCTGCAGAGACTGCTGCTCCGGGCCTGGGTGCTGAAGTGGCCCTGGAGGGAAGCCCTCATTCACAGGAGGGGTGAATTCACCGGGCAGCCCAGAATAGGCTGAGGGGGAGAGGTGATTGTCCATCCCCCCACACCAGCCTTCACCGCTATGTGCATTTGGAAAGTCAAATCTGGGCCGTTTTGCCATATTCATGTAAGGGGAGTCAAAATGTTGTAGTCGCTGGTTTGGAGGTTGTTGGGAGGGAGGAGCGGGCTGTTGCATATTAAACATGGGGTCCCCATAAGGATGCAGACCCCTGTTTTCTAGTCTATGAATGGGATATTCAAACTGGTTGTGTTGGCCAGGCATCATGACCCCACCGTCTAGAATGTTGGGGTTAGAGTTGGGCTCAGCCTGAGGGGGTCGGGGGAGGCCAGGGGGGCAGGAATTCTGCCTGCCTATCAAGCCAGCCTGTTGTTGCTGCTGCATGAGAGGATGTCTCGCAACTCCAGGCTCTATTCCCACAGGCACCTTTCGACCATTTCCAAAACGCTCAAAAAACTGCTGGGGCTGTGGGGGCTGGTGTCCTTTAGATATATTCTGTATACCTGGGGTACGGGGCATGCCAGGGTTAGCAGAAAAATTTCCACTGGGAACAGGCCGTCCAGGGCCAAAATGGGGTAGCTGTGACTCTGAATCAGATGGTGAAAAGACAGGAACATCAAAATGTCCAGATGGAGGCTCACTGGTAAAGTTATATTCTAATCCCTCAACAGCACCCTGGTTAGGCATTCTCCGGGGCTCTAGGCCATGGGACTCTGACGATGAGGATGAAGGGAGTCCATGGAAAGATGCTGCCCGGTTAGGGGACTGGTCAAGGGGAAGGCAGGGGGCAGGAACAGCACCACTGGGAGGACCGTGATGCTGAAAGTCAGGGAGATTACCAGTCCGCTGCTGCTGAGGAAAACCCTCTCCTGTTTGCCCCTCAGAGAGAGGGTCAAATCCCTCTCCAAAACCCTGCTGTGGTCCCATGCCATTGTTGTTATAGCTCATGAGCCTGCCTCCATGCAGACATGAAGATCCAGACTCTGGGCCAAAAGTTCCGCTGAAGTGAGGGTGGTGCTGTTGGGGATGAGGCTGGTGGCCATGGGGGTGTCCTTGATGAGGTTGCTGGTTGTTGAAGAATCCATGCATGGGTCCCTGCTGCTGCAGTCCGCCAGGGTGCATGTCCGAATGGGGCCGCGGATGGAAACCCCCGTATTGCTCTCCATTCATGTTCATGTTGAGGCCGAGCATCTGGGGTTCGCTCATGGGGCCCATACCGGGCTCCACGGCTCCCGGTGGACCTCCAGCGTGAAAGCCGGGGCTTTTATAGTGGGAGCCCATGTTCAGTCTTGGTTGGTTTATGTTTCTCTCAGACTGGCCAGGGTTTCTGCTATTAATCTGGGAACCAAACTGCTCCAGCCCAAACATACTCCCCTGCAATCAATCCCACATGACGGCTGCTTTGCCAGACATCCGCGCGTTGTCTTCTGCTCCGTCTGTACCCAAAAACAAAACAAAAACAGAAAAAGTACAACTAAGTAAACGTGTTTGCACGACCATTAACTGAAATAAGTGTAAAAAAAAAAAATAGTAACACTCACCGGATCACTTCTCAATGATGCGGAATAATTGTTAATTCTCCAAAGGTGAGAGTCTATGTCCAAGTACCCACGAAACCGGTATCCTCGCTTTTTCTTTTTTACGTCCGAAAATTGACATAATACGTGTACTTTTTACGCACGCTTGAGAGATCAAAGTGTTTTCCGATGCGCATTTCTTCGTGGCACAAAAACATTGTCTAGATAAGTGGAAAAAATAACAAGTTTTGTTTCATTATTCCTGTCCAGTGGCAATTGTCCTGGAGCGACTTTTTGTTAAAGATCCCATCCTGGAAAGACCAAAAGTCAAAGTGGACTATACCTCCGTGATCATGTTCTTTATAAGCAAGAACTAGTGTCCTTCAAAAGATCAACTGCAGAGGAGGCATGTGACCAAAACTCCGATGTTATTTAAAGTCGGAAGATGCAGGCAGCGCAGGAGTGCACGATCCCAGTAGTGTCCCGCGCCGTGCCGGGGTTCCAGACCGCACAGCGCCTTTACAGCATCTTTCTGTCACTGAGGCCGGTTACACGCCGTTCACTGGAGCACTCTGTGATTTAAGGTCCTCGGCGCATACTGTCTTCCATGTGCGTCCCTTTGTCGTGTCTGTTTTGGTGTGAGAGCACTGAGAGCGATTCACAAATACACTCTGCTGTGTCGCTCGGCACTGTGTGAGATCAACGCGTCCAGGCGAGCCAGCAACAAGTTTTGCATTTCTGCAGCCACTGCCATCCGTGGGGCTTTAGCCAATCAGAAGCGCACATGGGAAGCTTAAAGGGCGGGACAAATGTTTTTTAAGGTCGTCCACAAAGCCGAATGCATTGTAATAAACTGTGCGTTAAAATGATCTGTCTTTTTTTTTTTTTTTACCAAATTCCCAAATCTTCAATCTGTGAGTGTTTTTTTTTTTCAGTGTTTGGGCTGGAATAATCTTTTCAGCCTTGTTTATTTTGGCTATACAAAACGAGTACAGCATATGAAGTTTTTACTTGAATGAGCATAGACATACTGTGGCATTAACTGTGGTAGATAATTGTGTCATTAACTGTGATTAATTTCACATATAATTAAACGGAGAACAAATTTAGTTTTCTTAACTTTTAATGACCGAGAAGATACCCAAGGAACATAGAACTGTGAGCACACTTACCCAACAAGGAGCCCTTAAAAGACAATCTAGATCAAATCATGTGGGTGATATTGGACCACACTTCCAATAATCAATGGTATTCTCTCATTATAATAGTATATAAAATGGAACACTCCTGCAATAGAAAATTAGGATAATGAACAATATGGCTTTAGTGATACGACTTCTGTTAAGCATATCAAATTGCCACAATGCTCTTTCTGTAGATACATACACTATACGAAACATTTGATCACGATCATGTAGGCCTAGACTTTAACATTTTAAACTAATTCTTACTAATATAACAATACATTTTCTCTCCTTACATGGTTCTGTCACTTATAGCCTACTTTAAGGCTATTTGATTTGCTTTAGAAAAATCAGTAGGCTATATCTAATACAAAATCATTATTTTGTCTTTTTCTGCTAACCTCCCCATCCTTCTCAGTCAGCGAGAGGTGGCTACTGGTCTGTTTGACGTATACCTTTAGGAAATAACCTGGATGACTTTTAGCAAACAAACACAGTGCCATCTAGTGTTCAATGTGATACAAACAGTACAGTGGGACTAAAACCTGCTCACTATTAAGATTTTATAAAATAGTAGAACAAGTAATGAACAAAATGAATGAAAACATAAATTAATCAACTAATTTCCCACCAACTGTAAAATTCCATGCATATAGTTACTAACCAGTGGTGGAAAGAGTACTGAAAATTTGTACTAATGTACAGGTAGTTATATGGCAATAATGTACACCGTTACAAGAAGACAGACAGACAGACAGACACACAGACAGACAGACAGACAGACAGACAGACAGACAGACAGATACTTTACAGATACTTTACTTCAGGAAATTCAGAATTTCAGGAACAGGGACAACAGCCTGTCAACAAAGGTGCTGCTGCCAGAATTGTATTTAAGTAAAAGTGAAAAGTGTGCATGAAAAATACTACTCTGTTAGTAGTAGTACTAGTACTAGTACTAATGTCTATTATTTAAAAAGTAACTAATTACAGTTACATAGATGTAATAGAAGATAGAATTTTACTGAAGTACAGAGTTAAAAATCTAGCACAAAAATCAACTTAATTACAGTAATAAGAATGAATAATAAGTTAATTAATAAGTTACTCCCCACCCCTGTTACTAACCTGCTTTGGAGCCAAATTATAAAAACGTAGACTTACATACTTTTATTTATATGAGATCATTCCAAAAAATGAAACTGGACAGAATCAAATTAGAAAGTAAAGTAATAATTTCTGTATACTGTGTCACAGTTAAAACATGACTTTTCCTACATTGTATGGACACAAATGACACAAACACGGCTTAGTAATGTCATCTTCTACTTTCTCTCCAGAGTCATTCATGGGCAGTCAGCTCACAACTGATGCATCACTGAGAGTGTGATCAGTGTCCAGAGCTTCAAGCTGTCACAATACCACTCCTGCACTGATTTACACCTCCATTTGTCTCAATATTTTACTGGACAGGACATGGTAACATGAGTGGGTGTCTCTCTATAGCCCTTAATTCATAGTGCTGAGTTTTTCCTGAGATAGACATATGAGTGTGGGGCAGTTCCTTCCTTTATCGAGGGTCCTGTCCCATGGCTGCAGTGTTCTCTTTGGGCATGTCACTCATTTGGGCCATCTCCGAGTCCTGGGTCAGAGCGGGTTAAGTAGCATCTGTCTTCTAAAGAAGCACTATTGTGTGGATGCTACCCTGTTTTGGACCATCACCTTCCTTCTGCTAGGCTGGCTCCACACCTTCACAACAACAGGAAAGAAATCTTGGAGGCTAAACTTGACCTGGGCACAGAGGATGAGGAAACGCTCTCTGACATCACTGCAGACTTATTATAAACCAAAAATAACTGTCTAGTACTGAGAAAACCTGCGGTGCCTCAATATATCTGGGCACAGGGGAGATCAGAAACACAAACATGTACTGGGAATTTCCTCCGAAAACATCAGATCTGGGAAATGTGATTTCAATGACGTGCTTTTCAGATTAATGTAAGATTTCAGGTAAAATAGACTCCAATGTGATATTTCAACCTTACAACATTGAGTGATCGGTCATTAAGAAATTAAAGAAATTATTGATTTTGAAAGGTATTTCAAGGACTTTGCTATTTTGAGACGCATCAATTCTTTAAGTAAAGAGCAAACGAATAGGTACAACTAATACAGATTTGAGGACAGGTATGGGTACTGTACTTCTAGGTTATACATAAGGCATCCTCACCAACCATCCTAGTGCAAACTTTTCATTCCCTTTCAGTACATTTCAGTACACTGTTTTGGCTCCATTTAAGGAGAGCGCATTGTAACCATTCATTTTTAAGTTTGGTGGTCCTCAAACTGTGGTGCATGAAAGGCAATCTGCAATCTGAGTATTTTTTGTTTGTTTTTGAACTTCTGCAGCCTTATTTTACACCATATTTAGCCCCAATTTAAACCTGATCATGTCCAGTCTGGTAGTACTCAAAAAGCCATCTTAGATGGTACTTGGTGCGGAAAAAACGCTTTGTTTTATTATATAGGAATAGTGACATTTAAAAGAGAAAATCTCAAAGTCACCTAATTTAGCAGAGGCTGCATGGACACTTGTCTGCCATAGAGAGCTGAACAGGAGGTGTGTGGGCGAGCCTATCCATCTCCTCTTTTAGAAACTGCATTATTTGCTTGTTCTGGGGCAGATAGAGCTGGTTTCCTCAGTGGCCACATGTGACTGTTCCGCTGCAAACAATAAATAGGTGCATATCTCAGCCAACAGACTGTGGCTTTTCCTGCTCTTTAGCGCCAATTCCGCTGTTATTGTGAGACTGGACCGCAGGTCACCAATAGGTCACCAATAACTTGGACTGGTAAGATGATATCCTGCCTGCTGCACTTTCCAAAATACACCATCACTGACCGATACGTTTAGATGAAAAATGAAAAAGCACTTCTGCCCAAATTCAAAGGGTAATTTATTTGATATTTAGATACAATTATTGACTTAATGGCACACGCAAGACCCACAGAAAGAAATGGCAGAAAATATACATTCATTTCCACATCCCCTGAATTTAATAGGTTGATTTGAAATAAAGACATTCAGGAAAGAAAAACAGAATGTCAATTTTATAAATTAAGGCAACACTGTTTGGGATAAATTGAGTCTTAAAAATGTTTTACTATTGATTTTACAGTCTTTGTTTTGTAGACTGCCATGTTTTAAAATGCAAATACCAATTCATTTTTACTGCACTTCAGGTCATATTTACAGTAGAAAATAGGTGACTGTAAATGAAGGCAGTTTTTCCATTATAATGAACAGTGTACAGACAGAACTAAAAGGCAACATTACAGTATGATTGTTCACCTGAGAATATCATCCATGTCACTGCAAAATCTCTTGACAAGTGTCCTATAAGTTGGCAGCCTTTGAACTGAATACATGTAAACACATATCAGACAATCAGTCACTCTCTTTGGACTAGCCTAGAAGCCACTGACATGAACTGACAGAAAACATGAACAGAAAATCATCTGAACAGTAAACTGAAAATCAAACTAGTTTACAAACCGTCAGACACAGATAACAACCCAAGAGAGCAGGCTTGTACACAGAAAAGTACACGATTGAAGCAAACGCAAAAAGTGGCACTTCCACATGTCCTGGTTTGAGGCACGTAGAATCTCTTGTACAGCCACTACTGGACTACAGGTTTTGGCTGCAGCGTGATCATTTTTGCCTGGTTTTACAATTGCACTTGTTTGAACTATACAAGTTGAAAAATAGGACCTAGAAACTGTCATACCATTATTCAAACAGTTAGCTCTCGTAGCGAACAGCTCTGTAAAGCAAAGGAGGTAGCGTTGACTGATAGGTAAAGGTCCGGCGTTTTGAACAGACTTGAACAAAGAGGTCTGAGCATTAAGGCAAAAAGGTGCTGGTGCTGAATGGGCATCACTATAAGGCTATACTGAATCTGTAAACACACAAAGTGAAGATAGTTGGGTTGTCTGGTCAACTAGCTCACACCAGTAGAGCCAGGTGAATAAGACAAGTCTCTGGGGCAGGCATGGCGTGGTGTGGGTTGCCTTGTCACTGTGGCTGTAGGGGTGTAGCACCATCTGTGGCTGTTTTTCAGTGAGGTGTTTTTTTTCATCTGGGGACATCTGTTGGGAGGAGCTGAATGCTGCAATGTATGTGTGAACGTCTCTAAAATAAGGAGGAGTGCAGTTAGGGCGAGCAAGAGGTGGGCTTGTGTGATCGCTGTAAACACTTCGGAAGCAACATCCAGAAATGAGCATGCACAGATCTGCCCAGCTCAGTCACCAAGAAAGCATCCACACCTGGGAGACTTGGGCATGTGTGTCAGGGGCAGTTTGTGTAGATTTCTATTAAGTGGGATACCTGTCCGGGCATGATTGTCAGAGTTAATAAGATGCGGTGTGCTGTGGAGGAGTGATGGGGAGTGATGTGTTGTGAGAGGAAGGGGGGGTGGGGTTACAATGGGCCAGGGCACCAAGAGTGTTAGTAATCTCCTAAATGGAGGCTGTGGCAGGAAAGAACATGAGTATGACACACTCATGCCAAGGAATGCAACTACACTGCACAACATGTGTACAGTGAGGCAGGTCATGGAAAGATGTCTTTGTAACAGGAATGTTTCGGAGATGCAGACAAAACTGGTCCAACACCTGCCACTGTGGAATGGGAACTCTAACATGCTTGCTGTTCTTCTGGAGTAGAGGGACCATCTACTATCATGATGCAGACTCTTGTTTATTTTAGCCACATAAATCAGAATTTAGACGACTTTAGGGCAGTCTTGTCAACTAGGATTGTGTGTGTGTGTGCGTTTTTTTCTTTAACGAAAATTAATTCCTCAGTGTATAGAATGTCTAAGATTGGGTGCAGCTCTGGGATCTGCTCTAGTGATTACAGGTGAAGCAGACCCCCTCCTCCATGGCCAGAATCAGTTAATCAGGTAAAACATGGCATCAGAGAAGTTGGTTTAAAATCCCATGGGCTTTCATTCATCGGCAGCACTGGTTCCTCGTACACCACCTTTTCTACGAAGCTGTGGGGGAAAAAAACAGACTGGTTACATGTAATTAATATAGAAGATGGGCAGAAGAATAAATGTTTGGTTAGATGTTAAAATTCTAGATGAATGACATTTGACTCTGAATATGAAAAAGAAATATATTTCAGATGTTTACTTTAAAGCAAATGGCATAAAATTACCGTTAAGTTGATAAATGCCTTTAATTTCACATAAACTACACAGAAAGATGCAAGTTTCCCTGTGGTTTCCTCACAATGAAGAAAGGCATCACTTAAATTTGACTCTACCCTCAGGCTGATGGCTGCAGAAAGTCAATTAATGTTAGAATCGCAGGGCCCAATCCTGTAATGGATAAGTTCAAACTAACTCTGGACCTAAACAGAGGATAAGACACATCTGATGAAATTGTAGAAGGATTCTACCTCACCTACCTTCTCCTCAATCACAGTGCAGGCTTCTTCTGAACCACAGAAACCCATTTGTATGTTAATGAGGAAAAAGACCATTTTAAAACCAACCCCATTTCCCATTTTCTTGTGGCCTTCATTTTCCACCAGTCCACAGTAAACATGAGGAGAACCATCAATGTGCTGAGGTGGTCAGTAGTGAGGATACCTCAGCACACCACATTCAGCGTGTGACCTCTCTGACCCCTACACCCAGTTCCAGGCTGCGTTTGGCTGCTCACCACAGCACTTTGATGGTACCCACATGTTTACTTTCTTCAGCAGAAATGGGAAACACATGGTGAATTGGGCGAGATAGAGAGGGGGAGGCCAAATACAAAATGCTGAATGTTGGGAAGAAGCCAGGAATGTCTGGTACATTTTGGCTAGCCACGGCCAGATTCTTCCTTTCTTTCCTTGTACAGCCAAATCTTCAAGAATGATATTTAAAGTAGTTCCAAGTACAACTGAACCAAGTTTGTTACAAATACTGAAACTAAACCCATGATTCAAACAAGACTTGTTTTGTTCTGCTTCAATGTTCTAGATTCACATTTGTTTGGACAAAACACCTATATGGTTTTTGTGGTGTAGCATAATACTTTCACATGTATACACATATACATGTATGTCAGACATTAGCAGTTAACAAAAATGAGTGTGATCAAGCAGACAAAGTATGAGAGGTGTGCAGCAGCCCAGAGAGCAACAGAGGGGAGAGGGGAGGGAGAACTTACAGCCACACTCAACACTACAGGCCAAGCTACTCCTCTGCTGCCTTTGTGCCCCGCAGACTGCCTTTCCTACGCATCTAGGCAAAATTAGAATGAAAGCAATCACAGAAATAATCATGGTTTGTTACAGCTCAGAGATGGAGAGTTATACTGATTATACAGATTATTTAAAGCACACAGAGTATGAAGATGAGCTCTTGATTTGATTATTAATGAAATTTTAGCAGACTTAGCAATAGCACATTTCTCATTTCTACTCACCTCATCCAGCTCCTTTTGAGTCTCTGCCTCCATTCGTCTGATGTCATCCATAGTCAGCTCCACCCACTTATCAATCCAGCAGAAGAGCTGGCGATGAAAGTTTGTGAAGATCCTCTTCTCTTGCTAAAAGACAACATAGACAATCAAACAATATAAATGTATTGAACCGACTCTGATTTGTCCCATAATGAAAAGCTGTAAGGACAGACCTCGTGAATGAAGTTCTCCACTTTGGTCTGCAGGCCCCACCACTTAAACTTCACAGTCACAAGTTTGTAGGCACACATCTTTGGGCAATTCAGTTCTTTCTGAAATGAGAAATAAATAGGCATTTAGCAGATTTATCATGCAAATTAGAAAAAATACTTAGAAATAAATGGGAATAAGTGAAGATGACTGCAGAGTATGATGATAAATGCCTTTGGGGATGATGAAATGATTATCAATATGAAAATATGACACGCTTTAAATTACAATGTGTTTTTGAAAGTGAAAGGCAGCCTCCTCTGAGCACTGCTCAGAAGAGGAGAGGGGTGAGGTGGTGGCAAAGTGTATCTAAACTCTACATGAAGAGCACATTTGGCAGTCTCCACCCTGACAGCAACACACTTCCCAAAAGGAAAGCCTTTGTGGCCGCGGAGGCAGAAGAAGCAGTCACTGTAAAGTGAGAAGGGTGCAGCGCAGCAAAGCTGCTTACATTATTAACAGCGAGGCCCTACTTGCCCTCCGAGAACACCTGTTTAATTAATCACTTGATTCTACCTCGACATTCTCCAGAAATGCCACAGACCCGCCTCAATCACCCTCATCCCACCGCATTTGATGCTGCGATCATGGAAGAGCAGCAGAGGAAACGAGACGCAGTTCTAAATTTGCAGTGGGTTTAGAAAAGTTGTCATCGCCAAAGGAGAACTTCACATGAAACAAAATGACATCAAAACACTTACGGTGACATTTCTTCTCTGCCTCTATGTGCCCCACTCAAAGGAGCACAAGTTTTCAGAAATACAAAGGGTACTGATATGCGAGCATGTGTGCATGCAGAGATAGACAAGAGTTTTATTGCTCAGAGAAGCTGGCAGAAATTGTGCCTCTGTTGTCACATAACTACTTTTTTCACCTTTTCAAAACAGTCTTTTTCCATGTCCACAGCGGACGAGAAAGTGATCTAATTAAAAACACAAAATGCAAAGTTGTGCTTCTTTATTCAGAGTTTTTAAAAGCTGCCTTTGTTCTTTCAAATTCTTTCAATGTTTTGAAGCAGAGGAAACTTTCCTGTGGTGAACTTTGAGGGCTCCACCACAAAAATAAAATGCTCCATTTTTCTAGATGGAGCAGGACCTACTTCTGAAGCTTCAGGTTAAAATTGGTTTACATAGAAAAGTAATGCAACGTACGTCTATGGCTTATTATTGGCATTTTATTTGCATTACATGTGAGAACCACTCCCAGTGTATTCTACATAAAAACAGTTCACAGTTCAATAGAGGTCTTATATTTTTTTTAAATTGACAAATCAACATACATAGAATACACACAAATTAATTTGAGGTTTCATGAGCTCTCAGTCAGTACCTTCCAGTTGGGTCCAAGTGGTCCTCTGCCAGTCTTCACTGACTTGAATATGGCCGGGTCCTCGTCAGCTTTATAATCCTACAAGGAATAAAACAGGAGTGTGTACAACTGCATTCCTTCTACAATGGGATTGTGCTATTGTTAACATTTGGAGTTTAACTCTCCTTAAGATTTAATACATCATATTATAGGATATCATGTAGTCTGCACTTATTTTTAACAATTATACCTTGCCACACAAAAGGAGGAAGTATTTGAATATATAAAAAAGGGGAAGAAAAACAGCAATACAAATAAATCAAATGACTTTCAAATTATCAACAGCTCAAGGGCCCAGCAATTTTAAATAAATCATGATGTGCCTGCAGCTAAAAGCTACTTTTCAGGGCTATTGGACAACAGGCGGGGGCCTGGTGCGTAGCTGGAGAGAGAACATCACCTCTACATACAAAGCACACAATTATTTGCAGTTTTAATGCAGAAAGCTCCATCACTGTAACAATCGGCTGCAGCACACTAATGAGCTCTGTGAGTGCCGTGAAGACGAAGCGCACATCTCCTTTGGTAAGACGAGTCTGTGTGCGTTTGGCTGGTTCCGGCATAAGCAGCAGTGTGCGCCTTAATTACACTAACAAACTCGTGTGTGCTGGCGGTCCGCCCCAGGCCCTGCAGCCATGCCTCAGGCTCCGGGCTGATAGGGCCCTCAGACACAACACACACGTCCACCTCGTTAGCCCCACCGCAAACAAACACATACACATACACATACACATACACACACACACAGCGGCTGCAGCCAAATGAGGCAATGTGATGTCGAACAACAGCAATCATGTGTAAGCCCTTCAAATAAGACTTCAATGATTCAAAAAGGAAAATTTGGAATTTTGCAACTTGTATATAAATATATTGCAGAGGCAACTTTAGGAATCCAATCAGAGATGGTAAACAAAGATTTCAAAGACTTTTTGTGTGTATTGGCTTATACACTGTTGCATGTATAACATCAAATGTCAAGCAGTTTTTAATTAAAAATTAATTGACTGCAATCACAATGGGAAAATTACTTTTTACTCCTGGGAGGACCATGAGCTAGTCACTCCTTATGCCAGTGCCATGTCAAAATAAATTGTCATAATGAAGTATGTTTAAAACTTAATTAACTAAAAAATGATCCGTCTTAAAATTACATCATATAATTACGCCACAAAAAATGGTATCTTGAGGAAAAGAAAAAAAAATCTCAGCCATAATGTAAACTTTAAAGCTGTTCAAGGTTTGTTCTTAAGTGTCAGAAGTAAGAACACCTCTAAGTCTACACTGCCCCAATGAAAGAAACAGGCTTCACATTTCCTTTAAACTTTTAGACAAGTTTATAGAGTCATCTGCCTTCTAATGTACACTGATTAGTTCAGGTTTTTAGTCTATGACATAATAATATTGAGATCTCTTTGTGTGTGGTCAATACTTACAGCAGTAGACACCTGTGATCTGTCTGCAATGTCAATGGGCACAACCACTCTGGCCATCAGCGTCTCCTTGTCCAGTTTGTGCACCTGTGAGAGAAGAGATTTGTTATACCAGGTTCAGTCCTGCTAGTATGGGGACTATGGGAAAATCGGATAAATGCAAGAATACGGATGCTTACATTATCTTGCTCGCCAAGGTCTGGCTTGTGCCATGTTACAATTTCTAAGTGGAAATTTTCTTTCATATAGTCATTCTAAAAACAAGAAGAAAAACTTTGCAACTTGTACATAGATTTTCAAAATATTGCAAACTAGATCAAAGAATTACACTTACTGTAACGACTGGATAAAGGATGGAATGAAAAAACAAATATATTAGTATGTTTGGAAAGCCACACTGTTTTATATGAACATACAATTGTATTTTTTTTACTATACACTATACAGTAGACACTCACCGGTTCTGCAGTAGGGGTAGGCGTTCCAGGCTTCTTCATGAAAAACAAGGGAGCCTTCAGGAGCTATGAGCCTCACAAAACTGGGGACTTTACTGAGAGGGTAAAACACAAAGATTCAAGCCACAACCTACTACTAACACAACACTACCCTCTAGTGGTAGCATGGAGCAATCACATATGGAAGAAACCTTGAATTGCCTTACCTTTGTAAATGGTATTTTTTGAGTGTATATTGTCCCTTTTGGCCATCTTTTTCATAAGGCTCATTCTTAAGCACCTCAATACCTTCTCCCCCACCGGTTTCATTTTTACTTGCTTCAGCCACTGAGAACAACTGGCCAACTTGATACTGAAAAAAAGTAGCACAAGACACATGATTAGTGATAAACTCGGGGTAAGGAACATACATATGTGAGAGCAGTAGGGATGCACCGATACAGCCTTTTCAGTTCTGATAACGATTTTGATACTATAGCTTTAAGTATCTGCTTAAACTGTATTTCCTTAAAACACAAGCAAAATAAGAACTGATCCAAATGTGTTATGTAGCAGTCATTTATCCCTCAAGTAACGATAGAACTTTTTATAAATAAAATTTCAAACATTCTGAGACATACTGGGCTGACTACTACCAGTAAACAGTCATAAATTTATATTTGTTTGTTTATTTCATTCATAAAGTATAAAAAGACACTGTCATAACATTAAACATACAAGAAATTGATGAAAAGGATTAATCTCATGTTATCTGCTCCCTCTTCCCTTTTCATTTAGTGCTGATATTTCATCAATACTTTTAATTTCAATCGCAAATATTAATCAATTGCAAACAGAGATCATCACTTTTATGCACAACAACTTAGTTTTCTTTTTCATACATACAAATGTGATCATTGTACCTGACTTTGATATCTTTGTATCTATTCCATAAATTAACTCCTTTCACGGCAATGCTTCGCTCCATAACCTTGATTCTGAAACTGGGCGATTAAAACATGTAGTTTCCTTTTAAACTATAGTGGCTTGTTCTCATCTCAGTCTTTCAATATTTACAGGTAATACATTGCACTTTGTGTTATACATGACTTTGACGATACTTAAGTCAACAATATCATACATTTTCAACACTTTAAGTTGAACCAGTGGTTCTTAACCTTGTTGGAGGTACTGAACCCCTCTAGTTTCATATGCGCATTCACCGAACCCTTCTTAATTGGAAAAATAAAATATGCTTTTTTCAAATTCAAATATAGGTATGTCTATTTTATTGGTGCACACATGTGAATTGCACATATTCGTCCGACCACTTTCTTTTTTTGCTCGACATAGTTAGTATGAAGGGAAAATATTAAGAAAGAAATTACACAACACCATCACGACAGTCACAAGATTATTGCGCTCACAAAATTTCCTGCAGCCAATAATGGCCAAACATCATGAATCATCAAGAATCATGAGTTGGATGTGTGTCTGACCTCTGCCGAACCCCTGAGATTGACTCACCGAACCCCTGGGGTTCGATCGAACCAGGTTAAGAACCACTGAGTTGAACAAATAATGGGTTCGATGGCTCTCTATAATGACTGTTGGTGATAATTCTCAAAGCCCTTTTCTGTAAAATAAATAATGGCTGTAGGCAAGTTTAACATGTTGACCCCCAAATTTCAACACAGTACATCAGATATGGTGCAGTTATAGTTATACAAAGTTAATAATGCTGCACTATTTACTTTATGCAGCACAGCAATTGCTTTGGAAATTTTGCCTTTAGTGTTTGTATTTATAGACTTCCAGTTTAGACCTTCATCAATTATGACTCCTAAAAATTTAGTACTTTTTATCTGTATCCCATTTATTTCTATGTCATGTTGTGTTTCCTTTTATCATTAAATAAAATTTAATTTGTTTTTATAACATTAAGAATAAATCCATTTAACCAATATTTTACTTTTCTTAGCTCTTCATTTACTTTATTTGTTACCTTTTTTATATCTTTTCCAGAGTAAAATAATTCATTCATCAATTCATATGGCCATCCAGGATATCGACTGAACTGATATACAATTTTCAGTACCACCACAGATATCAATACCAGTATCGGATCGGTGCATCCCTAAAGACCAGTGTCTGTAAAAAAAATAAAAATATTGAATTTGTTCTCATCATCACTATTATTTTCTCTAACAACTGGACGTACTCAAGCATCCTCCACTTGTGTGATTGGATCAGTGTGACAGTGAATGATCAGTTGGATAAGACCACTAAACAGGAGACTGTGAGAAACTGCGAGAAGTAATCCATTTATTTTTAGAGATGTATGCCACTGCTGATTGACAGTGGAGACATAATTCTAGAGTATTTTGTCATTCAGATGAATAAAAAACAAACAGTTAAACAGACACTGAGGTAACACAACTCAAAAGTGAATTCAGTGTGCTTAATAATACTTAAACAGTACTCACCTCCTCAACACTACAGGGTAAAATGACGCGACTGCAAAAAGAACAGGGAAAATATTGTGAAACTGTTTAACATAATCATGACAAAGAGTTAAGCACACTATTATTAATTATTACTACCATTATTAACAGTTTTATTCTGAAACATAGTGAAAGAAATTACACATTTTCTTTGAGAATAGATAATGCAAATGCTTAGAGAAAATAGACTTAATGACATAAAATGAGCCCTTTGAGGCTTGGCTATTGCATCATAAACAAACCTTGTGTTCATCACTGACCACGAACCACACAGATCTTAGGCACCTGCAGCAGAGGAACCTAGAGCTGCATGCATTCGTCACATGAGCACTTGAGCCTCTTTTTAAGAACACTTCTTTGGATCAAACAGATGGAAAACATGTGGCATTTTTATGACATTTTCCCCAACACTTTATAACATCAGTCTAAATGCCACAGCAGGGTTTGATCTAAATCTTTTGGATAAAGATATGAAAAGTATATGAAAGGAAATAAGCTTCTTTGCCTTCAGTCAGATAACCAAAATAAATCCATAGCAATTGTAGTCACAAATACACAAATTAATATAAAACTTTTGCCTTATTCACGGTCTTTAAAATAAGATAGTACCATAATCAGTTCCATGACATCTCTAACAAAATCTTCTTTACTCAAGACTTAATAAAACATATTACAATTCTAGGGTGGTTGTATTATTCTGTATAGTGTGCACAACTGATCCATCATAAACCACCCCGTTCAAATAGGATTACATTGCCCGAGGCCATAGAGAACCAAGATCGCCATTCAACAGGTAATCACGCCAGGATTAAATGTGGGAGTTTAAGTGTCTAGCAGTGTTTAAAGACATCATAACAAATCTGCTACTTCTGTTTATGTAATCCACATTAAAGCACTGAGTCACCGGGTTAGCATTTAGCTCTGGTTCCCCATGTAATGTTTGAGCTACAACCAGGAAGGGCTTGCCCTTCTGAATGAAAGAAAGACTACAACAGCTACATGTTTCCATTCAGGAACAATTACTTTATATTCGAAGTATAACCAACAGATGTTTTTTGTGTGTAAAGTGTCGCAAAAGGTTAGTAATCGACAAATCACGTTAGCTACACAAACTGCTAATATGGCTTAGCCGCTATATGATTTCATAGATCGGGTAACATTTTAAGACAGGGTTAGCTGGATAAAGTTGAACATCGACATGAATATTCCGTATTGAAAGTGTTTAGAACCAAGGTTTTCATTGTGTTTATTTCAGTAAAATGTGGACAGCTGTCATAATAATGGTGTCAAAAGCGCCGGTAGGCCACAGCACTTTGAGCAATCGCACCCTTTCCTCCCTCGTGTGTTTAGCAGTGCACCCGAGCACCTCTTTGTACTCCGCTTTTTGAGGAAAACACCAAAACCTTTTAAAAACCTATCAAACAATATGCCAAGTTGATTATAAATGATCGCTTATATGAAGTAGTGCACTTACTATTCCTTGATGAGGACCATCGTTGCTCAGTGCAGAGTCGACTCCAGTCCACGGCACTACCCTCAGACCGTCACCGAGTCACGGAGCTGCTGCTGAGGCTCACGTCACAACACCTCCCCTAGCGCCCAGGAGCCCCTCTCATGACCTTCACTGAGACTATTCATAAGGAATAATCCGGCCTCTTTAAGTTTACTTAAGTTTACTGCATACACAATATGAGATTCTTAGAGGCTCAAAATGAAAGAAAGCAAACTAAACTTGGTATAAAATGTAAACAAATGATTGGGCTAATAAATCAAAGGCTACAAAAAAGTAGTAGCCTAGTATAGGCTCTATCAGCTCTATCAATAGGCTGATCATCATCACTGATACGGCCTGGTGCTAATGCTTTATAGTAATATATCATATCTGGTCTGGTCTTTTTTTTTGTCTTTTCCCCCAACTAGGCTATTAAAGACAAAGTGAAGTAACATGAACATGTCATAAATTGAGAGGTTATGGAAGTAATGAGAATGGATAGGATTAGCAATGAGTAGCCTACATCAGAGGCACCAGATTTTTTTTTTTTAATTGTCAGGTGATATGAGATTCATGGTTGTAAAGATAGACCTACTGTCCTACTACATTTGGACTGCCACCTACAGCAGTGAAATCAAAGCTATCAAAGCCTGAAAGCCACCACTTAAAGAGTCAACTAAACAAACAAGCAAACATGATTTTTATTGAAACAGTTTACTGATAAACAACAGATGGTTGTAATGAAACTTCCATTTAACTCTAAAAAAACATGGGCAAAAAACTTATACATTATACTTAACAGTGATTAGCAAGATAATCCATGCTTCAAAGCAGACACGCAATTCACAAAGAACCCAGGCAAAATGCCTGTTTGATTTCAATATAAAATATGAATTATCTCCCCACTATTGAATTTACAGGGTTTGCTTATTTTTTATATTATAAAAATGCTTGTTACTGATTGTGAAACACTGGAATTAATTTACAAAACAAAATATTTTTATATTAATAATAATAACAAACAATAATAGCAATTACAATAAAATAAAATAAAAAATAACATAACATAAAGGAAACAGTCAGAGTTGTTGCATCTTGGCCCACACAAACAGCAAAGGTTTTCTGTGAAAATACCAAATGGCATTTACATTTACCTGACACACAGTTATAACACAAACACAGTATCAGGTCATTGAGTATTTCTCATTGCCATTTACAGTGTTACGGGCACAAAGAAAACACACTCTGGAAAGCATTCATGTGCCTATGCAGGGTCATGCTCAATGACCAGCAAATCCTTCATGGACCAAACCAAATCCTCCTGCTCCTGCTTAAGTCATTCATAAAAGCATAGGACCATTTCAAATGTTCAGCATTTAGAAGAAGGGAAAAATCTTCCGGGTGACAGAAATTTGTATCCGTTACCAGCAGGTAATCGAAACGAGCGAGCCCCAGGGCTACTGCTAGTTGAAATAGTGGGAGAGGGGGATACTTTTCTAGGATTGGAGCAGTGTCCATTGGAAGAGTTTTTGTTGCTCCCTTCTAAATCTGGCAGCTCCAGGCTGTCGGTGGTCTCGCTGGGCGAGCAGTGGCGTGGGGACAGGTTTAGGAGATTGAGTACATCCCGACTGGCAGATGTCAGGGGTCCAGATGCACTGTGCACAGCTCTGAGAGGACCCAGAGGCTGCTGCTGGCCTGAAGCATTTGTCCAAAAGGTCTTTAGATTGTGTATAGCCTGAACTTTCTCATCAATGACTCCTCTTCTTAGTCGATCCAAGTCTGGAGCATCTGCAGATGTGGAGCATGCCGACCCTGTGGAGGAGTAGGATAGAGCCGGGGATGGAGCACTCCCAGCTGGTGACTGGTGACCAGAACTGGGAGAGATGTTGCTGGGGGAACGAGAGATGTGGCCACTGTAAGGGGAGCTTGGATATTTTAGTTTGAATTGTGCACTACTGTCTAATGTGGGTGACGGATGACTGCCATCCTTTTGAGAAGACTCAGAGACTGCAGGGCTGTTATAACCAGAGCTTATCTTTTGTAGAGAGGAGGAACGGGAGGGAGGTTTTGGCCTGGGAGATGAGTGAGTACGACCACTCGCACTACTGTTTGGACGGCTGAAAGCACTAGTTTCAGAGGAGCGGAAGGCACTGCTGCGTGCTGTAGTCACTCCTGATGTCGCACCCTCTGGCCTGACCCGCTGGAGGCTCCCCACTGCCCTCAGATGGGTGTGGGTTTCCTCTAAAATCTTCTGGGCCAGCTCCTGAGGATCTAACGGGACAGCCTTTTCTTCCTGAGACTTGACAGTGCTATCAGTCTCAGTGCTGGACTGGTCTGACTCCCCTGTGTCAGAGGTGTTCACTTTGCTCACCTTCTGGAAGGGGGAGTTTGGGCTGGGCACAAGGCTGGTCTTTATGGGGGATGTGGGGGTGCTGACACTACCTCTGGATGACACTGACACAGTATAGCCCCGCCCAGCTCCACTGGAGGCACTTAGCCCACGGCCCCCTCTGTGGCGCTGGCTGTGCCCTGGTGGCAATGGCAGAGAGTCGCAGTGGCTTCCCAGAGGTTCACTGCTAATAATAGAGAAGCCTTCATACTCCTCCTCATCTCCTCGGGCTCCAGCTACAGAGGCGGCTGCCCCATGAGGAGAGGAGCGACTCCGAGGGACATGATGCTTGTGGGCAGAATAATAGGCTGTGGCACCACCACGCTGTCGATGTGCAAGAAAGTCACAGTCTGATTTGGAAGCAAAGCTCATAGAAGATGCTACAGAGCTGAGGCTATACACAGAAATGGCATCTGAGGCCTGACTGTCCAGGCAACTAGGAGAAAATGGGAGGCTGGAATATCCCAATGGCAAAGGATTGGACACAGACTGAGCTGAGGCCAGAGACTCCAGGGAAGATGAGCTGTCTAAACTCAAGCGTTTAGGTAATTCAGTGGAGTCTACAGAAAGAGACAGAGACAATATTCAGATTTCATGCACCATAGTGTAGCATTATATGTATATTATGAATAAACACAACTCAAAAACTGCGAGTACATACCAAAGAGAGCCAGCAGAGATTGGAGAGCAAAGTGCAAGGTGCGGCGGTTGGCTAATTTGCCTGTCTTCAAGATCACTTCTTCTTGCCCTACCTCACATAAGTCAAATCCTGAACAACAAGAGAGTGGAGGAACAAGACAGTATAATTACTGACAAGTTAAAATTTACAATGTTAGAAGTATGGTGACCTACCAAGAGCAGCAAGAAATTCATGACATCCTGGAAGTCTCCATAGCTGCACACTAATGGACACTTGAATGGGTAAGAGGGAGAAATCCTGCTCCTTTTCCCCAGTCTGAAGTTGGACCAGCACTTGGTGGAGCTGAAAAGCAGAAGAGCAGGGAGAATGAGACAAACTGCTCACTACTCCAAAATGTTAAATTAGTATTATTATAAACAGATATATTTTAATTATATAGACAAAAATATTTTCAGAACTAGCCGAGTTTAGAAAGAGGTAGGGTTACAGAGTGGTCTCAGGGCACACTTGATACATTGTGTGGGGATTTTATGACTGGAAACAAAGAAATCTCTGTCGCAGTGATGTAAGAGCTAAGAATGTAAAAGCAGAGTTCTGGTCATTACTGAGCACTGCTCAACTGAGGATATTTTTTCATCATACTTTCCCCCTAACCTCCAATGAACCCGATTTTGACTAATCTTAGATATGAGAAAGTACTAGCAGCAGAAATAAAGACATACAGTAATAACAAAAAAGGACAGAAGAACAACATGGACCAGCAAATTTCTAGAATATATATATATATTATAATATATAATATAATATATACAGAATATAATTCATATGCATTAATGGTACAGCAGGTGAAACATTAGTTAGAGAGAGGTTTGTGAAAGCACACTTACCATTGCCACCATATTTTTAACAGCCTTTACAGTTCACATTGGGAGCAGGAAAGGAGAAAAGGACTTTAATTACATGCACACAGATTATTCCCAACAAATAAATGGTTAAACCCAGACATGATAGGAAAAAAAATCCAGCCAACAATAAAGCATAACTGACATTGTAAAACTCAATACTTGTAAGTCACATGCCATGTGCAGCTGGGGATAAACTTCAGAAGCACTATTCTCCTCTAATATCACGAGTTAGTGTTAAAGAGATCAACAGAAACATTGCGGAGAGGATTTACTAAGTGCTTGCAAACAAAACGTGACAACACAAGCATTACAAAGCACGTGTTTGTTGGTATAATCTTCTGATGTAAAATACTGTGAGTGAAAGTGTTGTAGATGTGATGCTTAAATTGGGGTTGAGAAGACCTACCCGGTTTATTAGCTGCTCTCCAGCCTCTGATGCTGTTATGAGTTTACACAAAGCTTGCAGAGCTGGCGGTGGTAGCCCTACAGACAGAAGTTACAAGAAAAGTAAACATTGACTTGTGAAACGTATGCATATCATGGTAGTGACAAAGTTGGTATAGAGTAGCTGTCACATGCACTTACCCAGTAGTGACTGTAATGTGTTACTGCACTGCTGGAGCCTGTCTCCTGGGTCAGCAGTGGGGAAGAAGACCGCTGCAGGGAAACCAGTGCCTGCTGAGTCAAGACGGAAGCCTACAGCTGTCAACAGAGACTGCCATCCAGGGACACCCCCCACCTTGTTCTCCACACTCTGCTGTGATGTGTACATGGAGTTACGTTGGCCATTCTGTATCCTCTGAAGAGATTTTTCCACCTACAGTGACATAGAAAGAAATAGTTTCAAAGGTGGATATTTAACATTTTGGTGTTTGTATGCATTGGTTACAACATCTCACCAAATGCAGTAAAACTCTTAGTGCATCTCGTGCCCGGTCAGGATATTGCAGAATCTCTGCTAAAGCTTGGCCAATCAGAGAGGATGGGCTGTTGAGCTTCACATCATTTCCAATGAGCATATACCCTAAAGAGTTCAAAATATCATAAAAAATTGAACAAGCTTTCAGTCTATGTTTTGTAGTCACAGTCACACTACATATTGAATAATGCAACATATTTGCAAAGATTCATGTATTTTCTATACAGAGAACATCCATACAGATTAAGTGTGTCATAAATATGACTGACCTGCCCAATTGGAGGGGTGTGAATACTGCTTGCTACTTTGGACAGTCTTCATGGCATCTGCCAAAGCAGCACTCGCCTTGGTCCCATTAAGCAGGGCAGTGTAGAAAGCATGGACAAATACTTTAGAGGCTGCAACAGGAACAGGCCATAGAGAGACAAGCACACACTGAGCTCCAGCTGCCAAGAAGGCCCTGGTCAGTCCAACCACACCATCTGCAGTCACTTTACAGCTGGACTCCTGGTAAGACCTAGAGAACCCCATATGATCACAAACAGTGAGCCAGTGATAATAAGAAGCAATGTTATGTCATGATAGTAAACATATGCATATGCCTATCTATTATTAAGTTATATTATAACTTTTATATGAAACCATGTACATCAAACACCTACCCGAGCACCACAAGCTTGACAGGCAGTCTTAGGTTTAAGATGTCAGCTGCAGTGAGCAAGAACTCTTGAAGAGGTGGACTGTCACAAATACTCTCCACGTCACTGCTGTCGTCTTGCAGAGTCTCTGGGATGGTATATCCACTTCCAACAGAGCCTTTTCTACCTCTACTACTGCTGCCTCTCCTACCACTTGCTCCTCTTCCAATTGTCCCAACATTCCCACTCGCGCCAGACGAAACGCTTTCTGGATTTGGGGTTAGTACCAATGCTGCTAATTTCCAGGAGATATGAGTAGCAAAGTGGGCACACTCGGCCTGGGTGAGGGCACTCATGACCCTCTCTTTGGTGGCAGAGGAACCAGCCAGTGGATGACAACCAAGCAGCTCTGCTACCATCAGAGCCTCTTCTTCTGCAGAAGGCATGGGACCCCACAACCAGCGATCCATCACAGGGGAAGGGAGCCTGGGGTTTCCCACTACTGCAGCCATAGATACACCCCCACAAGGAGCTGATCCAAGGCGCCGACAGTGAGACTAGACACACAAGACATGTTAGACAATCACAAATATGCAAAACTACGTACAATGATTTTGTTACGTAATTAATTTTGCTACACAATTACACAATTTGTTTCAAACCTTTAAGCTTGTTCCAAGGCCATGGATAGAAGGAACAGCTATAAGGCTAAAGCGCTCATATAGGTATTCATTAGAAGAACTTCCTTTGAGCAGAGCAAAGGGAATGAGGTAAAGCTCTCCCTCAAGCACCATCACCAGCTGCCGATGCCTGCCAACGGGCCCACTCGAGTGCATCAAGCCCTGACCAGCCAAAATAGACCAGATTAGACACACTTTATGTATACATTCAATTGATGGAAATATATTTCTTCTGCTGGAATGTGTTTTCTCACATACAGCTGGGTGAATATAGACAACCAATGACCTATACACACAGTACTCACCCCCTCCATAGGTGCGATGAGTAAATCATAAAGAGCTCTGAGAGGAGGCTTGCTCAGATTGCTGGCGCGACGTGGCAGGGTCGAGCTGCCATCTTTGGTGGGAGACATGGTGTTACTGAATAGGCTGGTCATACTTTGACAACTTCTGTTAAAAACGAAAAAAACACTGTATCAACATTGTGCACATACATAATTTCTATATACAGATATTGTAGATGAGTTGACATAAATATAAGAATGCATTTATTTTAAATTACAGAAAAGAAACATTTAACAAACAACAAATGATATGAATATACAGGCACCCCAATTTTTTTATCTGAAGCAACATATTTAAGTGAAAATAGATTTTCTCAAAATTTGCACTACAACTACACTAAAGGTAACACGGACACAAGATATGCATAATGTATTCCACTAGATGGCAGTATTGCATTTTGTAAACTGCAGTAATATTCTCAGCCACATGACTACAGCATTCAGCTCAGTTATTAAAAATGCAGCAAAGCAAAGGTGACATTTTAATGGCATTCCTTAAAAGATCTACATCTTCCTGCAAATCACAAGCCCCTGGAAAACAAAATGCTCAAGTGGCCTCAGGGGTATAGCCTATGGTGTTGTGGGGACACAGAGTTCAAGTTTCTGGCTACTATCCTCACAACGCTCCATCTGTTCCAGCAGCCAGAGTGTCTTCCGGGCTTACGCCAACAGACATCTATCCTGCCCCTCTGCAAGCCCCAGGCCACTGGCTCCCCTCCAGTCCCCCAACACTCCCAGCCTCTCCCTGGCCTGACATGGGTTGCTTTGGGAAAACAACCATCAATTGTTAAGCTGACAGGAAGATGGAGAAAGGAGCTGTGTCAAGTGCAAAGGAAATAATCCAAAGAAAGGACGAGAGACACCAGGGCATAAGGTGAAGGTTGAATTTAGTGGCTGTCTGTAGTGATTTGTTTGATGTAAATGTTACAATGTGAAGAGCCTCTACTAGGCTAATCTTCAACCTGTGTTTTACCAACTGGAGATAATGATGCCTAATAAACTACAAAATGTGAGTCAGTATAGCATGCTGTGCAAATCCTTAGTGACAAATACATCTCCCTCAATCTGATTATCATGTCAATATAACAAATAGTATTCAATTATCACAGGATTAGAAGATGAGGTAGCTTCTATTATCACCTGGTAATCCCTTTAAGAAACAGTTAGTAGATTATATCATTGCAATTAGAGCATTTGCATATAATAACTCTTGATTACTGAGCAAGAATGTGGTCTCATGTCCTGAAATGTGTGGCAGTTATTAATTAATTGATTAAAGTCTTGTGAGCTCCTGATTGTGTTTAGATGTACACTATGGACTGAAGCTTGATTTATTTTTCAACTGCAAATTACTTATGAATATCTTTATAAAACATATGCATCCCTATTTTTAGACTGTTTTACTCACTGGTCACTACAGCAAAATATCTATGGGTGTTTAGGCAAGGACACTTTATGTATGTGGCAACAAGAGTGATGATACATCCAAAGGAGGACTCACAGCTACATAGTTCTGCACCCTCAACAGAGCAAAAATCACTACAGTACTAATTGCATAAATATAAATATACCAGTATATAAATCAGTCTTGAATAGTTATAAAATGCAGAATGTCCCAAAGCTGCCTTTACAAGATGGAAGAGAAAGTCCAAAAGGAGCTTTAATTGGAGGCATGCTGAGTGTTGACATAAAAACCCTGAAATATTTTTAAATCTTCTATATTGTCTTTACATATAGAAAGTCGATACCCTATTAACCACTTACCATGAGAAAAATTTTAAAGTTTTAAATCCCAAAAGAATGAGCGGATTATTAGCGGCAGCCCATTAAAGAGGCTTAATGAGCACCGAGACACAATTAAATCTGGAATTACCCTCTCATCAAAGAACAGCTCAACTGTGGACGAGGACAAGGAAATCTGACCCTAGCACACACGGAATGAATGAATGTACATAAGCAATCAGGACAATATTAATCATGGCCTTCTGTAATAACATTTAACATTATTTTAGAATAACTGAAAGATGCCTGACATCTTGCCCTAAATGCACAGTGAATCTGCACAACTATCAGCACAAACGAAAGCCCCATTGGATAAGGCATTTGATGAAGGGCATTAGCAGCTTGGCTCTGTTTAATAAGGGGATTCGCATGCAGCCTTGGCACTGGCTAAACAAAGGGAAAATCTCCTTGCACAGATGAACCACAATACTATGAATGCCATATTTATGTATATGCATGTATTGCTTTTAAAAATTGTGCCGTATGTCTCTTGCATGTTTGTCATTGTGATGTGGGACAAATAAGTCTTTATAATATTTACCTGTTGAACAAGTTGTTTCTGGACACCATGCGAAGAAAGCCCGTTGGATCAGTTACAGAATTAAGTTTGTTGTTAAGCTCCTCAAACTGTTGGTCCAATAAATCTCCAGCTTCACTTTCAGTCTCACTACTTGAACATCCTCTAAGGAAAAGTACAAGAAATAAAACAAGGAGGGAGTGAGAGACAAGAAATGCTGGCAAAAAGGAAAAGGAAACAGACAATAGACAAACTTACAATGTTTTACAGTGGATAAAATACACCTTTGCTCATAATGCATAATGCAAAAATGCACACCGTTCACCCCACACTCGCTTGGCCTATTTTCTCCAAATTGGTAAGATTACTTTAAAAGTCTATTCAAGGCTGTGATAATATAAGATAAAAGTCAACCACCCCCACCAAATAACACAGTCACAGAAACACACGCTCAAAGCACAACATTTTGTATTTGAAAATAAACTACTAGCACATTATTAAGCAATAAATTAGAAAATATACAAATGTATGACAAAAAAACAAACAAGAAGCAATTTGAGAGAAAGACATAATACCAGTGCTATTTGAAAATATTGATATGATTTTTCAAATTTGTCTCATTTACCCACAAAACCATCACAGGTTTCATAGTAAAACAATGTACTATAAAATCCTTGTGAGGTTAGTGGCACATTTGGTCTAAGTAATCTGAAACGGTTGCCATATTCACATAAAATGTATCATCTTGAAAAACAAAATGCCTTACTAAACTTACTAGACGCAATTTCTCTGTCACAATTCTTCCTGTGAATATGTAGAGTGCTTGCTTAATGCTACTCCTTTTTTCTAAACTCCCCCCCAGTGTAAAATATACATTAAAAAGAATATGCTGGATTTTCTGCTATTTAATTCAGTTGCATCTCCATTCATTTTCTGTCTGCCGAATCCCTGCCTCTCCTCTCACTCTGCAGAATGAATAGACTGGTAAGTGGTGCCATATTGTGCCCATCCAGGCGCAATGGCTTGTGAGCAGCTTCCCATTGGAGTAGTAAATGAGCTGGTAATGGGGCAGGAGGTCCAAGCTGCTCGGGTGGCAGGGACTGGCACTGGGCAGACCAGCTGGGCACCCTGAATCAAACACCAACTAGAGAAAGGAGACCTACAGTAAACATGTAGCCAGAGGGTGCACTTGTACTGATGCATCTCAGTGTTTCTAATATTATGTATTTTGTGTTGTGCCTCACTACACCAGCCTGGGCTTCTTTGATGGAGAAACACATTTAATATAAAGAGAAACATTGATTTTTGCTCCTATATTTCAATTTTCTTCACCGTATCGTTTTTGTAAAGCATTTTCATTCGTTTTTCTTTTATTTGTCATGTTTGCTGTTCAAAAATTTGGCCATTCAAAAAGCCATTATTCCGTATCTTTCTTCTCACCAGGAGCAGAGCTGAATACTTGGTCAGGTAGTGGAGGTCTGTCATCATAAGATGCAATGGGGCAGAATAACACTCTCTTATGCACACTCTCAGAATGATAAAATAACAATTTTTGCTCCTCACCTACTGTACATGTGTAACATATCAAGTCTAGCTTCACCAACTCCTGTGTTAAGGCTTCACTTTATATACAGAAGTGATGAATTAGGTGCACTCATCATGGAAATGACTGTAAAACTCTTATTATATTTAACGCACTACTGTAGAACATGAAACTTATCCTTATCCATCTTACCTGCTGTAATAGGATTCAACTCCAAGAGCTTCGCGGGCACTGGCAATGTGCTGCTCTAGTGAAGACCCACTGACCATGCCACTGCCGCCTCCGTCCTGGAAGTCAGACCCTCCATCTGATATGCCCTCCCCCAGATACACCTCATGAAACTTCAGGATGCCTGTGGAGAGTAAGAGGTCTCATCAAACAACCATCAGATTTATAAAGTGAACGCTAAAGAAAATAAAACAATTTGCCATGGCTCCTTTTCTAATGCATTCCCTGAGCTGACTCACAACAGGGGGGATTATTGGATCATTTCAAGGGAAAGCTATGAGCATGAAACCATGTGTGGTAGTGCATCTGTGGAGTAAAATGAATAAAACAAATAATGTTCAAAAAAAGATAAAACTAGACTGTCTGTGCCATCTGCTGCCCGCCATGAGAGGTTGGTTATGTGAGAGAACATCAGAAAGGGGAGGGCAAGAGCGCCCTGAGAGATGGCGGACAAGCTGTGTTTGCAGATCCATGCTGAGTATATAGTATGGCTGAGTGCTAAGTATATTTTATATCTCATTCAAAAGCTGTATATGCACCCAAAAAGTTGCATGCAACACTAGCAATGTGCCAAAGTGTAAGTTGGTTTAAATACCTACTTTTTCCTTGCATGGTTAGGGTCAGGTGCCTCAGCTTTGACATGGTATAGTATACACATATTTCATTCATTATTCATTAATTCATTCATAAAAAAAAAAATATTTATGAAGACAAAAGTCTTTATGATATCTCTCAATTAAAAAGCCCTAGCATATAGTTGACACTAAATCTTGATTTAGTAGAAAAGAGACTGAAACTTTATGTAGACAGTGTGTTGAAGAATAGTGTTGGTAGGTGTGAAGATGTGGTTTGACGGTATCACTCTTGACTAGCTTCACTGGGAGATGCCTTGTGAGGTGAGAAGTCAAGCAGAGGGCAGCAGGTGAAAATGCTGCTTTCTATGATACAAACACACTACAACCTAAATGGCAGTAATTCATTTAACTAACAATTGTTCCATGCATTTTCGGCAAAATAATGTTTAGAATCAGTTAAAGCAGAGACCCTTCATTGAGTAAATGAATTAAATAAACATTTCAAGAGAATCTCAGGATTGCACCAACCTGCTCCTGGTGCTAGCAGCCAGCTGTACAGGTAGCCAGCGGCCATGGAGAAGTAGAGCACTAGGGCCCTCTGGCTGTTCACAGTGTCCAGGATATGTTCCACTGTCACTGGGGTGTAAGGGTCAGAGTCCTGCTGACCGGTCTGCCTCTCCACCAAGAGATCAGCAAAGGCGCGTGTTCGACCCCGCTCTGCCACGGCCAGCGCCTCGTCATGATGACCTAAGGATCACAGGGCTATTGTTAATACTTATATCTCATTATGTGCAAACCAGAGGAGGCTTTTTCACCACCTCAACCCTATAATGAGCATATTGTGTAACAAAACAGTCTCATTAAAATATAACAAAAGACAGAGTAACAGTAACAACCATCACACATAATTAACATATTCTTCACATTCATCAAATATTCAGTGAGCCTTTGAGCCCCGTAAAAGGAGACATTGTTTTCTGAGATGAGGCCTTCTCTGTCAGGTGTCTAATGTGTCCCATGGCTTAACTCTAGAACAAATTATAACTGTGTGCGCATACCTAGGCTCACAAGAACCCTCTGGAGTGCTTGGTAACAGGAGGTCTGCAGATCGAACAGAGAAAGCTTGTAGTCTGTGCTATGCTGAGCTTCATGGCGAATCGTCTCAAAGAGTGCTGATGCCCGGTAAAGCTAAAGGAAAAAAGTATTTAGACATATGTTATATGAAGACCAGTCTGTGTAGATTAGGCTTACAATATCTTGATATCAATGTTGACACAAATGGTCCATTAAAAATCAGATTTCATTGTGACAGACTGAGAGGGAACATTTTCCACTAGGTGGTGGTAGTAACTAACTGATAAAACAGAAAAGTCAGAATAGCCATTTTTAATCGGGCCTTGGTCTACACTGGAGACACTGTAGTGATGAATTGCCTTCCTATATAAGGAGTTCTGCTTTGGTTTGCTTTGACATGGAAATGGGTAGTGAGAAGTTGAGGCATTACCAGAGCACCCAGAGCAGACAGGGTCTCTAGAAATAGATGTTATTTCAACTCAAATGTCCTGACTGTACCAATAGTGTCCTGCTCGGAGACACAGAGTGGATTGTGGATTGAGAGGAAAAGAGTTGCAAATGGAGCTGCAGTGTTGCTGTCTAGAGGAGCAGTGCAGGTCAGAAATGCTGATTCATGAGCTCTTATTGATCCCTGTTCTTAGAGAAGCCCTGTTGACTGACTGGAAGGCTACAGAGTCCCTCTCCAGGAGTTCAGAACCAGCAGCTTCACCATCTTCACACACAGAATATTTGCATAAACAAAATGAGCTCTATGCATTTGTATGTGAAGTATAGAGAGGACTAATGCATACATGAGCCATGTCTGGTGTGTACCAAGGTCATAGAGGAAAGTGTGTCAGAGCGAGAGAATGGGGAGAGGGGAGATCAGCAAAGGATGTGGGAGCGGGCTGCATTAGTGCTGTGGAGAGAGAGCTCCTGGTCCCAGCCTGATTCTGCTGATAGGGCACAGAGCTGATTGCAGCACAGTTAGTTTAATCTGTAAGGCTTGCAGACATCCCTATAAAAGTGAAACTAATTTCTCCCAATGCCTTTCCTCTGGCCTGACCCTTTGGCTAAGATGAAAGGGAAACCATCATAAATGTGCTGTGTGTGCAGTGACTTGTTTGGCTGCTGTACAGGTAGAATGTGTGATAGTCTGCAGCTGCTCTGCATGCAGTATGGGAGCTCATGTTTAACCAGCTCTGACACTAACAAGGCTTTTATCTGACAGGTTAAGTGAATGTCAGTGTCACACTTGAGGCAAGTGGAACTAGATATACACATAAGTCTAATAATTTTTGTAAAATATCCTTCTCCCATAAGCTTATCCTCTCTGACAGATGATATCAAAGGTAAGCTGCTTTATCTAGACTGCTGATATTTAAGAAACCATTTATTGATTTGTGCTCTGTGGATGTAAGTGCTTTTCAAACAGCTGATTAGAATCACAGCACGTCAATCTGTGGCAGAGTATTCAGGGATTGAAGCACAATTTGGTTTACAAGAATGTGAAAAAGGAAACATAGGGTCAAGCACTCTCATTCCAGACCTATGGATGCTGAATGAATCCTAATTTGGTCCAATACAAATTAAATTTGAAGCATGGCACACCCTTAACTAAGTTCGTCTATAGCAGCAAGCGTCTTATGAATAAACATTATAGGTTTATACACAGCGGACATGTGTGCCCTTTGGCAGCACTGGTTTAACCTAAAGGCTACAAGCTACATGTAGAGAATATAAAAATAAAACATGGTGATGAAAGGAATAAGTCAAGAATAATCTAACAAATATAACAAAAAAAGTTATCTTTTTCCAAAGATGTGTACCAGAAATAATTAATAATAACAACAACAAAGTAACATCCCTGCAGACACATGTGCAGGTCTGTGTCTGGCTACATTTTACACATATTCAGAAATAATAAGTAAATAAATAATTATATGATGATTATTCACATTATTATAAGAGTTGCATGTGCAGCCCCACTAAATAGACCACTACAGACCACTACAGACTAAGAGCACTTCACATTACACTGCTAAAGATTCTATGAGACAGAAATCTAGCATTAATAATTAATCCCCAATCAAACTGATAAGGTTATGCTTGAGCACTGTTATTAAACATATGATGCTGAAGACTGGAATCAGCTTCTTTTTACATCAATCTTAGGAAACAGCTGAGTAAAGAGAAACTGGTTTATTACACATTAATTTGAATGAATGGAGGAGAGTATGATGCAGCAGACCTGATGTTGGGCCTCCTCCAGGTTCCCACTGGCCCACAGTGAGAGCCCGAGACGATGGCGAATCTTGGCCTCATCTTCTCGTCGAGCCAGCTGTTCTGCGAGCCGGAGGCCTGTCAGAGGAGCAGGAATGAGCAGATGAGAGACAGTCAAAACTACTCCATGCAGGCAGACTGGTAGTATCATTCAGAGTAACAGATGTAAGCGTAGCATGGTACTCATGTTCTCACAGTGAACAGGTTAGAAGAGTTGGCCTCTGCTGTACAATACCACACAGACCACATCCAAAGCATACACTTGTGCTATGGAGTGAGGCTGTTTGAGCACTAATCAGATTGCATAGCAATCAATGCTAAGGATTGACTGGCTGTGCAAACAAACACACTCCTACTGCTTACATAAAAGAACTCTCTCAATATAATTAAGAAGCATACAAATATTTGCAAACACAATCATTAAGCAATTAGAGCTTAGACCAAATTCCCAAAGCAAAGTCCCATCTGAATATTGTAGTGGATAAGAGAACCTGGATGTTTGGTCAAACACCACCAGTGCCTCTACATGTTCTCATATTTAGATATAGTGTGGAGAGCTCTGTGGCCTGACTGCTGCTGCTGACTGCTTGACTCCAAGTGATTACTGACATGAAAATGCCACTTCAGAAAATGATGCAGAATAGGAAACGGCAGCTGCTGGGTCACCTATCACCTATAAGGTGCTAACTGCAAGTGGCCTGCAGTTTCTTACTAAGTCACGGTTTGCTCATTTGCTGGTCTACACTGTTCACTGCTTGCATGAGGAAAGAGTCAGAGCCTGTTTTAAGGAAAGGAGGCAGAAATAGGCCTTGTAAAGCTGATCCTGCTTTTCCCAATGTTCATGGAAAAATATTCTGCGGCTGGGGCAGATAAGCCAAGAACAAAGAACGTGACCCCGGACAGCCTGCAAAATACTAGCCAACCTGAGACTTCATGACTCCTCCACGGCCACTGTGTAGCCATGCATCTTTGAAGCCCGCCTCACTCTCCCCTTGTGTCTTATCTGAGCACACACCCTCCCACAGTCTGTGCCTGCTCACTCCTTTCTCCACAGGACTCCGCTCCTCTCTCCATCCTCTCCAACTCTTCGCTCCAGTCGCCCCCTTCTGCTCTACCTGTTTCATCTTAACTATGGTGGCAGCACTTGCGAAAGCTCAGCACTGCTTAGGGCTCATTAGACGCTGCAGCAAGAGTGAGGAAACAGATCTAAATTATCCTTTTCATTCTTTGACAGTCTCACCCTCCGCATGTTTCAGCATCAGCTTACTCTTTCATCTACACATACCTCTCCCTCCAAGCCGTGCTCTGATAGTTCCTCATGATCAAGCTGGGTGTCAACTAACTCTATGTTTTCTCTATTCTCCTGATGACAGTGAAATAATACACTTGAATTATGACCTGTGCCAATCCCAACCTACTGCTACCGCCCACCTGCGATTTTCTTCTTTCATCTATCCCTCTCTTCCAGACTCTCTCATCCCTTCTGTTCTGGTCCCTGTATCATTCATTGTCTGTCACTGTCACTTGGTCTGCCTTTGGTGCCCCCCGCAGGCACGTAGCAGCAGCTGACATGAGGATGTGGCCGTGGCTGGCTGCACCCTGAAGAGCGACTAGAGAACACTTTAAAGGCGCCTGACAGCTGCAGCCCCTCAGGCCCACGCACCCTGTGCTTCACACACTAGTATTACATACACACACATACACACAGCTACACACAGAAATTTCATATGTATTTGCACCAGTGACATAGAACAACACAATTCTTTGATCATGACCACGAGCAGAATGCTACCCAACCTTTTTCCTAGCCATTTATAGTAGGTGCAGGTAAGGGTAAAGTAATACATGATATATTTAATTAATTTGTTTTAATAAAAAACACAAAAGATGTTATATTTTAACACAGAACATTGTTTACTGGTTAATGTAATTACAGATGTAGACACAGATGCAGTTTTCCGAGCCACACAGACACAGTGCTGTGTCTTTTATTCTTAGATGTGTTTTTTAAGTGCATGAATATACAACAGTATTCCTTCTGCAGTGCATATCATCACAATAATTCCCTTTAGTTTCAGCAATCTATAGAGTAAATTGCATAAATCAATTGCCAAATGTCACCAATTGTTAGATCACCGTGTAATTAGCATAAAAATGGCTTTGCCCCATTACTTGTAGTTCCCTAAAGCACAAAGCATGGAGCACCTTCATTAGCTGCTACAGTGATGGCATTGATTTAATGACATTGCAGCATTAATAGCTGAAAGTACAATGACCTTTGAGCTAAAGTTACAAAATCATTATAATTTAGTACAGTGTCACACAACCTACACAAATCACACAATATCACAAAAAAACAGGATCCTCACAGGCTACACAATAGCAGCAATGTAGGCACTAGTTTTGTAGATGTCTTTATCTACGCCCCAATTAATCTTTTGGGGAAAAAATCAGTCAACACTACATGTAAAAGACAACAAATATCTCAAGAGAAAGTTTTAGTAGGTTGGCCAAAAATAATTGGCTGTCAAGAACAGTGACAGCCCTGTCGGATCAGACAACAACACAAGGACACTGCATGGGAAAATAGAAGGACAAACAGGACTCTCATCTTTGTTCAGTCAAAGCTCTGCATTCAGGTCTGCAGAGTTTGTATAGGTCACTGCAGGACCAACTAACCCTCATAAAGCTGACAATAGAGAGATGCATTATAAGTAACTGTAGCACTCCCCCTGTAGGGTGACAGATTCTGCTTCGGTGTCATGCATGCTGTAATTGCCTTGGGTTCTTACAGTGTTTGGGTCTTAACATGGTGGGGGTGCTGGGCGATGGAATCTGCCTGACATAAGTAGTAAATTCTACTCACATCCACACTTCATTGTCTGAGCTCATCCTAGAGACAAATACCGTCTTTAGCACCACTGACACAATGACTTTTAGTGGGACCAAACAGCAGGTGTTTATTTCTACATAATTCGTAGGGGACAGTGAGGCATGAGACACTGCAATCTGACAGCTAGTGTGTAAAAACACGCATTTGGAGTTCACAATAAAGAACTGAAAAGACTAGATGTGTGATGAACTGATGTAGTAAAATGTTTTTAATGTATTCTGACACTGCACTGACATAAAATTATTTTGTGGCAGTACATCAACAAGACAACATCACAATCATCATCAAAATCCTCCTCTGTACACAAAGGATATAACTGCATTTAAACTCTTGTCCAATTAAATATGAAAAATATCCTGAATTCAAACTCTAAGCCAATCAGGTCATGCAGCAAGGTATTTCAGTGCTGTTTTGAACTCACTCACCTTCCTGCAGGTACATGACAGCCTGGGAGTAGTTCTGTAGTGCGTGGTGTGTCCTTCCGAGACTGCCATAGGCCAGGGTTTTGGCTGCCAAATCATTAGTCTGAGCTGCCACGCTTAGATGTTGTTCCTGGAACACCACAGCACGCTCGTAGTTTCCTAGAGACTCGTACGTAAGCCCCAAATTGCCATAAGCCCGGGCCTGACGAGTGGGACTCCCTGCTTCCTCTGCTATCTCTAGGTCACTTTGGTGGCACTGTAGAGCCGTTTCGTACTCTCCCATTGCCTGGTACACAGCTCCCAAACCACAGCTGGCATCTCCTTCCAGCAGCCTATCCTGGGTATCACGTGCAATAGCAAGCTGCCGCTCAAGACAAGAAATGGCTTGCTCATAATTACCCAGCTGGCTGTGCAATGCCCCTAGTTCACCATAGGCTTGGGCTTTGCCTCCGCACTCTCCCAGCTCATGAGCTACAACTAGTCTTTTCTCAAAGCAAACCAGTGACTGCTGTAGATTTCCCATGGCCCTGAAAAAAAGTAATGAAAGCAAAATAATCATTTAGGCAAGATCAGTCGCAAAATAAAACCCTTACAGATACAATACTATTGTAATAAAAATAAACAACATCAGATAATAGTAACAGAGAAGTTAGTTGTGTACTTCATCTAAACACATTTAATTTTAAGCCATGTATAGTATGTTTATTTTGTGACTTGGTGCTACTAACAAAACAAATACACCCTTAAGGACTCAGTACTGAGGTAACCATAATGAAGCACATAAAGTAAGACTTACCTGTGTCCATTGCCTAGCCCCCTATAGGCCTTTTCTTGGTCTTGCATTCTGTTCAGACTTTGAGCCACTGACAGATATTGGTCATAGTATTTGATCGCTTCCTCAAAGTCTCCCAGTGCTTCATAACAATCCCCTAAATTTCCATAGGCTCTGCCTCGGTCCATGACTGCTTCGTTCCCACTTAACTGTTGTAATGTTGCCAGCTGTTGTTCCAAGTAACCAATGGCCTCTTCCATGACGCCTACATTCATTTTAGTGATACCCATATTCCCGTAAACCTGAGCCTCCACAACAGGATCTTTGAGTCTTCGGCCTAGTTCCAGTTGCTCCTCATAGCTCTTGAAAGCCATGGCGTATTTCCCCAGAGCCATGTAGACCGCTGCCAGGTGTCCGTGGGCCTTGCATTCGCCTGGCACATCCCCCAGCTCCTGATACACCTCCAGCTCCTGGGTGTGGTAGCCAAGAGCTTTGTCATACTTTTGCACCAGTCTGTACGTAGCTCCCAGAGCAGCATATGCACAGGCCTCCATCCTGCGCTCTTTGATCTGAAAGCAGACACAATATCAACACAGTGACTTTGTATTTGCTGCATGCATATGAGGACTTTGCATAAATGAATACCTGGTGGGCTAAAGCAAGCTGCTGCTCATAAAACTGAATAGCTCCAGCGATGTCTTTTTTGCAGACGAATATGTCTCCCAGGTTCCCCAGAGCTCTGAAACGAGCTTGTGCATTGTTAAGGGACTGAGCCAGAGACAGCAGGTATCTCTGACACTCTTCTGCTTTTGCAAAGTCTCCCAGGGCTTTAAATGCCAACCCCAGGTTACAATAAGCTTTGGCCTGACTCAGTTTGTCATGGAGATCTTTAGCCAGTGCTAGGTCCTGCTCGTAGTATTTGACCGCGTCCTGGTAGTTGCCCAAACAATAATGAGCATAACCGAGATTGTGACAAACCTTCCCTTCACTTTCCATATCTTGGAGGTCAGGGGACAGACGGAGGTATTGTTCGTAGTATGGCACAGCTTGAGGGAATTCACCTCTGGAGCAGTGAAAGTTTCCTAAGTTCCCAAGAGCTCGAGCTTCACTCTGGACATCTCGGAGCTCGCGGGCGATGTTGAGGTGGTTTTGGTAATGTTGCAGCGCACGGTCATGAGCTCCCAAGGCCTGGTAGGCTACAGCCAGGTTCCCATGTGTAGATGCTTGTGATGCCCTGTCATTCACCTCCATGGAGATCTGCAGCTCCTGTCGGTGGTAGCGTACAGCCTGATCAAACACTCCCAGAGCATTGTAGGCATTTCCCATGTTGCCATAGGCTCGGCCCTGAGCAGCATAGTCGTTTAACTCCTGGGCAATGGACAAGTGTGTCTTGTGTAGCTTCAGTGCAGTCTCATAGTCCCCCTTCATCTGGTGGATAATGCCTGTGGAGGAAGAGAAAAAAGAGGGGAACTTTAGAATCTTACACATGAAACTAGTAATACAGTCAAATTCAAGCCCTTTAGTCTTTAAAGCACCCTCTCTGTGCCATCTGTTCTCTGCCTACACAAAATTACAGTCATTAACTTGTAGTAGAATATACATTTAATAAAAATTCAAAATAGAAGATTCACTGTACTAATTGTTTCTTTATAAGGGAAAGTGTAAAGAGAGTGGAAAGAATGCTGATGGAAAACTCAGAAATGAAATAAAGTGAGTATAGGTGACAATAAATAGCATAGAACCTGCAGCCGAAGCATTATATCTGATAAAATGCCTTCCTTTGGAAAATAATAGTTTTGCCTCACCAAGCAGCCATCCGCACAGACACACACACAGACTCTATCAAAATGACAAATATATTATAGATATTTCAGCATATCTCTTCCTTCCCTTGACGATTATGAAAGAATGAATCTATCCTTTGATTTTTCTTTCTCAGATATCAAATGACACCTTTCCTGATTTTCATGTGTTAAGATGACATTTTTAAAGCCTACGGTCTGGACATGCTTTTCCCATACTGCATCAGGATGGTAACTTATGGCTAACCAGAATGAAGCAGAGCAGCCGATGGCAGCAACTTGGAGCCAGACTGGGAGGGATGCAGCAGTGGAGAGGATCTTGAGGCTTGAGGTTAGTTTGTGATGTTGCTGTGATGATTAGTTACCACTGTGTGTTTTTCCATTGCTTTTGCCCACAGCCCACCACAAGAAGGCCACAACACAGCATATGTAAACAGTACCACTGATAATGCACTAACTACACACAGGACTCAAGATGACATGCTGAACATATGCACACATCATAGGATTTACCTAATTAAAAACAGCCCTATGTCAGAATGAATGGGAAATGTCAAGTCAGCAATATGGTGGGCGGACTAGCCATAGTAACAGTCTTCCCTTTCAGCATTGGGATAATGGCGTATCATCTGTCTAAAACAGACAGTAAACAGGCATGAGACCCCCTATGAATACATACCTCTTAGACAAAGGACAAAAACAAGTAAATATTGCTCTGCCAAGAGTGGAGGTGGGAAATACATATATATAAAGTATTGACAAATGGACACCTTTTTTGAACATCTTGACAGGACAGGATTTGACTGACAGTTAACTGAAGAGTTAATAAGTATGGAGAGAGGAGTGGGTTGTGGGAGTTATTTTTTTATCTTTTTGTTTTTGGTAAGTAAAATTTCTAAATTGCAAGTGTTGTTTTTGAGATATGAAAATTATATTGTTAAAAAGGCAATTTGAAAAAGGCACCAAAAAGATTTCTACACTTTTGTGGTTATTTTACAGACCCTTCACATTATATATGAAACCTCAACACCCTCAAAATTCTCAGGCATGTTTTGTCATGATTTGGACAGACGATCTTATTCTCAATCCATGTGAGTGATAGCAAATTACTCATTAGTGTAATGGCTAGAGCTACATCATTGGTGAAACAATAAAACATAAGAGCCACAAAAACAAGTCATTCTTTTTAACTTATTTAGATAAAAAGATTGAAACCTACAGAACACATTCTTCTAAGTGCTATGACATTTTTAGAACAATCTTTCAAGCTTTACTGCTTAGTCAAACAGGAAGCAGGTTAAGATTCACGGCAGGCAGAGAGCTGCAGGAGAAGCACTGACAACCTCCACCACAAAGACACTCCCAAGGTTATGTTTTTCCCCATGGAGACTGATCTTAGCGAGGATATAATGCCTACTGATGTATTACCAGCAAACATGTTCTGTGCTGCAGGCTAAAAATGGATCTGGGCCTCAGCGATGGATGGAGGGGCAGGAAAGGCGTCTGCACAGGCTGTATAGGACCGTGGTTCGGTCTGGCAGCCAAATTTGCCATAAGCCTTGGGCATTGCCTGAAGCTATACTGGCGGTACAATATTTTCCGCCCCGCATATGGTAAGAGGATTAGGGAACTCTATGCAGCCGGACAGTGACTAAAATCATACACACATACATAAACATAAACACCTCCATAAAAAGTTTAGGAGAACAACCATTACAGGTGCTTACAGAGACATCTGGGACTAACTAATAATTAGAAATCATGATACTGAGTAAGAGGAGATATGATTATATGGAACAAATGATTTAGTTTTACTGGAGTGAAAGCATCATCTATCTTAAGGCCTATCAGTCTCCCATAAACATGTATATTAAAGGCATGTCAGAGCTCTGTCACTTGTGAGTACACAGTGAGCAGTACACACAGCAGTCAAGAGCAATGAGGGACTGTTTTGTTCACAATGTGTATCTCTGTGTCATTAAAACTATGAGCTATGCCCATCCAGGATCTGTATCAGTTACTCAATTACTTTACATGCACAAATGAATCAGAAGACAATCAAATAAATAGATTTGATTATTATTTACAAGACACCACTGTATAGAACTGATGCTGCACAGTTGCTTTATTGGCCTCTAGTCTGATGCTGGGATATGGTCATCTTTCAAGAGACTGAAGGGGCCCAGCATGGGGAGGAAGAAAACTACTGCATTTATAAAGAGCAGTGCAGAGTGGCTGCATAAAACTCCTGAATACAATAATACAACAATTTGACCTAGAAATATGCCCAGAACCATTTACTGTACTTGACCAATCATTAGAGTCTCATCAATATTAAGAAAGAGTTAAGTAGTAGTAGGTAATATCGTTACAGTAGTGTCATATATAACAAAATACTTTCTGACATTCTTTATTCAAGTTTAATCATTTTAATTTATTATAATATTGAAGCAACAGCAACTGTTGAAATTGCACGTATATCACTGTATAGGTGTTATGATGATGGTTCCTCAGGCACCTCTTCCTCTGCGCCCCACTGTCTGAGACATTCTCTGAGCACGTCATCAGTCTGGGCCTTGTCACTGATGTACTTGTGGAGCTTGGATGTTTCATCCTGGACAGCGGTTCCCACACTGACTAGTCCTCGGCCTCCTTCCTTCCGGCTCGTGTACAGTCTCAGGGTGCTGGACTTGGGATGGAACCCTCCATGCAGGTCAGGAGCTTTCGTGTCTTAACATCTGTGGTCTGTATCTCCTCCTTTGGCCAACTTATGATTCCTGCTGGGTATCTGATCACTGGCAGGGCATAGGTGTTTATTGCCTACGCCTTGTTCTTGTATGTATGTATGTATGTATGTATATATATATATACAATATTGCCACAGATTCCTACTCTGTCAATGTCAAGTCAAATATATTTTCATAAAGCTTGAGCATATCACTGATGTAAAAAAAACTTACAATATATTACAATATGTTAAGAATACATTATAAAATCTGTTCATATATGTACAACTAGGCCTATACTCACAGCACATGTATAGAGAGACCCTCAACAGTCAAGTAAACTATAACACATTCTGACACAGGATTTTCTGGAATGTGGACTCAAATGGGAAAAGCAGAAATTGTACCACATAGTTGCATGTACTGTACATTCCTTCAGGGAGTCTTCTGGGATAGTGGTGCAGTTTTTTTTATAAACATCAGCAAAAACTATTTCCAAAAGATTGTGGTTCCACGGTATAAAAGGAGGGGGAAAACTTCAATTAGTAGCTCTAAGCATTACTAATTCATGCAATTTAGGAATGGGTTCATTATTCTGAATACTGTAGTACATGGAATCTTGCCCAGTTCTTCCTCAGATTCTGTATTAAATATTGCTGACCAGGGGGTAGGTTAGCCAATTAATGAATAATAAATGTAGCTGCAACACAATATCTTCATGTTTATGGGGGGGTGGGGGGTGGGGGTTGCTAGCACCGTTGGGCATTATAGTTGGATATTAGAGCTCCAGTGCCTCTATACAACTGTTCCTGAGAGCCAAGTCAGCGTCTTCTGCACTGTGTTACATGCAACATTAACAGCAAGTCGAGAGGGCATAATAAAGGTCCGCCTTTTCACTGTTTCTGCAACTTCTTAGCATCCCACAGTCACACTTTCAATGCTTTTTTCCCTTTTATCACTTCTCATTAATCTAGTGCATCCTTCTGGTCTTTGTATATTGCAAGAAGGCAGCATTTTGTGAAGTCTGAAACAACATCCTTTGAGTTTGGACCAGTATCGTGTTTTTTGGGCTGGAGGGCACTGACAACAGCGTAAACAAGAAGAATGCGAAACAACAAAACAACAACAACGGACCAATTACAGACTGATGCTTCCCAACCACCACTTCATCCTTTTGTTATCTTCATTATTCAGCTCTTCTTGCATCAGCTATTAAAGGTAATTAAGCGATTCATCAAGTCAGTTTCAATTACTGGGAGCTTGACAGCCGCAGATTACAATCAGTAGGGGTGAAAGGAGAGAGAGTGGAAGTGGGAGCGATCAAAAAATAATGAAAAGAAACAAAATAGACAGTGGAGATATGTCACAGCGAGAGGTCAAAACTTCAAAGCTTCACAGGGTTGCGTCACTGATGGTCTGCCATGTTCTCGTATTATGGGTCTCATGGTAACCACTCATTTCAAGCTTATCCAAGACCAGCTGGTGGTTTGTTATACACCATCATTACTTGAAGAAACAGGACGGGGAGAATAATAATGTAAAGGACACACAAGGCTGTCGTCATGGTGATCAGACAGGAGACAATAAATATGGCGTCTGACATATAGTGCCCACTCCAGCTGAACCTTGCATGGAATACCATAAAGTTTTTCTGGTTGAATTTATGGGTGCTTACATAAGGTGTGGGTACATGTAAAGCAGGCTGACCATTAGCCCAGTCAAAGGTAACTGTAATTTATCTTCAGTATATTAACCCCACTCATGCTCAACCACTTTTACACATTAGGTTAAATAATATTTCATCTGGGAGGAGATACCATGCCACTTAGTTGTCCATTAAAATTGGGTTTACAACAGTCTTGACAGAGTCATAAGTCAGGGCTGGATAGTGTGGAAATGGTATTACTATAAATCAAGCAGTGTATTAAATGTATAAAGACACCATATCCTTATGTTGAGCTGTTTTCATGGTTATATGACTCCACAAGGTTACCTTGATAGTAATTTCACTTCATGGCAGAAGGATTTGTCGTAAAAGACTGGGTATTAAAGGCTTAGATTCTTACATTTTTGTTTCTATTCAAAAGATAAAGGTATGAATTCAATTTCCTCAGCCCCCATTTTGCACCAGTCCAATTTTATTTTTTGTAAGATAAAAATTGGGAAAAATTCAAAAGCAGTAGGAGAGCCGATAACTGGAGAAGACATTTTGCACTATTCAGTGGAGTTTTCTTTTTGGTAGATATAATCAGGTTTCTTTCCTTAAACATTTTGGCCATGTCGCGGGGGCAGCTTGCCACAGGAGGGTGGACATTATGGTCCTTGATGTTAGCTCATAGGGGTGAGGGCATGTTTTAGGTTGATGGGGGAAACCGGAGTACCCAGTTTTATATATATATATATATATATATATATATATATATATATATATATATATATATATATATATATATATATATATATATATATATATATTCATCGATTCATCGAGTTAATCGATTAAATCAATTAGAAAAATGCATCGATTATTATTTTTTTGCCTCGATGCTTCGTTTTATTTTCATACGCTCGCCGATGGCCGGAACCTTTTGTGGTAGAGGTAAAGTTTCCGCACGACCACTGCACTTCACTGTACACACAACAGCGCGGCACCCATGGATGTATAATAAGAGCATAACCTCTGGTTATGCGGTACGCTCCGCACCCCGCATCTCCGGTACGCCGCACGCTCCTCATCTCCCGTACGCCGCGCACTCTGCCCGTGGATTGTGTCTTGTCGCGTACACTCCGTGGACCGCGCTTCCCCCTGTGCGCCACTAAACCAGGTCTAAACCAGGTCTAAACCAGATCTAAAACCAGGACTAATCCAGGTCTAAAACCAAACAAGAATTTGCAGGAGTTGGTTGCTACATTTATGTAGTTTTAAAAATCATGACAATATCAAGTAATCCAAGGTATTCAGATTACATTACTCACTTTAAGTAATTTAATTGATTACGTCACAAACTACATTTTGGGGAATGTAATCTGTAATCTGTAGGGGATTACATTTTAAAAGTCACCTTCTCAACACTGATGCTACAACATCTAATCAGCCCCGTACATTACATCAAGTGGAAAAGAAACCGCGAGGTAAGTCAACCTTAGCCCAGCGATAATTACGTTTTTCATGTCCAAAACACGTGTATCTGTCAATAAACGTGGTGTGTACTTAACATGTGCAAAGTAGACACGACAATAACAAACGATTACTCGATTATTCGAACAAAATATTCGACAGAATAATCGATTACTGTAATTATCGATAGCTGCAGCCCTAATATATACATATACACACACACACACATACATAATATACATTCTAAATAAATGTATATAATGTATATAACCATAGTTTAGTTTTCTGTTTTCCACTCCATAATTTTAATGTGTAAGCTAGAACCGTAGAAGAAGACAAGTAAAGTTACACCTCTACCTGTGCTTTGTCATTCTATTACAGTTTAACAGATGTAACCAAAACAGTAGGCACTGTATGAACCATTTGTATTATAAAATCAAAACATACCCAGATTGGAGGAGGCCCGTCCCTCTGCGGCGCGGTCTTTCAAACCCTCTGCAATAGAAAGCTGCTGTTCGTGGTACTGTTTGGCTCTCTCCAGATCCTGCATACAGCGAGCAGCGTGGCCCAGTCCTGCATAGGCTCTCATCTCGATGGACTTCTCCTCCAGCTCCTGTGCCAGCTCCAGCACATGTGTGTGGTAGGACATGGCCTTGTCAAAGTTCCTGTGGTAGTGATAGGCACTGCCCAAGTTACTGTAGGCTCGAGCTTCCTCGCGTTTATTCTCCAGTGCTTTAGCTATACCCAGATGCTGCTCGTGGCACTGGACGGCATTGTCAAAGTCTCCCATGGCAATGTAGACCGCTCCCATGTTTCCTAGCTCACGGGCCTCCGACAGCTGATCCTTGGACTGCTTGGCCAGCAGAACACACTGTTTATGACTGGCCAGAGCATTTGGATAGTCCCCGATGGCGGTGTATACATGTCCCAAACTGCTCAATGCCATAGAGGCAGCCTGTGGACAAACAAAGTAAAACTTTATTACAAATTGGCTCAGGGTTTGGACATATAATTATTTCTGCAAATGACAAAACAAAAATAACTTCAATAATTACACCTCCACTTCAACATTTCTGTGTGAGTAATTATAGATATCCCACCCTCACTCAAATACTCATGCATACACTAATACTGTACATGGAATGAAAGGAAAGGGTTGGAATTTCCCAAATCTCTCCGGAGGCTTAAACGATTCCGAGACCAAACAACAAACAAAAGCAGATTCCATTTTGCCTGTGCAAAGCAGGCAGGGGGGTATGTGTGAATCAGATCAGCACAGTAGCAGGCCTGTTTAAAGCCGTCAGATTGCCCACTGCAATCGCTCTGCGTGGCATGCCACCACTAACAGAACAAAGACACTGCTAATCAGGAGAAAGACGCACAGGGTTTTAACTGCACCGCTGAGCTGTGGGGGGGCTGCACGTTCACTAAATTATCTAAATAAAATCACAAGACACAAGAGCTTTACCTGTTATACATTTACAGTTTAGATTGTAAATAACATGAGTAGACTCTAAGTAAAGTTAAACACTGCACCTCAGATATGACATTCAGTGTAGGCTTATTAACTGTTTATTCAGGAGGTAAACAGCTGGGAGTGGGGTCAGCCATCTTTTTGCGAACAGATGTTCAATTAATCAAGCAGAACCAACTAATAAAGGGCCTCTTTTGCAGGGCTGAGTGTGCACACTCCAGTCAGGGAGGAACTGGACACGGGCCAGGCCAGAGGACACACATTGACAGTTAAGGCCACTTCCTGCTTTGTCCTAAAGAGATGCTTGTTCAATGAAAAGCCCAGACAATCTATCAGAGCTTAAGTTAACTCACAGTCAATTTCTCCAGAAAGCAAGAGTTATTTTTACTCTGCTCTTGTACCAAATAATAGAGATATTGAACCTCTGCTGGAAAGCAAAGTGCATTGTTGAAAAAAAATCAATAGAAGAGAAAATAAATGTACTTATACATTCATAACACATTTTAGTTGGCTATACCTGTCTATATTTTTTTGGTGAAAACTAAAGTCTGGAACCAATTACTTGCTGACATAAGAACTTCCAAGAGTTTCGCAAAGACTCAATAAGAAATGATAGCAGCCTAGGCAGGCAGTTACCTCTGTCACAACTGTTGCTGTTTCATGTGCTCCAATAGGCTATCTAGGACTGCTCACTTACATGCACCTTTTGAAGTTTGGCTCTATCTCTGACTGAGATTTCTCCTTTTCAGAGCCGTAAAAATTAAGCATTTCTCATTTTGGTTTTGTAAAATTCAGAAAGGAGCCACCACAGTATTCCTGTAGAGGAGCTGCTCTTGTGATCAGTGTCCCTCTAAAGTCGGTCTGCAGTGCTGCATTTTCCTCTCAGATGGAAGTGCAGATATGTAGATAATGAGCAGGCAGACTCAGCACTCACACAGGAGGCACTGTCTTTGGCTAAAAGCCAATGGAACCTGATATTCCTCCTATTTCCCCCTATTTGATTTATCTCTCATTCCACTAGTTCTCTCTCCAGTTGGTACACTCTGTTTTTACAGAAAGTAACCCTCCAGCAGATGTGTGCTGGTTGGATTAATCCAAATGTTGTCTTTTATAAACTGTTGATAAACCACAGCCTCTTATCAGCAAAAACATTTTTCACCGAAAGTCTCATAATGAAAGGTAAACTAAATTGTGTGGAGAGAGGACAGAGAGGGGCGGGCAGCAGGGGACATGCTAATCACAAACGCCTGGCTCACACAACATGATTCCATTTCTCTTGACAAGGACACTGGTTAAGAATTCCTCCCTGAGTCTCCTCTGTCACCCCCTCTACTAATATGTTTATAGTGTGCAGTACATTAGAGAAATGGCTGCCTTTATAACACATGGTGGAGGTAATGCATTGTTCTTAGCATAATTAGCCCCTTATGTCATGCTGCGGAGGTGCTCTTGTTGGCGAGTCACGATGGAATGTGACGGTTGTGGGCTCAGAGCAGCCTGTGTGTGTTTTATCTCTGGCTAAATGTTTAACTGCGCAGAGATTTGGGCTTACACCTGGCCTAATGTGTCTGTTACAGTAACACTGTACAGAGATAGGGCGCCATGACGCTATTGGGGGAGGAGCAACTGTGTGTGTGTGTTTGTGTGCATGTCCTGCTCGAGGGCAGCCTTGCTCTGCTACAGTAAAGTGCAGCTGATAGGATTATTCTGCAGACAGGGCCAACATAACATGTTTGATTCCATTATCGCACGGGTGGCAACAAGTTTCTTTGACCACAGCAATGCAGGTGTCTGGCTATTAACAAAAATGCATAAGATCAAAGTAGTGGCTGAGATAAAGCCAAAGAAACAAAACAACTGTGAAGCAAAAAAGTCTTTTTTTTTACTATCTTAAAAAAGAGAAAAACAGAGCAAGTTCACTTACAGTTAATAGTACAGTCCATATTGCTCATGTTTTAACTCATTCCTAGTATCCTAATTATAAGCATGTTTCACCTTCAGGACTTTGCGTGCCACACAACTGTTAAACAGCAAACAAGCGATACTTATAAATTTGCAATTGATTTAATTGTTTTAAATATATAATTTTATACAGCTGCCTCTTTTAGAAGATGTGCTTACCATATATCAGCACAAGGGTATTTTGCTCTACTACACGCATGACATTTTTTAGATTTGACATTACTAGCACATGCAGTGTACACAGATTCAGTGTACTGAAGGCACAGTTATACACACACATACACACACAAACAGCTGTCTAATTAAAAGTGGGAGCAGAGGGAAGGTGAGAGGACCATGCACCAGTGTTTCATTTAACAAGCTGGGCTCTCAGCAACAGGAGCTGGCTGCCACACTCGTGCACATGGAAAGGATTGGGGAGCAGGGAGGTGGGGGTGGGGGACGGAGGGGGCTAAGATAAAAGGCTATAGAAGACATTGTGTTTGAAGGATGAGAGAAAGCTGGAGACATCCCCTGGGCGACGACGTCTTCAGATCTGAATTCACCTGCAGAGATGCATTTTGACAAAAAAGGAAACATCTCAACTGTAATAAACTCCAAAGTAGAGCAGACTGGCTGGAACTCTAAGACCATTTGATTTCTAGAGGTTTTTCCCTTCAGAAAAACACATGGATGTTTATGTGTGAATAAACAGTGGCCATGTGAAGGGGGAGACTGGGGGTTGTTCATATATGATAATGTATTCCGCTGGTTATATGGCAGGATGTATTTCCTGGTGTTTGCACATAGACATGGATCCTAAGGGAGCAACCATTAGATCAGCCAAATGACTGCATCTCTGCCATATCAAAACCTTCTGCTTTTTTTAAGCAGCCAAATGCTGTGCTCTGCCGAGCGCGGCCAGGTACAGCTGGGCCAGATTGCTCTCTTTACATGTGGATGTGCACACACGAGCTCCACCACACATCATTAAGCACACTGCACCAGGGCCACGAGCAGCTCACGGGACAAGCAGGTTCACCTCTCTCACACAAATTTGCTGTTATCAGGTACTCTTTACTATCACATTATTAAATACTAATATAATAGTATATTAATATAGTATAGTAATAGTATACTATCTATTTTGCCCTGCTTTAATTCACCAAAGGGTTACTTTGATGGTATTAGTCCATGTGTACACAGTGTTAAGATGACCCCTAAAAGCCGTGCACGTAACATTTTAAAGGATGACTCACTATCTTATGATCAAACTCTTTGTGGCTTGTACATAAGGACCTTTGGGTAAATGGCCTTATATTGGACAGCATAGATGAGATTTACTTCACCTAAATCCAAAAATAAAATAGTGGTCATTGGTAATTTTGTGTGAGTTCCAACTTGAATGTGTTTGCAGCATCAGATATTTAAAGCTTTTAACTCATTGTTAATCAATCACCTGGGCTAACCTGATCTATTACCAATGATGAGATACGAGAGGAGCCACTTGTTTGGGCATGACCTATGTGACCTCCAGCTGTTAGATAAACGACGCCAAAGGGCCTGGAGCCTGATAATTCCTTTAGCCTTCACAGGATATGCTCACAAAGGATTGATTGTCACTAAAGGTCGATCTTGGGGTAAGGACACTCGTGACATCTCCTCTCCTGTCCTTCAGTCTGTCTGCCACACTCACAAAAACATATACTCAAAGCGTAGCATTTAAAAGACTCAAAAACAAGACATATATGTCAGTTAGTAAACTAATACAGTTTGAACACAGAAAGGCATTTTTGTCTGAATTGAGGCCTGTCTGAGGAGTGGAGCTGGCCAAATAATGGACAATTTGTGGTTTGAGCAGACATTCAGTATACATCTGTGGCTTAAAAAAAATGTTCTGTGAGGACATAGTTCAGTTTTGACAGTGTGTAGGTAATTGTATTTAATTTTTTCTTTGTATTCATTAATTTAAGTCCCCTATGACTGAGCACTTCTACTCATTAACTGTCTTAACTATAGTATGCTGCAGAAATCAAAAGTTTAAAAAAGTCATGGCGGGTGCCTCTTCTCACACCATCTCTTGCAATAGGACGTCAGCATTGTTCAAATGTAAAAACAAGCATCCTGTCTTTTGATAGAAACACATGCATGTGAAGTCTGCCAGAGAGGACACTGAAGAGGAGACACACAGGGGGAGGGCACTGCCAATGAATCTTAATGTGGCTGAAATCAGAGAAAAGCCTTGAAGGGCTTCACAGGGCTGCTTATGTCTGTGCTGAAGTCAAATCTCCACAGGCAAAGCTGTGTGATGCCGGGTGCAGGGATCTATTCTACAGAGACCTTGTGGTGACTGACAGGGGAAATCACAGTGTGTTTGTAAGTCTTTCCAGGAGGTTTGAGGTAAACATCAAGGTTTGCCACTTTGCATGGCCTCAAGCTACAGATCAGCCAGCAGGGGGCACACCACAGAAAACTCTTTCTATTAACAGTGCTAATGTGCAAATGAATATCCTAAAAGCCAGAACACACCTGACTCCAAGACAAAGACCAAAAAGGCCAGGGGCAGAACAGTACTGTACACAGGAGGCAAAAATATCTTCTTTTTTTTTTGCAAATTTAGACCAGGGGATGTAGTGTCTAATGACAACTTTATCATTTAAGTCTATCCATTAGAAGCTAATTAGGGAATGTGACTCCCCACTGGTTTATGGATACAGGTCTAAATCTGGCATAGCTTACAGGCCCACTCACTGAGAGGCTTCAGCAGGAAGCTCGCACTGGTCCAAGGACGCTCAGTCCAGGGTTATCCAAGGACGTCAGGACAGACCAGAAATGGGAGGCGCTGCTGGTGTCAGAATGCAGCTGGACAAATTAGAGCAGACTTACAGGAGTGCAGGGGGTGCAATGTGGGGTAATACTGGAGAGGACAGTGCAGGGGGTAAGGAAAAGAAGGGATTATGCAGGTCAAGCTCAGAAGACTAGATCAATTTGAGCCATGTTGTAGTCTCAAGCCATTTTAAAATTCAGGAGATAAAGACTGCCACTTGTCTAAACATTTTATTTAAGTCTAAAAACACATGTTTTTTTGTTTATTGCTTCACAAATTATAATAAAATAAGGAGCCCTCGGTATGGTGCTTATTTGTTCTGGATTGTATACATCATATTAAAGTAAAATATTTTACAAAAAGGCTTAAGAGCTAAGAGCACCAAGAAGAACCTTTTACCCCAATCCAGCTCACAAGCCATTTAAATCCTTTCCTCCCTGTGTGATTTCATTCCCCAAATGTAATTACAAGCCTGGTGCGGACAGCAGTGGCCCGAGCCTCAACACCACTTGTGTGTGGATCTAAGCCTGTCCCTCCACAACACCGTGTGCACCTCACTGCTCCATGGGCTCCTGTACACTTCCTAAATGCCTTCAGCACCACTGGCCCCTTTGCCTCAGCCACAGGCAGTCACAACTGGTTTTACTGATAAAAGACTCAAGTGATTCTCACTACTGGGCTGCACTATCACATCCATAAACACATTATTCATGTACAAATTCATACAGTGACTATGTGCATGGACAGCCTCCTGCTGTGACACAGATTAGGGCAGTAGGATTGTGAGCCACTTCAGAGCAGCCATGATGCAAACTACATCCAGGAACATTCCAACCTCTGTGTGACCATGCAGGACACGTATGCCTCCTGGGGAGAGCGGAGGGGGGGCTGCGTTCTTCATCTGAATATTCAGTTCATCTGTGTGGCCTTGTCTTATTTATAATTGGCCTCAGGCTTTATGCACACTAAATGCTGCTAATATCTATTATTGTCTTTCAGTAGCTTCGTAATCTAATAGTCAGCACATGGAGCATTAAACTATAGTGAGATAGCTTAGTGGAGGAACAATTACCTTTTTATCAACAGTTAATGTAGTAATATCAGTAGTATATTCATAGTTGTTACAGGAGTTGGTAGCATTGTGTGTACTTTTTACAACTAACCTTTCACACTAAATACTTTACTCAAGACATTTTTCACCACCATTCCCCTTTATTAACTTTTGCAGTAATGTCACTTTTGCTTGATTTTGGTTACTTCTTTTCAAGCTTCCACAACAACAAAATGTGTATGGCATGTGTGGCATTTGTGAGAAATCTTAATTATCTCTCTCATGTCACTGAAATTGACAGCTTCCATTAGACGACAGATTAATGACAGGTGTAGAAAGGGCTCCGCTTCAGGATTAACTAGAAAACAGCAGGGTAACAGTTGCTCTTCAGACATCTTTTCTAGTAGATGCAGCGCAGTGCATCCTCCCTGACTGACAGTCACGGTAAATAGTTGCTGCTGGGGGCTTTGATTTTTATCTTTGCCCGTCGGCTGGATAGAAGCCAGTGTGAAAGGGGTGATTGAGCTTTTGTTACAACGCTTCAGCCACAAATTGAGTTCTGAGTATCTAAAACCCGAGGCCCCCCAAGATGCATGTTCACTTATTGCTGCTTCCTGCTTCGATAACTTGGCAAAACAAATGCACAAAACAGTTGCATTAGTAAACACAAGACAAAGATATTTAGTAAAAAGAGAGGGTGGAAAATAAGGATAATGCATTCTTTCATATCCCCTGGGACTTACGGGAATTTAGAGGAGAGAATTTTTTTGGTTTGGTTCGGGTAATGCAATTTGAGCTTCACAGCACTTTCCTAAACAGTGTAAAGAACTGTAGTGGACAAAAAGGAGGAAGTTTGTATGCAGTGTAGCTGCCAAGTGCCAGCAGATTCAGAGGAGACACATAAGCAGCGATCGAAAAGCACTAGAGTAGTCAACAGTCACAGCAATAGGAAAATCAGCATTGTGGCAGCAAACAAAGTGGCTTTCTGATTGACCTCTTAACACAGGATTGATGGAGCAATCACTGGGCACTTTTGCAGTAGCATGAAGTGACAGGATGCAGGCTTGGTGGCTGTAATGTGGGCATAACGGACTCACAATGAAAAGGGAGGATGCCAACAAGTAAAAAATGAAAGGAGGATACGTCAAACTGAGCAATTGTCAGCAACCATTACGTGACTCACGCACATCTGCTGCCACAGGACCTAGCTTTGAATAATGTAGTGACCAACGGGCTGTGCAGCTGATGGTCACAGTCAACCATTTTTACATATCGGACTAGTTCCTCTATGATTTATAACTACTACAGGACCAGAAGCTTTCTACTGGTGCCTTGACAAACTAGATTAGACATGTGTACCGCATGATTATACTGACCATAACCAGTTAACTCCAGTGTCCATGACTGGGTTTAACAAGGCATAACAAGGATTATACCAGAACTAGTGTTGTCACAGAAATTTCCAATTCAATTTTATTTTCAGGTGAGTAGTAATAGATTAAGATTCAAGATTACTTTGTCCTGTAGCATTTTTTTCCCATTATCTTTTCATCCAATTGAAATTATCATTTAGTTTTGATACTAGTTTAGTATTCAATGCATATAAATTAGTAAATAACCAGAGAACATTCAAACATTGCACTTATGTCTCCCCAGTTTGAGAATCACTGGGCAATGCAGTGAAATTATGTGAATCACAAAATCCTGAAATGTATTCACATTTTGGTTTTCCCTCAAATCAACATGTACACTGCTGGTATACATGTGGCTATAACAAGCACAGTACACACTTGAGACAAGCTACTACAAAAGTCATCCTCCATGAGGCTGTGAACACATGTGACAAGAGCTATAAAACATTCTCCATGTGCAGCACAAGCACAAACTGCATACACGTACAAATACAACAGTGAAAAGGTCCCTTTTGTCTGCTCAGTGTTGATGAAAAGCTACCCACTGCGAACTTCAATCATGTTGGAAAATGAGTTGGGGACGCGCTGTAACCCCGGCAGTGTCATTAAGCTTGTCAGTCAGTTCCCTGAGGTGTGAGGGGGAAACTGCCACTGGCCCTATGCTGTGTGCTATGTGCCCTCACCAGGCCCAGAGGTACTAAGAGCTCCTACTGTCCTAGATCCACATTTGAGACCACAGTAATGAAGTTATACTGATATGAAGTCCTGTTGGTACAGCTATAAACCCCAAATGTCATGCATATTTTAATGATGTGGGGGATAGTTGATTGCAAACACTATTGAGAGAGGAATGATAGCTAAACCCCCATCACTGTATGTTCCCACGCATAAGAAAATGTGCTGTGGCCATACAACAGACAGACAATGCACGGAGATAAGCCGGGTACGCCGCAGTATGATTGGCCTCTATGGAGCTACTGCGTCTCTCATCATTAACTCTTCAGAGGATCACGCTGCTCTAATCACCATAAGCCTTTCTGAATAGCGATGAAGTCCAAATCGTGCCTATGTACATATTCACCCATGCCCAGCTCATTACATACACATACACAAACCTTCTAAATCTGAACAATTATAGACTTTTAAGTCAATAAGCTGCGGTGGGATCTATGGCACAATATTGCACCAGAATGTACACAACATTGCTCATCTGCCTATAGAATGTCAGTCATATTATACAGTTATAGATCTTTTATTTATAAAGTTTACATTAATCATTTTTGTCACTTAATCTTCTCAAATTAACAATTAATTTGATGCTATGAAAAATCCTAGGTCTTATGGCTTAAAGCTGTTCCACCGTTACAGTCCAATTAGTCATTGTTTTTTGAAGTCTCATGCCTCTGTACTGTAAGTTAGTAGCACAATTTCCTCATGGTACAGAGAATGACCCAGTTTCTAAATTAGGTAAGACACAACAACTAAGTATTTGCACACCATCTTAAGATCATAAAATTTAGGCTTGTGCACTGTTTCCATGGCTATTTAAATCTGCTGACAGCACTAAGTTCTAACCGTTTTTGCCCCAGTAATTATTGTACATTGTCTCCATGAAGGACTCTGTGTATAGCTGCGTCTGTCTTGTTTGTTATTTAAAGACTATACTCTGGTCTTGCAAGGTCAAGTATAAGCAGCACCCCTAGGCCCCCGTCTCTCCCCAAGATGGAGCACTTTCATTTCGTCCGCTTGGGGCTTTGTATTTTGTCTCTATTTTATTGCTTTCTGTGAGTGCTTTCCACAAAGACACATTCCAGTCCACAGACGGGGTTCACATCCAAAAGAGAGAAGGGAAGGTCTGGACACTGTGCCACGGGACAAAAATGCTGATGCTGCAGAGAGCTAGGACAAAAGCCTGAGATGTGACCAGTAAGATACAAGCGGGAGGAGAAAGAGCAGTTTAGTGTATAGGAGTAGTTAGTAGACTTGAGCTGAGCCAAATGGAGGAGTTATAATCCTCTTTTTTGGCCTCATGTCAGGGACTCGAGAACAAGAGCATTTCATCATGCTACAAAAATGCTGCTGTAACAACACACAGCTATATATAATGCAAACATCAAATAGCTACACTGTCCCCACACTGACCTCTCTCTTCCCAGGGAGACCTCTTGTTCTTTTGTAACCCAGCACAATAAGAAAGTACATATAGGAGTTTCAACTGATAACAAATATAAAGTAGTTTTTGAAAGTTTCCAACTGGCTTCTTTAATCTGAATTAGGCATAATAAAAGAACTTAATTCAGAATAGCATTAATGCACTATGTAATTTTTCTGGGGAGGTTGGAGATAGAGGGGAGGTTGGCCATCTGCATGTTTCCATGGCAATGCTATTGCCTGGAATGTTCCACTGTATGACAAAATCACAAAATCGCAGGGTGTTCAAATACTTATTTTCCTCACTGTGCGTGTGTGTGTGTGTGTGTATATATATGTGTATATATATAGATATATATATATTAGGGGTGGGTATTGCCAACAACCTTGCGATACGATACGATTCGCGATACAGGGGTATGCCGATACATGGTCTTCAAGGCGATACGTATCCCGATATTTTACATTACGTAACCTATAATTAAAAAAAAAAGACAGATGTTTACTCAAATGTTATTTTTATTTTGGTGTAGCGCATCAGTTACAATGTAACAGAAGAAGGCTGTAAGGCAGAAACTGCCCTTGATTAACCTGTTAACACCCGCACTCGGCACAAGTGTTCAAATATGTACCAGATGTTCCAAACTGTAATAAGATGTAATGTATAATAAATAAACCATCTTCTGAAATTTAGACATGTTTTCTTAAGATAAATAACTAAAACAAGCCAAAAAATTTCGCTCCATATGTCTCGTGTGTCTCCGCCTGTGAGTGTGCATAAAAGGAGGAGAGAGAGAGTCTCCATACACAGAGCGCATGGAGCTAGCCTATCACTACAGCACCTCTGCCCCACATGGGGCCCACCGCTGAAATCGTCTTTTCATAGGCTACTCAGATCTGTCAATCATTTCCTGAAAGAACCAATGACTGAAGAGGTTTTGCCGTGGACCTGTCCCTCGGTCATGCGTAATACGCCGCTAACTGGATGCACTCGTTTTGTTCCCCAAGCTGTAGCGCGGCGCCCCGTAGCCGGACCAAAGCCTGGATATGCTTGTTTTGTAGCTAAGAGTGTGGAGAAAACAAACATGCCCCACACCGCTAACAGGAGCTAGGCGCTTAGCTATGCTAAGGACCAAGAGCGAGAGTAGTAGAGAGATGCGTCGCTCATCCATTCAGACAAACTCGGACTTTCTGGATTATTTCTCCACATGGAATTATTTTATGAAAAAAACAACTAGATATTCTTTTTCTGTGGACTGTTACGGACTAATTGAGCACAGCTATTCCTGGATTGGATCCGTTTCGGACCGACAGAACCGGCTCAAAGGTAAGAAATGCGATGAATATTTTCGGGAATTATAAGTTATGGCTCTTTGGGCTCGCTGTGTGGCATAAAATGAATGATATGGTGGTTTTACTGAGGAATTAAGCTTTCAAACGATGTATAGCATGTCAATATTGGAAAAATAAGTACGGTGAATATCTGGCTTTAACTTTTTAATGTTGTGTAATCGCGCGCCGGCGCGCGGGTGGGTGTTAAGTTTATTAATGTAAGCATGGCTTAACAAGGCTGTATGCTGACATGCAGCTACCTTTGATGAAAGTAAACTTAAGATATGGCCTTAACAAGGCTGTAGTGCAGAAGGAATGCTGCCTTTGACAATACGAAATGCGCATTGCAAGCAAGGATCACTTATCAGACGCACTTTGCTGAAGCTTGATAATTAATGTTTGTTGCATGTAAAATATCGATACTGAGGCCTCCGTATCGATACGTGTATCGCCAAGAGGCCCACGACGATGTATCCCCGTATCGATTTTTTGAACACACCTAATATATATATATATATATATATATATACACACTGTGAGACAGAATCTAAAACACATTGTATGATTTTTTTTACAATTTATTTGTATATTACTGTGTCACATAAGTATTTGACAATTGCAGAGGTCAGACGGTTCCTGTAGTTCTTCACCAGGTTTGCACACACTGCAGCAGGTATTCTGGTCCACTCCTCCATACAGATCATCTCTAGATCTGTCAGGTTTTGGGGCTGTCACTGAGCAACACGGAGTTTCAGCTCCCTCCAAGGATTTTCTTTTGGATTTAGGTCTGGGGACTGGCTAGGCCACTCTGGAACCTTGATATGCTTCAGCCTGGCTGTATGCTTCAGGGCATTGTCATGTTGGAAGACCCCGCTACGATCCATCTTTAATGCTCTGATTGAGGGAAGGAGGTTTTTGCCCAATATCTCACAATACATGTCCCCGTTCATCCTCTCCTTAATACTGTACAGTCATCCTCGCCCCTGTGCAGAAAATCACCCCCAGAGCATAATGTTTCCACCCCAATGCTTCACTGTAGGTATGGTATTATTGGGATGATGCTCATCCTTCTTCTTCCTCCAAACACAGCGAATAGAGGTAAGACCAAAAAGTTTTAGTTTGGTCTCATCTGACCACATGATTTTCTCCCATGACTCCTCTGGATCATCCAGATGGTCACTGGCAAACTTCAGACGGGCCTTGACATGGGCTGACTTAAGCAGGGGAACCTTACGCGCGCTGCATGATTTTAAACCATGACGTCTTAGTGTATTACTGACAGTAGCTTTGGAAACAGTGGTCCCAGCTCCCTTCATGTCATTGACCAGCTCCTCCCGTGTAGTTCTGGGCTGATTCTTCACCTTTCTTAGCATCACTGATACCCCATGAGGTGAGATCTTGCATCTGAGGGACATTGACAGTCATCTTTAGCCTCTTCCATTTTCTGACAATTGCTCCAGCAGTTGTTCATTTTTCACCAAGCTGTTTGGTAATTGCCCTGTAGCCCTTTCCAGCTTTATTAAGGTCTACAATTTTGTCTCTTGTGTCTTTTGACAGCTCTTTGGTTTTGCCCATGTTGGTAGTTTGACTCTTGACTGACTGTGGGTGGCACAGGTGTCTTTATGAAAGCTACCGCCCTCAAAAAGGTGCTACTAAATTAGAATCATGAGCAGAGTGTAGTTGAACTATTGAAAAGCAGAATAACGGGTCTTTGACGGTCAGAAATCTGGCTAATAAGCAAGTGATCAAATACTTATTTGACACAGTAATATACAAAAATATTGTTAAAAAAATCGTACAATGTGATTTCCGGATTTTTTTTTTAGATTCTGTCTCTCACAGTGGAGATGCACCTATGATGAAAATTTTAGACCCGTCCATGATTTCTAAATGGGAGAACTTGCAAAATCATTATATATATGGCTAAAAAGAGAAATACTGGAACTGGATTTTGTTTCTCATTGCATAATCACTTAACTATTTAAGAGAAAAGAAGAGCCTGCAAAACTTCAAATGTTAAAAATGTATAAGATGCATCAAAGTCACGCAGGTCATTCTCGGTGCTGATGCTAGCAGAATGAGTTTTTGTTGAGGACAGCTGTGGAGGGAGTATCCTTGGCTTCGTAGCTCTCCCTTGTCACAACAATATCTTTTAAGCACAGATCTGTTGACATGATTCATGAGCCAGAGCTCTTGATGTGGCATTGTCGCATGAGCCAGATGAAGTCCCCACTGTTCACTAATGTAGGTTTCTGTGCCTTTGCAAGTTATTGTGTTCAGGACACCATTTCACACAATAAGCTAGAAATAGGTTTACAGTAGCTAAATCAAGCCCAGGACACTTCTCTAAAAATACTTGTTATATACTTCCAAACTCTCTCTTTTCCATAATTTGCTGCACCACTCCCCATTGTGGTAGCTTCTACCCCTGCCCCCTTTTCCCAAGTACCTCTCATTCCCCTGCTCCTTCTCCTTCATTAAAATGGACTTCCTAAAGCCTCCATTCGTCTTGCTGACAGCCTGCGTATCGATCGGCCAGTGCAATGGGATGCAGCTCCCGAGCTTTAAATGGCTCTCTGGCCAGAGGGATGAGGCCTGGACTGCACTGAGGCAAGAGAGAGGTGATGCACACATGGAGCTGCTGGTTTTTAAGTTGGGAGGTCTGACCAAAGTCTAGACTGGAGTACATTTTTGGTCAGGTAAGAGCAGCACCAGCAAGGACTACAATGACTGGATTTGGACTAACCATTATCCGGCAGACACAACAGCAAAGCTTAAGGAGAAAGAAACAAATACAATAATTCAAGATATACTCCACTTTAGATCTAACGGATGGTGCAATATTGGGCAGCAGCAGCTCAGTGGATAGTGTTCACTCTCATTTTTGTATATACATACATGCAACCATGCATTTACATACATATATTTGGGTGTCATTGTGAAATGAACTACAGTAAACTAGTTGTGTTATTCATATTAGAATTTGCATAAACAAAGTTCAAAGTTTTTTGGAGCCTTATAGCTTTACTCTGCTGACAGTGTTAGATTTCATGCTATTGTGAGTAGGGTTGGGCGGTAATACGGTAATAAGGTATCCCGCGGTATCTAAAAATAGCCACGGTATCAGATTCATTACCATCATTAAAAAAAATCTTGCCCTAATATAATATTAACTATAATTGATTTAATGCCTAAATAAAGAGTGTTTTTTCAACACTTATGTATGTGTGGTTGTGTTTGTTAATTTAATACTATTACAGTTTAAAACGAATATTACTATGTTATAGTGTAATGTTGCTCTTAAGTTCCTGGATGTTGCGTAGTCACGTGACATTACCGCTCCGAAAGGAGAAGGACAAGACAACATGACAGGCCGCACTGAGTTGGTCCCAAAGAAAAACACAACGTCTGCAATTTGGCAGCATTTCAGATTTTGGCCAAATGACAAGGGAGAGCCAGGCAGATCCGGTCAGCACTGTAGAGGAGCGAGCAGAGGCAGAGACAACTGCATATTGTCGCGAGCCTGTTATTCCGGGAGATGAAGACCCCCTTCTTTGGTGGAAATCCAATGCAGTCAGGCGCTTTCCTTTAATATCGCGGGTTGCCCGAAAATACCTGTGCGTTTGTGCCACAAGCTCTCCATCGGAACGGGTCTTCAGCACCGCGGGCAAAGTTGTCAACCCACAACGTGCCCTACTCAAGCCGGAAAAAGTGAACATGCTGGTTTTTCTGGCGAAAAACATTCAATAGCTTAATCATTTTATTTTAAGGAGTGGCTTTTTCTGACGTACAAAAACGGTTCGAAATGTTGTATAGTTGTACTTTTAATTTATTTGATTCATGTTAATATGTTTTAAAAATATACAAACGAGCAGTATTTTCCGCTGCGTTCTCATATGCACATTTTCGGTTATGTCTTGTTAGCCTGTTTATTGTTCAGATTTTCTTATTTGATAAGATCAAGTATTTTATTTATTTGATTCTTGTTGGTTTGTTACTGCCTTTGTTATTTAATCTAATTTTTGTTATTTGATAAGCTTGTGAGTGCTGGATTATATAGGGCTGTGTTTTAATTTAATTGATGTAGCCTATAGATTACTGTACTGGAAGTGGGCTTTAGCCCATAGACAATTTGTTATTTCGTTCTGTCGGTTGACTGCTGTATTTGCACTTTTTAAACATTTGTTAATAAAAGTTACTAATTTTTTACATGTTTTGTTATGTTTTCAGTATCATTAGGCCTATGTAATGCTTGCTTTTCTGTTTCTAAACGGTATAGGTGCAAGCTGCCATTTGGCCAGCGGACTCCACCTTAGTGCTACGAAGTGTTTTTTTTTTTTTTTAGCCTTAGCAACGGTAATACCGTATACCCCGGGAAAATGTGGAGACGGTTTAACGGTATCAAAATTTGGATACCGCCCAACTCTAATTGTGAGTCTTTATAGTATAATTTATCTTGATCTTGATTTTGTTTGCATGTTCTTATTTTCCTGCTGTTCTTTGACCTTAGTGTTACAACACTGTAATTTCCCCATTGTAGGATAAATAAAGGTTTATCTTATCATAAACTACTAAAAATAGCAAATTATGCAACTATAGTGACTACTGTAAAGATAAAATATTTTAAACAAATGTGCATTGCATATAACTTAATTGCATTTTCAGTTAGTTAATGTTAGAAAATTGTTTTAACAGGTTCTTTATTACATACTGTTTCTTCAGTGGGTTTCATATACATCAATTTCACATGACAAAATGGGCAACCTTCAAAGCATTACAGGTTTAAAGTCAACACATGGGTACTACATGGGTGTCTAAAACAGTTCAAGACTTGCATCTGCTATGAATTTAACATCAAGACCATGTGAATACTGCCGATAATTGGGTTCAGTTATCCTAGTATAAACTCAAATGGCACGTCTTCATCCTTATTACTGTGTGACGAAAAACTCCTCTGCCAAGATTGATGAGCCAGGGTCTATTTCACAATGATTAAAATCTTCATGAAGCTTGATGCAGTGTGGTTCAGTGTTAGACACTCCTCCCTCCAATAAACTCTATCTAAATGTCTATTGGTTGTCATCTGTTATTACACCCAACATGGTACTCCCTGTATTAAAACGTGACAGTGTTTGCTATGACCATGTCACTGTTTATTTGGTACCCCATACATCCTCCTGTATTGCCATCGATTGCTGCAGAGAGAATGAGAGAAAAAGTGTAATATTCTAGACTAATTACTCAACTTCCCCAATAGTGAGAAGCTCGATCTTTACAATGCATTATGGGCTGAGATTAAGGTCTTGTTAGAGTATTGACGTTTTGATCAAATGTTACAATTTGAACACTGCTTGGTAGCATCAAATTAAAAACCCTGCTCCTGAGATGGTAAAGAATCATTTAACAGGGGTCTGCTCTTTGTTAAATGTCACTCTGACAGATAACACATACATGGTCCTGGGGTCTTGATCAAACGTATTGGTAAAATATAGATAGGAGCAAGGCTGCTTTGATGCATGACGGGAAAGAGCGGAAGATGGGTTAGGGAGAGAGGAGAAATGGAGCATGGACCGCTGAGGGAGGAAGAGGAGGAGGAGAGGAGGGAGGAGAGGAGGGAGCAGAGTAGTAGTCGATATAACGGCAGTCATTCATCTCTCTGACAGTCTTCCAAACGCTCCACTGGGGAAGACACAACGCTGCATCACGTCAAATACTGCAAAATCCACAGAGCACGTCCATATTTGCATATCGACATACATAAAAATGAAAACACCAGTCAAATTTTGGTACCTATGGTTCTTCAAAGTGTAAGAGTTGTTATGGGTGTTACTGTTATGGGTCAGTAGGACGTTAAGGGACACTGCAATTCCGTGCACACTCCATTACACTCAACATATACAAGCATGAAGCAGTGACAGGCATCAGTAAGAGGCACATATGCTCCGGCCTCAAGTGGCATAAAATATACACGTGCACATATCTGCTGATTATGTGAAAGTGCAGACCAACAATCCAATCAGAATACATCTCAAGGGTACAATAAAACAGGGTTTAGGAAGCTAGGAAGTGGGATCAAATAAAAAGTGTAGTTCTTCTCAAGAAAATATACTTGCTGTGTTTCTGTTTCAGTCATTCTGAGTCATTTGCACAGTAAACTGTTTTTCCAGTACCTCCTTTTGCATCATGTTTTCATTTATCTCTTTTCAAATTGTGCCAGCCTGGCTTTTATCAATATAAAACCACAGTGACAATGATGGTACATATAGAGAGTATACACTGTCTATGAAAGACACTAGTATCAAAGAATACAGTAAATATGTGTCCATATTGTCCACACACATAACACACAAATGGGTCTCTCCTTGTTCTGGTCACGGCCCATTGGCTGAAGCCTGACGTCCATATCTCATGATTGGTGGCGGGGCGAGCTGCTGTGGAGCGGTTCTACACCACTGAGCTGAGTCGGGCCTGTGTGTCATTAAGGCACAGCGGGCTGGACGTGCTGTTAGGCTAGAGCCCAGAGCTTCAGCGTGACGTGACAGGAGGGAACACACAGCTATTTCTCTGTGCTACACCAAGTCTGCTCCAAGGATTCACACTGCATCTTTAGTGTAAACTGGAGTTTAAGTACAATCAGATCTAAGGAAAATTAATTTCCAGTAGACATGGGTATTTACAGCCTACATCTCAGTTTATTGGCTACTTCACACCACATTCCAGCATAATGTTATGACAAAATGGCTTACAAGTCCCTAAACTGTTCAATTGTTCAGTTTGGAACAAGAACATCATGATGAGTGAGACGAGACATTTTAATGTGGCTAATACAACTACATACAATATTTCTATTTGTGAGTGTACAGTAACTGTGCAGTACCAGCGTTACTAAAGTTAGTTTACGTTAAACACAAACACTTTTAGCTTTAGGCCAAACTAAGGTTAAACAAAGAAACTAATTTTAATGGACATGTATTGTACAGTAAATTACTATCACAGCAACATTTAGCTACTTGTTACAGATGTTGCGTTTTCTGTTCAATTAACCATGTGTAAAACAGTATAATGAAACCCCAGATACACAGTAGTGTACTCCAATGAAGGCATAGTAGTGGACAGTAATAAAATAACTTGTGGTTAAACAGTTTCACAGATGATTCCCCAGCCCCTTTTATCAGTACTGCAGTGGCCACTAAAGGAAAAAGAGCCATGTGCCAAGCTCCTCTCCTGCCATCGTTTATTAGCGGGGACAGAGTAACAGCAGCACAGGCACATGTCCATACCCTAATGAGTCCTTAATAGCCTCTTTTCTTTTTCTGGGTTGGTGACAAGCATCGACAAAGCATAATCCTGACAGGAGGAACACCCACAAAGCCCCTATTCTCACCCCTGATTTAGAAGCTCATTTCTCATCCCTTTGCTTCATTATACAACCCTGGATCCAAAAGCTGTAGTGCACCCGAAACTAAGTATAAACACCAATGATGAAATAGTCCCGAAATGATTTGAAAACATGGGGGTAAAAAGTTCCATTAAGTTTTTTTCCGAGTTAAGAACAGAATAGATAAACAAACAGCAGAATGTGCAAAAAGAACTACAAAGCCAATAGGCAAATAAACATTGGCTCTTACGTGATTTCCATTTGGGCATAGGGTTGGGGGAGTTGGAGGTAGACTCTTTTTAACATCGCACAAGACATAATTACAGGCTATAGCACCGCCAGCCCGCCTCAGTTTCTCCTAAATACTCACACCCCAAATTAGGGGTTACCTCCTTCAAGTTCAACCCAGCATTTAAGACCAAAACATCACATGCAAACAGAGGGATGGGAAGGAGCACTTTAGAAAGAGATAGTTTAACAGCTTTTGGATCTCAATAAAAAAGGTCTTTGTTGGAAATGGCTACCGGCAGGGTTTGGATCAAGTGTGAAAAACTGGGACAAAAACTAAAGTTGGAAACGATACAGAGGACTCAAAGATGGAGGAGTGTGTGTTGGTGCTATCTGCTGAACATATGACAGCTGAAAGTCTGCTAAGGATATTTCCAAACGGCACGCAGTGAAAGAAAAACACTAACTTGACGCTAGCACATGACCTCACTGGATTGGACCGCAGCTAAAAGTTTCAGTGGTGGATGACAGAGCATTCACTCCTCTGGGCTTTTCCCAGCTCTCTACTCTTTCCCGCTAAGATAGCCTTTTCCTTCTCTTTATTTATGAATGTAGCTTTTGGTTTGAACATCCTGTGGTTTAATGGGCAGCAGTCAAAGTGGTACAGGGTAGCAGATGAGAAATCCCATTCCTCAATCTTTTCCGATATCGCCACAGCAGGTACTGCATTACCTCTTGATTTATTGTCAACACTCAAGTGGGATCTGCTTTTTGTCTTTCACGTTTGCGTTTTCCCACCCAGCAGCACTGTGAACAAAAAAAAGGCAGCCAAAATATTATGGTTAGCCTCTGTAAAATGTTGCACTATTTGATGTTGCCTAACCCACTCCTGAGAGACTGGGTTCTTGTATATCTAGCCCCATTTGACCTCAATTGTGAGATGTCAACTGAGCCAGATGTCAGCAATTATTTGTGAGTTTCCAACTGATAGCTGTGATGTCAGAAACTACCAGGAAGAAAATCCAAGCTCCAGTAAAAGATTGCCAAAAGTGGCAATGTTGCAAACATAAAATAAGGCTGCAAAAATGTCCAGTTACTCACAGAAAGCTGGAAGAACTTCACTTAACTCTTGTAAGTCTATCAATCATAAGATGAATAATAATGCCTTGTTCAAGGTTTTCACCATAAAATAAGATTATGTACAGTGTATGACTCACCAGTTTGGGTCAAATACAGTATGTTGCCTTTTCTCTCAGGATTACCGCCACTTTGTCTGTTTAAACTTGCTTCCTCTCTAGACTTTATACACAGTGGAAATCCAGTCAGAAGCAACATCCTGTCCCCGGCCTCTAGGAAGTGACCTCAGCTTCAGAAAGGCCAGATAAAGAGTCCACATCAGAAAGGAAAACAGCGGCCGGGGTAATGAGCTCTCCGCCAGGCTCCGCCATGTTCTGAGGCGGACCAGGTGGTGTGACACACATATGACTCTGATTAGGGGCCAGAAGAGGAGCAGAGGAGGCTGGGGGCAGCAGGGAGAACTTTCAATAGCCAATCAGCACCATCTCTGGTTGAAGCAACGATATAGTGAACTCCACGGGGGGCCTGAGACAATCTGAGAGTATGAGAATCAATCATTTATTTATGTGTCAACAATGGCACATCTGCAGCATGGAGTTTTAACATCACTGCAAGCACTACTACAAACAGCATTTGTGAGTGGGAAACACATGTAGTTACTGGTAGCGCTGACAGTATAGTCACTATATTTACATGCATGGAGAAGTCCGAGTGCACTAAATAATAGAATTCAAATCATGTTGCTGTGAACGGGGGCTAAGAGATGTTTATGTGCATCAATGAGTTTAGCATTAGCGCTAAAAATTTGCAGCTATAATTGCTGATGAAAATGGCTACCATACAACCTCACTGTTGGCAGACAGATAATCAACAAACATAGTATATGATTTTCTAAAATGCTAGAAACTGCATTACCCACATGTTTATTTGTAGGGCTGTAGTGCTTTAGTTTCTAGAGAAATATCACTTTATTTAGATTATAAGGATTTATATGAGACAACATCAGAAAGAAAAAGTAAGAAGATTTGGTATTTCTTGCTATTTATAAGTCAAAGGGAAGATTCATGATTCACAATTTGACTTTATGTTTTGTTTCCCAGTACTTTTTTCAGCAGGCAAATAGTTGTTTTTGCAGGTGTTAGTTTTGTGAGTGCAGTTTGGGTCAGATACACAGAGTTTGGAGAGCTTTTGCAACACCCTCTTTTTAGTCGACTAATGGAGTGGCTTTTGGTGATTTAAGTTGGTTGTTATGTTATGTTATGTAGAATATTTGCCTGGGGTTTTCTTACCTTGTGCAGTTGAATGCAGTTCCTTGTCTGCCCCTACTGTAATCGGACTGCACTCTTACATACTTATGGACTTCTACAGATGTGTTAATGGGATCTGAGAGATTCGAACCATGACACCTCTATTGGACTTCCCAGGCTACATGCATTTTGATAAAGTTTAAATTAGATTAGACCAGTTATACAGTTTTCCCGGTGTGCATGTAAACATAGTAAATGTTACACTATACAGTAGGAAAAGGACGTGTCAAAGGGTCCCTCCACCTCATTCTTCGGCACAGAGTTTGATCCTGGCAGAGCGTAGCACATTTGACTGAACTGTTTAAATGTCCCTCCATATCAGGGAACACAAACAAGCAGCCCTGGCGGCCTGGCCTAGAGGATAAGAAAAGAAGAGGAAACGCAAGCCATTCTTCTCTGCAACTGTGACGGGAATTGTGTTGGAACAAGCACCTGTCAGCCACAACAATGGCCACAGAGGTCATCCAGAACAAGAGAGCCCGAGAAATGAAAAACAGTGTGTGAAGGAGCAAGAGGGCACGCAGTAAACACTAAAACACAAGGCAAGTTTTGCAATGCCTGTGTTTTCTTATGCTTATATACAGTCACAGTATAACCGTAACTACAGTATACAGTGACATAGAGAGCCTGGTGACTTGGAGCCTTAAACAGGGCACACACAGGAGAGTGACTAAAGAAGCAGTACTTTGAGGTAAACATACAGACAATCATATGGGCAAGTATAAATATTTTTGAAAAGATAAACGGAAAAAAAATACTTTTTAGAATGAGATACAGCTGTATCAAAACTAGTATAAGAGTATATGTATTTCTATGTATGATAGCATTTTAATTATGGTGATTAAAATTAATTAAATCTTAAATTTTAGTATCAAAATGTACTTAAAAGATTTAGTATCGTAACAAAACTCACGCACACTTCATACTGCAGTTCTCATAATACCTAACACCTGCTTTTCTATGGAGAGTCTTTACCAGAGTACCCAGATTACGTTCAGTGTAACTGGAAGTTCACTGCGATAATGTTTATAACTCAAACCACACATTATATTCTACTACTTGAGAAAACAGCTGCAGCCTCTTGTGTTTAAGACTCCTCCCGCATTGACCCCATAAACACACAGTACAACGTAGCCCTTGCAGTTAGATAAAAGAGCTAGAAGAACTGTCTAACCTAGGTTTATAGAGCTCTGCAATGACAGTTAGGCAGCTCTCTCCTTTTCACAGATGTGGTCTGAACTCCCCACCACATGCGCGCTGCTTACCTCTCTGTCCTTGAGCTTCATGGCCAGGACCAGCTGGTTGCGGTGGTTGGTAAGTGCTTCTCTGTAGTTTCCCTTGGAGAAGAATGCCGATCCCAGATTTCCGTGAGCACGGCATTCCCCCGTTTGGTCACCTGAAGATGAAAACCAACTAGTTATGAAGTTCTGTATTTATATACAACACCATGATCTGTATATTTCCCATGATTTCAGTAGCAATTGCAAAGTTATGCAATAAACCTCAGATGCCACCATAGCCTTAAATGGGAGAGTGGCTGTTATAAGTTCTCCACAGTAGAGTAGTTTTCCTGACAGCTGCTAGTGTTGATCTCAATGCTCTGGAGGGTGAAAGGGGAAAGTCTTATTATTTCTGCCTGACAGAGAGGCCCCACAGACAGTGCCAAAGTAATGCTCGACTCTTTGAGCTTCACCTGAGATCCACAGCTCCTTATCTCCAGCTGAGAGAGCCAGTCATGTGTCAAACTGTGTGGAGGCAAGGGAAGCGTAGCTTGGCCACACTCTTATTTACTATTTTGACGTGTGTCACTGAGAGTATAGCTATTGTATCTCCTTCTTCAAACTAGTTGCATATTCATAGACTGCATTGTTTGTTTGCAAATTACAATGAATAATGATTTGATGTCAAAAATAGAAATGAGGAAACATTGTTACAGATGTTCAGTTCAAAAAAGTTGTTCAGTTAAAAAGTGAAACTCATTTATTATTTAGTTTTGTATGCGTAAATATATGATCTAAATAAAACTTTTTGCATTCTTGTGAACTACTTTCACTGTAATTTAAAAAATAGCTATAGTAAATTGATAGATCAAGTACTGTACTTATTCCTCTATAAGTCCTCTTTTCCTTGATGTAGCCATTTCTCAAGCTTTAAAATTAGTTACTATCTTCCCATTTATATATCTCATTAAAATTGTATTTGACTACCCACATTGAATTTTTGATCTCTCATGCATTTATTTATTTTTGCCCAAAAAAGGCTTTTGAACTATTTCCCCTATTTCCTATTATTTCAAATTTGACAGTGCTCAAAACTAATGATTCCTGACTCAACTTGGGCAGGTTATGAAACATTATTCCAGTGTGTTTGTATGTGGCTTGTCACCTAAAGTCTTGGCCACTTCCAGATCTTGCTGCATGTAGCCAGTGCTCTTCTCGGTGTTGCCCAGGGACCAGTGGGCACTGCTGAGGGCTGAGAAGACAGACCCCCGGAGTTTGAGGCTGCATGTGCCAATCTTCAGAGCAGCTTCCAGCACCACAACAGAGGCAGTGTGGTGGCCCGCTGTCAGCAGCTCCTGGCCGATCACCGACACCACCACAAAGGGACTCTTGTCCAGCTTCATCTTTTGCAGCTGCTGATAGGTGGGCTCCAGGGACTCTGCAGGAAAAGGACAAAACATATGCAGATCTGAGACAGGCCACAGGACCTTGAACAGACAACAATAACAGTGCTTCATTGTACGGGCTCATGTTTATGGGCATGGGTAAAACTTCAGCTGTTCTCTGTAGTAGCTGTTGTGTCTATCTGGATAAGAACAATTCTAGGCATCCTGAGTGACACGTCTCACTGACAATTTGACACCAGTTAAACATATTAGCCATTTCTCTATTCTTTCCTTTCAGACTAGAGAAATTTAAGGCAATTTAAAATGTAGCACATTAGGCACAGAGCAGTTGAAGTTAACACCTCTTTGTTGTCATTTAGGATATTCTTGAAGTCAATGTGTTTCTGAGCATTTATCCCACAGTGTGAGGTGTGTATTTATAACAAGGAAGAATCTCGATTTCTTATCACATTTTCCTTTCCGAGGTTGCTGTAGCAAATCATCTGGTTCCTCCTAGTGTGAAGTTATTTGCATAATGCTTCAGCATGGGTGTACTACTTTAATATGGGTTTGAGAATAGCACCTTTTTGCTCAAATGTACCTAACAACAAGCATAAAACCAGCAATACATAGGAGACACAACCTGTGAAAAAATGTGCAATGATAGAAATTACTGGTTAGTCTCATGTGATTTTAGGGTTTGTGTCCTTGCATTACAAATTTAAGACTGCATTAAAGATGCTTACTTTCTATGTCATTGTTTTTCTACTATAGGCATATAATAAAGAACAGGCTAGTAATATAAACATGCGTGTGAAAATAGTGATTATAGTACACCTTACACACATCTCAACAGGCTCCACAGTTCTTAAACACACAGATATTTTTAATTCACTTAAGCCACAGAAACCTAAGCACTTACGCCGCACAATAAAGAATGCTCTGTACAGAAGTACTCGGAAGCGTAACTGATGACACTCTTTCAAGAGCATCGCTTCTCTTGCAGCATTTGGCGGGGTGCCAGGCTCACAGACAGTGCCTGCATATAATAACCATTCATAGCTTGTAATTGCCTTCAGAGTGACACCACAAGCTGTGTCATAAATCAAGCGCACCTCGTTTTAAAGGTGTTGTGGCTAGAGGATTCATAAACAGGTAGTTATGACAACGATCAAGAGTGCAGAATCCACAAACATACAATGTCAGCCATTACTGCAGAGGAGTTTAGTGAGGCTAAAAGCCATAATTTTAACATGCTTTATATGTTGTCAAATTACAGAAATTTACCATGTCAAATTATCATAATGTAAGATCAACATATGAACTTACATGTATTGTAATGTTAACATTTAATGAACTTTGCAAACATGGTATTATGGAAGAATAACCTTTTTTAGTGTGTATGATGAGGGTCAATCAAATCCACAATGAGCCCATGTCCTCTATGGTATAGCTGAATAGAGTCTTAAATGAGGAAACCTTTTGTTGCCATCTCATAATTAACAGCTAATTGGGCCTTTGCTCGTCTCTAGGGGTGACTGAATGACAGAACTGCTGCTCAATGATTGGTATTACCCATGTGTAGGACAATATAGGCTGATTTCCCACTAGTCACAGTGGAAAACCCATGGCTAATAATTAAATATTAAAACTATTAACTAATTATTAACAAAATCACTAAAACTAAAAATGTCCTATAAAAATGTGTGAGGTTTCATGCTAATAAAGAATGATCACACAACATCAGCTGTTTGGCACCAAAATGATAACAAGAAGCTTGATCTGAGTGTTATTAAAGCTAAGGTTAATTTGCACATAATTTGAAAATAATACAGTAACTACAATACAAAGAAATATACTGTTCCCTATTGTGTATTGCTCTTGAAGATACAGTATTATCCTCACTTTACTGGACCAAAACAGCAAAATCACCTAATAACCTACAATAGGGGAAGAAAGCTCCTCTGTGTGACAATCTTGTATTATTGTTCATTTAGGTGAATAATGGTTTGTTTTATTATTATGGGCCAAATGTTCACAATGATGACAATGCCATTAAGTTACACCACTTAACAGGACTGATATCTGGCATCTAACAACAGCACGTTTCTAACAAATGGATCACAATTACAGAATCAAGGTCAAGATGTGGAATTGTATCAAACCAGTCGGGACTCATGCTGTCAAATATAAGAAATGGGAGGATAAAGTTTCGGGGCATCTAAGGCTTGGTGTCAGAAATACACTATAAGCCTGCCTGCTGGTATTTCTGTAGTATACTTTTATTGTGCATTATCCTGGTACTTATGAGTGGGAGAGAGCCTTGTCGAGTAACACTGATTATCCTCCTCGTTTTCCCGCGTAACATTGATTACCATTCCAAGTGCCAGGAGCCCTTCAGAGAGGATCATTGCTCTTAATCCTTTGACCTAGCTACCTCTTCTCAACACACCTTGGATTAGGTCCTCCACTGTGTCCCTGGCACAGAGTGAAATGGGATAAACAATTAGGAGATTAAATGGCTTGGACTTACATGTTGGTCTTCCCCTACTGTGAGGAACCACTCTGGTCCAAATATCCCAGTTTTGGGATTAGACCAAATCTGTTTTCTTGTGGTTCCAGCTAGGCTTATGCATGCAATACTTCTCACATGCTTCTCATCCCCCTGGCAGTATTTTATGCAAGGTGTTTTTTATGTTTAATTCCTTATACTGCCACCATTCATATAGGATATAAGTATTGTATATTCAGTTAGCATAAAAATAATGTAAAGGGAAAGTGGGTAAAATTTCAGACAGACTTACTATTTCATTAAAACCTCATTACAAAGTTAACATACAGCAGGGAACATACACAAAAACATAGAAAGTTTATTTTAATGATGTTATCGCCTTGAAACATCTTTTATTTATTTCTTTTTTTATCTAAGTATAATAATAACTGATCTGAAATCAGAAAAGCCTTATTGCCATTGTGAATGAAAAAATTCATATACTGAAATTGGTTTAGTTTTTTTTTTTTGTGAATAAAATTATAGTAGAAGCAAAATTCTCTTGGCATTGTATTTTCTGGTATTGAGTTTGTAATTTATCTCCACTTACAGAGTTTTGGAAACAAAGCAGCACTCAGGGACAGACAATGGCATTAATGTTGGATGCTCAATTAGATAAGCTGTATCATTGTGTACGATCAGCTCCACTGACAGAGAGATATAACGCTTCAGGCAGCGGCTTCAGGTATAAAATGAAGCACTTGACACCAGGAGTCAGTGTCACCAAAAGCAGGACAGATAGAAAGAATGTTTGCAGGAGCGCTCCAAAAGTGACAGCTAAAGTCACCCCATCCAGCGTATTGACTGACAGTGCCCGGATTACCTTAGAGACAGGCTTTTAGGCAGCTGTAGAACAAAACATTTGGACACTGAGAAGACAGCGTGCACTGACACCTCAGCCGTCAACACGCGCTCAACCGTCCATCTCCCTTAATGCTTTACCTCGTAGTGGAGACTTCATGGCGGCTTCCACCATGCCCACCAGCAGCTGCAGGCTCTTGGGGTCCTGAGCCAGTCCAGAGGCGAACGCAGCCAGGGCGTCGGCATGGCGACCAAGGTACTGAAGGGCAACACCCTGTCGGAAGTATGCCTGAGGAGACAGAGAGGGGGCGAAGTCAGTAAAATCGCAGCAGAACAAGACAATTTAATCAATTGCTCAATATGTTGTTGTGACATTAGTATTGCAGGAAAAAAGTAATGGACTTATATAGACGCCTTACCCTTATAACAATGTGCGACCAAGTAACCCACAGTGGGCACTGAAATATACATTTATTTCTGTAAACATAGACTAGTGTTTCTGTGTATAGACCTGTATATAAACACTTTAGCAGACAACACTGTCTTCACACCATTTCCATTTTTATACTTGAGCACTTTTCTGAGCATGGTGCCTCCACGTGCTGCCTTCTCATAGCAGACTGATCGCCTAGTGTATTGTACTTGTTAATTGGATTATAAGTTAACATAAATGCAAGCAACACCCCAGCTGCTATAGTGTTGTGTTCAGCATTTTTTTTGTACATTTAGTGTGAATGTATGGTGCATAAGTAGAGCGAGGGGAGTTTTTAGTTCTTATTTGTTGAGTTTGAGAAACAAAGAAAAAAAGGATAGAATAGGAGTGCTATTCAGAAAGAGGCAGTTTGTACAGCCTTGATAGTTTCTGCATTGTTTCACACAAAACAGAAGACAGAGTAACCCAGTTGGACAGAGCCTCTATAGTCACCATAGACATCCACTCCATGCTGGAGATAAGAGAAGTGCTTGAGTGAGCTACATAAAAAACAGCCAGACCTTTAATCTATGATTTGAAAAAACATATTGTATGATCTAATAACTCAAACAAATGTTGAAGATGACTGCTGTTTTGTGAATGTCTCAAATGTTTTGGAGCACCATTGATTAAAGCAGACAGTATCTTCGAGATCCAAAGACTTCATCAATAACAGTGCAATTCCTCAACATGTTAGCTTGGATGCAGCAGAGAGGAGTATTGTTTTCCAAGTTTGTGACTTAGAGAGTGTCTCAGACACTAATCCTGGAGAGATGTAATGTCTGACTCCAGTCCAGTTTGACAACAAAACAAAATAAATGGATCAAGATTCAACTAATTATTCGTCAATCTGAGCCACTATTTTCCCTCCAGAGTTGGCAAAATGGCTTCTTTTGGACTAGCTCGCACACTCTAAGCTGCTGAAGTCAATGTATTCATGATAACAAACACACAAAACATTTCTTCTTCTATTCTTATCATTTTTATTAGTCAAGACAAAGTAGCATTAGACCACCTAAGGATTAAGTGAAAACACACCATACATCATGGGTGCAGAAGCACATAAAATGTATTTAAATCAGGAGAAATTGGCAAATGCTATAATTAGATTTTGAGTGGGGATAATTGGCATGCATAGGACTAAGCAGCTACAAAAGCAGCACATTCAGTTGACAAAGTTCAGTGTTTAAACAGAACTGAACAGGAGAATAGGTGTCAAATACACCATATTATTGCACACAGGATTCATAGATATTCAGGTTAGAATAAGTTGGGGTTACACAGTTGGGCCTGTGCCTATGCAGTTAGCAGTCACTATACTTGCAGTCTCAGTGACACCAGGGCTAATTTGCTATTAGCATCCAAGAGGCCTTTTCATTAGTCTACCCAAGCCTGTCTGGTGGAGCTGCTCTGAAGTGGGAAAGGCAAAGGGGATTAAGGAAAATGAGACATGACATCAAATTTATAGAGAGCAGTAATTAATTTAGCTTGTGTCCGAGCTCGCTGACTACCAGTGTCCTCTTCTAGACCCTTCACATTTTACCTCTTGTATCACAATGCCACCAAAACACCGCAGGACAGAGATTAGATCCAAGGCATTAACCTTTGTTCCAACACTCACATTATATGATGTGAGCACAGGCCAGTGTATCCGCTCAATATTAATTGCATCTGGAAGCGCTGGACACACTGGCCCAAGTTGAGAGGCACACAAACGTTTTGCCCAGGGGAACAAAAGACATTTAAAAGCACTTCTCCCTTTGATTAGATTTAGCCTACAATATGACTGTGCTCAGAGATCTCTCTCATTCTGTTAAGCAATATGCCTGCCTGAACCATCCAAGCAGAGCAGCCTGAGAAAATAAAAGGGAATATAATAGAAGAGCTTCAAACGAAAATTGGCATATACTTTAATCTTTTTTATTTTACCATGGCTTGGCCTACATGCTTCTGAAAGAACAGACTCTTCGGAGAGTACATTAAAATATTGCAAACACAAGCATGAAAAAATAAATGCATAAAGAAGACTGCCATGGTAAAAATGACAGAATCAATGTGGCATACAGCTTTATAGGATTTTTTTCAACCATTAATCTAGAACTGACTTCAAAACACATCATATGTTTTGCACAATGACATACACAGGCGATGTAACCTCAGCCGTGTCATAATCCAAAGCGTCGATTCAAGCAGGGTGCCAATAAAACACAGGGATCTTGTTACATTTGCATAGCTGAAGCTGCATACGAATTCAGGCCCATACTGACACTGATACTAGTGATGCTGATACTGATGAGGGGATCAGAACTAAGTGAAAATGACAGAGAGACAAGTGCATAGAAAAATAATATGAACCTTTATAAGGCAACATTCACCCATACACTTGCTGTCATGGAGTTTCTAATCTCTCCTTAACAAATGTATCTTCAAAAAGGTGGAACAGAGCATTTTGTGCTTTGGGAATATAGACAAACTAATAATAATCCTCTAACATATAATCCATGCATCTAATTAGAGCAACTAAAGCGTTTAATTGTTCAATTTGTTTAAAATGAACAAATTCTTCTTCTTCTTTTTTTTTTAGTAAAATATAAGTACAGCCTTTTTCTGTAAAAGTTTCTGTTTATAGAATCACTGCTGTGCTGAAGCCCTTGATACTTTGCCAAACACAAAATTACAACTGAAAGTAACAAAAAGATAACTAAAGTAATTAAAAGAAAGCAATGACACAAGTATTTTCCCTCTGTAAAAGATGCATAGTGAACTGTCATGTAATAGAAAATGTTGGGACTCCTCAGCCAATTGTGGAGGATGAGTTGCAGCACTTTATCTAGCCTTTGTTATTGTCAATTGACATTTTGATGATTCTGCCTCTTATCTTTGTTGTTCACCATTCTGCGTAAATATTACACTTCAAGGATCAAATGAAGGATCAGTTTGACAAAGCAGTGTTTATTTTATATTTTAAATGAATTACCACCTTTTTGAAATGATGGCTTTGTTCTAAAAAGTATTGAATGTATTGAACCTTTGTGCGCCTTTAGCTCCGGGCACAGTGATGTGCTGTTCTCACACAAGACTGGATGATGTGGGCAGGTTTGTCGGTCAAATGCGTGGGTAAATCTGTGGTGTGTGTGTGTATGTATGTGTGTGTGCAAATGGCAAAAAGAGGTTAGTGTACACATGCAAAATAGCAAGGGGATAAAAGCTTTTCTTTTTTTCTCAAGTTTCTAAATATTTAATGAATATCTGTTTGATGTAGATTTGAATATGCATGTTTCTTATGCTTATAGGAGGAACAAAGCGCAAAAGTTCTTCACTCATAGAACTCAATTGTATAAAGACGATAAAAATAATAATGATTAGTTACTAAATAATTAGTTCACTTCACCTTCCACATGCTCGGCCCAAATAAATGCAAAAGGCATTGTGGCGTTGTAAAAGGGCATATAGAGATGCCCGCATGACAGCTGTACCAAAGACAAAAAGGTGAATCTGCCACACTGCAGCCTCCATCACTGAACAGACTGTTCCAGCTCTGCTTGAATAGCCCAGGGCTGGTGGAGCTTTGTGGAGCCCGATCAGTGATCAGCAATAATAGAGATGCTTTCAAATGTGGAAATCAATAGACACTGTGTAAGCTCCATCAAACCAGACCACGCCCTCAGTCGCTGTAAAGAGGACCCCCTACAGAACTCTGGTGCCAACATGGCTATTCTGAACTAAACCCCCGCCAGCTTCATAATAGAACCAGACCAGAGCATCAGATAGGGACAGTAGACTGTAGATTCAGCATATAATTATGCAATAACATAAAAAGAACGAAAGACATCAGCAGCCCTGAAATCACTAATCTCCCTCACAGTAGTAGCTTTCGAAGTCATCTTTCCCTCTCTGAGCTCTGATGCTCAGATCAGATCCACTCTGGTGTTGTAACAGGTACAAAGTGGCCAGTGTTTTCTTCATTATAACTCTTGTTGTTGCACCAGACTGACCCAGAAATGTCATGTGTCCTGCTCTGTTCAAAACATATGCCACACTTCCAAGGTGACACCGGAGACTCACAGGGTACACAACATCAAGTGCGTAATTTAATATCCTGGGATAACTGTCGGCCATGACAAATTAGCTGGAGTAAAGCAAAAGAAAAAGTAATATAGAATGACTGGCCTGTGTGATTTCTGCCCTTCAGTGTGACAAACAGCACCACAGAACTGCGCAGCTTCCACTTAATTAATTACATTTCCTTTTGTTGCCACTCTGTGTTTGTTCTGTGCTTTGCAGGTGGGGCTGTGTTCCCCTCAGGACTAAACAGGTCAAAGGTTAGCTGAATTTGGGGTATTATGCCCTTAGCCCAAGGCCAAGCATACACCTTTGGCCTCAGGGTCCCAGGAAGAGCTTCATGACACAGCTGTTTGTCTGTTAACATCACAGCAATCTAATAGCACACACCTTCATAGTATTGACTTCATTGATCAAATGGGTTTCCTCAATATGTCTTTATAAGGCAGAAGTCTATATGGGATAGAGATTTGCATTAATTGATCTAATTAGAATATTGTTTAAATAGTGGGTATGTTTTCATAGCTTAAACATTAGAAATGGCATTTACATTACCAAAATAAATGTCAGTGAAGTGGTGCACTTATACTAATGCATCTTAGAATCCGCATGAAGGTATATGTAGTAAAATATTTATGATGCTCTGATGTGCTCCCCTATGGGCATTGTCTCTTCCAGTGTCTCCTGGTAAAGTCTAAGCACTTAATTAGTCCATTAGATGAGATGGCTATAATGAAAGCACATTAAACAGATCATTCTTTGTTGGCCTGATGATTGGAGGCTAATGTTTCATTATACAGAGCGTAGTAACAATAAGTAGAAAAGGCCATGTGGTCTCAATGTGAGAACTGTAGTAGAAGTCATACCAGCTGTGAACCATCGATTCTCCAGCTCTCATCAGACTGGTAACCATCGCAGGTCTTCAGATTGGAAAAGGTCATATTCAGGTATGTGAGATCAATGCTGAGCACTCAGTATTCTGTGAGTCTCACATTATTGGACTGCAGGAGGCCTTCAAAACAATGAGTCAAAGACAAAGAACAGCTTCAATAAAGAAGGTCAGGGCTTGTGATGGGGAGGTGTCGCGCAGCGCACATCCATTCTGACAGTTAAAGTACAACAGTGAGACAAAAGTAATATTGCTCATTTGTGACAAACACAGAGATGAAACGACACAAAAGAGGCTCGCTGTGAGGTACTGGGAGGAACATGCTGTCACGCCACACTGTCTGACGAGGGAATTCAATTTTCTCTCCACTATGAGCGTGTCCACCATTACTGACAGTTCTCACAAAGGAAATAGAGCAATGCATTGTAATAAAACAGAAGACAGAACCAGCAATATGCCAGTTTGTGTAGCTCACTATTGTTTAGATTAGATTCACGTAAACATCTGGCATATAGCTTATTATTATGCTTGGAGTTTGCTGAGTGGGGCAGAGGTCAGGGTGCTTAACAGATTTGGGTGCCCTCTTTTACCAGGTCCTTGGCTGTAGACTAGCTGAATACTGTGCTAGAGCCACAGGGAGTGACTCTCAATTAAAGTGGGCATTAATTACTAGAGAAGTATTAATTAATCAAAGACAGATGGTGAGCATAGCCGGCAGATCATTTCACACCTTGGCTTGAGGTTATGGGAAAATATTGAGCATGCTTTTAGCAAACATTCTCGAAAATAATACCTTCTCATAAGCAATTTTTTTTTTTTACCCCATTTTAAGTTTTAGATTGGTCACCACATTACAAAAATCTTTAAACATGTATAAATTTAGCACACAAAAATATATTTGCAAAAGTTTATGTAGTCCTATTTGGTTTGGTCTCACAGTGATGACCTATGGCAGGCTACTTGGCCGAAGTGCAGCTCTCCTCTGGCCTGAGGCGCACATGCTCCATCTTCATTTGTACTCCCTTAATTAGCTTTGACAGTGAACTCAAGCATGGCTGAAAAATACCCTCCTTTTGTAAACACTGACTGAGAGACACATGTTCTCAACAATAGAAACCCATTAGCCATTTAGGAGCCATTTGACACAGCAGACCTTTTGGGCACAATATGTCGAAGTGTTAATGTCATTTTAACTCAAGAAGGGCAACTTCAGTAGACAGAAACTGAGCAAGCATAATGTTATGAACACTGCATTTAACAAATAAAGAATATAGGGCTGCAAACAGAAACAAATCGACAAACATTAAAGTACATTAGAATATTATATTATATATATATATATATATTACTGAATGGAGAATGCTCTGTTAATAATGCTCTTTAAAGCGTCTTTGGGGACATGTGTCTGTGAAAAGCGCTATATAAATAAAGTTACCTTACCTATTAAGAAGAGCAAACCTATGGGATGGATGGGATTGCAAATATTGGGACCCACTGTATGGGTATTTTTTATAGAATATTGCCTTGACAAGGACTGGGAAAAGGCAGGATTAAGGGTGCCCATGGACAATTACACATAGGCGAAAGAGAGGACTGAACTGCCAACCTTGGGGTCAGAAATGTTGAAGATTATGCCTGGAGTGCCCGCTACTGTCTACAATTTGCTCTGCTCACAGCAGCAGTAAAACTAGCATTATTTGTGTGGTTCAAACACTTTACACACATGTCGGAATCGCTTGCCTGTTCCAAAAGTCCAGCTTGTGATCACAGTTACACAGCGGGCCAGTGCTTGTCAGTGCGGGTTTATTAGTTTGCTCTGGCCATAGACTGGAGCTGCTTCATCAAACAGGACTCAGCAGCAAAGGGTGCTTGACAGTGGCTTCTCCAGAGCCTGAACTGCAACACTTCAAAAGAGCCAGTCAGCCTTTATCAGAGGCTCTAACCAAAAGCATGGCATGAGCTCCAGTGCTTTTGATTCTACTGTTACAGTCATATGTGACTGAGTAAAGCCTAGAGAGAAATGGCAAGAGAGGGCAAGGGAAAAGACACTGGCAATTCAGCCCAAAGTGTTAGGCGGGCATTAAAGGCCCTGTACCCAATTTTTCCATATTTGAGCGAAATGTGGCTTGCCCTGGTACATATTATATTGAATAAGAAGCTCTTGAGAACAAAAGAAATCTATGTACTTTCAGCATCTAATTATAAAGCATTTTATTGTCCAATAATCAAGAAGTGCATAGATAGCATGCTAGTTGTTGTTTGCTTCCACTCTGGTCTCTTATAAACTAATCACAGTGAATGATTAGGATGCTAAGAATGCATAAGGCAAGGTAAGTGAGGAATATCTAAATCAGGTAGAGTGCCTTTAGGACTACTGAGGCAGATGAGTGATACAGGTTGGACAAGACACAGATGCCTCGTGTTATTCTTGCTTTGTCCACTCATGCCCACTCAGCTGTCCAGCCATTCAGAGCTCTTTATTGTCTATGACCTGTCTCTCTTCTTCATTGCTCAATACAGATACAACCTTGTAGTATTGGGCCTACTGTGGGTGTGATGCATTGCTTTGACGTACCAGAATTCACAAAGATCTCCCTAGATACACACCTAAATTCAAAACATGCTTATATATAGATGGTTAATTCCCCATTGGCTGCAGACTCCGATGCTTTTCTTGTTGCACCAATTTAAAGGTAAGACCTGTCTACTTATCATATATATGACATGCTCCAGTGCACTGCATGGGTTGGGGGAAATGCTGATTTAAAAGAAAAACACAATTATGGCCGGACTTTTCATTATTAATGAGGAGAGTGGTCCAGCCATATGGCCCTATTGAGAATTGTCACTCATGCTCTAATGAAGTTGGATAGTTGTAGTAGCTTCTCACGGGAGGTATGTCACGCCTACATAAGAGATCTTAGTGTGTACAATTTAACAAGCACACAGGACATTAAGTAGATGTGCCTATATTGTAGAGAAGAATCATGACTGGCAAATCTAATAAGAAAAGTAATTGGATTGGGGAGGAGCCTTCTTTTATTCACTTAGTCATACATAAATCTTCATTCTCACCAGAAATGCAGGGGGACTGGACCACATCCCAGTAACTATTGACCTGAGGTGGGTCATGCTGGCCAATTAAAGACAAATGTTACACAATCATATCCATTTACAATGCATAAATGTTCTTCCAAGTACCAGAATGATTCTAAGATGCGGGGAGGTGCCAGTCTTTCTGTTATCTCAAAGGAAAATCCAGAAATTAAGAACCTGATCATTAATGGGTCCTTGATCTCAGTATACTGTGCCTCAGAATAATAAAAGCTTGGCACTGTTTTTTTTTTTTCATGACTGATGTTGATACCGATTGTTTAGAAGCCAGAACAACAGATGGCCAATGAGCTCTGATAACATTTTTGGGCCGATATATAGGGATGAGTTTGATGCGGGAGATTTAAGGCCCATAGCCAATATGCTAACAGTCCAAATATCGGTCTAGCTCTACCGTTGCCATAGCTGTTAACATTTTTAATAGCAAAAAGTTCTTAAAATGTTGCAGGATTACCATACCAAAAACACAAGATTAACAATAATTTGCTACTCATGTTGATTTCACACTATAAGCCCATTCAATGTCATCATTTGAAGCCCAGCAACTAATTTTTGCGTCTCCAATTTTCACACAATCTTCCAATAATAAAGTCAAATGTTTATGTTCAGGCTCAGTGATAATTACAAAGCTCATTCTTTGGCCACTACTACCACGCATCTTTAATATAATCATATACTGTTCATATGCAGTTCATATACTGTTGTAGCTGGATATTTGTAGCTTTAATTCGCACATGCTGTGTGGGTTCAGCTTACCACCTGCAGACTGTTTATGTACAGAGAGGAAACTGCTATAAGCACTATGGAAATCCTCTGCTAGAATATGCGTCTATTCAAAAAGCATAAGTACACAGAGGGTTTAAAAAAACGATGGCTCTCAGCGATGAGTCATTTTGTATATGCCAAAACATGAACGGTTTACTGCACACAGCTGGCGGAAAAACAAAATGTATTAATTTGATCATTTATAAATAAATATATACTGCAAATAGATTAATGTTGTTTGATGAGCTTGGCAGGAACATACCAATTAGTTTGCATGAACAGCAAAGCATCCCTATTTTGGTCTGAGCCCTTTTTGAACATATGGCAAAAAGAGATGCCATTTCAGAGCATATTTGATAGTAGTGAAGGAAAAGGACAGTGAAGTTAGCAAAGCGTAGAAACAATTTAGACTATGGTTAGCGCAGGACCAAGGCATACTCAAAGTCATTTCATACAACACAAGCTTCAGCAATTTACTGGAACAAGCAGCCACCCAACGATGGGGAAAAGATTGATCCGAACAAGACCAACTGTGTTTTCTTTGTTAAAAGTAATTAATCATTGTGACCACCAAGGAATAGGCTCTCAAAGGCAAAGCAGTGGCTTTGCCTGTGTTAGTCGCATAGAGACACCCAGGAAGGTGCATAAGTAGGAAGAGGATGGAGGGGGTGCCAGGAAAAGGCTGTAAAAAACAGAATGAAGGAAAGTGGGAGAGACAGAGGAAGCATATGCACCCGGCACTATTTATTTTTATTCACATGCATGCGCTCAGGGGGAGCATAGGGCAATCCATCATAGGGCCTTATCCACACCCAGCTCACATCTACAGTGCTAGGGGAGCAACTAAGTAAAGGACATTAAGCAACTTCTCAATGCAAAATGCACACTGCATAAGTTTCAGTGTGTTTTAAAATGGTACAAAACACCAATTAGTTTATATCTCTCCACAATAATGAAACTGAATTAAAAGTCCTATACTCAAGAAAGTGCTTGCTGTCTAAGCATTCAAATTTAAAGTTCCAAAACGTAAATTTCCACTACCTTCTCGTCTCCATGGAGATGATGGTATGATACTAAAAATATCTGTGATGCACGTGCTTTTCTATTGCTAAAAATAACTTTAAACTTTAGTCATTCTTGTTAGCAATGTCTCCTCCCCACAGATCTGACCAGTAACTTGGATTGATGGCGTGACTTGCAATTATAATGCTATACGGTGTAACATTCCAGACAAACAGGTGTGAGCCTCCATATGTTATATGGTACATTTTTAACCATGAGGCACTGAAAGAGAAATATGATATAATAAAGGCTGTTTTATTTTGCCATGTTCCTGATGCTAAAATAGACTGCATTTATACCTGTCAGTATATCTTCATGATTGTTTTGTAAATGGCCTAGTTTGTTGCCTGGTCTGTCGTAAGTGTGCACATGCCTTCTACACTGTAAATCCCATTAGTTCACACACGAGCTGCCCTTGAGCTCACAATGCTCCATTCCCCACCCACTAACACTGCAGTGATAACAGCAGCAGAAGCCCACCACCACAGAGACACAGCACTGATCAATAACATGGTTTCATCTACACACACTCGCACACCGGGGGAGGCCAGTGCTGCGGCACAAGCTTGGGGGGGTCTTAAGGGAATGGGCGTCACCAGCGGCTGGGAAAATTGGATGTGAAATGGTGAGGGGAACTTCGGCAGAAAGGGCAAGAGGTATAGTATCGCCATGACAATACTACGGCTGTTTGCTTGAGTCATATTTCGCTCCCTAAGCCACAGAGTGAGAAGGGCAGCAGCTGCGGCAGAGGCAGCATTGAGAAAGCACTCATTGAATGGTTGGTTGTGCAGCCCTAGGCCAGGACACTAATAGAAGCAGAATCCAGGGACCCTTCTGTGTGTCAGTGTGTCTGGTGAGGAGAATACTAAAATCCTCCCTCTTGTGCTAATGATTACCCCAAGCAAAGTGCAGGTCCGCAACACCACTTTACAAATGAGCATTAGCTAAATGTGCACATTCAAATTAGCCCGCTGTCCGGACATCTCATTGGCTCAATACCTGGAGGACACCGGTGGCTAGTAGGTGTAAGGATATGGCTACACACTTTCAGCGTAGTGTATTTGCTAGCAATACAGGCAACGTATTACTGATACCATCTTTTTGTATATAAACGGTTGCAGGATGATAAATGGCAAAAAGGCACTGACCCCTCCCATATGGTAGGGGTGTATATGAATTACCTATCTGGCAACCCAGGGAGTGATGACCCCAGTCAATGGAGCCAACCCCAGCACCATCATTTACTGAGCTACCGGCCCGTTGGAGACCCCCGCCGTAACTCACACACACGTACACAGGCTATGTTTTACTATACCCGCGAGGATGCTGCTCCCTCACCCCCAGCCATTTCAACCGAATGACCCAGACCCAAATCTAATTCTAAACCTCCATAAGCGGGATCTACCCAAGAGAACTACTATTTTTCGCAGCTATATGTCAGTGTGCATTTTGGTTCACACCTTTATAGGAGACACACATACAGAGACACACAAGCACAGCCTCTTAAGCAGGACTCATAAGTTATCATTAAGTGGCCCTGGTGTGAGTGATGGTCGATTAAATAATACAGAATGCAGACACTGGAACACTTTACATCATGCTCACTAAGGTAATTATGAAGGATGAGAAGAGGCAACAACGGCCAACTCTTGGTTTAATCTTATCTGGACAGTGGCGACTCGGAGAAGCGCCTTATTGCCAGTAAGTGGGACTATTTTCACTTACATCCTCTGCTTTTAACCATATTGCCTTCCCCACGGTAGCAGGATGCAACAAGATGGGCTATCTGTTATTTTAAAATCAACCAGAACACTGGATTGGCCACTGCTTTGTTTCACTAGATTTGTTTTAGTTGATTCAATACGGTTCAATGCAGTTTACAAATACAATTTATCCTTGGACTTTGCATTAAAGTCTTGCGTTTAGTCTTAGTCTATGCTAAAAAGAAAAGAAAATCAACTGTTTTAATCATTTTATCTGGACAGTGGAAACTAAGGTATATAGCTCTTTCATGTCAGCACATACTGTAAGAGTGCAGTTTCATATTCTGCTTACATCCACTGCTTTCTGCACTGAAAAATCTGTTGCAACATTTTTCCTAACTATTTCCCAACACCACCCATACCGCATCATTTATCATGTTGGAGCATTAAGATAACATCCCTGCACTAAGCCATCTTCTGCTGTGAGTCTATGAATAAAGTTCCTAATATCCACCAGTGATGGCTCATTATGCTGGCCTATCACGCTGGGGTTCTTTTAAAGGGTTTTCTCTCCTGGGTAAAAAATAAAAATTACCCTACATAGTACTACTACTCTGGCATATGCTGTAGTGCAACCGGATTAAGCATTCCTGTTTGAAACATTTTTCTGGCGGTCCTCCCCAGAGTCTAGGCAGATGAAGAGAGTGCTGAAGTGTTCACACTGAACCTGCAGTGCTCCTCATTGGCCCATGGGAATGTCCCTTCTTCTTCTGGGGTCTGAAAGCTAAACAATCCCGAGGAGAAGACCAGGAAGGCTCTCATCTGCTGTACAAACATGGTCCGCACAGATATGGCGGAGGAGCAGCAAGCTGTTTACAAGGCTAAGCTGTAAAAAAGACCACATCAGTGAGTGCAAATAAAAAAGCATGGAAAATATTATATATTTTTATCAGTCTAGATTAGTCATTTTTTTCTCATAAAGGGAAAATAATAATAATTAAAACTGTAACAATTACTCCAACAGCCAAATATGAATACATTTGTCCTATGTTGTTTTCTATGAGCAGCTATCAAAACTATGTCTATGTGGGGATGGGGTAAATGGGGTATGCAAAATAACAAAATATCATAATACTATTAGAATTCATTTTAAAGCAAGATGACCAAAAGCATTGTGCCAACCTCTGAAACACTGCTGTTTGAATACAAAAAGCACAATATTCCTGGAACAAATGTAATAAAACGATGTCATTTTGTCAGTCATGCCTCAGTGTCTTAGCTGAAAGTATCTCAGTTGCTTGTTAGCAATTTGGGCACTTAACAGCTTGGATATTTATGCCCATTTTCCAGTTAACCTTTGAATATAAAACCAATTAAAGCTGGACTCTGGGTAATAAAGACAATTCACCCTGATCATGTGCTACTCAGATGAAAAGTAAAAGCAATGACAGTCCCAGGGCGTGGTCCAGGCATGGATCCCCTCTCCGTCTGAGCGATCTTATTACAGCCGTTGCTGGGGGAGACTGCAGTAATTACTCAGCGCCTCACAACACCTTTTGGACTCTGGACTAGATTCAATGTGCTGCTCCAAATGTCACACACCTTAGCTGGCAATTAAACAGTGCTCTCCCTTCAGTGGCGCTTCTAATGGGCTTCCTCTCTCCTCCCTGCAATTCCCTAGAATTCTCCTCCCTAGAATTCCCTACAACTCACTAAATAATTATAAACCTAAGCCCATATGATATTAGAACAAGTCAAAATATGATATGTAATATGCTAGGATTAAGCAGGGCATAATCAGGGGTATACTGAGGACACAACTAGAGTTGCAAAATTCTGGGAATTTTCAAAGTGGGAAACTTTCCATGGATTTTTTGGGAATTAACGGGAATAAATTAGGATTTATCTAAGTTGAGGGTTAGGGGCATCAGTGAAGTTGGTAGAAAAAAATGTAGCACAATATTTTAGCACAATTTTGGCTGCAACAGATAGATTTGTGTGAATAAAGTTGTGTATAGCAGCTGTTCCTCATATGGACAAAGCACACTATTTTCTGAAGAGCCATTGAAGCCACACCCCCTACATGCATTTTGTATCCCTCCGTCACATGCACAATAACATCTAGAATTATGAAGAGGTAGAACTGCTTTTCTGAGCACACAAAAACAGACTACTGAGACCACACATTACAACCAAAGAACTACATGCACTCAAGTAAGTTTGGAGGATGGGGTGAATGATATTTGATCGGATATTAAAGTAGAATTGAAAAAGTAAAGTACAATAAAATAAATCTAGTGCTAGTTTACTTGCAAATTAGGCTTGCGCCATGTCATTGAAGTAGTTAGCTTATGATGCTAGTTACTGGAAAAAATGTGCTAGTGCTATCTTAATGGGAAACCAGATATGCTAAATGTAAGCTTTCTATGGACTGAAAAGAATGGAGAACAAGCAAATATAAGGCTTGAGAAACTAGAAATAACTAGAAATAAGGCTTTGAGACCAGAGTATTTTAATTTTTCATTTTGAAGTGGGAGCTGTAAGCAACATTCTAGCAAACGTTCACGTTTTGTTGTTCAATAAAAGAAATAAGCAGTTCTTCTGACAAATAAATCAGTCATGTGTGTTAATTATCTCCCTTTTACAATAATGCTGCTAATGACAAAATACAATGTTTATATTTTTGTTACAATTCCCCTAAATTCTTGTGCAAAGTTACCAATTTGAAAATTCCAAAAATTCCCATACCAAAGTTTCCATGGCAATTTTACAGAAACTTTCAGGACATTTGCTGGGAATTTTCCACCCCTTTGCAACCCTAGACACAGCATTTTGTGAAGCTCTTTGATTCAATCACTGTTGTGATTTTGGGGAGCTTTTCAAAAATGAATTGAATTTTAGTTCTTTCAAACTATTTAAGATAGTAATGTTACATCACAGACATTCTTTCATCATATGTAGCCTATATTGATTTACTGTAAATGGCGTTTTATTGTACAGTGCTTTTAAAAGGCATTTTCCTTTGACATACAAGAGGAGAAATATTGTTCACTAATTGCCTTCAAATTGTCAAAACACAGGGTTCAAAGGTTACCCACACTTAATGCTTACACCAGCCCGAGCAAAGCCGGACACTAGTCTTCTGTCAGAGCTCATTCAGCCACAGTCTGCTCAGTCAGAGTCACGCAGCAAACTAAGTGTATATTCCAATTAATAGGGCACTATCTGCATGCATGTCTCTATGGCAGCTGCCTGGCCCCTCCCTTCTTCCCTGGCACAGCTACAACTGGTGCTCAGTGTTTATGTCACCTCTTAATTGCATTTTTCCCCCTCGACGGTAGAGGTATGGCATTGTGCAGACGCCCTGAGGAAGAAAAAGAAGGTCAGGCTGCCAATTTAGAGCTGGCAGGTCGAGAGTAGCAGCGGCACTTAGTTTCGCTTGAGAAGAGAATGGAGGGCTGCTGTTGCTCGTCTATGGAAACCAGGACAAACAAAAGAGATAAGTGAAGGGGAAAGGAAGACAAATCCCCGTCCTCCCTGCGCTGTCTGCGGACTCAGGAGAATGACATGGACTTATACAGAGAAGCCCACACGGCACTGCCTACCTGTGATTGAACAGGGACGCGCCAGAGCAGAGGAATCCATTCTGCAAAGGACAATTTAATGTCCTGAACCTCAGAGAATTACCAGCAAATATAAATCACTGATATACACACACGGTATGGCCTGGAAGACCATCTGCCAACTGCTCAATAAAACCTAAAAAAATTATCAATAAAGTGAAATATCAAAACTTTTTCAGTGCTTTAGAATGAATTATGAGATATTGCATTATATTTAAAGGTCAGAAGAAAAGTAAAACAGTTTACCTTAAAATATAATAAATTAAATAGGTTTAATCAATTCTATATTAATGTATGTATTAATAAAGGTTCCATCCTCTTTTTGTATGATGATTTTCTCAGTTATTTCAATATATTCAACATACTTCTGACACTTTTTTTCCCTTATATTATAAAACAGCATGCTGTGGCACAGTTATACTCTTTGTGAAGCCACACAAAAACTTGACAAAGGAAATACAATTCAGGACTTTAAGCAAAGTTTTGCGTCCCAGTTGTGTCTGCTCTGAATAGATATGGTTACACATTCAATGGTTTTCCATTTATTACATATTTCCATTAAAGCCTCTCAATAGTACAATGGTCAAAGGAAAGGGGAGCAAAGGAAGAATTAAAAGAGGACAGAGATATAATTCAAGTACATTTGGAACACCACTCACAAAAAATCAACCCAATAAAATCTGACAAAGTAAAACTGAGAATTCTGCAGTTTAAAAAAGCATCTGACCAGGCAGTCCGAGGATTCTGGGACACCAAAAGAGCAGGGCTACTTGAGAAGCAGTGGGTATAATCTCTATAGATCCCTGTATTTGCATTCCAGTGTGTCTGGCCCTGGCTGTCAGTCTGTCTCTCCCGTTAGGCCCGGTCACAATCCAAAATGTCAAAGCTGCGAGTGGGAAGGACATGGCAGCTCTGGTCAGGGGTCCATCATGGGTCAAGAACTGGGTCCCGCCCAGGAAGATGTTTATGGAGAAGGATGTTTTCTGAATGCACTGAGCCGTGAAGGTCTAGTCTAGTCTTTAATGCAAATATCACTGTGCACCAGAGAGCTCACAGGCTAATTGCTAACTCATGCTAACTGAAAGTATTTTGTCACCTCATCATTTCTCTTCAGCAGAGCAGGACCACAGTTGACATAGATCATGTAGATCATAGAGAGCGTAAAGCAGGGCATAACTACAGGTGAGGAGGTGGGAAAGTCAGGTCAGCCTTCAAAGGCCTTGACCATCTCTGCAGTCTGACCTGTCTGACCTGCACCCACTGTTACACAACTGCAAATGTTGCCACATGACTCCAGCAGCTGCCTCTGCCCTTCACTCAAGCCCAACTTTTATTAAAGCCAGACAAACAATGGCTGTAATTGACACTTTGGTTCATTTCAAAGTTATTTTTACCACAGCATCCAGACAATACACACATAAAAGCAGGGAGAAAGTAACTGGAAAACAATATATATTACAAACTCCTAGACAAAAAGCACAAACACACCCAATTCGATTCTCAATTCCCAACACAGTAAAGGACATAACCACTGCTGGGAATCACCAACACTCGGCTTTCAACTGGGCAAAAGCCGCAGGGCTCTTTGAACACTGCGCTCTGAGCTGAGAGCGCCCCAGTATAGACCCCGAGGGAGGCCACAGCCACACAACAACAGCTTATGTTTTTTAAAACACAAACACAAAGAGATGCACATTTAAAAATAAAATAACATTTGAAAAGACACTGCTGTGAGGGATGAAGGTGTTCACAAGGCTGGGGTTTCAATGCCCAAGAGAAGCTGAGGCAGACATCAGACGTAATTTCTGCATAGATATAAATGCTATTAACACAAAATGAATAAATGCTGTTTCCAAGTCTGCCCTTTTAGGCCCTCTGTATATCCTTCAGCAATAGACCTGTCTATAGGGATCAGTGCCTTTCAGAAGTGCTCATTTTGATGATTCTGGATCTTCATGGTCTCTGTGGAGCAATTACGGGTGCGCTGTCAAATACCAGGATGCTCAAAAGGACCTGTTCACCGCCTGGGGGGCCCTTTCGCACCCTTTGAAGCACCAATTTGAACCCCTGTGGAAGTTGGCACACGCTAGCTCTTGAACTCTAATGAACAGAGCACCAGACAAACCGGGACAATAATGAAAACAGCATCTGAGTCAACACTGGGACTCACCTATAGCTCAACCTATCAACCTCCAACATCACCCGAGGCTCCTGCAGCTACACCTTTCAAAGACAGCCCCCATCCATTTCCACTTCCCTGTGCACTGTCCCTTATTAGTGCAGGGAATTCTGTGTACAAGCATAGACCCCAGTACTCCACCCACATCTGAAGAAGCCACCATCAATGACGACTCTATTCAATCAGTTTTTTTCCTTTTTTGCCAGAAGGTTATAGAGCTCAGCGGGACCAGTCTAAACGCTCCTCATCACCAGCTCAGTGTGTGTTTCATAGGTGTGATAGCAGTGTTAGCCCACCGCCCTAATTAACTGTCTCCTGGGGTCGCCATGGCACAATAGCAAAGGGTCCGTTCACAGCTCCCAGTCCCTAAAGAAGGAAGTATATGTAAAACAGTACCGGACAGGAACTGATGAAAATGCAAGCAGGTGGCATTCAGACCAATTAGACCGAGCCAGACAGGATTGCACTGTAGTAATCGTAGCATGAATATCACATCAGCAGTGAGATGTTAGGTGCAATTGGCGAGCGGCCCCATCACCTGGGTTCTACAGTCTAAGTGACACCCAGTCTGATAATGCATAGCATCCTCCCAGAGCTGATATTGTGAGACTTTTTTACACCACAGCAACCGCACAGCTAATTATCATGGCTGAACATAGCACAGCGGCTAATGTAAATGTCAGTATATAAAAGAGAGACTGAGCCTTCATCAGAATAGCTTTGACTCGTGCCTCTGTGATCAAAGACATGCCATGTGAGAAGCACAGAGTTTAGCCTGGGTAAATGAACACTATATTCTTTCATACATGAGAAGTGCTAAATTATTTATACTCATATTATCTACAATAATGGCATTTGTCCAATTGCAATTCTTTCAAAGCCCCACCCACACCCCAGGCCACTTGTTCATATGTGTCAAGACTCAAATAAAGAATTTATCAAGGCAAATACAAGAGAGGTTAATTTGATTCAGCCTACCCCATTCACATAGAGAATAACCTGTCACAAATCACCACAGCCCGGATAAAAAAGATCTCAATGATTTAGTGTATATGATTTAAAAAATGTAAAAGAGTGAATGAATATATTACTTTGGCTAAAGATTGTGATTTTTATAAATTTTAATAGATTTTGTAACATCATTTACCACACAAAGACATTACTAAACATTTAAAATTAAAATTAATATTCTGACAAATATCTGTGTCTTTGTTCTGCATTGATTTCCAAATTAATATACAGTTTTAATTAGAATCTAATAGGCCAAGAGCATGGTAATGGCAACATAATGTATTTTTAATTGCACTCACTGCACCTTCTCCATCATATTACAACAGTAATGGCTGTGGCCTTGGTGAACAGAGCCATGCAGCAGCATAGAGCTCCACACAGTAGTGCAGTAGCTTTTCCCTCATGATGGAGAACCATGTGTCTGATCTGTGTTTTTCAGTTTTGGGAATAATCCGAGAGAATATCCACGGCATGAGGAGATTTATAAAGTGTGCTTGTGGGGGGTGAGTAAACGTAGGCCCAGTGCTGTGTGTTTCAATCAGATTGAGCGGGTGCAAGCACAGCACATTATTCTCCCCTGCTCTGCATAGCGCTGCGCTAGGCTATGTCCTCCTGGTGTATTAGCGTGATGTATGACCCGGGCGCTGTACTACGCCACACCACGACGCACACACTCCTCACACGGCTCTGAGCTGCCTCTGCATGCGCCTTTTTCATTCCACCTGTCAAACAGTTATTCATCTCCCATTCCCTATGTGCCGGTCTCTCCTCTGCTACCACTAGCTCTATCTCCACACCCACCTCCATCTTTCTGCCCTATTGTATCCATCACACTTGTGTCAATGGAAGTTTTTGACAGAAGCTTTGTTTTTCTTCAAAAGCGTTGCACTACTATGAATGTTCACCTTGAAAGACTTTGTCATATTCACTTTGCTTGTAAAGTATTATGCCTGACTATACCACTGAAGAAGAAAGTGTAACCAACAAGATCAGAGGGGCTTGACACGTGCCCACCGTGTGGGGTGGTGGTGACAAGGAGTGATGGCTCTTTCCAGGAGTGGCACTGCAGTCTATGACAGGCACTCACAGGAATGGGAGAAAAACTACCTTTTCAGATCTACAAAGTAATTCTGCATAACACAAGCTGTCAGTTCAGAGACAGTGTGCTGAAGAGGAGCGAGCCCTGTGAGGAGAGAGGGAGGAGGCAAAGGTTAGAAATGTAATCTGAGAAAGACAATTACAGTCACTTATGGATGGCTTTGAGCGGCAGGCTTGTTTTTTGTTTTTTTTTATCACAAACGCTAATTTGACTCAGTAGTGTTTATGGAGAACCAATAAGGCAAGGGACAAGAACGAGAAGACTGTCACAGCAATCCACAGCACTCTGTGCTTCCATTAGCTTTGGCTGTTGGCAACAGAAATACTTAATGAGATAGCTGTGTGTAGGCTCTAGCTTTGTCATGTTCTTTCATGTTTAGTGTATATGTCTTATCATTAAACACCGCTAGATCATAGTTGATGGCTGCTTTAATGATGCGTGAATAAAGAGTATATAATGTCACTGACATCTATGTAAAATATACATGTGAAATGTGTAATACAATATGTATGTGTTATATAATAACTGTCATCATAATAGAATCATTATAAAATCCTCTTTTTCTCAAGCAACTCAAAAGGAGAAGTACATCATTTTCAAACCATTTCTATGGTCAAGATAATTCATTTGGATACATCCAAGGCCAGAGCAAAAGTGAGGCACTAGACGGGCAGGGCCCACTCCACTCTCTTAATCACACTGTGGAACTGATTCAATTCATTTGGCCTGGGAGCAGATATAGAGCCATTATGTTCTTATTAACAGAGTACGGAGGTGGGGCCACACCTGAGTGCTCTGGAAATGGGCAAACTGCGCCGCTTCAATGAGGAGGGAGGAGAGGGGCATCTATTTAAAATGTGGGGGCTAAATTTGATTAATCCATAAACTGATTTACAACATCTGATAACGTGCTGGTAACACTTCCACATGGGACTGCTGTGATTATATCAGCTATGGTTCACGGCTGTCTCAGATGAGGTGACGCTGTGGGCTCACACACAGAAGTGGCCTAATTTAATTACCTTTAATACAATGTTACGATTTCTATGAGCATATATATAATGACATATGATGTGGGACATATTTCCATTATGGAGCTGAATGCGTTCATAATATAATGTACAGATAACATGTTCAGTAAGTAAAAACATTTCCAAACAAATATTTCTTCATCGAAAACAGAAAGGTCAAATACATTACAGGTGAGCAGGCTGAAGTCTGGGGGAACACATTTCTCTGGTCCTCTGGAGCTGGAGAAGAGGAGGAGCTCTCGACTTGGACGGATCTCTGGGATGGTATTTCCGGAATGTTTAACCAAAGCCTCGGAAAGCTCTTGGGATGCTAAAATTATACACCCCCGTTCAAGGCTTCAAGCAAATCTGTGAACAGTTACTTGCCACTCAGAAGAATGCAATTTATGTGTCTGTTTACCAACACAACCACTTTGTTCTGAACCCCAGGAGGGTCAAGTTCCTTCAGCTAGTCAGTTTCTAGTCACTATCAGGGTATGCAAACGAGCTCCCACACATGGACTGAGTTTGATAGAAGACTTTTTAGACTGATCAAAGAGAGGCTTTCAAAGTGAAGCCAGTTCTGATCCTGCACTCACATGATCGAGGGGCTACATGGTTCACAGAGCACTGACGTCACACAGGATCACCACAAAAGCAGCCATCTGGAAAAATAGCATAACTATTACCTCGAATGATGAAGACATGACACTTGTACCTAATCTCTTTTACACAGAACAATGGGTGAGAGGCTCAGACTCCCCCATATTTCTCTGTACAGCCTTGCCCTCATCGCTTATAGAGTTATTAATTACATGTTGGTGAAGACAAAACTGCAGAACAAAGAGAGGAGAAAGATGGCACTCACTATCATCATAGCAGCAGAATTAGCTCCCACCCTCCGGGCAGGCCTCTCACACACACGTGTCATTAGCTATCTATTCTCACCACTTTGATTGATGCTCCCGCCCTAAAACAGCCAAGCGTCACTAATCATTTTATATGAGACTACATGCAAAATTGAGAAAATTAACTAACCATTAACAAACCGTTTATTTTCAAAGGATGGTGTAAAGTGTCTGGCACCTATTTTCATTGAATGTTCACCCATTGGCTACACAGCAGAATTACATATTTTTGTTGATTTATTTTTTTTTTTATAATTGATTTCTCAAACTGTGCCAGTGTAAAATGCAGTTGAGTGTGTAATTGCAAGAGTGGAAAAACTATGATCTTGAACTAGTGTAATGTTTAGAATTAGCATGCACAAATCTTATACATCATTCAAACCTACTGTCTATGTCTATGGAAAATGCACGGTCAACTTTCAGATCAGCGTTGTCTGTCAGTAAGACAGTGGCCTCACTTAGCAGTTGCTGAATGTGTGTGAGAATGATAAAATGAGACTGGGGGAATCCTGGGAAAGCTATGAGGCGTTTGTGAGTAATCTGACCCAGAGGGTAGGCTTAGGCTGAGCCATGTACTAGAGGACAATGAGCCAGAGCAGTGCACAAACTTACACACTAGCAGTTCCCTTAAATGACTTTAGTCATGCTTTCGTCCGCAGAAAGAGATTATGCCAGTTCATCCCATTTTTATTCAGAATATTTACATGTGTGAATTTAAGTCTATATGGTCTGATAATGGCAGTCTGCTACACCTCCCTCCTACTATCAGACACACAGCTGCTCAAATGTGAACTCTTTAAAAGAAATCAATTTCTACAGCTATGAGATGAGAGTGTAATGCAAAGTGAATTTGCATTTCCTTTTTTAATCTGCTCTCTCAACATGTTAGAGAAATTGTGCTGCTGCTGCCAAATGTAATATATTGGCCCCTTCTCTCCACAAATGGGCAAAGATAAACACATAAACAAGGCCAACAGGCAGCACACCACCAGCTGGACTGTGGCTGTGAAAGATGAGGATTGACAATGTGGTGAGTGGTAATCGCAGGCAGAGAGGATCAAATATGTATGAAGAAAAGGCATCTTCCGCTTGGTCCCAGGAGGACAGTCCACACATGTAATCTGTATGCCGTCTCTTCTCACACTCCTTCTGTCATTCTTCAAACTCATTCACCCAGGCACAGCTTATTTGTGCTTTTGAATTGAAAGATAACAACTGCCCACAATACATTCGAGATCCTTCCGCAAGTCTCATGTCATTGTTAGGGCCTGTCTACTACTTGTACCACACGCTGTCACTAACGCCTTCCTTTCAAATGACTGTACATCCCCTCCAATACTACCACTCAGGGTAATTTATGCAGAGATTTATCCCAGCACATCTCGTGACCACCTGTCTTGTGGAGATAGCATTTGTAGTATTGAACCGATGCAATTACCAAGCAGGGGGTCTGAGGTTCAAGCCAAATCTTAAGGCAGAGCTGGATTCTCACCTTATTACAGTAAAACCAGTTCAACCAAAGCCTGGTGGATAGGGCACTTGGAGACATATATATCGGCCTAAACCTTGCCAATATGGGCCGATAGTCCACGTGGACTTGTTAAACTTGTTATAAACCTTAGACTCTCTATATAATGTCAATTTTATCCAATTTACAGACAGATAAATGTCCTAATATGTGGCTCCCATAGAATGTATAAAAAAAGTGGACTAAGATAATGTGACGTTACCCATAACATTCAGCTCCACTCAAATGAGGCTCGCGATGCTCACGGTTACAGGAGCAAATCTGAAGCCAGGCTCTACGTTAGGAATAGGATTTTTTTGACGGACAAAATAGCAAAAAAAAATTCAGGATCATATAAATGGGGTTAAATGTTCTAGATGTTCACAGATTAAATGTCTACCATTTAAACTGCACAAAACTCCCAGTCTATGTTAATATCAACATCACAAAATCGATTTTTTATTTTAATTGTAGAATCAGTCTGAGTGAACAAGTTATTTATGTTTTATTCATGACCATAACGTTAGTTTGGTTCAGTAGTTCACCAATGCTAGTTGTTGTTCGCCTTTAAGTTTTCGTCTTTCTTACCTTGATAGTTGTGGATAAATTCTTCATGGACAGAATATGTTCTTTGTTGACTTTGCTAGATGAAGATTTGGTGTTGGGGTGGGCAGATTTATGAAGCTGGTCAGAAATATGTGACACTTTTCAACAGATTTTGCCATAGAAAAGCATTGACCAGAAGTGCGACTCAACATCGCGGCACTTCCTGCCGTTGTGATAATAGCCTATTTAAAATGCAATAGAGCCAAACCTAAGTTTTATCATCAGTTGAAGATTTACTGTGAATTTTTACATTACTAAATATATCGCCTATCGGCAGCTCCAACTTCCATTTTATCTGCATCATATTGGGCGCAAAAAAAAAAAATCCATATTGGTCGGGCCCTAGTAGGAATTAGACATGACGTAGGCAGTATCAACACAACAATGCCACAGGAATGACATAGAGAACCATGGTATCATTAAAGTGTGTGTGAAAGCTGATGGTGTCACAGATGGCCACTGAAATGTAAAACGTTGCCATCTTCCTAATGACAGCCAATTTAATTGAAAATCCACTTCTCTGTTTGAGAGCAAACAATCCAGTGCAGAAGAGCTGTAGGGCACTAGTCTATGGCTACACAGTTAGCGGTGAAAAAACAAATGAGGACAGAGCCAGGAAATGGCTGGAAGACAAAGACATAACATAATGTAAAGACAAGCGCAGAATAAAATAGGTCAGTGATACAGATGGAGGATGGGGAGTCACAGATCGGACGGAGATAAACTGGTGAATGAACAGAAGCTTGAAGAAATAAAGGAGGTGGAGAGTGTTGTGAATAGAGGGTGAGGGGAGCGGCCAAACTCCAAGCTCTCTTCTATAGGCTCACTTTCCAAGACATGATTAGTTTGGAGTGATGATGACATGTAATGGTGAAAAGAAAATCCACTTTTACTTTTACTAAAACTCTCCACTGCACACGTATGCAAAAACAGCATTTATGAATACAAACTCTAGGGATTTGGAATACACACTTGCAGCTCAAAACAGAATACTTAATATGTGCTGTTTTGTCACATGGAAGCTCATAAATTAATTTCCCATTGACAGTTTCATCTCACAAATATCAACTGATTGCAAAATTGTATTCTTAATTAAAAAGATCCTGCATTTGTTAAAATTAGAAAAGAGAAAACACTTAAGATAAGTTTCTGACAGAATTGTTTTGTATTTTACTAGTGAAAATTATGTTGTTTGGTAAGCAAGTGGCATTTCTTTTCACAGCCAGAATGCATATAGGAATAAATTAATATGAAAAGTATTGAATAAAGGGTAAGGTTTGTCCATTTCTGCCGAGTATGTGATGGGTGCTTGACACAAACACAGGCCTTGCTTCACTGCAAAACACTGCAACCCGCCCCCTGCAGGGCTCTAGGCCTGCTCCAACCAAGCACTAGAGCGGAGAACAAAGAGAAGGAAGAAAAAAAGCATGAATACATCAGGAAGAAAGCTAATTGACTCCAAAACACTTGTGGGTGGTTTTGGGTGTGTGAGCCTGTACATGCCCTTGCTACTCTCATTACGCTCTTGCCTTTTTTCAACTTACAACCTTATTCTCTTCCACAGTTTCTTGTAACCTAAACTCCATTTGTCATCCCTGCAGGGTTATGCCAAGGTCCATTTTAGAGCTATAAACTTTTTGGAGTTTACTCAAAGCTGAGTAAAAAGTACATAGTTTAGTTTATGCTTGCATGCATCATTCCTTACCCTTGCTGCAGACAGATCGGGTGCAGAGTGGCCACTCCCTGACCTCCTGCTGAGGTGCTTAGTCCCAGACAGTGTCCTGGCCTGGCTCTACCCCAGAGAGCTACAACCTGCTCCCAGCCCCACATCAGATTGAGTCAGTCTGTGTTAGCGCTGCTGCAGCTAATGCAAATACAATCCATCTGCTAATTCTAATCCATTCACCTCCAGTGATGTGCACGCACAGGCACAATACATGAGATAGAGAGACCACTTCAAACATGTTTAATTGATAGCATCAGTATTATTAGAGAGTCACTGTACTCCATCACACCAGATCATCAATAATGATAAAATACAAGAGCTATGCCCTGAATAGCAGTACAGAAGTAGAGATGTGCTGCACAACCACACCAATGCCTTCACACTGTACTGGAGCCTGAGGAAAAAGATTTTTTTTTTTAAAGTAAAAGAGTAAACATGGAGGGAAGGATCATGGGAAAGCAACAGTTTGGGGGTGGCTAGACAGAGCAGATACATGTACTAAATGTGCTGCTGATAATCACACTATTCCAGATGATTAGCCCATATTCTTCACATAGCTCAGATAGTAACATTATTGTTCTAAAACTGATTTGTATACACTGAATACTTTGCCACTGCTACTCTTTGTGAAAATCCACCAGAAGGGTATGAGCTCTGACCCAGTGTGTCTCAAAGATATCGACCAAAAGCACATTTACAATTTGCATAGCCAAGTGTGTTATGCTTCCACACATCTTTTGTGTTTTATCTTACGTGAATGCAAAAGGCTCACAGAGCATTATAAATTAGTTGGTACATGTGTGCGTATGTGGCTGTGGGGTGCAGCACAGGCTGAGGGAGCCCATCCCCTGAGTTCTCACATCACATGTATGCTGCATGAGTTCTTTCCCATAATCTCGTTTAAACCCCCTTCACACACCATAATTCAATTCTCTTTTCTAGACAATGACCATGTCATCTTAATCTGGCAGGTAGATTATACAGCATCCCACACAGGACTACTAATGCCCAGGAAACCACTGGGCCTATTCTGCACTTCTTCAAGGTTGGATAGGCAGCTGTAGATTGCTTTGAAGGATTGCTTCTGTCGCTCAGTTTTTCACATGTTTTGCCTTCAAATTCTTGCTATTTTCACCATTTAAAATTTGGTCTTGCAATGGCATTTAGTCATTGCCCTTTTGAAATTCTATTTGCTGCTGTCAGAAAAGTAAAATGTGTACTTTTTCATCTATTTATCCCAAATGTTAAACTGACTGAGAATGTTTGCAAAACCAGGTGTGCTGACCAGAAAGCAGGTGTGAGGGCATAAGATTACACTGCAGTGAGCTGGCTGAGCTTGTATTTAGTTTATCTGTAGCTCCCAAGTGACAAAACAGGGAAAACCAAATTAAGATAATAACTGCTACTTATACAAACCGTCCCTGTTCAGTCAGATTTTAGACATTTTAATTACGGTCAGTATTCAGCTCCAATACCGAAGTGCATTGGAGTGGCAGGTGTGGACAAACTGCCTGTCTTACTGTGTGGACCTGATGCTGCCTCTCCAGCTAGCTCAATCGGATTATGGCTAAACCATTGAGCCATAACAGGGCCTATAGGGCCTCTTTCATACCTTAACCACTTATCCCACTTTGATCCACCCAGCAAGGTTCCCCAAACTGCACACAACACATCCTCTGTTTGTGTGAGTACATCTGAATGATAGCTCAGGGATATAAAGTTAATTGGGTGGTCTCTGTGAAATCAAACTGCACAAATGAAAAGATAAATGTGTGTGAAAAACAAGTCCCCTCTGAGTGATCCTATTCCAGCTCCATGGTCCGACATGCTCTGGTCCTTGGAATCAAAGCCAGAGCTCAGCTTTGCCCCTCCCGTTTCTCAAACAGAAATTCTTTTGTGCTGTCCTGCTAATCAAAAGCAGAGACATTCCTAACAATTGGACACATAACAAACAGATACAAGCACAAACAAATAACCACAATGAGAAAACAGCTCACAATACAGTAAAGAATAGAGAGACAGGCATTGAGAATGACATCCCAGTAGGATATCAACACTCACAACGCTTATTTTCAACAGAAACATCTTCACTTTTATCAGTACATAATAGGCCAAGTCTGAGAACTTTGAACATTGCATTGCTTTTGAGACAAAGTCAAGCCAGCATGTACAGTACCACTTCATGTGGTGTTGCTAAACTCAATGAGAGATTGCATCAATAGTCTTTCTCTTTCATCCTTTAGAAATACATTAGAGAGTAGAGCAGAAGGTTCGTTGTGCCTGCAGGCTCTTCCAGAGGAGGTCTTCTTCTCCTCTGATAAATCCCCTGTGTCTGTTTGTAGGTCAGCCAATAGGCCAGTAGAGCAGGCAGGCCCAGTCAGACAGGCTTTTCACTGACTTTGGTCTTCCTCCACTGACCAGAGGGGAGCTGACTCCAGCTGGACAGACTTCGTCTTGTTTTTCTTTATCTCCCCTGTTGCAGGCTACAGTTGTTTTGGTGTGACATGATGCTGTATTGTCTTTGCAATACAAGAGTGACTAAGGATGTGCAAGCTGCAAGTGTGGAGCAAAAGTCTCCCTTTAAGTCGGCCTTAAGAAAGAAACAAGAAATACTAAATAAACGACAAAAACGAGACACACATAAAGACTCCATCAAGAATGTCAATATCACATTTTTGTACATGATCAATGTGAGAAGAAACATGATTTGACAATTATTCACAATAATTGACAAAGAACAGTCCGTACTTTTACTATTTGTGTCTACTCTAGATTCCACTTTCTTTGTGTCTTTAGATCTCCATTTTTCTAGTATCTGACTTTATGAAATTAACTTTTCTGAACAATAAGGTCATGTTAAAAGTGTATGTTAATAGGGTAGAATGCATTGAAATAGCCTATACTTCTAAAATGGTTGTGAGATAAGATTATCTTGTGACCTGAATAGTCAAGATAATCAATTAAGAGGATATTATTGACATTTCCAATTCCAATCTTCAAGGAAAAAAAATACAGACCTAAACTCTAAGTGATAGGCTCAAAGTGGTACAAAACCCTGACAGATATGATTACTAACCAGTTGCTATAATTGTATCCTGAATTTTTAGGTGCACTGCATAATATTTCTAGTGGAGGGTCTACCACCTGATGTCACCTGAGTATAGATTATAATCTACCTATTATAAAGGAGACAAGCAGGTTACAGCACTACACTACATTACAAATCAGATCTAGAGAGTCGACATAATTCAGAGAAGGATTTACCAAAGTTTTTAGCAATAGAAACACCCGTAATTAATAAACACTCGATGGATATGCTTAATGTCATACCATAGAATATTCCAGGTAAAGCAATAACATCTCCGAAACAGAAAAGTATGTCCACCGAAAAAGTTGACCAGTGCACCTTTATTGTAAGTTATAAAAAAAATAAATCTTCAATCTAAATCTTCAAGTCGACTGCATTTTCTCACAGCTGTGTTAAACCTTAGCTCTGGGTAGGGTATAGGGAAAGTGCCAGTATATTCACTTCATGATAACCTCAGGAGGACTGCAGAGGAAGAGGAGAGTGGAAGTCTATTGTAGCTTCACAGAACAATAGAGAGTGTGCGAGCCAGCGGTGTAAAACTGTCTGTGGTTGGACCAGGTGTCTACTGAGGGAGTCCCACGGGCCCCTTTTTAAAGACATGCTTCAGCTATCACAATGCACTCACTGCTTCTGAAGAGGAACTGCATCATGAGAGAAAGACAAGACAGCACGGCAACTACCGCTATTGATCGGGTGCAGCAATAGAAGCACGTGAGAGGATAATGGAGCCACAGGCACACACATACTGTAAAATAAAAGCAAATATAATAAACGGATCATAACTACAAATGGAAGCAAGCCATTATAAAAGACTTCACAAAAATATGTTTTGCCGAATCAATATGCCATTTAATGAACACAAGGAGGTGGATGATTCGCTGGAGGGAATAAGCCTATCCCAACAACAGATTCAAACAAAGGGAAAATACACAACATTCCCATTATTATCTGACTGTAATGTGTAAAATAGCATCCCCAACCTTCAAAGGGGAAAATGACCTCAATTAGGGATGTAAGGGTTTGTGAACAGGAAGGACATGGCTAAATATAACCTCACACTAGATTGAGTCCACCACCAGTTGTAGTCCCAGTCACCATTAAAAAGACAGCTGGCACTCACTCATGTTCCCACACTGTGAACCAACTCCCGCTGCACCTAGCAATGTCAAATGCCCCATTCAGACAAGCCTAAATATTTAAACAGTACATGTAGAAGGCAATCTCCTACAACCACTTGCATAAAAGATTTAATACCCCACTGACATGATATCTAGTCAGCAGAGAGTTAGTCAGGAGACAAGGAACTGCAGTTAGACTTGCACACTGGCTAAATACTACAAGGACAACTGTGGAGACAAAGATACACAGAGCAGCCAAGCGTAGGTCAAAGTCAGGAGCAAGGCTGAAATGCACAGGACAAGGTAAATATCTATACAAACATTTATCATAACCCAGAAGTGGAGCAGGGAGGAAAAGGTTTGTGAATCCCATCAGTCATGGCTTTGGAAACTAAGGTTAAATCTATGCCAGTGCATTCTCTGCTGGACCAAGCAAACAAACCAAGGACAGGGAGCTTTGCTAAAGAAAATAACAGCTCTTATTGTAAACATATAACTTGCAGTGCTTAAGTGGACTTGGACATGGGAGAATAACAAGGATTTCTGATAAGTTCTATACTGTAGTGTTTTGTGATTCTACAGTTATAGTGACACAGCAGTGAGGCTATTGGGTTTGCAGTTAATGGGAGTGTGTAGTGGACACAAATGGGGGCAACATGTATACAGTCCATTCTATAGAAGGAGTGTGATACAGATGCGGATACAGGAGGTGACCCGCACAGTGACAGGGTGGGACGTGACTTGATTAAGAATGCTGTAAGAGTGATAAAGTACCACCTAAATCCACCCACATCCCGTGACCCTGCAATAAGTCAAACACCAACGACAAGCACATGAACCATAAATAATCCTGTCTAACTTAGATTGGAGGAGCCCTTTCTTGGCCCAAGTTTAGATTTATTTTTCTCAGGGGTAAAAGTAGAAAACAGGCTTTCTGGACCGAACACAACAAAGTGAATTTAAGCACAACCAGTGTTGACAAAATACACAGATGCTCATTTGGATGACGTGCAGCCAAATCAAAACCCCTTATTACAATCTCCTCCTTGCCGCAACTAGTGTAATCAACCAATACAACAAATCATGTGAGGTTACCAGAGCAGGTGCCCACTGCAGAGCCCTGTAGCCCCCTTGGTTTCAAAGCCAATATTCTTCACTAATTTAAATAAAAAAATCTGCAAACATTTGCTGGACCATTCAGGCTAATGTCCAATCTGTTGCTCTCTGACACAGTGCCACCATGCATCTCATTTCCATTCCTGAGGCGTTACTACCAACCTGCCAACGCTTTAGTGTCGTGTGGAGCCACTACAGAGACGGGAAGGCAAAGAGAGGCAAGCAAGCAAGGAAAATATGCTTTTTATGTGTTTATGATGTGTAACCATTTCAACAAACTATAAAACTCCTACTGCAGATGTTCTGTGTTATGATGAAAAACATATAAGGGGGAGTTAGTGTAGAAGTCTTGATGAAGATTCTTAATGTCTTAAACACAACTGTTTACATCTGGTATGTCTAGTGAACTTGCACCATGTAAAATGACTTGGATATTAAAAACAGTATTTACATATATTCTCAAGTGTCCTTGATATATTTATGATGGACGATTTAACATCTGATTTCCAAACTGTAGATGGAAATCCCTTACCACAGCACTCTCAAAGTTCATTTTTAACTCTGGTGCATTGGAAAAGTCTGCACTTAATTTTCACTTGCACCACTGATAGATAAGACATGAAACACAGTAAGCTGACAGCAGGATAAACTCATTGAAAAGAGGCATAAATGGAAAACGCGGATGGAAGAACATGGCCCCATGACGATTTACCACTTTTCTTTCATGTAAAGCAAGATTTTCCTCTCAATTTCCTCCTCTTATTTCAGCACCGTCCTGGAGATAAGATCTGTCTCTTTCTCTGCACCAATGCCATGATGAGGGTTGCATAAAATTAGCTTTTTGATAGAGGGGAGCGTATCCGGGGGCAACACTGAAGCCCCAGTTCTTCTTGGCACGTGCAGCTCATCCCACACACACCCCAGTCACAACACTAGATCAGATAGAAACGCGACGAGCTTGTTTAAAATAGGACCCCATAGACATTCCTCTGAAGATTTGAACAAGCAGCAAGGAAAAAATACAAGGAAAATAACTTCAAACATACCACTGCTTCAACTGCAGCAGAAAGTCTCAATCGCTGGTCCAGTAGTATTCAGGAGTGAATGGAATATTTGAACATAATATTATACCATAGAATTACCAAGAATTACTGATATATTGGTTAAATACTAATAGAACAGATTATGAATGCTTCTGTGAATGTGGGTGTGTAAAACACTTTCACCACCACGAAGAGTTATAATAAATGTAGGATACTGACTTAACATTGGAGAATGTATGAATACTAAAATAACAGGACTTGAATGTTTCCTGCATAGTTTTAAAATGATTCAAATCTCTATAGAAACAAATACGACGACATGATAATATTTAAGATCATTGCATCATCTTTTAGTACCATGACAACAGAAATACAACATTATAACTTATATTACAAATGTATCTAACCACTTCAATAGAAAGTGAAAAAAAAACAACTCAGAAACGTAAAGCTGTCATCTTTTGCCCTTCGTGCGGTGAAATCAGACAGGTCCATGCCTTGAATGCTTCATCTACTTTCTGCTTTCCCAGTCCAATTACAAGTGGCCCCTCCAACCAGAGCCCTCCTCTCTCCACACTCTCACGGCCTGTCAGACTCTGATATGGTGGGGCGGTGCAATATTGAAGGTCGGTCAGTTGGCACACTTAACCTCATTTCCCCAACACTCGGGCGTGCTCTCTGAAGAGCTTTTGATTGGTGTCCATTTGAAAAGCAGGCTTTGGCTTTGACAGCAGGGTAGTACGCTTGGGTCGGAAAGATCAGAGCTTTTTTTATGCACTCCTGGTTGCAGCCAGATATAATGGGTTTCAATTAAGCAATGGGGGTAAAATGTTAGAAGTAATCTGGGCTGGAGCACGAGAATGAGTCATGCAATATTCATGTACACAAACTAATGAAAGCCTAGATTAGCCTACATATTTACAAGGGGTCATGTGGTGTCGCCCACATATTAAAAAGGCTGGCAGCTAGTGCTTGGAGAATGGGGTCTGTATGATATATTAGGAAACATGCAATATGCACTTTCAAATCTTATGCTTCCACATGTGTAGTGATTTGCATATGGAGGTGGCATATAGGTTTTACACAAGATGCCCTACCACAAATCCATCTTTTCCATTTAGGCTAATGATTTCAGACTGGCACAAAGAGGACCCCCTTGGACAGAATATTTTATTGTCTAGTTGTTCACAATTATCACAAGATCACAATTATTTTTGAATATTGTTTTTAATCAGGAATCAGAATCAGAATCAGAATTACTTTTATTCATCCCCGAGGGGAAATTTTCTTTGTTACAGATGCAACCGACCGAGTAGTTAGAATAAAGTTTCAAAAATAAAATAAGATAAATACAATAAGATAAAAGATAAAAATAGTTCTCTCTCAGAAATTATTTACATCAGTGACATATTTACAACTATATACATGTGTGAGCAGGGAATTGGATATTACAGTAGTTTGTCAGTGAAGATTTCCTGTGTCTCTCAGTGGAGCAGCGCGGCAGCCGCAGTCTATGGCTGAAAGAGCTCCTCTGATTGGCCAGCACCTTGTGGAGGGGGTGGCAGGAGCATCCAGAATAGTCCAGATTTTGTCCAGTATTCTCCTGTCCAACACCACAGTCAGAGAGTCCAGCTCCTCCCCCACAACATGTCCAGCCTTTCTGATGATCTTATTGAGTCTATTAGTGTCCCTCACGCGCAGACTGCTGCCCCAGCAGACTACAGCGTACATGATGGCACTGGCCACCATAGACTCATAGAACATCCTGAGCATTGTCCTGCAGATGTCGAAGGAATGAATACAGCCATTTAAGAGTTTAAAATTGCACATGAGGTTTATCTATTATTTATCTATTGTCCATAGCTATTATTATTTGTTATTGATAGGAAACCATAACATTGAAATTAGAGATGGATAAAAATACCCGTCTCTAATTTCAGTCCAGCTACTAACTGGTCAATTAATTAGCTACTGTTCAGATAGCGAGTATATTGGGTTATAGAATAAGAAACCAGGGTAATAATGAAGTGGGTGAGAATCAAGGAAGAAAAATGGAGAGGTCAATGGGACATCTCAAAGACCTTGAGCACAGAGGAAATGGGATCACAAGATAAAGAAAGGCGAGTGGAGGTAGCACTTCTCCAAAGAGATTAGGGATCATCTGCATTTTGGCTTTTCATTCATCTTGCCATAATCATTTCTCACTAAAGGCCCTAGACAGCGCCCCCGCCCAAATGGCAGCAATCTGAATGAGTGATCTTGACAAATTGGGCTGCTCAGGAGGAGAGGGGGCTCCTTTGACTGAGTAGATGGCTGCAGACGCTGGGATGTCTCGTGCAGGACAGAGATATAACTGTAATTGGCTTCTTTCCCTAATCTTCCTCTGCCAAAACTGGAGGGGAAGTGGGATGGGCCATTTTGAACTGCTGCACCAGCAAAAATGGTCAACTCAAAAATGTATCTACTGTACTATCCATGGGTTTCAGAGTGATTAAAATTTAGCACGGTTGCCATAGCAATTATCAATTTAAAACAGCAATGTGGATGGTCAAGAGTCCTCCAAATGTCAACAGGAAGTTCAAGCTTGGCCTTAGGCTTTAACCTAAGTGATTCCAGCTTCATATTACCACATTTTAATCTCTTTTTTTATACCTGTCCCTAACAAATAAACAATAAACATATAAATGATAAATGAAAATGTAGTGTAAGGCAATAACAATAATGTCAGTGTCACAATAATTCTTAGGTCTTCCATATGAAATATAAGCTTTACAGTTAATTAGAAGTGGTTTATTAATCAATTTCAACCCTACAGTTTTTGTGAACAGAACTTTTTCTGCCTTGATGATAGAGCAACAGACGAGAAGAAAAAGAGAGAAGAAAACTAAAAACGGTTATTAGTATAGTTATTATTATTGCCCATAATAGTCATCTTGCTATTGTGAAGTCTAATTTTTAAAGTGCAGTATTGTAAAATCTTGACGATTCCTGAGTAATTCTTAGTAGGTCACAAAAAACTTTAGACTTCAAAGCCGGATTAAATTGTGACTGGACATAGCAATTCCACACTGGCTATCTTCTTTCCAAGTATTACCATTATATGTTAAACAAGAGGCTAATCATGGGTTTAGTTTGAAAATATCCTTTGACCTTTCAAAGGGGTCTCAGAATTAATTTTATGCTCCGTGGATATCTAATTTTATGCTTTTATGGATTTACACATTCGCACTATAATCGGAATATTTCTCTAGGCTCAGAAATGTCTGACACAGTTAAATGTTAACTGCTGGTTTTATTTAATTTTCTGACAAGTCCATGTAAGGTGCTTGTACATACATTGATGATTTTATAAGCTACATTATTATTTCGCTCCAAGAGGGAGTTGGACTATTCTATCAATGTGCTGTGCTTGAAAGTCCCACTGTTTTCTTCTCTATACCTGCTTCAACTTTCCCAAATGAAAGATGAGAAATGGGCCAATTCCTTGCCAAGGGCTGTTTCCTGCTATGAGATGCACACACAAAAGATGGTTACAGTGGATATGCAGAGCTTGATAGGGTTTGAATTCACACTGAGAGAAAAGATGTGTGATAGAAAAGTGGAGGTGCTAATATGAGTGTCATCTTGGAGGATAGACAGAAATGCTTGATTCACAGTTTTGGCCCTTAACTTCTCATGCACAAAGAGACTGGAGTTTGAGACGCAGCTCTTGATCTTTCCAATCAGCTGCCATGACAAGAGCTACTCAGATATTCAACAAGCAGAAACAAAAGCAGCTGTCAGCCCCAAGAAGTTCTCCAGAGTCAGAGAACTTTGAGAGAAGTTGGAAAACACAGAATGAAAAATAGACACTGGGACAAGAGGCACAGATAGAAATGGTCCTCAGTATTGGTGCCAGGCTGAAAGTGTAATTTCCTAGAGTGTTCCTTGTATATTTGCATATTAACAAATAACAAATTGCATACAAAAACTTTCCCTCCTGTGGGCTCACCACCTGCAGAGGGGTTCATAGGGGGTCAGGTGGTATGAGTATTGGGCAGCACGCTGCCCCGTGACCCAACTGGATTAAGCGGGAGAAGATGGATGGATGGATGGATACAAAAACTTTTTTTTTCCAATAATACCTTCATGAAAAAATTATTTAATAGTTTTTTTCAGTTTACTTCTCAATTTCTAAACTTCCATATTACCTTGTCTTTTGTTTTTAACTGTCTAAATCTATAACAAAGCTTTCATTACTTTATGTTTAAGAAACAGCACATCTGTTGGCAGGTTCAGAGTGCAGCACTAACGGGATCACAGTAAATGGAGACGGGGTGGGTGAATGGGAGGAGTATCATTTAGGACTAAATATCTTCACCCGACCACTGGGGAACGGTTACATTTTCATTTGAGAGAAACTAGAAAACACCATCTGTAATGAGATTACACAGGACCAGTTAGAAACAGAAAAAAACATCTGACTTAATTATCTTAAGCCACATTCTAATCAGGATTCCTACTTCCCTTTTCTAAAATTCAGATGTAGATCCTCTCAAATCCACGGGGATTCTTCATCACACACAGCCTCTCAAACGAGATCATCTGATGCTAATTTTCCAAACAGGAAACCACTTAAAGATGCGTCCTGATTGAGTCAACAGCGTGGGTATCAATGGCTAATGAGAAAATGGCTCCAAATTCATATTGAATGAAAGGTAGAGTCTGAGGACCCATTGTTTCACATATATTTCCGGAGATGAGCAGTTCCTGCTTGAGGGAGACAGTTTCCGTCATAGACAAGGGCAGAGAATTAAATGAGGCTCTTATATAAGAGGGGGGTGAGAGGGTGCCATAGCAGTCAAAGGGTGTCACAGTCACACTTGCATCTCCATTATCTGTCAGCCTGCCAGTCCATCTGTTTGTCTGCTACAGCACTCACACCACGATAAACTCCACTCAAAGGGAACATGTGTCAGATGTACAGGAAAAGATAAGAATAACACACTAGTGAACACTTTCAGTGTGACCAGTTATTCACCAGTCCCATTTCAATTAGCACTCACACATGAACGCCAAGTATTCTCAAAGGCTCTTTCAGTCAGACATCAGATGACTGACAGCTCAGCCACAGCATTTGCATTTGTCTCTCATTCTGATCGAAAATTGGTTTCACAGATAGAACATTTCTCTCCAAGCACAATAATAATAATAATAATAATAATAATAATAATAATAATAATAATAATAATAATAATAATAATAATAATAATAATAATAATTCTGATAAAACATTTGGTTGTGAAAGTGAAATTTTATTTGACCTATTGTACTGCTCTCAAAAGCTGCCGATTTAATAAAATATAAGCATAATATAATACCGAATCATAAATAGGGAAGCACTGATACGATACTGGTATTGGTGGTGAAATCGAAACATTTGCTGGATCAGATATTAGCTTCCAAGATATCCATTCAGCCAATATCCCATTTTGGTCTATAGATTGGTGTAATAAGATTTACTGGCCACTGTTGGCCTAAAATGTCTCAGAATATTAAACTTGTATTTTTTGAAAGCTGTTCTGTAATTACAAAACACATTTTGATTTTTTTTTCCTTATATTGTTTGTGTTTAAAGGAAATAAATTATAGTTTCAGTCTCTTCCCAAATATTGCTTAATATTAGATATTGGTACTTAAAGCCAAAGTATCGACATCAATATTAGAACCAAAAAACATCTTGCTACATCCATATTTATAACAGAGTTATACAAATATGAACATTTTAAAATCAATATTCACCAGATCATATCACCTCTTAGGCAAAATAAAACATATTAACTGTATACCCACTCCCATAAGATATTCAGTAGTATTTTGTGCAGTGGCATTATTAAGAAAGTGCTGCAGCTAGCCTCTCCTTGGGGTGTGTCCATGTATGTGTGTGCGTCACAGACCCACCATAACAGCAGCTGCACCTGCTCTGCCTCGGGCCTCAGCAGCATCCACACAACAAGGCCCAGGATACAACCACACCATACAGCACCACCTCCCATAGAAATAGAACTATTCTCTTAGGTAAAGCTGGGCAGTTAATCGAATTTGAACAGAGCTTGAGATTCAGTCATTTCTAATCGTCAATGACATAAAAGGTTGTTGTTGTTTTTTTGGGGTTTTTTTGTCTGGAGGTCTACTGCCAATCCTTTTTCAATAAAAGCATGTGGCTTAGAGCCTGTGGAGCTTGGATTTTGGGGAAAGAATATGGGTTATTTTGTGATAAATGCTGTTTATGACCAATTTTTTTTTTCATTTAGTTTTTGATAAAATAATAATAATAATAATAATAATAATAATAATAATAATAATAATAATAATAATAATAATAATAATAATAATAATAATAATAATAATAATAATAATAATAATAATAATAATAATAATAATAATAACAACAACAAAATTTGACCAAAAAAATCAAGATGTTCAATGTGGAGGAAAACATTTTTGTTATTTATTTTTTGCTATATCACCAAGTACCTAGAATACATGTCAATAGCTTCTAACAAACTTTCTGAATATTCTCCCAAATTCTGAATTTACATGGGCTGCATGTTGATAGCTACTGAGTATCCACAAACTGCAGCATAAATAAAGGTGCCAGATGTTGAGCAGACAATACAACCTAGACAGGTAAGTCATTTTGTGAGCATCCATCATTATTCTTTCTTAAAGCCCATAAAAGGCTGCAGATGGGAGGCTGCATAGAGCTGATGGACATATGCTGCTGTGTACAATGACACTCACACCTGTTTAAATGCAAAACTACATAGTTATGTTAGAACAATGTCCCAGAGGCAATGTAGTAAAACTGAGCACTGGCCAGCATCACCAAATAAGAAGCAGACAGTCTCAGAAAAGTAAAAGGATCATTCATTATGACACAGCCAGTGCAGAGATAGACTGGACCTAATGGGCTACCACTGCAGGAGCCAGAACAGTTAGGTAGTGCTACACCTAGTCCTTATTTCATTCTTTTCTAAAATGCCAATGCTCCTAGAGTTGTTTACACTGTGTACTCTGACCATAATCCTACTTTTTAAACATCTAATCTAATCTGATCTGATCACAAAACACAATTAGATTTGTTTTTCCCTACTCAATATACTAGATATAAGGTAATTTCACACCTCAGGGATTACACAAGTACTGGTCTTTGCTTTCAGTTGAGTAATTATCTATTTATTTTACACTCCTCATCCAAACAGCTGGGCAATGTCCTGATCACTTTTATTGCCGTAAACAAAGTAGCAAACATTGCACTAAAGCATTTCACCAAGCATAATTTCATGATGCAGAACATGCAAACAGGTGGTGAGGGGACAAAAGTGTTTAAACAGCTATAAACGCAGGCACTTGCAGAAATAATGGCACATCACACGTGTAGACATTGTGCAGTGCCTGGCAAAGCTGTGTTCAGCGTTACGGGGCTTATTTAAACAGCTTAGGGGCTGCTGATGCTTGTAATTTCACAGTGTAACAGAGCACTCTTCAGGTGCTCAACAGTATGCTCTTTAATATGACCTTTGACCCCAGTGTGAATATAAATCAAGACACAGACAAGAGGAGGAGACACCAACTCAGAACCGCGAGACAAAATCATCTCACATGGACAGTCTGACGCGTGTTATATTTTTGTATTTTTAAGAAGTAATAATTTTTCTAGTCTATAGTTAAAACCTAGTATGAAACACATGAGATCGGTGCATCAGATTCCCATATATCACAGTTTTCTGAAAAAAGTTACGCGCTATGTAAGCACAGATCAGTGTGTATGTATAGGGGATGGGTAAAAAAAAGAAATTTCAGAACCCTGGTGCCTGCAATGCATGATGCTAAAGATCAATCAACATACAACTTAGAGTGAGTTCATGATGAGAGGAAACTATTATACATTATATATTATAACATGGATAAAAGCTCGTAAAGTCAATTTTTGCATAACAAGTCTTCTTTAAGGTTAGGGTAATCTTACAGGTCAAACTGCATCAAGAATTAAACATATACAATATAGCTATCAAACTGACACTTCAGGATGTACAGTGATTTGTGTGTTAACTTCATTAGCCACGACATCCCTGTTTAAATCTATAAACAGGGATTTTATTCCGTTTGAAGGAGTGAACATTGGGGGGTGGGCCACAGTTTCTTATTACTGAATCTGTCTACGACTGCCTGTCACTCTCCACCCGTCTGCATGTCGCATTAACGAAGCCGAATCAGAATCCTCCCACAGGACACAAGCCCCCACAGGAGCTAGAGTCTTTCTGGCCCACATTTCTGTAAACATAGGCGTGACATAAGTACCCCAGTACAGGCTCATATAAATAAATCTTAACTTACAAGAAGCAAACACAGATAAACAAACCTCGACACCGGGGAAAGGCACTGCAGCTTGTGCTTCCTTCCTGCTGGCTTTTCTAGCCAACAGTAAAGGTTTTGGAGTTTCTCTCTACATACAGCATTGCAAGGAAAACATGGTGAAATAGGGCCACAGAGGTCATAGGGGAACTGAAACAATGTGCTCTGGCTGCTCTGACCCCAGCACAATCTGCGTTATGGTCAGTTCTGTTATTTTCATCAAGAAAACAACAATGAAACACACTGAAATATATAGCCCAGGGGTGGGAGATATGGCAAAAAAAAATGTAATTACAATTTTCATGAAGTTTTAAATAGATAAATAGTCATAACTCTCCTGAAGGTTTTCACTTCACTGTAATTGATTAAACTCCCTGTCACTCACTCAGAGCCTGACCAATAAGAGAAACAGTGAGTATGACTAAAATAACAGATCACAAAATTAAGATCACAATGTGTCTTTTGCCCAGCCCTATAGCCTCACAATTGTATCCACATTGCTTTAGTCGTGTTATAATGTTGTTACCTCCAAGAGCCGTGTTTTGTTTCATTCACACATGTTTGAGTAACCCTTTATTATCTGTCTGTCTACATCGCTAAAGCTCAGAATGCTCTGTTCCACCTTGTGATGTCATGAAGCAGTAGTTTAAGTTAACACCTACCTTTACGTTTGTCGAGATTGGCAATTTGAGGACTGAAATTCTCCAAATGATTCTAGTCAAGAAGTATGGAAGTATTCTTGTATTACCAAGTGACATCACAAGGTGGAAAGAGTTTTCTGTTTGAGAGAAAAACCTCAAGTAGCCTAAATATGCAGTGTTTGTGTCTTAAACATGTATGAATGAAAGAAAACACAATTCCAGATATATTTGTGATGATAAAACAGATCAGAAAACTGTGTAATATAGGCCCTTTAATTGTAGGTTAATTGTCTGACTTTTTTATATCAGTAATTATCAATAATCTTTTCAAGTGTTTTATGATGACCACTTGCAGGAGTCAAAACCCTCAATCCAAGAAATGGAATGTGTGGCCCCGGCTTCATGAAGGCTGCAGCTAAGCCCCGGACACACTCCTGGAATATTGAGCCTTCAAAGACAGGCTTATGAATCCCATCTCTGACAAAAGACGCAATGGAATTAGTGGGATTTAGGGGCATCACTACGATGCAGCCTGGTATTAGTGCTGCTCTTCACACATCCACAGCCACACTGGATCGAAAGCCTTCTTTAGAGCACAAAATGTCACAACAAGCACTGTATAGGAGACAGCTGCAGAGCCTGGAGACAGCGCTGTTTCTATGTCTGGCCTACTGGAAGAAGTCCAATGGGGAGTTATGAAGGAATGCTGGAATCTGAGCTTTGGCAGCCTAACACTGATAAATGTTGTAAAACAGACCAAATATGCATGTTTGGAGCAGTTATGTCTAGTGGCACTGACAAACACGATTGGAAACATCTTTAACCTAAAACTTTGACTTCAGTCTTTCGTTACTTGCATGAATGAGAACATAATACAACAGCTTAGTAGTTGAAAAGAATGAAAAGAAAGGGGTTTAACTGCTGCACAAGTTGGTTCCACTTCGCAGCACAAGGAAATGTCATTCTATTGATGTGGTCTATCAAGTCTGGTCTGTTTTATCCCCAGCGGATGTCTCCACAGCCAGGCACCTACTCTGTCCAGGGAGCTGCTGACCACACCCCTGGAACAATGACCCCAATAAACCTAATCACACGACCATAATGCCAACAGACGAGGTAGCTGGATAGGGAAAGCGGACCAAACCAGATGTAAGTGCCCAGACAATTGGAGGAAAAGATTACAAATGGACTATTGCACACGTGAATCAATCTCTGCATTTCCCACTTGTCACCCAAAAATCTATCTGGCTGCGCACAGCGCTATGAGCAGGTCCCAGACTGCAGGATTAATGTGGAGGATGGCCCACGCACTATTGTTTCTCCTGTTGTATTTTGATATGGACTCCCAGGAGGACCAGAGCACGTGCCCCTGTGACACAGTAAGAGCAGGGAAGGCCTATAGCATTCTAGGAGCTCCCTTTCTCTCCTCCATCTCTGTCCAGACTTCCCCAGTGGACGGCAACGGACTGGCTTAACACTGCATATAAAGCACATAAATTCCACATGTATTGCTGATGTGTGATTCCCTGCTATAATGTTCCTTGCTCCCATCTCATCAGCCCCAGGAGGACGGTCTGGTGGATGGTGGAGCGGACACATCCTGTTCCCCTCAGAACACTGCACTGTAAATACAGCGCGGCACCAGGAACAGCAGGTACTATCAGCCCCCATCATTAATTATCCTCACCGCATCACTCTGGGGCCTCTCACTCCAAAACTCCACATCTCTATCTCTGCACCATCTTCTCCCTCTGCAGCTAGACTCCCCCACCGTCTCCTGCATTCCAGCCATTTATTTTACATTTACAGACACCATTACTGAAATTCCAATACTGCTCTTTCCACTCACTGTTTTTCTGGAAATTACAACATTCGAACCTATGTATTATAATTAGAAATTATTACAAGAAAAGGACTTTTACCACCAACATACTATATTTAGTTTATTGCAATACCAAACTTGTATTTGATTTCATCTTAAACTACTATCATCTAAAGAACACACAAACCATAAATGTCTACAATCTAAATAAGCAGCATTAGTATTGTGATTGGATTCTTTATTTTCACTTTGGTAAAAATGAAAAAATACACTAATATCCCAGGCATTTGAGTTTGTTTTGAGAGGTTATATACGTAAAATCTAAATAAGGAAGTTACAAACTGCAATTCAAGTTTATTTTATAGCAATTAATCTTGCTACCCTTCCATCAACCACTCCTTTTTTCAATTTGCAGTTCAAATCTTGTGCCAGCTCGCAGACGTCATAGAGACTATCCATGCTCTGGGGGCAGAGATAGCCCTTTACTCCTCCAAAGAGCTTATAAGTTGCATTAAATCAAAAAGGCACAAGAAAGTCCCGGAGGTAAAAGCCAATGGAAATCATCAGAGATATAAAGTGTGCCTGCTGAAAGTGAAGTTGGATCTCTTAAGGTGGTCACTGAAAGAACAGTCATTTAAGAAGGCTTTATATTAATTATAGGCATTAAATAAAAGGCAGGTGCTCCAAATATTATCTGCAAAAATCATGTTGCCACTAGTCCTAGGCTGCTACTTTAATAATTCATAGACTGGTCCAACTCAAACACAGTATCTGCACAGTTCACTCATAAACACAATGGATCTTTAATAATTCATTCAACGCTGTACACAGGCTTACTTTGGCCACATGAACATAACAGACTGGCAAAAAGATTGAAAGTCAATAAATACAGCCCCTCAGAGCATCATGATCTACATCTGACAGAGAATGCCTCTTCCTGTAACTTCACCTAGAGCCTACACTCATGTCTTTTATAATACTAACTCTACACTGAGAAAACCAATAGAATACATGTGTCTAGCTGATTTGCCTGCACACAGCAGTCAGAAAAGTGGCATTTATGTTTACACTTTGTAAAACAGCAAAATTTTGAGACATATTAAGAAGGTAAATGTCACAGGAAATCAATACAGATTCCACTAAATGTCCTATTGATTTGCATCTACAAGTGGAGCAAAGAACTGGTTTGAAGAGGAGATAATAAAGAACAGGAAGCGTTCAAGCACCCTGCATGGATGAGGGCACACACACAGCATCAGACACACACTAAATACAACATAAACTGGTAATTGCTAATCAACATCAGACAAAATAAACAGCATTTTGATCACTGATGTCCAGTGTGTTATCGGGCTAGGTAAGATGCTTCAAGAACTCATTTACACGTGGGGGCAGAGCTTCTTTCATGTTGTTTTCTGCTTGAGCAAATATGACCACAATCATACAATCAATGCTGCAGTGAAGAAGGCTTTTGAGTCCTCAAAAGGGCTTTGCAAAGCTGCTTCTCACAGACACACACACTGTTGCATCAAACTGTTAGCTGTTATCTTTCTTCAGATGAATGAACATTAAACATTTTTATCATGCACTTAAATGTGAAATTCACACATAGCATCAGCCGCATTACTCTTGCACATGGGTTGTTTTATATATGTATACACAGCGCACAAACCACAAACAAGGAGCAAGTGACCTTAAGACATTTGGCATTAACCCCAAAATGTATGTCATAAGTCATCACATCTAACACACAAAACATCGGAAATCATGGTAAAAACGGAAAAAGTAGTGTGGTTTTTCAGTCATACTGACACTACTTCACAGAGCAAGATCAGACCAGCTGTCTTCTTGTTAGACAAGTGCCCCCTGCTGGTAGAAATCCTGAACACGGCATATTCATGCTACTAGTTTTATGGAGCCCAGATGAGTTTCAGACATTTTCCATGTTGTAATACTCAAAAGGACCGAGGTACAGCATAATATGAAAAGAATCAAACCAACAATAGAACAGTCTGTACAATATCCACTGACGTAAATCTAAAGACTTCACTATCAACTTAGAGAGCCTATTAGAGTCTGACTTTTCACCGTATTATTTGATAGACTATGTATTACAAACTCCAACTCAGAACAGCGCATACAATTATACACGGGTCTCAGTTTGCCCTGTAGATATAAGATACACACTACAACCTCTGGCTGTTATTAATGTCACGATCCAAACTTGTGCATCGCGACAGCATCTGCTTTGGATACGTTTGGGTGAAATATGGGCTCCTGGCCGCTGAAACGTTTTTCATCTATGGTCTAACCACACGAGAAGGAAGGAGACAGTCTGTGACTGTGACCCACTCCCCTGTCTCCAACTTGTCAGCTGCTACAACCCGTTATTTTTCTCATTCTCAACATCGTTTGGACGTACCTTCTTCCGGGGCTGCCATTTCATCATATTTGTAAACCAAAATGGAACAGCATTAAGATATTAGATGAGAAGGGAATGTAGATTCAAAGACATCCAGAGCGCAAGTCATGCTCCCTCTCGACTTCTCTCGATTTTGCAGCAGATTTTCTCCAAGAAGAGATGCATGATGATGTGCGAGGCGAGGCTTTGCAGCAGTTTTTTTTCAATACAGTACGCTCCTTATGAAAAAATAAAGCGGTTTAATCCACAGTTTGGTCCGAAGAATACATCAAAGACACATGGTGTCAACTGACAGTAAGTGGAAGAAAATGTTTCCAGTGCGTAAAGGCAAAGTATGCGTCCTCCGGGAGCCCGCTCCTTCCACGGTCCTCACGCTGATCAAGCGTGAAAATATGTTTTCCCAAACTTTTGTGCGGACGCCGTGACCCTTGTAAATAGGTTGTGTGCAATCTTTAGAGCGGCGCCAAGGAAAAACGCAGAGACCCCAGTGGTTGGGTTTACCAGTGGCTGAAATATAGTTTAGAAAGTAAAAAAGAGCACGACAAAGACAGCGCGTGGAAAAGATTAGTTGTCGAAGGAGGAGGGGTACACCAAAAGAAAAAAAAAAATCCCCGGAATTCAGCGAAGAGCTGGAAGGATATCCTGATTCCTACAAGAGTAACAAACTGGACTACAGCGCTCAGATGACTTCCTTCAGCGCTCTTCCAGGCTCCCAGCACTGTTCGGGAAAAGCGATGGAGTCCGAGGCTGCAGGGTCATAGCGCCGCCCGCCACACTCTCCAAATGTGCGTTTTACTATTACGCTCTGCTGACGCTGTCATCCAGGCAGGGAAGAGAGAGAGATTCGTTTCTTTGGGCTTTCAAGGTCACTTTTCTCCATCCGCCCTTACACCACATTATACTGAAATATCCACATTGGCATTTTCAGAACTCTTACATTTCATCATCTTTTTCTTTGGCTTGAAAAATGTGAAACCTACATAATGTTTTACTGACACTGGTGCAGTCAAGGCAAACCATGTAAAAAAAAAAAAAAACAAATTACAAGGATCCAGTGTTATTTTGGACAAAGAATGTTTTTGCAACCTTAACGTCCAAGTGATTTCATTTCCTGATGATTGGAGTAGCCTGAAGGACAAGGTTGGTCTTTCTGTAACTACAGTGGCTACTGTCTATTAAAATTATTTCAATTGAGGATGTTTGTTGCCATGAAAAAAGCAAAAACACACATTAATACACAAACAGAATTCTAATGCTGCCTAAGGAGTAGTTTAAGAGAACCAAATTAATTAGTCGATTGTGAAGTGTGCCGCAGTGAATTTTGACAATAAGCCGGTGAATTAAACTGGTTTATGTGATGGAGTCAGTGGAGCTGTGACATGATCAATAAGACAGTGTGTCTTCAGGGTCATGGGGTCGTGAAGGTGCAGCCCAGGGTCAGTCCAATAACAAAAGACACACAGGAGGATGGGACAGCGGGACATATGGCCCTATGGTGGACCCCTGCTGGGCACACTTGGTTTTATACATGGGTGAACAGAGACAAAATACTCAACTGACACAGCTGTCCTAGAGTATGAATAGCATCTTGGGAGGCAATGCATCTTCAGTCACATTTGAGTAAGTAAGTGTAAATGTTACATTACAGTATATCTACCTATCTATCTAGTTTACATTTGATATAATGAAATGCATGACACAATCTTGACCAGTAAAACTTAAACTATGACAAAATAAAAATGATAGCATGTAATAAAATGCATATATAAAAATATGACATAGTACAAAATATCAGAGGTAAGCGGTCATGTGCTTCTTCAGAAAGTGGACACTTCACTGTGACTGGTTAAATACACCTGTTACTCAGAGCTCTACGGACACTGACCAATGGAAGGAGTTGGTCAGGGAAAAGTGTCTGTGTTTGACTGTACTGCTGCATTAAACAGAAAAGTGGTGGATCATGCGTGGGAATATTAGCTAAATTATATGTAATAAATACATACATTTTAAAAGACATATGGCCACAGGGAACAGATCACAATCTGATTTATTTTGCCATATCACATAGTCCTGCATGCCCATTTTGTCACTGCTTTCATCCAGTATTTTAATTGGTGATCTACATGTTAAATTAGTAATATGAACACAACTAACTAGCCATAGACCATATTATCACTGGGATGGTACTGACTTCAGTCATCCAAAAATCCTTACATGGAAAATTATGAATGGAATCATTAAACAGAAATTGACAGCTACAATACAGCACATGCATACCACCCTCCCGTATAAATGACAGTATATAGCTAGGTACTTAAAACGATTAAACAGACTTAAAGTTTTACTTTCTAAAGTGCCATTGCAGACAACACTTCCTCAAAGGCTTGTTTGATGATCAATAAAGCCACTCAAACAGTGCTGAGCCCACAGTTGTTCATGGAGAAGCCTGTCATCTGGCATCTCCATACAGGAGCCTGCTCCCCGTGCGTGCCTCTGCTTTCCCAATCACAGCCGCACAGGAAATCAGACCCCAGTCTTTAGAGAGAAACAAAAACCTCCCTCTTTCATTTTCCACAACTTGGAGACGTTTAAAAGTTTGTGCTTCCTTTTCTTGTTCTTGCCAATCATGCCCTCAAAAATGTCCCAATGTATGTTTATATCAGGGCTGGTTTCAAAGGGAACAGTCAGCCTGGTTCACAGACGTTTTGGAAAGTGTATATGAGTTTCACAGCTGTCCATCAACTGTATGGCACAAAACATCTAGCCCAGGAACAAAACAAAAGCCCAGGAACTATAACAGATACAAGTCCATTGTAAACAAACACAATACCCCCTGAAATAAAACTTATAACTATGAGTATTCAAAAAATGTAAATAATGTTTGTTGCTCCTGGAACCTGCCCTGTTTTTATAGGGTCATTTTGTCTGCTCTCTTTGGGTTTGCCACAGTGAATCATCTCAGAGTTTTATTTAGTCTGAATGTTACTATGCCAGCAGCCCTCCCTGGCACAACCTATCTGAGAATGTTTGGAAATGTTACTGTTTCGTAGCATACCTAAAGCAATGAACATTGATTATTTAACACTTTTTTGAAGGTTAATGACAGTAAAAACTCAAATGAAACATCTTTTGCACAGAATACATGACTGTTAAAATACAGCAGACTGTCAGCCTGGTATTTAATTTTTTAAATAACAGTTACTGCATAAAAGGATAATATTTTGCACAACAATTCATATCCAATGTGAACAGGTTATAGGTCACTGTGCGTTTCAGTCAATTCAAAATAAGAATTCTTATCAATGAAAAACAATAAAACTTTGACATACATTTTTGCATATAATTCAAATATTTCTTGATCAAAAAACATAAAAACCAGGAAGGATCTTAACTTAATTAGCATCTTTTTGCAGACCACATTCTCATGACTCATTCATGCCCAGTCTTAAATAAGAGATAAAATATAAAGTCCAAAAGAGCACAGCAATTAAAAATACCATACAATAGATAAACTTTAACGCAATATTGCTAATTGCTAACGCTGAATATTACAGCCCCTGCTTTCAGACAAGTCGAGCCAAAGATCCATATAGGCAGGCAGAGGAAAATTTATAACCACAAGAATTTAATTTGGAGTATTTGACAGATTGCCTCCATGGAGAGACATGGCAGATGGATGAATCTGTTTTGCAATGCTTTACAATGTATAATAATAAAAGTGTTAGGTGGCAATGGCACCCGCCCCCTCGCACTATGCTGAACATCACTGGAAACAAATAGGCCTCATCAACATTCATTCGTTCATTCACTCCTTTGAGCGAGCCCCATTCTGAGATGATGTCGTGTTAGGATCTGGGCGTGTGGCTGGTGTGTGTGGGGGGGATTGTGTATGGCTGAGTCCATGCATGCTTGTGTCTTAGTTGGAGCTGGCTGTTGATTAAGTGTCTGTAGCTTGAGGGGGGATAATGAGAGCCTCTAATTAATGAGCCTGTGCATATCTCCGAGTCACAGGGTCCTATCGGCGCACAACAACTCCGCGTTTCTGCACTAAAATCACACACCTCTATTTCTCAGCAGGGATGTTACTCTGCACCGTGCAGCATTTTCTCCAGGGATGCCCAGCTGGGAGGGTGTCAGTTGGGCTGTAGCTCCTGATAAGTGTCCTCTAATAGGGATGGATGGGGTGAGGACGGCCCGCTAAGAGAAGGTCACATGGACTGACCACCCAACATGCCCCAAGCACTGGCTGATATTGTGGTACCTGAAAACAGCTCAACCTCGTGTTTATTGGTCTGGTTCTAGCCATGGAATAAAATGTTTACATGTCAACTTTTAGTACAGTTCAGTGAGTGAAACTAAGATCTTAAAAGTGCCACAGGAATCTTTAATAGAATCATTTTGTATTATAAAACAATCATCAATGAGCATTTATCTGCAACTAAGGCAGGGATTTGAGTATTATTTTGATTTTGTTTGTAATATAACAGTGCCAAAAGATCTAGCAAAAGAAATTCATTTTGCTCTCTTATAATTTGGTTACTGTTGATGACAAAGAAACCAGAAAATGATTGACTATTATTGATTTTCTACATTTATTTCAACACTTAAACTATGCTCTACAGCAGCTATCCATTTTAAACAAGGGATATACATTTATTGCCACTCTGTGTTTTTGCAATACTAAAATTTCAAATTGGATTTTGATAGGAAAAGGAAAAAATTGGATACCCGATTGTTTAAATTAAACAATATACAACAAAATGTAATTTGCAACACAACACAAGCTAAATCTCTTAAATCTGGCCACAAGTTCTGGTATAGATCAATACCATTCTAAAACTATTGAGTAGAGGTGCAATTTTGCCATATTTATCAAATTTCTTGAGCATCGATTAGAAAATGCCTAACTGACTACTGTATGCCTGTAGTATACATGTTATCTTTGTAAATGTTGCCCTAAATGTGAGTGTCAAACTGCTCCACTCTGTGCTGCCTGGCCTTCAGTGATGTGGTCTTGGACATGGATGAAACAGGCTCTGGCATATTGTTTAAATCAGAGCAGCAGTTACATTGGCGGCATGCTCTGACGTTTGTGGTTGGATCAATAATAATCACGCACACTTCAGAACAAGCCCAGTCCCTATGTGGTCCTTATACATTCAATACAGTGATGGAAAAGCACACTGTATTCCAGTGTTCTTGAGTCTGTCTGCTTGCACAAACATAAATACACCAAGTCTCACATAAGAAAACATGCTGTGGTCAGACCCACCCTTCTGCACTCCCTCATTTCTAAACCCCAAAACCAAACTCAGGGTGCTTCGTTTCAATAACCTTTCTTCCCACCATTTGTCCCACACCACATACGTCTCCATTCTTCCACAGTTTTTCTCTCGTATCAAACGTGCCCATGTGTTTCCGTGATAAAATGCAGGCTAACATCACAATCTGGTAATCATATAAGCAGATTAAAGCATTAAACCCACATATTGATGATTTATGATGTCTTTAGCAGATGTCAATTAACAGTAAATAAATCCCTTTATAAGTAGTGCCGTTTAATATTCTGCAGATTTCCTTGTGGTTACGGTGATCGCTCAAATGAGAGTCTATTTAAAACTAATATGTGACCAGAAGTTATATTTCAATTATTCAGCAAGTGAATCACAACACACTCACACCTCTAAAAATCTGATTTTATAAATATATACATTAGATTAAAGGCAACAAGAAGATATCTACTGTTTTCAGTGTTCTCTATTCATGGGAGTCAGCTTCTTGTTATAGGCAACTTGTTGAGGACTCTTCCAATTCAAAAGATATAATATTTTGTTGTACATTTTTCACTGCTATGGCAACGATTCTCACCATTCTCACTATTGTGAAACCCATGGAAAGGGATTCTTATTTCTGAATAATAAAGACAGAGATTTGTGCATAAACACACCAAGCCTACAAAGCTCTAGTTCTCCACCCAAAAATATATTTTCTATCCATGCCATATCACTGACCTTTACTAGAAAGATACACATGATGATTGTGATAATAGTCCCAGTCAATTACAAAAGTGTGTAACTGAAAACACAATAAATCAAATTGTACAAATTATATGGGCTCTCATTCTTCAGTATTAAACACGAATCAAAGGCATTCCTTTACAGTGGATTTTAAAATATGAATAACAAAACTCTACACACTTTATTGTTTTAAATAATCTTGATTTCAATATTACAATGATTATTTATGACTTGTAGCCCTGGTCACAATTTACTAAAAAAGTTCTTTCTAAATTTTTCTTTGATCAGCATTGAATCTGTAAGTATTTCTGGTGACAAGCTCTTTTGTTGGCAAACATATTGTTGTATTGACTATGTAGTTTATGGTTATTGCTGTGAAGAGATTAGGTCCTTCCACTTAAATGACTCTGACTTTACATCAAAGGGTTAAAGCAGGATTAGGATTAATGTGCCTTGGTAGAACAGGTGTAAATCCCTGAAATTATACACGTAGCTCCAGCAGGCCCCTCTGTCATTTCAACACCTGATTTAAGGGTCACAATACTGTTGCAGTGTTGTTGTATTAGGTGTCCTCTCTTTAGGCTGACTCTGATAACTCAGGCTGGTCCAATGCATCAGCAGGATGACTTCATTTACATGCAGTCGAGGCAGCACAAAAGGCTGACTCAAACAGCTGTGCTCCTGCGCTCTTTGAAACCCATGTTACACCAAGCAGACTTCTTCATTTATAAGCCTTTATTAACAGATGGTGTGAGAGAATCGCCCGCACGTGCAACAAACTCTTGGAGAGGAATAAACCAAGCCCACCGTATTGATCGGGCTTAGTGGCAGTTGTAGCAGGAGAAGACAGAGGTAGGGGGTTTGACTCCGCTCCAAGGACACAAACACTCCAGTCCTATCCCATCATGCACTCTCCAATACGCATGCTGGCTCTGGCCCCCACCAGCTTCCTCCCCGCTGTCAAACCTCCTTGTCATCGGTTTCACTTTTCAGCTCAAATCATCTTCATACCCTTCCAGCTCCGCCTGTGTCAGCTAAGAGCCTGTAGGAAAATAGTTTTAGAGCAGGTAAAAGACCATGTAATGGCAATGATATAACAACAAAAGCAAACTGCTAATACTGGCTAATACTCAGCATTAGAGAAGATAAATTGGTGCATGCTGTGTTATTTGACTTTCGTAAATCGTATTATTTATTCATATTACTTTTGGGCAAAAATCAATAAAGAAATGATCATCTATTACAGTAAACTGGTGCAATTTCTCTTATTTTTACTACAATTTATTTTCAAGAAACATCTGATCAGAGAACAAACTTTAAAGGTGAACTATGTCACTTGACACTATGGTTTTCCCTGGGATAATCTACAGTACGGCATTAAACCTCTCTCCATAGAGACAAGTAGGGTGCACACCCAGACCAATGGATGTTTTCAAAGTATATTTGAGCAATAAAAAGTTTGTAATTGAATAAATGCAAGGTTGATAAGTTTAAAGCAACACTGTCAAACATTCCAAAGCAATAACATCTCCAAAGAGACAAGCAGAAGATGGACCCATCACCATAAATGTTACAGTTCACAGCTACTTTACTGGTTTGTATATTGCTCCATGAGAAAGAAGGTATGAAAATATTTCAATTTTGCATCTGATATCAAATCTATAATGATTGATTACACTTAAATTTTCTCTATACATAAACCTAAAAGTGACCTAAAAGTCCAAACTAAGGAGTAAAGATCTTGTATGAGCCATGTGCCGTTGCAGTGGTGCAGACAGTATCACACAGTGCTTCTATCTGCCGCCACACTGACTGTCTGGATGCTGGGTCTTCCTGAGTCCAGAGCTCAGCCTCAAACTGGAGCTGCCATCTGTCCGAACCGGTGACAGCCGGCCCCTGTCCCCTGCAGACTAGCCACAGACAGGAAGACTACCCCAGGAAGGTCAACTCTCAGTGGGCCAGTCAGCTCGAGGAACAGGCCTACAGTCAATGGACGTATTACATGGGAGCCAGGAAGTGACAAATAATCTAATGGATGCGAGAAAATAAGAGCAACTATATGGGACAAAAAGGACAGCGCCTCCTTTAAGCTGACATCTTCAGAGTGTGTGATGTATCTCTCTATCTCTGCTTTACTGTGTGTGAATGAGCATGTGTGCACGCATGAACACAACGCTGCCTTACTCAAACACATCATGACAGCTCACAGCCGGAACGAAAGCTTCATTTACCCACAATTCAGCTGTAATTTGCAGAAACACAGCGGGACATTGGGTATAGATGGCCATTTGGAAGGTCATTATAATGCCCACAGCATTAAGGGGATTTTTATTTGTCATTGAGAAAATAAAATGAGAAAATTTATATTTCAATAAATTTGCAGCCATTTATTGAATCATTTAGAAAACATAGACATAAATAGAGATGTGATGGTACTCTGAAAGGGTGCATCATGCTATCAGTATAGTCCAGTTTGCTAAACTAAATTGGCAAAGCACCTCTGTGATACTGAATTACAATACTCAAGAAAAGCATTTTAAAAGATCTCAATAGGTGACCGTTTAAATGTCCCATATTACACAAAATGTACTCTTGTGAGCTTTATGCCATGCTATAATGATGTTGCCTCCTAGAGACATGGAGTTGTGTTTTGTTTTATTCACACATGTTTAAGTAAACCTGCATTATTAGGCTGTCTACATTTCCAAACCTCAAAATGCTCTGTTCCACCTTGTGATGTCATCCAGTGGTAGTTTTTCATCTGACAGCTATCTTTCACCTTTTAGTTCAGTAGAGATTAGCAATTCCAAGTCTGAAATCATCTAGTGAAGCTGTAAACCCAATTTAAAAAGAACAGAGTGTTTTCTGTTTGAGAGAAGAACTCAGCCTAAATATGGGTTTATGTGTTAAACATGTGTGAATGAAACAAAACACAACTCTGCTTTTCCTCAACTTTTTGACAATTATAACAGAGACCAAAAAATAATGTAAACAGCACAGAACAGGTCAGAATTCTATGGTAGCTGCTTTATGATTAATATCTCTGTAATTACAGGGCCTATCCACATGAGACTAAAACAGTCACAACATCAAACATCTTCTCTGTGAACATATGAATAAAAGAGAACTGATTCTTTCACATAAGTTTCAGAAAGTGCCTGGTGACAATATTTAATCCCAAAAATGTGAAGGTTGTCAATTGTTGAGAATTTTAAGACATAAAATGAATATGGAAAGTTTGTGGAGTTAATCCTTTACAAATAATAAGGTTTGTGGATCATAAGTTTAGATATTTCATTCAAAAACAGAGGATTTCTCATAGCGTCACATAGGCCCCTGCCATGTTGCTAAAGCTATACATCGCAGCAGCCAAAGAACACACATCAGCGATTCTGGGAGTAAGTTTGTGTCTCCCTGACCCTCACTGTTGCACCACTCACATCTTTGTAATGTAGTGTCAGCTCCCCCCTCCCCTACCTGTCCTGCCCACACACAACCTGCACCCCACTGTCCACCCGGGACTGTCCTTCATCCTCATTCTATTTCATGCCTCGTCCTTCTCTGGCTGCATCCTCATCCATCACTACTCACACCCAGCTGCACTCCCCCCCCCAAATACAGAAATACTTCCTTCACTACTTCTCAGCACTGACTCATCACTTTGTCAGAGTGTATGCATCTCGGTGCAACAATTACATCATACAGCGTGGGGTACTTAAAGGTGCATTGTGTAACTTTTCTGGTGGAGGGTAAGTTAAATACTTTTCTCCATGAAAATTTTATTGCTTTGTCTGGAATGTTTCACACTATGGTATTAAACCTTTCTATCATCATGGAGGCTAGGTTACAGGTCAGATCTTTGGACAGGCAAACCCGCTAACAGTCAGAATGCCTGTTTTCTAAGTATTTTGACCTGTCATTGAATAAATGTAAGGTAGAGCTATACTGTGGAAAATTCCAGATAGTGCAATGACATTTCCATAGAAACCAGCAGGCGATGTACCCCCAAACAAAAAGTTACATATTGCACCTTTTAGATGCAACAAATTTCATTATTGTATTCTGGCCACATCTATTGAGCATTAAAAGACAGATATTTGACAGACAGACAGGCATTTGGTGTATAACAGGTTTTTGATTTTTAAACAATTTATAATATATTAAGGCGGGAGTGGGATCCTCAACTCAGCAGTGAGCTGTTCTTACGTTATTACCTATGTCCAAACTGCAAAAGGACGTAGTAAGTAAATCTAGTTCTCACAAATATTTTGGTACATTACTGGTGTTCATAGTCTCACAGGTATGAATTGTTCAGCATAAACAGAACACCTTTTTTCAGTGAAGCACAAACGCTTAGCCAATCCTAGCAATTCTACATTGAAATCAATGAATAAAATAAAAACTTTGTTATTAGATGTAAACAGTGAGCTGCAATCTGATTTTGTCCCAAAGTGCTGCTCATTATACGTGAGGAAAAAGCTAAATATTGTCCTTTACAAAAAATAAAGTCAGGAGACACAAATAAACAACCTAAACAGGACTGTAATATAAAACATTTGGACTGCTAATGTGTTTTGGAAAAGGTTTGGGTGCCCTAGTTTAAAAATATCTGCAGTGTATATATTTACGCAGCTTGTTTTTCTCATGTAAACTGTGTGAAATGTGAATGTGCTGAGTTCAGCAGAAAAGCCTGATACATGCAGCCATCCCAGTGCAGTCCTGCTTGATGTGGTGGGAGACAGGAGCCTGGGGATGATGTAATGCTGATAAAAGCACTATACTGTGAGAATTTGGGAGTTTTCCCCCCGTCCAAAGGCACACTTCCACACCTCACACTTCTCCAAAAGGGCCAGGCATCCTCGATTCTCTCCCCGAGGAGCACAACAGATGTGTTACACGGATTGAGTGCATCAATCATCCATTGTCTTTCATCATTCTCACTATGCGCAGTGTGTGGTCTGTGGCAACAGGGAAATGACATCACGCACCCGCTGCAATAGGCTATAATATACAAATAAACATGCTCATCTAGAAGTCATAAAAGTGAAACAAAGCTCTGTACATCATTCATTTAAATCAAATAAGGCACCAAAGTAGTGCTCAAACATTCAAGAACATTATTTACAGTCAGGTTAGGAATATTCAGCTTGTCTTCTAAGTAGACTATCTCTATAAAATGATAATTATAAAACAGTGTTACTACTAACTATCTAGTCGTATGGTATAGTTTAGTTACAGTTAATCAGCATCTGTATTTTTGATGTTGACTAATCCACTCTTCCAAGTTAGAAATAATAACTGATATGTATGAAATGAGACTTAATCCTTAAGGTTGTCATATTAAGTACAGTGCATTAAGAGTGGATTACGCCCTCATTAGCACCAACACTAAAAGTATTAACACCTTGAGATGAAATCAGAAGGTATGATAACATGCACACCAGCCTCAGACAGTACGGCACTGCTCATTTTCACCTTCCACTTAAGCAGAGTGCTCAACAACAGGCAGAGCACAAGTGCTGCTTGAGGTGCAATTACTATAGCAAATGGCATCCGAACAAGGAGTGGATTTAGGGATAAAAAGAAGGATTTTCTCATCAACTGTATTCACTGTTCAAGCATTTCTATTCAGTGGGTTTAATCAGGGGTCCCGTGGAGAGGGGTCTGAATTGTCTGAGGCAAAGCAGAAGCTAATGAATTTATGCCAATCTTTGAACTGTGTCTTAACATTAAACACAGAGAGCTCTTTCAAGATTTACATGTCACTTTTGAGAGGGAAAATTCCACAAAGCATATTGTGTTTGCCTTGATGCACACGGTTTGGCAACTTGCAGGAGGCACTAAATATATTATGCATGCCATCAGCCAAAGACATTATATGCAGATCCATACATTTTCTGAAGAACATAAATGGCTTTGTGGCACTATTGGCCCATCCAGACTGTATAAGGGCAGCTCCAAGTGAAGATCCCCAGGTGCCATGCCACCCCAAATCTCCATGACCTGAATCAGCTCATTCACAACACAGAAGGCAGTGACAAAATGAAAGGGACACCTACAATGTACATGTGAAATGACACACAGTATATCCAATTAAATGTATCAAATGTACCACTTTGGTTGCCAGTCCCTTCTACATTCAGTTTGAATCTAGAAAGGTCGGGAATCGGATCAAAGAGCGTGACAAGCCTCCGTCCTAATGCGGGACGGTCCAACCATAGTTTCTCTAGTACGTGTTTCTCAAATGCAAAGGAAAATTCTGGTGTCATTCAGAACAAAACAGATTTTTTTTTTACCTGAGATAAATAAGAGTTTGTGTGCTTCAGTTGTTTACTCAAATGTTTCTCTGTCTTCTGTGATTGTTGCCATATTTTTTTTAACAGACTGGAGCATTTCTGATTGGTTAATCCACCTGCCAATCAGACCATCAGGAATTAAGGAGACAGGATACGGTTCCAGATCCACTCCTCTTACTTAAGTTTTGTGGTTGGTTTTGCCTGGCCAGTGACCACTTTGGAAACTGTCCCATTTACAAAACACTTTTTTATTTTACATCTACACAAATCCAATCAATTTCCAAAACAGAATGAAGGTCTTCTCACATTTGATGGTGAATAAAAATAATTTCTTTGGTTAAAAGTGAGATGAGTAAACCCTGAGATACTTTTTATAAAAACTTTCATGAATGACTTCTGAATCACACATTGTCATTGCCATTCAAATTCAGATTTAGTCATTTAGGCAGAAGTGCAAAGGGACACCTCAAGGATGCAGCTTTGTTCATGGATGTGGCATTTCCATGTTATTGCATTACTGAACACACCCTATTCTCAGCGGTGCAGGAGCACTAAATTTGTGAATCCTAATTTTGGAGATAATGAATGTTAATACAAATTACAATGCAACAAGGACTGGCATAATCAAAAGCACCCAGTCAAGGAGAATACACAGTGAGTGTGTCAGGATATATTAGAAGCTTACGTCTTACCAACACTGCCATCTGACAAACACAGGTTTGGCATAAAGCCCAGAGATGACAGTGACAACAGATGCCATCCCCACACCACACCTCCACTGTGAGTCCTAATGGATTTAACACTCAAATCAGTGACAATCTTAAACGCAGCTTCAATCACTGCTAGAACAACTAACATGCCTCTATTTATTCATTAATATAATATAATATAATATAATATAATATAATATAATATAATATAATATAATATAATATAATATAATATAATATAATATAATATAATATAATATAATATAATATAATATAATATAATATAATATAATATAATATAATATAATATAATATAATATAATAAGACTTTACAGTATGTAAAATTATCAAATGCTATAAAGGAGTTTTCATATAGAGCTGTCACCTGCCCCCTTACATTGAACAAGGTTTCTGAGAGCATTATTAAAACCAAGAAAACATCAAAGCCAACTTTGTGCAGTTTGGTGGGAGGAGGTTGTGTCAGCCTTATGTTGTTATCAGGTCAATCCACCAAGTTCAAAAGGTAAATCCTATTTTTACAGCACAACCTTCCATATTAGTAATGGACTTTTGTGCCAGATGGATCAAAAGGGAGAGTACAGTCATCCAAATTTAACCTTGACAAAATATTTCATTGGATGATGATTGATATATACAATAAAATACATATCATGAAATATATTTGTTGAAAATTTTACTTGATTAGCTGGAAATTGCCTCTAGATTCTATATTAGATTATGTTTAAGGGTTGTGACATTCAATTTTTGTTTTGAACAAGGACAATCAGTAAAAATAAAAAAGATGTTATTTTTTAGAACAGAATAGAACAGTAAAATAAAATAATCATACAAATGGAGAAGGAGGTCAGGAGTGGACTGTAGTCAATGATACAATTTATATGCATTTAAGTAAGTGGGACTATTAAAAAGTGTAAGTAGTTAAAAAGAATATTTGGAGAAAAAATAAAAATATAATTTACACACTTAAGAGGCAACATATCTCTGGGAATACAAACTATAATGGAAAACATTTTTAGAAAAAAAGTCACAATAAATATGTAGTGATAAAGCCTAGATTATAAACATGAAAACTAGCAATTAAATATTTGCGAGAGACACTTTATTGTGCTGCAGCAACTCAAATTGAGAGAACTGGCACGCAATTACCTCCAAATAGCCAGTTCAATAGCAACAATTACAGACTCCTGCCTGTCATGTTGCAACAAGAGTTGCCTATGGAGGTCCACATTTGCAAAGGCAAGATAGACGAAGCAGAGTGTTGATTTAAAAGGCGCTGTAAGCTGACATAAGGCACTTAATACACAGAGAGGGGGATAAAACCACCGTTGGAGAAACTCTATTGATGTGTTTGATGGTGGCATCTGGGCTTATATTGATCAGCTATTGACTGTAGCCTCTGTCCCACTCACATGTTTGTTATAACTGCACAAGCACAGGGAACAATACAAAGCATCTGACAGCTCTAAAGCTTCTGCTCTTCATAGACACACCAATCTCCACACAAATACTGACAATAAAAGATCTTCAATATGTCTATGGGAAGCCACAAAATGAGTATTAAAATGGCAGTATTGGTCTATTTTATTTGTGTTTGTTGATAAGCACATGAACAGTAGTGATGCAGCTGCAGGTGCTGGCCTACATATCTCCTCTGTCTCTCCCAGGCTCGTCATGGACACACTCTGCTACATGCCCTCTGTTGTTGTGCACTCACTGCTCACCTCTCAGACACAGAGGGAGCAAAGCTCAGCAAATGGTGCATGAAATAAAATAGTGACATACGCCCCAATGAAACCTAATAAGACATCACATTATAGAGACGAGAAACTATATCATTACCATGGCAACAGTGAGGTGCACAGTGAGAGACTGGCTGGGTGACAAGAAAAAAGGGTGGTGGAAAGCGGAATGGGGAAGAGGCATATATGGAGAAAAACTGCAAAAATACCTTAAAGAAAAAATAGCATCCAAGCAGAAGTAGGGATATTGGCAGAGATTAGCCAGTGAGTGGTGAGGGCGTTAAAGAGCGCGTTATCAGGCGGTCTGCTCCGTCCTCCCTGTCACACCAACGCCATGGTTCACTCTTCTCCATCACACTGTCGATGCTAACTACTAATTAGCAGTGAGACTAATACTACTATAAACTACTGTCATTCTGCTTGGCTTTTAATGAGTGCCAGGATTAAATGGAGAACTAAGCCCAAATGACCCTTTTGGTTTAGCTTCTAATAGCGAGAAAGGCTGACTAATGAAAGCGTAGTAGTGAGACTATAGTGTCTTAAAAATTATTTCTTTATATGTTATCAAAATTGTGAAAGTGATCAAATCATTTGAGATGTGCAGTGTAGAATTGAACTGAATTGGAAAGGTGTAAGTAACAAAAAATATTCAGATTGTGAGACTGTAAAATGTTAAGTCAAATATGAATCTGAATCTGCCAATTTCTTTGGTCTTTAGGGTTTTGTAGTTTTTTCATTAATTTTTGTTATGCTTTAGCAGATGTAGATGTAGAGTTGTTTTTGGTATAATTTTGTGCATATTTCAAGTGTCATAATCACTTCTGAAATCCCAAACTTTCAGGAGCAGCTGTGGAGTGTCCAGCGGAACGAAGGGAGCAGCCGTTTGGACGACACAATCTTGAGCATCTGGACTCAGCGCCCGCCCCGATCCCACCCACAACCCGTCAGATCAGGGTGGCCATGCGCTGCACACACCTTACACACAGCTTAGTTTGAAGGCAGCTGTAAGAGGCAGAGAGGAAGCCAAATCAGTTAGCTGCATCATTCACAAGATGTTGGTACAGATGCTAAAAGCACAATCTATGATAACGTCAAAATAGCAGACCTGTGTTAAATGGCTGCAAGACTGGAGAGCAGAAGACAATTTTGCTCTCTGAAAAAACGGCAAAGCAATAAAAACATGGGATGACAGACAGATGAATGTGGAGCGGTTGGCAGGCGTTTGAGGGTCTATGTGTGTACATTGCCTTACTCCACGTCAACAGGATCTCAGGCTAAAACAAATATGAGCCTCATGCAAATGAAGCAACATGCTGAAGAGGCCTGAGGTGTGCTGTGTGCAAAACAGTGTAATATGTATGCAAAAATGTTTACTGCACACATAATGAATTTCAGATGAGGTCACAACTTGCTGCTGTAAAAGGCATTATTGGCAATGTGATAATGAAATTCAATCAGGAAATAGAAATGGTACAGTTCAAGACAGTTTTTAAGTGGGTCTATTAGAATCGCTCATAGCCAAAGCATATTCAAAAGGCTGATAAGGAGGAAATATTAAATGCTAATACAAATAAAAATTCAAGTAATTATATGTTTGTGCAAATAATGAAGAAATGAAAAATAATATGCATATGTGTGTACTGTATGTGATGCACTTGACAGAAGACCTCAGATATATGTGCCATCAGCAGTTTTCCTTCACTAAAGCATCTTGTGTTTGTTATACATGTATGTATTGATGCAGCACTTCACATATTCAAGGTCACTTAAAGCACAGACCAGGTGCGGCTAATTTTAACTTAAAAGATCTAATAAATCACTGACTATATTTCTAAAAGTTCTAAAAATTTGCAACACTTTTATATTAATACCCAGTGAACTTAATGCACATCTATAATACAAACATGATGGTATTGCGATGAGGGCCAAAAATATTCCAACATAAATGATGTACAATCTTGGGAAAAAACACATTAGTTGTAGTTTATGGTGAGAAAAATATTGAGAGTTTGATTTTGTTAGGTATTTTATGAATAAAACAGATTGGAAAATGCTTTTGTGTGACTGTCAAAGCAAAAAAGACATTCTAAAATAATTGCAAAGCACCGAGTTTACTGTCAAGAGAAATTGTTGTAAAGCAGTTTTAACATTTGAATAGAATTTTGTTCATGAAAACAACAGACAATAAAGCTGGACTTAATAATCACCTGCTTTTTAAAACGCTAATGGCCTCTTTGTGTTACAGTCAAAAATAAAATAACATCCCCCTATCGAAGTTTATGAGTATAGTGTAATGGAGATTTACCTAATCAAAATAAATGAATCAAATACAGTTTAAAGTTGGATTTTCACATCAGATTCTCAAATTAGATGGCTTTGGTGCCCTAGTCCTCACTATTAGTAATGCATACATAATAACCAGGGTCACGTTAACAAAGAAAATTACAAAGGGGTTAAGCTCCTATCAATAATTCATATATCTTGTTATTTGCTTTTGGGGGATTGTAAACCCAGATAATCAGCATAATAAGCATGTATTATGAGAGACACCATATAGCAGAAACGTACTTTACCTTTGGCTCATTTGGTGCTTGATATGCATGAATTCCTTCACTGTAGGCAAGCTAGAGATAATAAGCATTGTTTTCTTCAAGAGCCACTTCTGTTCTGTGAATTTTCGACTCTGTAGTCAGAACCACTATTAGAGCATTGGACACCTCCCTTTATTTAAAGCTCATTGAAAAGAATTAGTATTCAGCTCCCTCAGCAAAAGGCTTAACTACTCTGCATTGTCTCTCTACACTTTTGTTGCCATCGTCCATTACAGGCTACTCTTACATATGTGCATATTATGTTCTATTTAATGATATAATTCGGATACATGTCATTTGTCACCATGTTCTAAAAGCACATTTTTACTGAGAAAGCTTTGATACTACACATGAAAGTAAACCTGACTTTCCATCTCAGTTAGTTGGTCTCTGCAGTAATGTCATAACGTAAACAAACATCAGATGAAATAATGGACACAGTATGACAGATGTGAGCTGTGGGGCTGCTGACAGACAATATATTGCTACGGTAGAATAGGAGAGAGGTGAGTCATTGCCCAGCAGGCTCAGATGAAGTAGAAAAAGCAGTTTTTACACACTTGACTGGAGCGGAGTGCACTGTGCCATGTTTAAGGGTCATCTGATGCAGGCCTCTTCTTTGTGCTGGTGTCATCACTCTCCATTTCACACTGCTGTCACTGTTTGCACAGCTCACCCTTAAGACACGGTATCACTCTGCAGGAAGGCAGTCGGCTACAATAACAATGTCAGGTCTATGAATGGCATAAACTAGTTCCAATAAGACTACCATCAACAACTGGAAAAATTAATTACCTTAAATATGTACTGTATTGTTGTATATTTAGTAAGTTAAAATTATGGATGGGACAAGATACAATTTCTGAAACGAGACAGGTCATGTGATTTGGCCCACAAGAACGAGACAAGATGAGATTTTGATGTAATATTTAATAAAACAAGTTCCATTCAGTTCACAATATTGGCTTTACAATGGTTTTTATTTATTTAATTATATATTATATAGATTTGCTGTCATTGTAGCATTGCGTTTTGGTATTATAGCGTGTAAAGACAAGACAAAAATGTTTAAGAAAGTTAAACATTTTCTCCAAGGAAAATGTAAAATAACAAGATAATTTTAATCATGTGTGCACAGTCTTGTGGCAATTTTGCCTCATGAGATCTTGTGGCACAAGATCTTGTCCCATCCCCACTTAATATTAGTAACCATTTTAAGCTGCAGTGCCATATGGCTACACAATAAATCACAATAAAATTCCAAAGTCAGTGGTCACAGATGGCCAAAATGCAACAGTTGTAAATTTTTTGTGCAAAGACTTCGATGTTCATGTAAAACCTAAAACATTCCTATTACTGCATTGAGGCTTGAGTGCTTAGAACACTTCTGTTTGCCACTATGAAGAGGCAGGGTCTGTCAATGCTGTAGCAAGAGAAAGTCAATATACATAACAGTTATTATGCTGTTTAAGATCAATTTTTGGTTTACAATGAGAAAATACTAATATATCTTCTTGAAGTGGGGGTATTGTGCAAAATAGACAAGATTGAGCTTTCTGCCATATTGTTATGTTTTCCCCTCATCAAAAATATGCCTGAAAAGGTTTTATATCCTTCCATGAATGTTCGAGTAATTTAGCAATCTCTTCCAGGCCCTATTCGAACCCTCCCCACGATTAGCTGTAAGAGTCTGTACAATGCTCAGCCCACAAACCTATATCATTCAAGCCCCCACACAGCAATTTTCCTTAAACATACAAAAGCATGATACAAAAAGTTACACTACACCTTCACAAACCTGATGCAATGTGCAGTAATTTCATTAGTAAAATGCATGCCAACTGCAATATACTATCGCTTTGAAGGGAAAGTGACAGAAAATGAAATGAAAGTGAAACTTAAAAATGTTAATATGTTGTTTTTGGCAAATAAAGCATTTTTAAAACCATAATAGGTAATATAGTGATCTAAATGTTATGTTTTAGCAGTTAATACCCCATAGAAATGTAATAGCCCCTTATTTTCTTTTTAGGGATAAAGTTACGCTGTCAGTTTAGTTTGGACTGCTTAATTTGAGCACAATGTCAGCTTTCATTTTCAAGTTTTAGCCCCAACATTCAATTTACAAATCAGTCAGATCCTATTCCAAAATCACCCATAACAAGAAGTAGCCATTAATAAATAGGACAGCAGATGCAGGGCTGTTTATGTTTAGTTTTAGTAAGCGCTTCATATTGGGCTTTTTTGGGGTGACGTTGATGCAGCGATAATTGCCAGATTTCTTTTGAAAGTGTGACAGATGGATCTATAAAGGCTCGCGGCGTGACTGAAGCTGGAGAGATGGAGGTATATGAATTGAAAGCTGTTTTCTTTTTATTAGCGGATATCTGTCCTCTTCTGTCAAAGCAAAGTGCTGTGTTTTTTGAAAGCCTCAGCACACACATAGAGAATGAGGACTATCAGTGGGCACCTTGTATTCACGAGTTGCTTTAAGTGCGTTTGACCTATTGCATCTGATAAGAGCCATTCCTCCATTGTTAGGAACTTCATTATAACTGCAAACAATTAGCGAGACCAACCTATGTAATGGGCTCTCAGCTTCCAACAGCACAGTCAATGGCTTGGAAATAGAAACTCTGCCCTAATCACTAATGAGAAAATTGTGGAGGGCCAAATGAGGAGAGAGTCACCGGGGAGAGGGGATCAGAGGTAAAAGTGGGTAGATAGCACCACAATAAGCTGCTAAATAATAAAGCTACACTACACTGATAGGAATAATATTTATGCATGATCTATGTGAGGGGTACTTTTATTAAACAAGGCTATCACCGGACTTATTAGTCTTAATCTGATCATGCTTACCACATGGATAACTGCTGCCGGTTTTGTAATTGACCCAAGCCTGGGGAACCAGCATTACACCTGCAATCTGTGCATTAATAAATTAAGTCTGTATCCACAGCAAGCACATGCTTCTGGCAGCAAAGATGAGGAGCCAAAAACACAAGTGGGAATGCTTCAAAGAGCCAACTCAGCACCTGCGCTATAGCAGCTACAAAAGCACTGGCTAATGTGTGCAATGTGTCCTGACAGGCTAAACTCTATTTCTCTTACTTCCATTCCAAAAGAAATCAATGCTGAGGAAACACTCACATTTCCAGAGCAGAGGTAATTTTTGCCCAGACGACTACACAGCAAAGAGGTGTTTTATGGTGGTAATGCCAGTGCACCACAGGCAATGATTGAAAATTTAATAAGAAATCCTGGGGAAAAGCCCTTTGCTCTTTTGGGCCTCATATACTATTCTCTTCATGGTATAGCTACAGGGTTTATAAAATCAGAGGGCTCAATACACCAGTAAATTAAACTCTCTGCATGAGAGGCGCGAGCTAAAAAAAACAGCTTCTTTGAAATCAATGCAATCATTAAGCATTTTTATGGGCCCGATCCTGTTATAAGGCTGGAAATTGCTACAAAAATGTATGTCGGAGGCTCAGTCTGGCTCATTTGCGAAGCGCTTGTAGAGATGTGTTATTCGTATTGGTCTAACTCCTATACCTTCACATCCTGTTTCCCTAGCAATACCGCTGTGAATTATTGATGTTTCCACTATGTCCCCCGCCCTCCTCCCTCCCCGTTCAGTCCCCCAGACAAACCCACTGTAAGGATCTCCAAGCTTGGCTGAGTCTCACAGGAACACTCACTGCACACAATCCCGGTGACAATATCTAATAAAAGCTGAATGGGGGAGGGGACAATGCACCCTGACATTTAAATCAATTGCTTACTTACAGCATCTCTATGATTTTAAACCCATCTTTATTGTCTCTTCATACAGCTTAAAACAATATATCTGTTTCTTAACAGATGAAACTCCAATGTCTGAAAGCACTGGAGGCCTCAGCTGTGATATTTCAGTCCTTATAGCAGAAGTGGTTGAGAGGACGTGCAGTGGAGATGCAACTCTAGGTGTTTGTAAAAGCTTATGGCAGAGCTCTATGTGCAAACACAGTGTTTAACAGAAGAAAAGGCACAGATGTGCCACAATTCCCAAGGTCTCTGAATGCGTGTTTTATCACTCAGCCTCAGAGGTTGTGTCAGGAGCCCTGTGGACACAAATACCACCACAGTTACTTTTGCATGCTTTAGAGATACAGATTGCTATTACAGGCACATTTAAGTTGCAAAAGTGCAGTGCTCATAGTATTTATCTAGCTACTGAATGTAAACAGTGCACACTTTGTGTCAAGACCTAGAATATGACTTTGCCACATCCTAATGGATGTGTTTGCTAATGGTAATGACAGGTGATTTATGTTGACAACTCCTGTCCGGTTTGTGTTTGGGACCAATTCCCAGGTGGGCCCAGCTTTATAACCGCTTCAGCATCGAATCACTTAAACCTAATTGCTTAGGTAAATATCCTCCAATAAATATTGATCACAGCAGACAAATGTAAAAAATGAAAAATTTAGCCCAATAAAGCTCATCCCACCAAAAGGACCATTAGCATCAATATAGGTGGCTTAAAAGCTAATGCTTCCAAACTTGGTTATCTGAGTGTAGAAAGGGAATACTGTATGCCTCACAGAAACATCTTCGCTAATTAAAAATCCATTCGAGGGAGTTGTGTGCAGTGACAGTGTGGAAACAGGAGGAACATGGAGGAGACCTGAGATAAAAGAACACCAGTCAGGCTCCAAAATCACTGCAGCACATTAATTGTTCATGAGAAGGTGCTCACAGGCAAACAAAGCTTTGATGAATGGTCTCATTTGTGCAATAAGAAAAGCTCCGCCCAGATGGTCTGCTGCAGCTCCTTTACTAAGGTCTATGCAAATACAGACCTCCATTTACTGGGTTAACACAGATCTGCTCAGAGGTGACCCCTAGTGACCAGAGTGCCACCGCACTCTGATGAATAGCGCATCAAAGTGAATGGTGTCACTCAGAACAGAGGGGGGAGATTCAGACCATTATTATAATAGATGAAGATCTCAAACCACACAACTATTGCGATTTATCCTCTTTCAGTCATGCATGTTTTAATGTCTCTGTAACAACTCCTAACATCCTATTATTTAGCCCTTTACCAAAGAAGTTCATGTGATCATGGCTACACTAGTATTATTTAATGTATCTGATTATTCAATTATAAGAAACAAGGAATGACAGACATTAAAACAATACCATAAAATATCAAATTAAATAATGTTTTGCTGTTTGTTTTTTTTCATTTTAAGTTGAGGCAATGCGCCACCAATATAATCAGTGTAATCTCTGTACCAGTTCCAAGTCCCAATTTTGTAAGAGTATGACAATTTTTTGTGGTAACTAAGGGAAAAGTGGGCAGTGGAAATGCACCATCTCAGTAGAGCATGTAAATTGCCTAAATTGGAGAGAGATGCACCGAGGTTTGTGCACTGTAGACATACAAACATGCAGTGGCTAATGTATAATTGTGTGTGTAATTTAAGAAGTACTCTCAGTGACCAGAATAAAATGCCACAGATGCCAAGGAATGATACCAATTAGAGTAACCTGCTATATTCTCATTGCTGTCATAACACCCCCATGAAAAATATAATAAAGGAGGCTATATTATTGCTTGTGCGGCACTGAAGTATTCTATCGGATCAAGTAATTGTGTGCTTCATAACAGTGGAGCAAATCGAATGCATCTAATCAAGTTCAATCATCTATATAATGTTAAGCTCCATCATACAGCAGTTAGTTTATGCAAGTGCAAATTCACTCAATAAATAGCCTTTGTGAATTTTTTGATATTGTTTCATCTGCACATTATGAGATGACCTTTACTGAGCACGTACAACTCTTTGACTTTTTCAGGTGGTTTTCAGTCTTTCTTATTCCAAGGCTCTACTTCCCTCGAGGCTTTGTGGATATGAGACAGGTCCTAAAAGCCACACACACAACATTTTTCTCTCTCCTCTCATTGATGCCCTTATCACCAGCCCTGACCTCTCACCTCCAGTCCAGAGTGAGAATCTTTATTAGTCTGCCATATCCAATAAAGCCACTTTATATAGAAAACCGAAAGACTGTCTCCCAATGATGGATCAAAACACTGCTCAAGAAAGGTGTATTAGGCTATGTGCAGTAAATTAATGGTCTATCACTGTGTTGAGTAAAGTATAACTACAGAGAAGGAACAAAAGGCAGCATTGGGTGCAGACAAAACAAGAAATAAATGAAGATAAATGATACATATGATGTTCTTGAGATACAATTATTAATTAAATACCTTTTAATTTAATACAACAGAGTACAAATTTTGAAAAGCAATAACATGCACAATCTAAGTAAACAACGTATTGACCTAATGTTGACCAGAAAATGACCTGTTAGCCATTCGTTTTCATGATAACAAATTCTGAAAATTTTAAACCAATCCATAAAGCAGAATTATCACCAAAAAGCATTCTAAATGTACAATATTGTAAAAAAAAAAAAAAAAAAAAAAGAACTGCAATAAATGATAATAGAATAATAGATAGAATACAACACAATTGACTTGCAATGAGGCATAGAAGTTCATAATTCAACCTTCTACAGCAAATCTAAATTGTAGTACAGAATAATAGAGGAAAGAAAAATATCCACAAGAGATATTGATCGAATAGATATTGACTGAAAATTATTGTTGCATCTCTCATTGAACAATAAGTCAATATAGTAATTATCCTAACAGGCCTAGTTTTCTCAGAATGTAACCATGTATTGCTTTGAGAGAAGTCGCAGCTGGACAAGCCATGGATAAAAACATAAGAAACAGCAGAAGCAACTCAGCAGAAACTGTAAAAGGTCAAACAAGCCTGTGTAAAGAATAACCTTACACATATGTTGCAGGCTACATGCACAAAACAAAGAGTAGTGATTTTGAGCCATAATGGTTCACATATTGACCATTACATAGCAGTGGAAATGAGGCAAGTAGCCACAGTGCACTCAAACTGGTGCTATGGATTTTAGCCAATAACAGAGTATGATCTATGAGACTATAAACAATTGTCTCTATCTTGTAAGAAAGTATATCACTGACAAACTGTAGAGGGTTCATATTTATCTATGACTAAGTTGCAGTTGTGTCAGCATTTGCTTTGTACTAGATTATACATGTTGGTAACATTTTCCAGACAATAAGAATCAGAAAAGTATCCAAAATAAAACATGTTTTATTACAGAAAACACTGCAGGCAATTTGTGTTTCTTTAAATATTTATCATCAAAGATGTTAATGCTGTAGCTGCAAAAACAGAATGCCCCTATTATAGTATGTGTGTTTGGATTTAGGCCACAGAAGCTCTCACAAGTCACAGGGGATGGCACAACATTATACATTCATTATACTAAAACAAAAGACACCAAAACAGCTCATACTGTCAGAGTGACTTCAAAACCTACGATGCACCACTGACCAGGAGCATTTTAATAAATATGTCAAAGCAAAAAGATTGCAATTCCCTCTTTAATTATGTATGAACGCGATGAATAAAACAATTCCATTCCTGGATATGAGAAAAAAGTGCTGTTCATGATTTAATGCAAACCTTTGTAATATACATAACCATATACACAATTGAAGACAAATTTGGACTGAGGGATTATCAACATTTAGTATATATACAGTAAATAGGTCCTATGTTATGATATGGTATGATATGAGCGATGCTTTGGGAAAGTATAAAGCTCTGTAGTGCAAGCAAACCTGCTGCATGAAGAACAAAGGCAAAACTGAAAGATTATGGCATTATACATAAACAGGGCAATACTGTGTAATCTATTCAATGTATTAGACAATTATGTATTTGTAATTAGAAACTTATTCTCAGTACATACATAATTCATAACAGTATACACAAAGCAGTTTGTTAACAAAACTGGCCAAGCTTGGGCACACAACACAGCTTGCCAAAGACTATACAGATAACTGATGATAGTTAAGCGTCCAAAACAACATATTTTTCTTGTGTTCCAACTGCAAAGGCTGCCAATGCTACTCCTAGTTTAATGATTGGGGAAGAAACAAATTCCAGAAAAGACCTGTATTTTAAAAGCTGAGTTCATCAATAGTTTGATATCACCCTAACCAGCCTGCGTGTTTTGGAGCCAAGTAGGCTTTGAGAGGCTATAAGAAGAAAGTATAATAATCATCTATTGTTTCTCCTCAGCCCGTTTCCTCCTATCAGCTTTCAGAAACTTGCATCATTTACAGTTCAGCTCCTTGCACTAATTAGACAGCATCAGCAAAGGGTAAATTAGAATAAGTGAAATGATGCAAGCACATAATTCAAAATGGTTGTTGCATAATATTCAAAGCTTAATGAAAAGAATATTTCATGAACTACAAACAATTATCCATGAAAGATTAGCCCAAAAGTTGAGAAAAAGATGCAAATGTATATTAAAATGTGTTTAATTTGATTCTGCAGTAGTGGCAGTCTTACATTCTTGTATGATTATAACATTAGCAACAACAAAGAAAAGTTTGAAAATATAAACACATGAACTATAAATTGATTCAACAAAAACATATGAAAACCAATGCATTTACCGGTACTTACAGAACAACTTTGTATAAATACAAATTCACACATTATGGCTCTTCTACCAGTAAATAGTTTTATTACATTGATTTATATGAACAACAAGGATTCCGACAGAACCAATATTTGGAAGCAGATATTCAATTAGCAAATTTTTCAGTATCTGTACCGATATCCGATACCAGTCTCAGATCGGTGCATCCCTAATATTTAGTAGTATAGTTTTGGCATTAACTGATAAAGCAAAGCCAATGTTTATGTTTGGTCATCTCTATCAATTTCTTGTTTGAGGCCTGCTCAGTTCAAATTGTGCTTGTGAATAGAAGTGTTCGATTTAACACGCACGAAAGGAGCAGCTCAGCCTCCAGTCAGGTACCAGTGATATCCATAAGCAGGGATGGCATTTGTCAGCTACACATCCATAAATAAACCACCTGCACGGTGCGCTCAGGTTTTTTCAGCTAATACGTCTCCCTAGGCATTCTCATTTCACTGCCACTGCTGCTGTTGCCAGTGTTTCTCCCTGTAAAACTCATTATGGGGAGAAAGAATTCAGGAGAAGTATCCAGGTAAGACACAACAACATCGACATTCAAACAGCTAATTGTAATAACCTGACACAAGTGAGTAATTTAGCTCCCCAAAAACAAGCCCTGAGATCTGGAAGGAGCACTTCACAAGAATGAATTAGGCTGGAGGCCATTACACTCCAACACATTTACTCTGAAAAAGCATGATCCATCTTTCTTTGAGCTGGAGCAGAATATTAAGTGGGACTTCCTGCTATCGAGAGACAAAATCCAAGATTATTACAGCTATAAAATTGTTAATTTTTGGCTCATTCCACTGTGATAGCCAAACATTCATTATTTATTAAGAATTATCTATCATTAATCATAGATGACATGTCAGTTAAATCTGTAATTACAAGGAAACTGCGCTATGAAGTTCTCCACACACATAAAAGTAGGTCAGACTTAAACTAAATCTTGATTACATTCTGGTTCCCAGTGAGCAGCAGTGAAGAAAAATCAGCTGATTGCTAATGAATCTAATGACAGAAACACACTGATGTAAACTATTATTCGACAAATGTTTTCATGTAATTAGCCCTGACATTTACATTAACCTTTGTAAAATGCAAAACATTTGAACATGCAAACATTACAGTTAGAATTGATTATTGATGTTGCTTGGCTTTACAGGAATGTTCCTTTTGTTATTTTAAGAACTCACTATTATTAGACACTACAGAACTACCCAGAGACATTAGTGGCCTATTTACAAACTTATTTCTGGGAAGAACCAGGGCATATGACTCATATGAAGAAACAGGTTACATCATAAATAGTTGAAGTGAAATGGTTTCCAGCAGATAGGTGTAGGCTCACCTCGCACCTCTATCAAAAGAGCAGTCACTGGTTTGGTTCAACACATTGGAGTTACCATTTCTGACCAGTCAATGCATCTTTGTGGACATGGCTGGGGAGGCTGACCACAGTGAAAAATGAGAGTGTGCTTTTCACCTGAGGTTCAGGGGTGAAGATGAAAGGACAGGACAGAAGATAAGAGCTAAATAAACCCACAGTGCTACTATTCATCTTGCCATGTTTATGCAGCGTATACTAATGGGCTTCTGCAGCCTGCTCTCTGCTCTACCCTGTTTCCCCACTGGGACAGCTCTCCCTTTCAGAGCCAGGCTGTGCTAATTCTGGAGACATCCAGGTCTTAGGCCCTGAGCTGTGCTCAGTCCCATGTGGGAGGGGCCTGCAGTGTATAAAGCTGACAGGGAGAAGAGTCCAAAAGAAAGAAGTCATGTAGAACCTGCAGCGTTTGTGCTGGGAGCAGGGAGCAATTGTTTCCCTCATTTGGACAAGCTTGCAAAGCTGATCCACTATCAGCCGCAGACGCTTATGCCACGGGCATGCCAATGAGCGGAGCTTTCTCTGAGCCTTTTGACATTTCTCCCGATGTAATAGCAAGCAAAAAGCTATTAAGCTGGTAATCAATGATGTATCCAGAGGGAAAACCTATTCTAAAAGCACAGCATTCTTTACCATGATTGAAAGTTTCTTGTTGTGATGTTTACCTAGGCTCTGACAAGGTTTCTTTCTGCAGGGACAGAAAACGTCTGCATTTAATTTCTGAATTACTTATCTGCAAAGTGGCATAACAAGTGTTGGGATTTTAACCGAACAATGCTTGGACCCAATTTTGCAAACAGAGCTTGATTTTCCCTTTTTACTTTCATGTGTAATTTGGAGACTATCAGCATGATGATCACTTGTGTGTTCACTGTATGCACACAAATTAAAACCTGGGTGACATTAGCTGCAGTCTGACTCATCCTGTCTCCAGATAGTGAGACAAACTTCCGTCAGTGACCAGGGGGTCATGTACATTACATCACCAGGCAGGAACAAAAGCATTTACAGCCACTGCAGAATGATGGATTAGTTTTGTTCATTTCTATGTTTACGTCCGTTTTGTGGAAACCGATTAAATTTTACCAGAGACTGTAATTTGGTGGGGCGCCTGGGTGGCAGAGAAAACCACTTGGCCACCATCACAGCGTCCTGGGTGAGCTTTTGGAATCGGTCATGTTAAATTATAAGGAATTAAAGGTAGAGGAAGGAATATAGAGTTTAATTGGTGCCTGACGTCATCTTAGTATTTCACTAAGCAATACAGCAGGCACAGGGCCACACTCTGGTTTCAGACAGTAACATGTCATGTTAGTTATATACGATGTTGTCTTTGAATTGCTGTGTTTTTCATTTCTCAAGCTTTATCTGAACATCATGCATCCTAACCTGAGGTTAGTCACTTTCTCTTCAACATGGTCTGTATGTATGTGCTTAATGAAAAGAACCAGAACATCACAGCTTCTGCTCTCTCCACAAATTTTCCAGACAAATAATGTCACGTCTGTGCCCACTAGCGCCAACCCTCTGTCCGTCCCGCGCTCTGCGGCCTATAATTACATGGCGTTCATTTGATTTGTTCATTAGTTTAAGCCTCAGCTTGGTCGCAGCGCATCGGAACCCTCTTATTAGTGGTTCATGACTCTGTTCTCTCCATGGTGAGCTCTGCAGTGACGGAAAACAACTGTGGAGGGCAACCAGAGGGATACTGGTGAACAGACCTTATTTTAACCCAGAGCACACATCACACAAACTAACAAATGCTCCTCTGTTAATGTGCAAACACAACTGTTTATTTAGTGTACCAAAGGACAGATCACTGTTTTGTATTGTGACACATTTTGTGGATTCAAGAAGCCGGTGGACAACAAAAACAACAAAGACATTTCAAAATAAAAAATACCACACTAGGTTAACGTTATATCTACATTATGTTCATCATTACCTCCATGTGTAATGATTGGTGCATATGTGTGATTAAAGGGCACATGTTTCCTACTTAAAGCACATCACTGTATCCCAGTGTTATATACAACCTGAAAATAGCTAGCAAAAAATAGAAAAAAACATGCGCTCCACATGACTGGGTCTGTATGCAGACCTTATGCAGACCTTATAGACAATTAGAGGATCCACTGTCACTGTAATGAACATCCCTTTGCAGAGCTCCACACACACTGACCTTTCCACAGCAAACATTCATTCTCACATTTAAACCAAGGCCATCACAGAAGGACATAAATGCCTCGTTTTGTGTCACTAAAATGAAAATAGCATGAATGTACCTACTCTGAGGAAATTACTTAAGGCATAATCAGTTTTTAGAGTAGACGCAGCATCCAGCAGAAGGATAGTTGAGGAGCCAGAATCCCCTAAATAGAAGCCATCATTACATATAATCAGAGAATATGCAAATGACAGAAGCCCATCCCTGTGGCACTGCAGAGCCACTTGTCTTTCGGTTCCTTGAGTGCTCCCCTGACAGCACTCACGCAAGAGGCTGGAACTGATAGCAGGAAAAGCTGTTTGTTTAACATGCCACTATAGCAAACAACTATACATAGAGGGATAGATGGAGTGCAGATAGGCACATGAGCCATAGGTGGATGTGGTGCTCACTGCCTTCAACTGTGATAAAGCTGCAGAAATCTTGAATTTAAATATGTTCAGGCAAATTTGTAAAATAAAGCTCTTTTTGCTGCTACATTTATTACAGGGAAAATAATATATAATATATATTATATTTTGGTTCTATCCGTTTTGACATTTGAATCATATACTGAAACCAAACTGACACCCAGCATGTTCCCCACTGTATGGCTCCTAAATGACACCCTATTTTGTCTTTGCTTAAGCTTTTTATATTGAATCAGAGGTGAGGTACAAAGAGCCTAAAGCTGTCTTGGGTTATTATGCTGCAGGATTCCTTTCTTTTTACAGAATGTGTTTTTGGCACATGCAGCGAACAAAGCTGACAGATGAGACAAGGGGCTCCTGTACGGTGTGGCTGTTGGACTATAGAGGGTGGGCTGCTCGCTGGTGCTTGGGGCAGCAAAACCATGGCTGTCACCGTCTGACAGGCCAATCCAGAAGTGTGGTCAGAGGACATATGATTGATGATATTATGGACTCGCACAGGATCTAAATGCCAGCACACTTCTCTGATTTAATCCCTGTTCCTTTCATCCAACATCCAGTCACAGCAAATGTGCTTCTAGCTTCCCTCAAGCCAGTGCTATAAGTTACTAATCGATTCTCCCAAGCAGTTTGAATGCAATCATACAATAATTCATAGCATTCTTCACACTGCAGGCCTATATAATGCAATAATTATCTTGTATGAGGCTTTAGTTGAAATTTCTTTCTTACTGATTAATCAAATTTGGCAAGTGGAGATTCTACGGTCTTCAATTATATAGTACATATATGAAAAAAATGTGCATTAACAGCCATAAAACAGTTATCAGTTATCGCTGAAACCAGAAAGTTACTTCAGTGGACATTTTCTAGCGCTAGTCCTTACTTAATAATATCTGTGGTAAGAGTGACCCCTAGTGGCAACTGAAAATAAACATCAAATTGGACGAGTTGATAGAATAGGGGGTTGACTTAAGTGACTAATACTGTATAACTAAAATGTTTGACAAATTCCCATTTTGTATATTTTGGTTGTTTTAAATAAACATAAAGACATATAATGGGTAACAATATCCTTCACACAGTTTCATGCACAATGATGTTCTATGTACTATCTTTATGTATAAACAAATATTTAAATACATTCATATATCTATGCTAAACAAGAGGTAGGGAAGGGGAACACATCATCAGTCTCCCTCTACAACATTATCATCAATCTTTCTCTGAGAGAAAAGTACCTCTCCATACTAAATCATAAAATCAATATATTTCTATCACAAGAGAAATTGGTCCTCTTCTGATCTATGAGGCTGAGTAATGTGAAATCTATTACAGGTTAGTCCACACCATCCCAACAAGATCAAAGACAAGACCCCAGAAACAGGTATTGATCATTGACCACAAAAACAGCCACAGTGACATTAAAATGTAAGCACAATATTATATAATTAAACTCTAATGCAAAATAATGCCAAATCAGCAATATATTATTTGGTATGTTTTGGGCTGCAACGATTAATAATCATGGCTGATCGACTATTGAAATAATCACAGTTGTATTTAGATCATTATAATTGTTATCTGGCTTATAAAAACTCATAATAAAACCAGTCTTTTATCACAAAGTTAGTAACGTTATAGTCAAAATGTAAAAATATAAACATTTTCAGAATATATAGGCTGTATTGATAATCATCCTCTATAGGTCAGCATATTTAACCTTTTATTTCATTAAAAATGTATCTTAATCATTTGACTATTCGATTAATCAAAAAACTCCTTTCTGGTTAACTGCAATTAAAATAATCGTACACTTACTGCTCTAATTATGCTTACTTAATGTGAATTATTTACTAGACTAATACTATCACATACCTTTGGCCATTTAGGATTGAGCTGCCCTGCCTTCAGAGCATCGTCCAGCGCTGCCTGGTGCTGGCCCAGTTTGAGTCTGGCGGCTGAGCGGTTGCTGTACAGAATGCAGTTCTGGGGGTCGGCTCTCAAAGCATCACTGTACAGATCCAACGCCGTCTGGAAGTCCCCGCGCAGACAGGCCTCACTGCTCTGCTGGATCCTCTCCATAAACTCACTTTTACTCAGACCACATCTGATCGCTTCATCTCGAGGCACACACCCAGCTGGCATTCCTGTTGTCTGATGAAAATGTTTAAAAATTAAAAAAGAAAAACAGTCAATAATTGGTCAATTGATTTTCTGCCAAATATTGTGAATTTATTTCAAACTAATCTAGTTCAACACAGTACTATGATTTTTTTTTTTTTTTTGTAAACAGTATAATGTAGGCCTATGTGAGTGGCAGTATCATTAATTATTGGATGAATAATCACAGAATTTTCAAATCCATGTAATTGTCTGACTTTTGGAGAGTTTCCAGGTCACCTCTTTCTCACCACACCTACTTTCTGGGATTGGGCAGGATCTGTAATTACTTCCAGAGGCACAAGAAGCACAGCAGCCATGAGGGTTTTGGGCATCAACCACAGTTTACACCAAGACAATGAACAAGCACGCAAACCAGATAACAATGAATGAGTAATGTTGTTATTATTATTTAGAAGGGCATGTTTTAAAAATTGCCACCTTTATATTGTACCTAGTATAGGGTGACCAGATTTTCAAAATAAAAAACTGGGACATCTCTGTTTTTTTGGTGGTTGGTAATAATAAAATTGTTAAACGAGTGCGTAATTGAGGAAAAATGTTATGTAGAGACATTCATGACTAACACGTGAGTCAGTATAGTCACATTTTCTTTGTGTTTTGTTTGTTTTTAAGCAACTTTTCTGTATTTTACATAAACAAATTACAACGTATGCCTCTCTTTACTGTTGGGAGGTATCAAACTAGTCAAAAATAGGGACACCTGGGACATTTCTTGTATAAAACTGGGACACACTGGTTTTAGAGAAATCTGCTGGGACAGGGGTCAAAACTGGGACTGTCCTGGGTAAATAGGGACGTCTGGTCACCCTAAACAAGTTGTAACGTAGCAGTTGTAATAAATGATGCACTAGCAAGTCCGGATAAGAGCTTTTAACCCTGTAAATTAATAACAAAAACAACAAAAACATAGCCTAATTGTATTTACTTGATTTGTGGACACAGAAGATGGATAAACCGGAGCTTGAAATTGGGATGGTGCATTTAAAGTCCATGGAACTAACTAATTTAATTGTCTTATTCAATGTCAGCAACAGAAAGAAACAGATCTCAACAACTTTATAAGATCTGAGCCCACTCTGTTAGCCTGTCATGTGCGCATAGCTTATATGACTGAGAAAAAGTTGTGCTTGCTTCAGACACCAAAAACTATTACATTTCGCACAGTAGATATGAGGCGGGGTGTTACTTTCTTGTATAGCATTCCCAAGCAGAAGGCTACGTCTGAAAGTGCTTGTCTTGATTCAGATCGACTGGACTATTTACCTTTTCTTTGAGAGTCGGTTTCTTCTCCATCCTGGGAAACTGCTTTGCTTAGCTCCAATGGTTGTCGCTCTCATCCCAGCCCACACCGATTGACTTATTATCGCCACCTTAAGTTTCCGTAGCTTTTCTTGGGGTCACTGTTCGGTCACGGTACGATGCAGATGTTAATAACCTCGCAATACTGCCTGCAGACTGCCCAGAGGAAAGTTTTCTCAACAAAAGTGCGCCATGTTGTCAAATCTTTTCCTTTTTTTCATGTAGTTTTCCCCCTCTTTGCCGTGGCTGATGTTGGCCGGAGTGCTGTGGCAGTCATGGAGGCTACAGCTACAGGTAGCCTGTGCATTTTAACTTATCCCTCTTATCTTTTTAACTTAAGCCTCCTGGATTTTTTAAATTATCCTAAAACCGCAACCTTAATTAATATACTAATCCTTCAACACATCTAAGAGTTAAAAAGTGGTAACTTCCGTGAGTAAACGTTGGCATGTAGAACAATAGGCTATAAATAACAAAAAGGGGTTATGCAGTCTACGGTGGCGTATTGCTCTCACTCCCCAAAATATTTTTGTCTCAGTATCAAGTACTTACGTGAAAACTTTTACGTTTTAAAGTGATATTTATCACGTTATAACGTGAATTTATCACGTTATTTCGTGATATGAAATTATCACGTCATTTCATGGTGTGGTATTTTCACGTTATAACGTGAAATGATCACGCTAATACATGATATGAAATTATCACGTTATTACGTGATATGAATTTATCACGTTATTTTGTGATAGGCATTTATCACGTTATTTCATGATATGTTCACGTAATAACGTGAAAACATCCATTCATCCGTCTTCTCCCACTTTATCCAGCTGGGTCGCGGGGGCAGCAGTTCACCGCCCAGTCCTCTGCACCTGACCCCCTATGAATCCCTCTGTGAGTGGTGAGCCCACAGGAGGGAACGTGAAAACATCAAGTGTGGTTTTACGTGATTTCATTATAAGATCAGCCACAGCCAAGCCAGTCATGCCACTCAGGGAATGATGGACATCTCTGCTGTATGCTTTTATTTCCTTCTTGGCATGAGGTACAGGGAAATATTAACATCTCTTATGATGAATGGGATTCAAATAGGTATGTTGCCTATGGCAACGCTACGGAGGTGACTGAAATTGTTGGGGTTGTTCAGGCGGAAATTAAATAGCAAAAAGCATTTGCAGCGGATCCGCGGCGGAGGTTTGCCGAGATTCGCCGCGGATCCGCTGAACAGACCCGCATCAGAGTCCCCGGCACCGCTGCGGATTAGTTGCGGTGCAGCGGATCAGCGGCGTCTCCGCCACGGACTTGCTGTGTCGCTTGTCAACAGTCTTATCAGAACATCAATCAGTTTTAATAATGGCAAATACAGTGAACAGTTTAACCATTTACTTGCAATTAAATCCGCGGACATCAGGTGGGTGATTCTTTTCACTACACTACCAACCTAATGTCAGATCAATTCACAGACACATCAGATAGCCTAGCCTACCTTCATTAAAGAAACATTCATTTATTAAAGTCAGAAACATAAGGCCAGAGTGTATGGTCAGTTGACTGGCCTCCTTGCTCTCCTCCTGTCTCCTCCATCCTATGTGTGTTTGTGCGTGTATGTTTGTGTGCGTGTGTCTGTGTGTGTGTATGTCCCAGTCCACTGGCTGGTCCTACAGTTGTTCGGATACACATTCATGATAACACAGGTGCACATCCATGAAATGATACACTTTGAAATTTCCTCATGTTCAAACATGTTGTATTCTGTGACTTGAAGTGTTCTGAATGTTCTGGACACTATTGCCCTGAAGGTTAAAATGGTTAAAAATAAGCAAAAAGCCCCATGGGGGAATAATGATAGCGCTTGTGCGTGTGTCCGCTCCGTCACAGAGCCGCCAGAGAGAGAGAGAGAGGGAGCGGTGAGTGAGTGAGTGAGTGAGAGGGAGCGAAGCCACAGCACGGTTTGCCTCTCGCTCTCTCGGGAGTTATCTGAACATGCAATACTATTCAGCTTAGAGCAGAGAATAACTTGTTTAAGGTTGATTAAGTTTTAATGAAGTAGGCCATTATTGAACCCCGTTTAACCATGTTATGCTCCACCAATTTTCATAACGTGGCAGCTTGTAAATCTAAGGCTGAACGTCCATAACCTTCTGTTTTGGCAGTACCGTAGCTCCCCATGAAGGACCCTACGCACAGCGCACCAAAACGCTTTGGGGGCACCATCGCGGGCGTCTCCGTGCCCACCCCCGGTCCTCGCTTTCGTCCATGCGGAATAGCCGCTGGAGATTGCTTGAAATTCCTCCCCGTCACGAATTTGAACACGGATTTGAACCGGATCGTCCGCACTAAAGACGAGGACTTAACATAGTTGACCTAAAGTCTCCAAACGCGGCGCCCTGCGTTCGCGCGCATCAGGCAGCCGCGCACGCGACTCTGACCCCTGCCCCTCTGCACGTGCCTGACTCTGATTATTGTGTTTCACAATCAAACATGGTCTCATGCAGAGAAAACCTCTGTCAGTCATGTCCTGGAATTTGTAGCTTTTGGTGATGCTACGTCACTACTTGACCAAAAAAATAGCGTATCTACAGGAAAGTTACTTGATTCATCATAAAGTAGCAACGCTACGATCAAGCTGCTGGAAAATGTAGTTTAATAGCTTCGCAAGACTACTGCCCATCACTGCCTTTGACTTTATATCGCCATTATCGGGAGTAGTGAAAAGAATCACCCACCTAATGTCCGCGGATTTAATTGCAAGTAAATGGTTTTTAGCCACTGTTAAAATTAATGAATGTTCTGCTAATACTGCTGACAAGCGACACAGCAGGTCCGCGGTGGAGACGCCGCTGATCCGCTGCGTCCATTCGACGGATCCGCAGCGAATCTCGGCAAACCTCCACTGCGGATCCGCCGCGAATACTTTTTGCTATTTAATTTCCGCCTTCGCCTCCGTAGCGTTGCCATAGGCAACATACTTATTTGAATCCCAGCCATCTAAAGAGATGTTAATATTTTCCACTGCCTCATGCCAAGAAGGAAATAAAAGCGTATACAGCGAGAGACGTCCATCATTCCCTGAGAGAAGCGTGACTGGCTTGGCTGTGGCTGATCTGATAATGAAATCACGTAAAACCATACTTGACGTTTTCACGTTATAACGTGAACATGTCATGAAATAGCGTGATAAATGCCTATCATGAAATAACGTGATAATTTCATATCACGAAATAACGTGATAGCTTCACGTTATAACGTGATAAATATCACGTTAAAACGTGAACGTTTTCACGTAATTACTTGATACTGAGCCGAAAAATATTTTGGGGAGTGAGAGCAATACGCCACCGTAGCAGTCAAGGGTCTTAAAGACAATGCAATGTGTGAGTTAAAGCCACAGCGTGTGTAACTTTTACCCTAAAACACACACACAAGAACAAAACGCGTCCTTACTGTGAGCAAGCTTGCATCTCCACAAACCTGACTCTTCTTCCTCATCTTCTTTCTTGTCTCCCTTGAAACGTTTCATTTTTCTTCCACAGTACACTATAAAACGTAATCACTCTTTCACCATACTAAATTCGTGCATAAGTAGGCCTAAGTGAGTTAAGTGTCTTGCCCAAGGACACAACGACAACGTGCACTCATTCGAGCTGCATCAGTATCCTGCCTTATTGGCCAAAGGCAGGCCTAATCAGGCCTAAGCTAAAGATTCCCTTTCCTCTAATAAAATCAAAACGAGGGTTCAGTTATAAGGAGAACAAATACACACACATAGCTTTATACACAGATATCTTCATTATTTCTGAATCCTGTATAATACATACAGAAAGCGAGAGTGCATGTACATGTGACAAGTTTGTTTTCTGTCAGTACAGCCTGTTAAAACTGTTTACAACCCTTAGCCTATAGATGGTGCTATGATTCTAATTATAGGAAATGGGTTTGGTTTGCACTTGTCAATTAAAACTCGAAATCTAAAATAATAATAATAATAAATTAGAGGAAGAGTTAGGCCTACTGAAATTATGATATTGATTATAATGTTGGTCAGGTCAGTGGGCTATTTCATTTATTGTGGAAGAAATCCTATTGTCCTGTTCTGGCAGTATTTGTGGGCCTACATTAGGCATATTTTCTAAAACCCGGGGCTTTAAGACTTGCAGCTACAGTGTTGTCTTTAGTTTAGTTTTATTTTAAGTCACTTTTATTCTTGGTGTAATAGATGTGATCCGCATTTAAAGTGATGTGGGAGTTGTGCTGGAGGCACCGGATCATTCAGGTTTGAACCGTCCGTGCGCAGTGCGACTCGGACCCGCTTTTGGTAGCGGTAGAAATAGTAGCGACTCTTTTGGTAACACTGGGAGTGTGTCCTCTTCCTTTAGAGGACGGCTATGAGACGGCGGCTCAGAAGGTGACAGGTGCCAATGTTCCATACCATGTGGCAATAAAATGAACGGGCGGATTAAAATGAATAATTGGACAAATTAAATAAAGAACTTTGGATAGCTCATATTATTATACGTTGCAATTTATTAGACTCTTAATAATTCAAAGGTAACATTAAATCACATAGGGTTGTAGTCAAGCGTTGAAGAACCAGATGGAGTGTCCCGCAAATGCATTATTATTATTATTATTATTATTATTATTATTATTATTATTATTATTATTATTATTATTATTATTATTATTATTATTATTATTATTGCAGAGCTACTGTACACAACATAACAGCACAAATGATAACAGTTCACCCTGGAGCTGTGTCATCCTCAGAGTCACTAGGAGGGGCCACAGAGTTTATGCCTGTTGCTGATTGGTCTGCTAGTGCATCTTAGTACCAAGCCCACCAGACAAGTGCATATAAATGCTATTTACATGGGAATGAGAAATAAAGCTGGACAACATCTACCTCAAACTGGAAGCCTAAGTCAGGGTAAATGTCTTTTTTGTGTGTTGCTATGTGGATTAAACTGGATGTTCCCATTAAAGTTGTGTTCTTCACCCTACAGTAACATGAAGACTCAGACACAACTCCACGTCTCCACTCCAGTCAGACAGAGTCTGCCACTGACCAAAGTGGCAGGGACCTCCATTTATCTCAAACTGGACTCAACTCAGCCCACAGGCTCATTCAAAATAAGGGGCATCGGTCATCTATGCAAGACAGTGAGTATTATTGTTTCACAACTTTGTACGCTTGTTTATTACAGTTTACCATCCAGTTTATTACACTTGTTCATGTGTGTGATTATTGCAGTGGGCAGAAAAAGGATGTCAGCGGTTTGTGTGCTGCTCTGGTAAGTCCTTTCACACTGACATTCACTGTGTCCCAGTGCTACACTGTGCAGTATTTAATGTTTTTGTCTAATAGGAGGTAATGCTGGTATGGCAGCAGCTTATTCTGCACGTCAGCTCGGGATCCCTGCCACGATTGTGGTTCCCAGTGTCACCCCAAACGCCACAGTCGAGCGGCTAAAGGATGAAGAGGCCAATGTTGTTATTCATGGAAAAGTGAGTTCTTTGATCTTTATTTTTCACTAAATCTCTCTCTTGTCCTGCGATAGAAATGTATAATATACATATTTTACAGGCTCTAAATGAAAGTATTGATTATGGGCAGCAGCTAGTTGCCAATAACCCTGGATGGATTTTCATCTCTCCTTTTGATGATCCACTCATTTGGTAAGAGAATTGCAAGCCTGTTTCTTCTTTACACCACTTGCTAAGCATTTTTGAAAGCACAGCATTTTAATTCTTTGTTCATATTCATGTTTTCTGTTAGAGACTAAATATGACGCCAAACATATGCTATATTCCTGTATTCTCAGATTTAATATCCAGAGTACATTACCATTGGCTGTGCTTACAGGGAAGGCCACGCATCTCTGGTTAAAGAACTGGAGCAGGACCTGAGAGAGAAACCTGGGGCGGTGGTCCTCTCGGTAGGCGGGGGAGGCCTACTGAATGGGGTGGTGGAGGGACTGCGGCGAGCTGGCTGGGACGATGTGCCTATCGTTGCCATGGAAACGATCGGAGCCCACAGCCTCAATGCAGCCATGAAGGCAGGAGAGCTTGTGACTTTACCTGAAATAACCAGGTATTTTAACATAACAAGTGCATTTTTTATTTGAATTTATTCATCTCAAGTTTCTTTTCAGCGTGGCTACAACATTGGGCTTGACCAGAGTTTCCAAACAAACTATGAAATTAGTAAAGGAGCATACAGTGTTTTCACAAATAGTCACAGACCATGAGGCTGTTAAAGCTGTTGAGCGCTTTGTAGGTAAGTCCATTTCATGATTGCAAAGATGGCAAAGTCTAAATGTGAGAGTAACACTATCTGTTTTTGTGCAGATGACGAGAAGATCTTGGTGGAGCCAGCCTGCGGTGCTGCTCTGGCTGCTGTGTACAGTGACATAATTAAGAAGCTGCAGGATGAGGGCAAGCTGGCAAAGCAGTTAGGTCCTGTGGTCATTGTGGTATGTGGGGGCAACAACATCAGCATGGAGCAGCTTTGGAGGCTCAAAAAGCAGCTGGGCATGGTTTAGCACCTTAGACAGGCCCCATTGGTCTCACTGTGGTGCCTTTAACCAATCGCCTATTTTTTTTGGTGCTTTGTCGCCTTAATCATTCCAGAATTAAAACTCTTCAGAGTGAGTGGGTGATAAACTGTGGAAAATATTTATTCTAACAAAATATATTGGAAAAATCTGCATTGACACATTTGCATCATGCAGTAACATGTATTGTTGTTGAATGTGAGTATATTGTTTTTGTATTGTAGCTTACTGAATAAAAAATAATGACATGTTAAATAAAGGGTTTTATTCTCTCTCTCTCTCTCTCTCTCTCTCTCTCTCTCTCTCTCTCTATATATATATATATATATATATCGAATAGGTTATTATAATAATAACCTATTTATAATTATAAGTATATTAGTAATTTATAATTAAAGCACACTGCTAACCCTTATTTTAGGTTCATTATTTTGGTAGGATTATGGGTCACCATCCTCAAGAGTCACACTCTAATTGGTTAAAGAAATAGGGATGTGTCTTGTTTTCTTACAGTTCATTTGCTGACAGGTTTTTGAAATGTTGGTGGGTCCTCACGTTAGAATAAGGAAAGCTTTAGGTAATGGTAAATCCACTTCTGTGTTACTCAAGATTCCTGGAACTACACATGTAAATAGCTTCACACCAGTTCTGTAAAAATCAGTTTATACATATATTGTCTTTACTTAATTGTCTATTGCAGATAATAGAGTTCACATGACAAATTATGTGTTGCCCTTCCTTTATAGCAGGGGCGTCAAACTCATTTTGGTCCGGGGGCCGTATACAACCAACTTTGACTCCAAAGGGGCCGGATCAAAAAACTCATGGCATATATACCCCAAAATTAGCAATAAGTCCAAATATTTGTGCAGAGAAATGCAAATCTATTACAGAAATCTTTTTTATTTGATTTTATTTTACAAAATATTATAATATTATGCTAGGTTAGCTTGCTTTCACAGCAGCATCACTAGCCTCTTGGCCCCTGGGTGAAAACAGACGGCTGTTTCTTCAGTCCCAGCAATAATTCGTTTATCTTCTGTCTTCTCAATTCTCTGTTCAAGTTATTGTATTTTTCGCAGTGTCTCGTAGTGGTGTTTAAGATCATATTCCTTGAGTGCCGCCACTTGTTGCAAACACACCAAGCGTACAGGTTTCCCATTCACCTCCATGAACAAATAAGAATTAGTCAATTTTTCTTGGAAAATCCTGCACTCAGCTCCACTTTTCTTATTTTTGACATTTTGCTGATGAGGGTGTCACGGTCAACAGTCAAAACAATCGTCCTTTAAGAGCGTTTGGAAAGAGGCAGGTCTTCATTTGTCTGGTGGAGGTGCCACGCACAGAAGCACTGGAGACGCTGCTATGCTAAGCTGCGCAGAAAATTACCAGAAAAATCTGAAAATTTTAAATATTTTAATAGAAAATCAGCCGAGGGCCAGATTAAAGGTCTTGGAGGGCCGGATCTGGCCCCCGGGCTGCATGTTTGACACCTGTGCTTTATAGCATTATGGTACAAATGATTTACAATTTCCCACACTCACAGATCAACTGAAGAAAGTGGGAGAGTCTTTAAGGAGCAGGCAACGAATCCAGCTTGAACTGGACAGGCCTAGCACTTACTGGTGTCTGGTTTACACAGTGTGATGTAACAGCAGTTTGACACAGGGCCACCAGTGGGAGGCAGGAGGACAAAACATGCTTCATGGCTCTATACATTTTATCCAAACACATCCATTTATTCTCTTCAGTGGGAGGTAATTTCCATCAAATAAACACATTTTATAAGCATTGCCTTTTGATTGTGTAAATCTATTTAAAAAACACACAACACAGTGCAATGGAAGAATGAATAATGAATGAATGACAATATAAGCCTAAAATAAGCTGCAGAACGCGTGAGCCACCAACCCTCAAGTACCCCACCAGAAAAAGATCCAAAAATGTTTAACATGTAGACATTTCTTTATTGTGACACAGAAATCTCAAATGCCATCTCATTGTTTACATCTGTATAATCAATTTTAGATATGTTAAGCTTCTGTGCAGAGGTAAGACAGTAAAAGTTAAGTTAATGCAACCATAAATAATTGTAATAAATATCACATAAATGTACAGCACACAATTTATCGCAACATCTTTGTATGGATATGTCCTTTATTTAGTGTAACCCTTCCTGCCCAAAACAGAAGCAGAAGAGTAAGAGCGTATCTGTTAGCAGCGGCCTACACCCTTCAAAATAAGAGAACTAAATCTGCAGGCAACATATCAAATCATAATAGATCAAATATCAAATCAATGTTTTCAGCAAAAAAAGAGAAAAGAATACAAGACAGGAGGTGATAATTAAACTCAATATCCCAAAACAATAAAAACAAAATAGATGCTCACCACATAGTTTGTTCTTTTTTTTTTTTTTTTTGGACGGGTAGTGCAAACAAAAGTAGACAAAGGTAAAGTAATAGCAATTAATAAAAATCGCCATCAAACATGACCTTAGTCTATATACATAAATGTACTAATAAATTTGTACCCAGCTAAACATTTGGCTATGGTGAGAACAAACAAAATATCTGAATACTTTTTTCCTATTTTTAGAAAAAGGCAAAACCAAAGATCATCCACTGCTCCAATCAGATGTGAGTAGATTAGGGAGCAGAGCAGGTACATTTTACACATTCAGAAGCAGAAGCACAAAACAGCAATTAAAAGTAGCTGAAAAGATGCTTTCCTCACATCAAAATGCTCACTGTGGTTTGAAACCAGTAATGCAAATAGAACACCTACTGTATATCCTTTCAGTCATACTCATTATGCTGCCTAAATGCTTGAATATTAAAAGAGCAATTTACTATATAATAATAATTGAGTATTTGTTGAGATTTGGATAAAATGTTTTAGTTTAGGCATACATTTAGCAATATATACTGTATTTAAAACAGGCAACAACAGTGTAATATAATGTACAGCATTAGAGCTGATCAGAGTAGGCAGCACCACAGTCCCTTTTTCACTTATACCTCAGTTTCACATCTTCCACTGAATTTTATTATGTTCACAGAGGCTCCAACAGCAAAGACAAATCACTGAATATCAGCCCTAAAAGGGGGCCAAAGGGAGGCAGCTAGATCAAGCTTTGAGAGTAATAGAGTTGGTGACTGCATTCACAGCAACATCTAAATAGTACAGACCAGTCACAGTTTAATGTTCTTCTTGTGTTTGTGACATTTGCAGAAGAACAACTGGTCTCATTTTTTCACATTTCAATTCATAGAAATTGAGTGAAATAAAAGGTAATACTTGTATTCTCATACTCAGTGCAACCAGAACAATCACATCTGCAGCGCCAATGTTAGCTCAGATAGTCTTCCCTGAATTTTATATAAAAACATAACTGTGTTTTAAGCTTTGATTAAAATAGCAAAATAGGCCAACATAAGCCAAAAGCAGCATAAAACTAAAAAAAGGAAAATTGTCAACAAAAATGAAGTACAGTGGAAAATGACTCATCAAGTTCTCTTAGCCACTGAGTGGATCCTCACGATAGTGAATGGCATATCGGAGTTTCTCTAGCATCACATCTAAAGATGTGTACTGAGGCAGTTTGACCATGAACATACAGGTCTCCACTCGGATGTAGCGAGAGTCAGGTTGACCTGGAAATAAAAAATACAAAATGTCTTACTTACTAATTTAACTATATTGGCTGCTTAAAGATTAAATACAGCCAACAACATTTATTCACCAAAATTTGATTTTTTTTTTTCAAATTAAAATGTGTCACCAGTCTCCCTAGAATCTACGGGAAACACTACAGTAATTGCAATTAACAGGTCGTCAGATGAATGCAAATATATAAGAATAAAAATACTTGCCTTGTTAGATGCTTACCTGCAGACCATTTGTCACACAAGTATGAGAGGCCACTGAGTACTTTGAGGCAACTGTTGGCCATGATAAGCAGCTTACATGATAATAGCATGCCTTATCTAGTACTGTACGTCAATAGAATGGTCGTCATTGTTTGTCAATGAGTCAAGAGACTCAAACTTCCCAGTGATGAAATCATACGACATAATCATCAACATAAGCGTGTATGCTCTAATGCACAATGTAGTTTAAATCACATTAAAACAAAAAAAAGAAGGCTAGCTGACCAAATGGGAGGCGTACATACCTGCTGCTCCATCAGGGGGCGCAATCTTCATGGGATAAGGAGGAACATGTGCTGTGTCTGGGCCTCCGTCTTTGCAGGGGCAGGTGAAGGGGATTCGTTCTTGGTTGCAGGCAAACTTGATGAATTTGCAAAGCTCCTCCTGTGTAAACATCTCAAGTGCTGTCCAGAAGAACTCAATGTGCTGATCAGTTTCCATCAGACCCACCTGGTACATAGTGTGAGCCTACAGATAACAATAACAGGAGAAATAATAGTCACTCAATCCCATGTGAGCTCTGCTATTGGAGGTTTTTTTTTTTTTTCAGAATGTGGTCATACAAACCTTCAGAAACTCCAAGTTAATGTAAGGCAGGCCACAGGTACGCAGCTCCACCTCAAATGGACTGAGCATAGTGAGGAGCTGAAGTGGGATGATAGAGGCCAGTCCTGCACGCACAGCTGTCATACACTCAAGATTTTGCAGCTCTCTCAGACGAAGGTTCCTCACAGCACGAGCATACATATCCTTATTTTCCCAACTAAACAAGAGGTGCAAGTACATGTTTTATTTTGGACTGAAACTGTATATATACAATAAATCAAAAAACTGGTTAAATAATACACAAAAAATGATCCCTAGTAAGAACAATCTACAATATGATACCTGACAGTGAGGCTGCGCCCGCCTTGGCACAGCTCCACCTCTTCACCACTCAACGTAAAATATGTAAAAGTGCAGCACGGCCGGCTTGGGGAGTCCGGACTTTCACCTGAATGGTGTTGGGAAGAGATCTCTGCGCAAAGCGCTTCCAACTCTGCCTCATCACTAACCTGTACAAACACACCAAATAAATCAGATAATAGGCCAAAAATAAGTTACAAGCAATTAAGACTGATCGTTACATTTTCAAATTTTTGAACCAAGTTGTATGTGAGAACATCTGCTTCCTGTAAGTCGTGCTCTAGGTCCAGGCTCTCGCCCACCAAACCCTTCCAGAATGAGCCCAGTAAGTCCAATGGGAGTGGGATATCCGCTCGTATGGCAATGCCCAGCAGTTGACCGAAGAAGTGGAGCAACTGTTCCTCTGAGTAACTGATGGGGCAGGGAGTCAAGATGTACTTCCCCTGAAAAAATACAACATTCTTTTAATATCAGTGTGAAATTAAGGTACGTCAGTGAAATAGAAGGTTAAATACACATGTTCATTGAATTTACCTTGTTCCGGTTGGCTGCAGCACTTGGACATGGAAGTAAAAGGGAAAGAGCAGAACTCTGCAGTTCCTTACACACCTGCCATAGGAAGTGTCTAAAGGAGCCACCTACAGAAGATGGAGGACTTTTATAAGAGATAAGATGAAAACAAATCATATAAATGGACCAAACACACACTTGTGCCATGAACTTCCTCTCCAGTGAAGCGGATGTTGAAGGCATATGTTGGGTCTCCTCCACTGGCCAGTTTCACACAGAGCTGAGAGGATGGGACACAGGCTAGCTGTCGTGCAGCCTGGCAGAAATATGTGTTCTCTGACGATCTGATCTCACCTAAAATGTCAAACACAAAACTATACCAACCCTGCTCAGGTCTGAAGACTGTGGTAGTGTTTTTTTACCTCCAACAATCTCCAGAGGGTCAAGAGATATTTCAGGAGCTGCATGGTCAGCTGTCCGCTGTACAGTAGCATTTAGTACTCTGTTCATAACTGTGACTTTAGTGTCATAAAATATTAAGCCTGTAAAAGGCACATAGAATACCTGAATATGTATACATTATCCCAATCACATTTAGCTGTATGCTTCAAAAAATAAATTCATTCTTTTTTGCTTACCTTTGGCATCACATAGCAATGCAGCAATGTTGTTTTGATAGGTATGAGTTTGTCGCAACTCCACGAGAGGTAGAAAGAAGCTCTCCAGGGTGTTGTTCAGAGACTGCAGCAGGGCGAATCGCAAACGCAGGCTTTCCACTGGTACATCTTAAAACAACACACACATCAAATACACAGTCAAACAATATATGAGCCAAACTACCATGCACAACAAAAGTGTAATCCAGATACCCAAATATTTTGCATACTTAACAAACAGGCCACACGTGGATCAGCAGTATCACCGGAGTCCAGGTAAACTTCATGTGGGTGCAGTCTGGCCGGTGTGATAGCCAAGTGACGACAGAGTCTGTTGATGTACTGGACCAAAGCAACATCCATCTCCAAAGTCCACTTTCGAGAGGCTTTTTGGGCATGCCGTGTGTCCATGCATGTGCACCTACAATGAAAAAGAATGTCAAGTATAGCAAGTACAGGCATTTTCAAACTATTCATAAAAAATATTGTTATGCACATTATTATTGAGCAATTTCTGGAAAGTTTTCAAGGAACAAGGGATAAATTATTTGGAGTGACTAAATATAAGAGATGAAATTGTAACAGATTTGGAAAAACGCTATACAAGAACCATACATTTTTACTGTTCTTATGTATTATTATTATCAATAATAATAATAATAATAATAATAACAATAATAATAACAATAAAAATAATAATAACAACAACAATAATCATCATCATATGTTTACAGTACCTTTCAAAGTGAAGGTCATATCCACAAGCCAAAATTGCCCTCCAAACACTGCGAATGTCCTGTTTAGCCCGATCAACAGTAAATTTATGGAAGCCTTCCAATGTCAAGAATTTTTCTTCAGAAACTAAAACCAAAACATTAAATAGTAGAGATTTCAGGCTTAATATATACCTGCCAATAACTTTAAAGGTTAATACTTTGTTTTCCAGTGTGTTTTTATGCTGACCTTCAGTTTTTTTGGCAGGAGATTTGTCCAAATCTTTTTCATCAGGTTTGCATTTCTCTGGAGATTTAGGCTTTAAAACAGCCTTTTTTTCACTTAGTGCAGTTCTAAAAATAAGCCACCAATAAATAACTGCATTGGAAATAATACTTATTCTACTGAGTTTGGCATATTGACTTACCTCACACTGTTGAGTACGGACTTCTCTTTGGTGGGTGGCTTGGTGATTGGCCTCTTTGTGCTAACTACCTTGCCTTGATGTTGCTCTTTTCCAGCTTTGTTATATTTGTTTTTATTTGGTTTGGGAGTACCATATTTTCGCAAAATCTAAAAACACAAATATAGTGGATTGAAATACAACACGTTTTAACTGCAGAAACCAAGAGGTAAAGATTTTACCTGTGTTAGCTGGTCTTCAAGAACTTTTTTAGGAGAACGGACATTGGTGAAGAATGTGTGGAGCAGGTTGCCAGGGGTCTGAGAGTTGATTTGCTCTTTGCTGAGATAAATATCTGACACTTTGATTGGTTTGGTCGGTGTGAGGCTAAGCATCTGCTCTGAATGCACGCAACTTTTAAAAATGTCTGTAAGAACATCTCTGGCTCCAGGTACAAGCTTGTCCCCTTAAAACAAAACAAACATTATGTTCACATGCAACATTTTTTGTGGGATCATGGTTGTAGTTGTGTAGTTGTGTTAACCAACCTCTGATTGATTTGTCTAAAAAATAGTCCTCAAGAGCAGAGCTTCCTTGCGTATCAAACAAGCTTTGGTTAACATTGGAAGCAGTTAGTATCTCCTCATTGGTCAATTCCATGAGCTCCTCCTCCCCTTCAAGACTTGACAAGCCTATTAAGTCACTGCTGTTAAAAAGACTTGCACGTATTTTTTCCACTTTGGCTCGAGAACGTACCTAAATTTAACCCCAAAATGGAAAGAAAGAAAGTGTTGTTCCATCAGAGCATAATACGTGAATGCAATGAAAAAAAAAACTAACTCTACCTCAATGACAGCATATCCCTTTATGGGCCTGGACAAGACAGTATTGCTTTCAACTGAGGCCACTGTTTGCATAGAGCCCCCATCAGACAATGACGGCGTTTCTGCAGTGTCAACAGGCTCCCCTAAACTGCCAAGACTTCCCAGACTTCCAGTACTTGTGAGCGAAATATCAAGACTCTCCTGACTGGACACAGTCTGGGGGTCCTGTGGTCCTTGTTGGAGATATGGAACAGCAGAGGCAGCTGCCGTTGGAATAGGAGCAGGAGCTGCTGACATGTCCTGGTCCACAGAAAGCTCACTGGCGGTGCGGGACACTCCCTGAGAAGAGCTGCAGATGGAGGTCTGGCTCGTTGAGGCCGAGGCACTCACACTCATGGCAGGAGTGACACTGCTAGAGCTGTCTGGGCTCTCAGGACCTCCAGTGTTCGGAAAACTGCGTTCTGGTTCAGGAACGGCTTTAACATCTGACGGGCTTAAAATTGCAGGGACAGTTTTTGGTTTACTTAGATCCTCCTCTTGCAAAGGGATGAAGATTTCATCTTTAAATAATCCTCCATGTCCATTGCAAGCCCTGCGAATGGCATTACGGACTACTGCCTCTTCTAGGTGAGTGGGAATACCAGAAAGTACTAAGAGCCGAGTGTGGGCAGTGGGTCCCACCAACGCCTGGCAGGCATCAGTGACTGCATCACTGGTCACACTCAGGCCCTGAGGGTCTTTGTTGACCAGATGTCGTAGAATCATTAAAAGAGTGAGGCAGCGATGGAACCAGAGCAAATCCTCAGGTTTACTTCCTGCCATGTTTAACAGGGAACTGTCACTTTCAGAGAGACGGGCACCTCCACTTCCACGTTTCCCACAGACCGCAGCTGCCACTGCTGCAGCAGCTCTCTCACGCTTCAGCTTCACCTTCTTCCGTTTGGACAAAAGGCTTGGGCTCTGAGGTGTTTGGCCAGGGGATGATGATGATGAAGATGAGGAGTCACTGAGGTTGGGTGCACTTGTGGAGGACAAAGGTCCAACAGATGAACCACCAACACTGAGTGGTAGTGTCACTTCTGCCACAGCCAGACAAACCTCCATCAGAGCATGAAAATAGGTGGAGAAGCGGCTCTGCTCTGCACCCAGAGCCAATGAAATTCCTGCGGAGGAGGAAGCCCCAGGGCCAGCGCCTCCAGCTGTCCACCCCTGAGTCTCTCTGTCATACAGCTTCCTCAGTTCTGTCTGCAGAGCCATTAGTACGGCAAGGCAAGGATTTAGCAACAAAGCAATGGAGCTGGAAAGTCCAGCAGGACTCTTGCGCTGTTCCAAATGGTGGATCTTCCTCAAAAGTTCAGCCAGTAAGTGAAAAACTAGTTCTTTGATAGAAGGAGCCAGATCTGTAGTCCACAATAACCCACCTGGAGAAAGGTATGAGAGTAAGCATGCTGCTATGTTGTGATAAGTAAATGAAGTAAAAACTACACAGTGACAAACCTAAAAGCTCTACAACTTGTAGCAAGACAGAAGAAGGTACTGTGTCTAACTCTTCCTCTGACCGCTCACTGCCTTCCACAAGCTTCCATGTTAACAGTTGCTCTGCAAATGCCATGGCCAAAGGAAATTCAAGAGGTAGGGAATGCAAAACTAAAACAGCACCAGGAGGAGGAGATACTCCTGAGAAAAACAAAAAACATGATCAAATAGTATGCACTCCTTTTTGAGGATAAAAGCATTGTAATACCAACCTAATTTGACGTGTACTTTATCAGTGGGGATGATAACGGAGGGGAACTGATTCGTAGTTGGAGGAGGGGTGAGGCCTGTGTTGGTTGGTGATGCATCCAGAGGATAACACACTGCTTCCATCAAATTCAGTTGACCATTCCGGCGTACTTTATGACCCTGGCCATACACCATGACCCGTGCCCAAGGAGCCTTGTATAGACTAGAGCTACAGAGAACAATAAAATCTTTAAATTTAAAACAAATCTGAGATGAATAAAATTATAATTAACTTGAAAACCTACTCTTTGCGGCATCCAAGTTGGCTTTCCTTACAAGAGACAATTACAAAGGCTGCCGCAGGAAAACTGACATCCATGCTAACTTTTGACTCAGTCACGGGAAACTCTTCAGATGTGAACTGCTCTGGTGCATTCTGAGAGAGGCGAAATAAGAATTTACATTAGTAAAACATAGATACTTCAACTGCTCAACCATAAAATCAGCTGACCTGTAGAAAGCAGCATATTTGCTTGGTGAGCTCCAGGAGGCTTTCTTCCCCTTGATGTAAGGCACGGGTGATGGCCACAGTCAACCACTCACAAATAGGCTGAGCATTGCCCTGATAAAATAAGTCAGTAGGAGAGCAGCTCTGGCTCTGGAGGTTATGAAGCAAAGACTGGGCCAGCAGGACTGAGTTAGAACTAATAGTGCCATCTGTAGGAAAAACAAAGATTAAAAACTATAAAGAAATGTTACTGTTAGTTATCTTAGGCATTTGCAGAATAGACTGACCAGGCAAAGGTGGTGCCAGCAGCTGATTAGACAGAAGTTGCAAGTGTTCCAGAGTAATGTCACGGATAGCGGGAATATGAAAAAGTCGTGTGAAAGTGTGGGGATTCTTGGGAGCAAAAATATTGAGCAAGGCCATTCTACAGTACAGGCGAGCCAGGGCACTTTCACATCGCAGTAGTTCCCTGTGGAATCATTGTAACACGTAAATACAATTTACAATTTGAGAGGGGTTGTGAATAAATAATATAAAGAACTACAATGGCAATAGAACCTGTGAATCTGAATGTTGCTCGAGTCAAGAGAGACCAAGCCATTGGAAGCAGTCCTTCGAGATCCTGCAGGCGGGCGTTCAAGCATCTCAATTGGATACCAATATCTGACCAAAACACCCTCACTGCGAAGATACGTTTCAACTTGTACCAGCTCATTTACCTGCATGGAAGATTGGTCAGTGCAGCATATGACACACAGCTTCAGGCCTACTCTAAATATGACTTACAGAATCTACATCTAGCACTGCTCCATGAAGTCCAAATGTCTTCAACATTCCTCGGATAGCAAATTTTGGCAATGCGGTTCCTCCAATAGTACTGCTTGTATTATTGCTGTCTGGACAACGGATGACGACAGTCAAGCCTGGATGGAGAAATAAAATATTATCATTGTTATTGATTATAGTGGATTATTCTCCATCAGTGTTAATAATCAAAGCAGAGATGCTACCTTTGCGAACTTTATCAATGGTAAACTTGTTGGCCTCATCTTTGATGTCCTCAATAGTAGGGAGATAGAGATCTCGAGGAATACCCCCATTTTCCTCATAAAGAAATTCCACAGTCTGTCTTGCTATGTCAACCATACCTGGAACAATTTAGAACAGATACAAAAAAGATACATAGGATAACCAAAACTAACATTCTTGAGACTTTGAATGTGTCTACATACTATCTATAGATAACACGCCAGCATTGTGAACCAAATCATTTTGGTTAATGAAGAAAATAATTCCTTTAACATTACTATAAATGCTAGTAGAGGGATGTAAATCATTTTAAATTAAATTAAATAAAAAATGTTATCAATTGAAATACCAAGCTGTAAAGCTCCTTTGATCTGGTCGAGTCCAGATTTTCTTTCAGCTTCGTTGCGGAACCGCCTACGAATAGTTGGAAATACTTTTGTCTCCCAGGCTTTAACCAACAAGGCATAGTGATCTTCCTGTATTCCAAAAACAAAAACCACCACAATAAAAATACAGCACCATGAATATAACCACAATATTTTGGCTGCACTTACTCTTGGAACATCATCATCATCTTCATCATCACTTTCATCATCAGCAATAGGGGGAGGATGTGGGTCTGGCCCTGAGGTGACCAAATTCTCATAACTCAGTTCTACTTTGTAATGACATGACAGGTCACTGTTGTACTCTGTACCCACAAAAAAGAACAATAACTACCCATAACTATACAATCTATGCAGGCATTTTAAGAGGTTCAAGTGGTAGACTTACGTTGCTGAGTAACTGCAACAGCTGCAATCCGGCATGGTGGTCCATGAGACCCAGAGTCTGACGTAACACTAGCCCCTGCATCATTATCGCTGTCTGAAGCCATTGCAAATGGAAGTGCTTCAAAATTAGCACTTATTTCCTCAGCTAGGTCCACACACAAATCTGCAGCATTTCTATGTGCTTGGCCTTCTGCATATGCAAATGGCCGGCTTCCAAAGTTGGCACGAATCTTTGCATTCTATAAATAGAGAAGGTTCATAAACGCAATTGAACTTAAGGGGATCATAAAAATAAACTAGATAAAACATACCTTCTTCTGGATGTGCACCAGGGGCCACATGCCACCTGCAACATCATCAAGCATTGGCCCAAGTCGTTGGCCACAGTAAGTGAAGTAGACCCTTCCTTTAGGGGCCTGTCCAGGGGGTGGAGGAGTTCCTTCAAACCTCTCCCAGCCTATTCCTGCCACATCACCTGTGCCAATGTAAGCAACACGGCCCTTTATCAAATACCCATAATGACTGTAATATACACTTTAAATATTAGATATACGATGTAAAGATAAAAGATAATGTGTGGCACTTTCTTACATACCAGGAAGTAATGTCACATCCAATCTGACACTTTTCCACTGAAGTAGGCTGGAGCCATTATAATGCACTGCTCGGCCATTACTAAAACAGATGACATTTAATGATCCAAAAATAAGTCACACTATTGCAGAAATAAATGCAACATCCACCAAATCATACTTGTGAAAGAGGCATGTGCCAACTGGATTGGTCCATGCACCGTCTCTTTTCTCTGCCTCTGTGGCGAAACCGAAGGACACAATAGGGCCACTGTCTTCCTCAGAGTCTCCATAGGAGATAATCTCAATTTCCCAGTAAAATGATGGCGCCTGTATAAAAATGTGTGATTTACTTCAGCATTTATTATACATTTCACTAAAATAGGGTGTTTCTATTGAATTTCGAACCTGAACAGGTACAGGTGAAGTAGCATAAATAAATGTTCCTCTGGGCAGCCCTCCGCCAGCACTTGGATCAGCCAGGAAGGTCACAGAGGTCAGACGGGAGGAAAACATACAGGCTCGCACTGGAGGAAACACTCGGGATGGACTCCAAGTTATTTCTTTTGGCTGGTGAGGTAAGGCCAATACGGGGCACAGTTTTAATCAGTTTACAGCAATAACACATTTGATAAAAACTTTGGTTTTGTCTACCTGACGTCTGTCAGTTTGCAGTGGAGGAGGAGGAGGTCTTGCACAATCTCTATACAGCATTCTTACTCTTTCACACTGGGCTTCAACCATACAAAGTCGCTCTCCTAAGAGCAAAGAAATATATTACTGGCTCAAAACATTATAGAAAGTGCTCCCATCAATGACTCACCAGGGCTACACTCCTGTGCAACTAGATTAAGAACTTCAACAGCAGCAGGGCACTGCTGGATAAACTCTTCACAAAAAGAGCTGTCTTCAAGAAGCTGTGCCATGACCAGACATGCCCTAAAATACACATTTGATAATTTTGACTGTAAATCCATTTGTTCATAATGAAAACATCTTTATCAAGTAAAAATTTCTTCCCAAACCTAGTTCTAATTTCAGCTAATAGGCGCACTGCAGCCATGACTGGACTGGATCCATCCCCTGTAGCTGGTAGTGAAGTGTGTATAGAGAGACTGCCCTCTTGTGGCAGTAACATTGATTGCACTGCTTGGACCACTTTTTCTGTGATTGATAACTTGTGAAGTGGAAGAGCCTGAATGATTTGAAACATCAAAACATTATACACAAAAATGCATTCCCTTTATTCAAATAAAAATTCAGGCTGACTGACCTCCGATCGGGGAGTGCACAGGCGTGATATTGGTACTGTTAGTATGTCAGTAGATTTGCAAGCTTTTCTGTATTCAGATGAAGGAAACCTGACAGTTGCAATACCCTCTTGTTCATTAATAGACATAACGATGCCAACACTGCCCATCACACCTTTACCAACCACCTGGAGGACATAGAGAATTTTAATTTTAAGTTCATCATGGCTTTAAAAAAAAGACGTGCTCTGCATTTGAGCATAATTAATGCAATACTAACCTGGACTTCAGAGCCAATCTTAATAGTTTCTTTGAAGCCACCTAGGGCACAGAGTGCAGCAACAGCCTGTCTACCAATGGCTTGAAGCTTAGCCAGTTTCCTGGCACTGCTACTACCATTTTCCAAAATACTCTCAGCATACTTCCCAAGCTGGGGGATAAACATCAGTGCTCTAGAAAGCACCTACAAAGCATTCCAAAGAGTGCAAGCAGAAGACAAAGAGAAGGAAACATGTTTAAAGCATTTAACTGGTAAACATCGGAAAATACAATCAAAAAATCTCTCATTTTTCCTACTTTTTCAGCTGTGCTTGTCCAGATCTGGGCAGTGTTGGACTCAGGAGCAGTAAGCAGACTATGTAGCAAAGCAATGACCTCAGCTGCCATACTGTTGGCAACATGCCCACTTATGAAAGGCCTCACAGGGTCAGATCTTTAAAAGAATGGGAGACATTTTTTAATCAAGAGTGCAATCATATTGTTGTAGCAGGACATCCCAGTACTTCTATATAGAGTATACCTAGCTAGATCAGCGTTGCGGTCCCTACACACAGCTGTTTGTGCAGTTTTCTTCTTGTCCCCAGAGGTGATGCCTCCAGCTGTCTCCTGGGTCAAAGCTTCCACGGGTGGCCCCACACTAACAATGAGACCAGACTGGGCCCATTTGTTGGCTTTCCTCAAGGCAGCAGACGCATCTTCAGTGATTACCTCACAACAGCCATTCTAAGTGGACAAAAAACATGACAATTAAATTTGAAGGAACAATAAAATATTGATTTTGTTTAGTTAACTACATACCTTTGTCATGTCTCTGTCCATTTTTACCACCTTTTCCATATTTGCTCCAGTACCTAGTCGAAATGGACGTCCCTCTGAACTACTGCATTGTAAGGGAATGTTTTAGATTGGAAAATATATTTTAATTAAACAACTTTAAATTCTGCATTAATTGGGCCTGTTAGTTAATTGTTACCTTAGAAGTGGCTGTAAGACTTCATGAGATGATTGGTCTTCCCTCTTGTGAATAAATATTGATAGCTTGCCATCAACAGCTTCACCCTCCTCCCCGGCATCTTCAGACTTCAAAGCACCTTTGGAACTGGCTCGAGTTAAACTTGTGTCAGGCTCCGAAGAGCTGGGGGAGAGCAGGGTCTGGCAGCCTAAAAAGAATGAATTACATTTTGGGAACATAAGTTTGAAAATCCAGAGTATGAAGGGATGACAAATTAGATATAACAACAGACCTGGCACTACATAATCAGCTAGTTTAGCCAATAGCAAGGCAGCAATGCGTGAAGCTGGGTCATTGGCATCTTGTTGCTCTGCATCTAGAGTGTTAATAGAGTAGCTCCATGAAGGCAGGGCCACGTTTCCACAGTCCTCCACACTCATGAGAGGCAGTGCAGCTCTGCATAGTTGTAGTATGATAAGAACTAGCTTTGGAGAAGGTCTCTGGTCAAGCAGCAGAGACAACAGCTTTGACACACAAGCTGGCTGGCTCAAAATAGCTTTTCCAATGTGGCTCCTAGAAGAGAAAGAAAAAGTTATGAGTTACATCTCTACTGTAGATGTAAATGTAAATATATGAATGAAAAACGCACATTTATTTCAACAAAACTGGAAATTAATCATTTGTGCATAATACCTAGAAAGGTCATTTAGTAGACTCAGAACATCTTGTAAGGCATCATTGCCAGCTGCTTGGTTGCCACAGCACTCTGTGGCTCTGGCCAGGTGATTTGTTAGCAAGCTGGACACCTGTCGCGCTAAACCAGAGTGCACTGCATCTGTAGAGCCACCTTTAAACAAAGTAAATGCATGGTTATAAAACTTATAAAAGGAAATAGACAAGTTACTGGGAGCTCTGTAACGTAACATACCTTCAACCTTCTCCCACTCAATGCAACGATTGGCCAGAACCTGAAAGGCAGCCCAGGCCATTGTGGCTACTTTCTGCTTTTTGGTTTGCTTCTCATTGGAGCTGCATTCTCTCTGACCACTGAGGCTGCAAAGTCTATCCATGAGCTGAACAAGACCACTGCGAACTAGGCACTGTTCTTCACTCCTGGAGTAAGCACCAGAAGAACATGAGTGAGGAGAACCATAGAAAAAAAAACATACATGTAAAGCCATTACCTTGTATAAGGAATTGTACACAGCAATCCAATGCTATTGGCACAAGCAATGGGGTAGCGAGCACACAGTGAAACTACAGATGTCATGGTCTCCCCAAAGGCGTCCTGCACCTGCTCCACCATTCCTCCACAGGTCAACTCTTCAATCCTGTATAGACAAAATGATAATCTTAGACACTGCACATGCAATGCATTTACACTGCACAATGCAATGCATTTACAATGAACACTGCTAACTCTGCTGCCTGTGCAATACTGGGACCCTGTGCAATAATGTTAGATAGTAATTTATTGTATATATAGTTTTGATACATAGTTTTATAATCCTTATCTTTTTAGATCCTTATAGTGTTAGTCTATTTTTAACTTAACTGTACTCTATTGCTGCTACTGTTTCTTGCTGTTCTCTTTACTGTGCGTTGCAACACTGAAATTTCCCCATTGTGGGACAAATAAAGGATATCTTATCTTATCTTATCTTATCATACCCATGTTGCGTAAAGTGGACCATGTCTTACCGTGGACCCCCCTGCAGAACCATAGTGACCGGCCCCACCAGGTGTGTAACTCCTCCTACTCTGACAGCAGCCGTCAGCAGCTCTCTCATATGAACAAGAGCTTGCTTGCGGGTGCTGCCTCGTTTCCACCGTGTCTGGGCAGCAGATAGGAAAATACTGCTTGACACCTATGAAAAGAAAGAGTGTCTTTGACATCTCCAAACCGCTGTCAAAACCATATTTCTTAAACTAGGGAAGCTTACAGCTTGATCTGGAGTAGTCCCAATAAACGCAAACAACTGTCCTAGCAACACACTATAGGTTGGTTTGTCACGGCTATCTTCTACAGCAAGGGACTGTAGGAGAGTAAAGGAGCTGCTGCGGTGACTTGTTGGATGATGTCTTCTTCTAAAAAAATAAAAATGTTATTTGTAAGCATTGACTTTATTTACTTGTCTGGCTAAAATTAATACCTTTGTGGTGGATGAGTAAACTCAAGATCTTGATTAGCAATCATCTCTAGGTCAGAGGGTGCAGACATGCTGCGCAGGAAGACTGGTTGCTTTACCACAGGAATGACAGTTTTGGCATCTGACACAGATTTAGAGGCTAGAGAGACAGTGAAATCAAACATTTACCCAGTTGTAATATAATTTACCCAATTGTGAAATCAATATACTTTCATTAATATATAATACATTAATACCTGGCCCAGGTGTACCAGCAGGTGTGGTTGTTACGCTTCGACAATGTGGCGCAATTGTAACATGAAGCAGAAGTTCAGTTCGGTTCATTACGCTTTTTACAAGCGCCTTTGTTTTAGCCAGAGGGGTGATATTTCTAAGGTGCAGACTGTTGACGTCTTGAAAGAATTTCTCTCTGCAAAAAGACATAAACCTTACTATGTTTTCCCTTTTTACCATGTATTAATCATTTTACTTATTTGCTGCATAAAACGTGCCTTAGTGCAAGGACAACATTTTCTAAATTGCTAAAATCAAGAGGGATCTCCTTCAGGGAGCACAGAAGCTCAAGTTCTTTGATTTTGTTCTAGTAAAAAAAGACAAGAAAATATACATTATTAAAAAGGGAGTTGCAGGCTAAAGTAAAGTCTCAAAAATACCTCAAAAAAATGATAGTCATGGAAGAATGGTGTATTGTTTTCCAGCTTGCCCTGCTGAGCCTCTTCTACCTCATTCTGCCACTTTTGTTCCAGTTCTGCAACACTCTGAAAAAAATGCAATTATTAGCTACTTTGGTGTGCTCGGGTTTCCCAGCCTGCTTTACTGAGATGGTTTATATTAAATAAACAAACAAAAGCTATGATACAAATAAGATATGCAATCTGCACTCTGTAAATAACAGTTTACCTGCAGCTGCCGTTCCATTGCATTAATCTTCTTAAAGGTTTCAGCCATGATCTTGCACACTAGGTCATATTCTTCAGCATGATCTTCACGGTATTGATAGTTGACTAATGACTGAAGAGCATCCACCAGACTCAAATGTTTTATTACACATGATACAATAACTTCCTCCATAACATCTGGTCTAATCACCTCTCTGGAGAATTGACAGTGAGGAACAAAATTATAACAAAAATATAACAAGTAGAGCATAATGAAAATGATACAGCTTAAACACTAACTTACTTGATACTAGGTCGAAATTGTGGACGAGCTCTTCCTGACACTTCTCGGAGCCTTGTCATGATGCCTGGAGGCAGGCGAATACGAGGCAAATCAAAATAGGATCCTGGCATAAGACCCGGAGGAGGGATGAGCACATCTGATGGGTAAGTAAACTCCTGATCCTCTTCAATGGTGGGAGGTAGAGGTGAAGGACTGGGGGTGAGGGCTGGAGAAATAGCACCATTGGCCTCAACTTGCCACTGGCACCTGTAATAAACAGTATAACATAGTATGGATTATTATTTGTAACCTGCTTTTGTTACATTTCTCTCTGTCTTACCTTTGCAGTAGTTTTGAGCATAGCAAATCATGGCAGGTCTCTTCCTCTCGTGTCACTTCTGGCCCATTATATAAAATCCGGAGCATTGAGCAAGCTAGCACTGATAATCCCAGTGCCAGGTCTGCCAAGAATGGAAGACCGCCAGAGACATCCTCTGATGACTCCTAGAATAGAAATAAATTTAGTGACAAAGGTGTTTCATCATAAATTATGGCCTTGAAAACAGCATGTTAATTCATTTCAAATTTTTTAAAATGTTGAAATGTGACCTGTGCTCTGACAGTGCAGGAGAATCCCCACATGGCTTTATCAGGAGTGTTATGCTCACGTCCACTCCTCATTTCAAAGGAAAAGGTTACCGTGTCACCTTCAACCTGCAAAAGCACAAAAAAGTTATTCTAAATGTTATGTTTTGGCTCAGACTGCATTATTATGTTAAACTATTATACATTTACCTTGACAAGATCTTTGGGCCAGCCTGTACCCAATACACTGCGACTGCCATAACCCAGAGTGTTTCCTCCATACTCTGCAACTTTACGACTGTTAGTATTGGGTCCTGCATAAATGACCAGCTAAAAAAATGGAGAGTTTGCTTGTTACCAAAATATTAACAAAAACATAATTGTCCACTGATTAAAAGCTTTCGATCCTTATTACCTTGTCATAGTCATACTGTGAGGAGCAACGAGAGTCAAACCGCAGGTACAGACAGCGTGCTCCAGGGATGTGTACAGTCTCCTTAAACTTATAATTGTCTCGCACTGGATGTACTGTTTCGACAGTCTTCCCAGCAGCCCAAGGGGCAGGGATCTTTAACCCAGTTAGGAATCCAGGCTCCTCACGTTCATCAAGAATCCTGATATATACAAAGATAATGCAAACATGTTGCTGTTTAATAAAGTAATTAGTAAAATTATTTTGGTTTAATATTTTACATACTTGTCATCAGCTACACCAGCCTTGGCCCCTGGACAACTAACTGTAGGTGATGTTTCCTCAGAGAACAATGGCACCTGAGTTTTCAGTAAAAGAGCCGTCTATCAAAAAAAAAACATATATATATAGTAAGTTGGTCAAATAATGCAAATTTACACTTGCTATTATAAAACAAACATGCCAACCTGACTGGTATAGAGAACAAGCTGGACTAACTGAGGCATCAGGGCATCAGCAAGAGTGAGCGTCTGCAGGTTAGGATGCATCAAAGAGGTCAGTAAAACAGGGAGAAGGTGTCCCAGCATGGTCGCCTTTGTCACCTGTTCTAGGCCTTTTAACCTTTTAAAGTAAAAGAAAAATGTCTTTGTTTGAAATTTCAGTTTTAAGAGAAACTACTTACAATAAAGTTGATAAATAAATGCATTTTATATAAAGCAACTCTTACCTGGTTTCTCTGTCATTGATTTCACTGTTGATAAGAGCAGTAGTCACTTGTTGTAGAGTTTCCAAAACCTGATCACAACTGACAAGGATTTTGGTTGCAAGAGAGAGGATACTACTTTGCAGCTCCTGAAGATGACAAAGGAAATAGTCCACTTACGTAACACTTCAAAATAATCAGCCTTCCATATTATATTGAACATTATGAAAAGTCATATAAACAGGACCACAAGGACATTGTTAAAATAGGGGACTTAAAGGGGATGTTTACCTGTACCTTCATTGTTTCCCCTTGGAGGGAGCTGTCACTGTCATCATTATCATCAGGACGAATAAGAATAGTGTTACTGAGGAGGTGGTTTTGAACTGCCATGAGGTAGCGGAGACAAGGTGAAACTACCTACATAAATATAAAGAAAAGCTTTTAATACTGAAAATGGAGACATGAGTATACTGTAGAACAAGAAATAGAAACCATACAGGAACAGTAGAAAGCAGCTTCTGGAAGTCATCTCTGGCAACAGTCTGACATTTGGTTATGAGAAGGCAAGATTCACGAACAACAGTCTTGAGGATACAATGCAGCAGCTCATCACTTAGTCTGTGCAAAAAGAATTGTCTTTATTAGGTCGAAATATACTATACATTGTCTATATTTAATAATTAAGACACAATAAAATAGTTAATTACCTGTAATGTTCATCTTCTTCACTACCAAATCGATTCTTCTGCAGCTGATCTGCTAAATTTGTAAGAATGACATCACGAAGCTGGGAGAGACCACTGTTTCTTTCTCCTTTATATTAGATAATAACATGTGGTTAGTTCACCTCAAACTTTAAGAACAAAACAGGTTTAAGCTTCACAGACCTTCAGTGAGAACCAATTTAAGAAGTTTATTAAGTTCGGCCTCCCCCTGATACAGGGTATTCAGGCCAGAGCTGTGGATAAAAAGATAAGTTGTAGTTACAATAATTCATGTCATTCATTATTAGAATTTAAATGATTAGAAAATATGATGTTTACCTGATAGCTAGGCACACCTCTTTCTGGATCTCTGCTCCAATCTGATCCACAGGAGCCATAAGTAGCTGCCACAAAAGTAGGCTTGACCGACGAACACTTTCTCTATTCTGCTCCGATTGTGGATTGTAAAACTTGAATACCACCTATGGAAAAAGACCCAAAGATTAGAAGAACACAAAAAATAAATCAAGTAAAAATCACACTTTGAAAACAACAAACCTGAAACACCACTAAGATGCAGCGAATTATGCATGTATCTCCATTCACCATTGCCCTCTCCATGATGTCACAGATGCTGCTGAAGTGACGAGCCTCAATGGGATGCTGTTTGCCCAGTAAAGCTCCTAGGGGCAGACTGTTGCTACTGGCTGCAAGCAGGTTCAGCTGGTGTATGCACATGGCACCTATGTGATGAAGTAGCTGGTTGATCACTTCACCAGTTGTCACCATCTCATCTATGAAACCAGACGGATCTGTTGAATGTCTCACTCTCATAATCACTCATACAATAAACCAGATCCAGAGGGAGTCTACCTTTAGGTTCTTTGATGATGTGACTGACCCCAAGCCTGTGGCACACATGATGAAAGGCTTGGTTTCCAGGGTTGTACCACTGATCTATGTAATCACTGGAGCAGGTCCAGATCAAATTGTTCAATGCATCATAGCAAGCTCCTGGGGTAACAAAAAGGCCACCTATGAACTAACAGAGAAACTTCTGTATTTTTGTCGTATTATAAAAAGCATAACTTACCAAGCCCAGTTACTTGGGCACCCCTTCCAAGAGAACTGCCTGGAGCATCAATCAAGTCTGCACGGCTGCTGAACTGACCATCAGCCAAGTTAAAAATTAGGCTTGAGGCTAGTACTGGACAAGAGATGATGTCAATTAACATGAGGAAAACATCAAATCAATGCAAATATAATACAAATGTAGATATATAATTGTGTTTAAATTATATACAGTATATACTTTTGAGAGAGGATAGGCTGCTGGTGCCTCCGAACAGAGACCGTGTGGCTGAGCTTCCAGACACACCAGGAGGTGAAACCAGCATGACGAGATACGTCCCACACACATACATGGGTGTCCTCCTCAGAGTCTTAAGAGGAAGTCCGCAGCTAGTGTTGACAGCTTAAAAAACATAAATCAATTTAGCCTATGTTTTCTTCTATCCCTTTTTTTGTTTTTTTGGTGGTTAGAGATTACCAGACTGTTCCTCTTTGACTGTGTTGGTGATGGCTGAGCTTGTGAGGGCAGCCAAAGTGGCAGAGTGGGAGGCCCGAAAGCGTGACATTCGACTCAGGAGTAGTTCATTCAAGCACTTTGAAGACTCACCTTCTTTGCGAGTGAGAATTACCCTCTCCTGCAGGACATCTGCAACACACAGTCCTGTCTGTGTCTGCAAACAAAAAACATTTAAATTGTATTTTTATGTGAATTGCAGCATAAAAAACTAAATATACACCTACAGCAAACTTACAGAGAGGTGAAAGACATCCATAAAAACAGAGTGTCCTTTTTGAGTTTTTTCATTGAGACTGGCTGGTGACCAAACCCAGTACAGGTAGGTCCCATCTGAACAGAGGTGCAGAGTGGTTAAACTGCTGCCAACTGGGAAGTGATGGGCTGGCATGGGCACAATCTGGCACACCTAGTGATGGTACCATAAGTGTGGTATTATACATCTGCAGTTATTGTCTCAGTGATTTTAATACATACTAAATAGTACCTGTAGTGTGTAGGGGTCAACGACTTGGCAAAGCTGATGAGGCTTGGCATCAAAGGACAAAGGTCGGTGGAGGAGGCGACCGCTGCACAACACTACCCAGCCTGGCTCAAGCTCTTCATTTCGACAATACACAAAACCCCTGGGGAGACAAAAAAATTTATTGAAACCACCATCAATACAAAAGATAAAAAATTATACAGAAATTTACTTTGATCATACATTGCATTCAAACTGTGCCACAAGCTATGCCCTGATGCTCCAGAAGCATAGCCTCCCCCACAAAAAATTAATGATAAGGTGTTCGTTTAAATTTCACCATTCACCATTATATTCTCAAATTAGTGAGGTAGACAGAAAGGGGAGTCATATTACCTCAGGGTCCCATGTAAACCAGAGCCGAGCTTGCTGAGTCCTCTCCCTGAGGAGTTGGTGGTGTACAGATATAGGCCGTCTGTAGCTAGACAACGGCCCAGGTCAGTGTCTGAAAGGCATAAGGACAAAGCAATAGCAGGTTAAACTGAACTGCACTGGTGGGGACTGATGACAACTGGACAATATCTACAAGAAAATATGGAGTGCAGGTCTGCTTTAGAATTAAGAATATCCTTGATACAATGAACAATTCCTGATGAGTTGAATGTAGGAATTGCTTAATTTATCTTATTTAATGGTAGCTTGTACGAAAATAGCTGATACATGGGGAATTTCAAATAGAACTCACCTTTATTCTCTCCACTGCCTGCAGAGTTATCTGGGGTAGGCAACATGTCCTCAAAACCCCATGAAACTGCATGCTTCCCACCCAACAGGCAGGATGGGGAGCCTGGGCCTCCTTCCAGAAGTAAAAGTCTGAGAAAACAAGCAAGAAATTTTACTTTTTTTTTTTTAATTGAGCAACATTCCAAAGAAGAAATATAGAAGGGTTTGTTTTGACTAACTGCCTTACCTATACAAGACATCGGACACAGGCAGCTGTCCTAGATCAGTTTGTTTTTGCAGCAAATGAACTGTGTGGATGAACGTTTTCAGAGAACCTCTGGAAAACAGTAATTACAAATATTATCTTATTGAGACATATTTCATTGAATTTTTAAATAACAGACAATTTTGCAACCAAGTAAAGAGGGGCTCATATAACCTTTCTTGTCCCAAGCTGGGCCCGTTTACAATAACTCAATGTAAAAATAAATTAATTAATGAAAAAGCAACAGCTATCATTGACACTAACAGTGTAGTTAGTGGTAACAGATAGTTGTGGTAACAAAGAGTAAGGTTGTCTGTAGTACTTAATTAGCCTGCTATATGAAGAGCTGGGTTGTTTTTCTTACTACAAAGAGCCCTCTGCTTGAACAGAGGCTGAACAATGAGGGGAGAGTTCTGGCTTTGACAAGTCAAGATCCAATGTCAGAAGCAGAAGTCAGAGTCCATTTAACACAGAAATATCAATTTCTGGGCTGTTTCTTAAAACTTGTTCAGAAAGGTGCGGTTTATGAAGGTAAAAAGGCCAAAATGCATGGCTTTCATTGAGACAGAGGGGACTAGAGAGGAGGATTAATGATTGAAGGGCCTTTATAACTCTACCACTCTTCTCAGAATGATTATTCACAGAGGGCACATGGAAAAGATCAACTCTCACCAAGATCTTAATGTGCTGCTCATGCAAGTTAGGCTCATGATAACAGTGGATCTTAGGTTTGGAATTTCAACTTTATATAATGACTGTCGTTTTTTGTGGTGTATTAGGTCATTTGTATCGGAAATTCCATTAAGTGACAAAGAAACATGTCTTATATTTCTGCACATTTTGTACTGAACATTACCTGGCACAAGCCAGTGCCACTAAAGCAGCTGCAGCATTCTCCCTTTGCCTGGGTGAGTGAAGACTCTGTGGCTGCGACTGTTCCAGTTCTTGAAAGCCATCTTCCAGCCAGGAGCAGAGCAGTCCCTCCAGGCCATTGAGACAGTCTGTGGGCTCTTTACTGAGGCTGAGAGGCTGGCAGTCCCTCAAACAGGTCAGCAGCACTTCTGCTGTGACACCGCACAGTGCAGGGTCACTACGAGTTTGAGACTGCAGGAGGGGGAAGACGAGGAGCAGGCCCACGCGGGAGGTGAAAGGGGCCTGCTCAGGTTGCTGGAGCAGACCTTGTCTCTTTAACAAGGCCAAGGTCTCCTCATCAGCACCGCCTGTACCCTCACGCTCCTGCTGCTCCTCCAGGGCCAGCTGCCTCTGCGCCCCCCACAGGCCACGCAGAGCATTGAGGCGGTACTCCAACAGACGTGCGTATGCATTACTCTGGTTTCCACACACAGCTCGGAGGCGTTCTGCAAGCTCTATGGGATTTTTTGTTTCAAACGTTAATATCTAAAAAACACACACAAAAAAAACAGAAAAAATATCAGTCTTTGCATGAAACAATCAACAAAGTTCAAATGTCACTTGTGTGCATTTCACTTGTATGGAATTTTATCTACAGAGCTTTGCATTTCACTACACAAGGTTCTGTGATAAGAGAGCAGATTTGGATAGCCTATGAACAGTGAAACAATGTGCTTTATGTGCACTTAGCCAGCATTACGGATATTGATCACCCTCTGTGGTTTGAGAATCATGGACTGGAAGGAAATCCATTACACCATTTAGCAGTGACTATTTGTATTGATTCAATTTCAGAAATGCTACTAATATTACAGCTAAACCAGTTACTGGATTGTTTCCACCTGGCTTTGCAAAGAATAGCTGAAAGTGTTTTTAGGGTCAGACTCCCTATTAACAATTGTTGAAACTGTTGAAAACCAGACACTGGACGAGGCCTTAGCATTTTTTTTTGAAAAATTACATAATTTTTGTCAGAGTTAATGTGATAAAAAATGCCACAATCCTTTCCATATTTCTTCTTCTCAGTTGTAAATAACTACAATATCAAATCTGTGATTTCTTCAACAATATAAGGACAAAGATTTAGAGCATGTTTCTGGGGTCTACTCTAAATTACAGAGTTACCAACCCAATGGAGACAAAACATTTGATTATGTAGAGTGGACATATTCAATAATTGCAGCTCTTAGGATGTGCTAATTGCAGCCATGGCTAAAGGTCTTCTTTAAAGGGTTGTTGAGAGGTCATCTCTGTAGCTGGCGGGTCAAAAGACTCTATGTAGTAGGTCTAGTTGTTAAAACATAATTGTTTCAAAGTACAATAATGCACAGATATACAGTATGTTTAAATTAAATTTTTACATAAACACATTTTATCACCTGTTATATGTTATAAATATGCAAATAAAATGAGATTCATTTCCTAATGTCAACTTCATAAAAAAAACCTTTAACAGTTTTGTTCATCATATGAGATTAAGATTATCCAATAAGAATCTGATAATAAACCTTACAAAGTGGACACATGTTCAACAATGAATGAATATTTTCTTTATCAGATAAAAGGGTTTAGAATAGGAGTGTCCTACTGGATCAATTAGATGGTAGGTTATTTGAGGTTATGGGTGAATGACGCATTAGTGCAGTATACCATGGAAAACAGTAATACTCTGGGCTGGTTTGAGAAACTACCTATTTGTACTGAAGCCTTTATATGGTAAGATTGATCTTTCCACAAATAAACACAGTTGGCTCTCAGTTTCTATAAGCATCACAGCAAAGAGAACTAGATCTGGCATAATCCTTTCCATAATCCTTTCTAGAGTGTAGAGTCATAAGTCATTCATGTCACATAAATGGCAATAAATTTTTCACAAAACATTTCTTTAATAAGGCTTCATATACTGGTGTAAAACTGAATTAATGCATAACTTAAAGAACGTTACTGATTATACAAACATAAAGAAGGGTTAGTTATAATCTACTGTTCACCTTAGTATGCAAATTTTGCAGAAAATTGAAAGGAGAGAGAAATTCATTCCTAATTCATGAACCCAAATAAACTCTGGAGGATGCTTTTATTTTGTTGAGCAAACAGGAACTGTGCGCGGAAGGTTGATGTCAATAACAAGCAAGACAGGAAACTTGCAAACCAACACCAATCTCTTGGAGCTATTGAGGTTGTGATGATCATAGTTGTCGATGACAGTGAAAACAAATCAGACCTTACATTAAAATAGATTGTCATTAATGCAAAATGGACCCAGTTTCAAGCATGTGTTGATACGGTTGCACTCACCTCTTGCTCGGTGTCCCCTTGCTCCGACACTCCAATTTCACTGGGCAGTTCGGCCAGATCTGTGACCCGAATGAGTCCATCGTGGAGAAAAATGGTCTCCTCCTTTACAGACAGCCACTGGGACGAATCCACGGCCCCGGAGCTCATCACTCTCTCCTCCGACAGCGATGCCAAAGGGGTCGCACATTAAAAATTCAGTGCCAGGATGACAGAAACGCCCTAGCTAGCCAATTACTGGGCTACAAAAACATGTTTACTGTAGTTCCGCCTGACAACAATGTATTTATACATTACAAGCCGAATCGCGACAAAAATACAGACACACGAAGTGGCGGACGATGATTTTCACATAACTCGTAATCGGTGTAGCTCTTGCTAGCGGATTGCTAGCCAGTGTCTGGCTATTAGCTGCAGCGAGCCCCTGCTAACTCACCGTGCAGGATCGTTATAACATTACTGGGCAGGGTGGGCGTGACACTTGTGTTAATACCGCTATTTTGACTCTCCAGAACGCGACAGTCTTTTCAGGACAAGAGCTGCGCGCGGAACAATCCAGTTTCTCACTAAAAACCGAAACGCAAACAGTTGTGCAGATGGCCCAGCCGCTGTGTCGGTGACGGGGAAAACGAGTGAAATGCTCCAGCTGTCAGCGCGACGCCATGTTTCCCAGGCGAACAAGCCTCTCCCAGCATGCACCGCGGACACGACAAAAGCTGTCAAAGCCTCATGAAGCTCCACCAAGCACCACATAATAGATCTATTAGCACTAACTTTCACTTCATAGTATTGCTTATTTTTGCAATGGTAGTAATTGTGTGGCAATATTTGGGCTGGTAGAAGAAACAACAATTGCATAGAGCAATGCAAATTAAGAAATTTTAGCAAGCAATTTGAGTAATTTTATAAAAGTACATTAACCTCCATAATAATTATTCAGTGTGTAACACTGTGCACAAGTAAAAAACAAATCTTCCCACTTTTTGTGTAAAATAGTTGTTTATTATCAATATAATATATAGGCAGGAACAATGTAATGTTCCTTCAGTAATAAGAGAAAACAGACCTACTGCAAAAATGGCAAGCTTTCTTCGTTGATGTGCAAAGTGGCTTATAATTATGTCATGTGAGTGATGCCATAGCTTCTTTTCTCAGCTTTAAGCATTGCTTATAAAGCCGTACAGTAATCCTTCGTTTTCTGTCTTTGCCTGAATTTTGCACCCCAGCAGTCTCGTTTTGCTTTATCTTCTTAAGTGCTTGAAATAGGCCAGATGCTTTAGTGAAGCCCCCAGAGCAGCTGAAAAAGAACGTGAACACACAAAACACAATTCAATATTTTTTTGCAAAGCTAAATATGTTAATACTGTATAGAATATTTTGGCAACATTTTGGCAATTAAGTGTAACAAACCTTTTTCTGTGATGACATGTTTTCCTCTTTGGTAGTTTGAAACAATTTTCTGAAACTGAATCCTCCACGAGAGAAAGGAACCTTGACTGCTTTAACTTTTGTATCTCTCGAGTCAGACTATGGATAATATAAGAAAAAATATAATAGAACCCAAATAACAAACAACTATAGATGTACATTTAAGTATTGCCTTGGAGGTCTAGCATTTTAATTAGAAAAACACTCCTAAAATGAACCTTAAAATCTTTCAACAGTTAACCGATGCCATGATATTATAAAACTACATGGATTACAGACATTAACTTGAGTTCCACCTGCACCCTCTAGTTGTGACTTGTTCTGCCTGCAGTATGCATAGGCAGTTATTTTTTTGTGAGGAGCAGTAAAAATATAGCGTGTAACATAATACATGCTTAAAATAGTGCATCGAGGGCAGGCTTTGTAGACACGTGTATGAATATTTTACATTGTTACATGATTATATTGTTATTGCAATCAAATATCTGGTTACTGGCTTGCTTTGTTATCTGTGTTATTACCGTCTGGTGCAGGCACACTGATAGGCAGGCTTTGTGTCCAAGTTCTTCAGGCCAAACCTTTTCTTCAGAGGAGGTATTTTATATCTACATTCATCCAGATGTTTGAGACTTTCACAAAAATCTGTGATTGACAAGTCAGTCAGCATTATAGTCAAAAGTATGTTTTATTTAGTCATGCATATTATGTATCTTTACTAGGCTCTGTGTCTGATCATGTATTGCCTAACAAAAAGACTAAAACTATGGAGGTCTCAAAGTCTGCAGTGGTTCCAGGAGTAAATTTCCCATTCCTTTTTTGTTTATAATTAAATATTAAGAATTTAAAAGACACAACAGAGGTTAACCAGCTATGTGGTAATTAAATCCAAAGCATGATTGTTTTTAGTCCAAAGAAATACATAAAACTTCAGTGTGATCTTTCAATAATGTATTAACAATTTCCAAACATTCAGAAACTGATTTTAAATTAAATGATAGGTCTAGTAGTCATGTTTTTGTCTGTGGAGCTCCATAGTGTCCAAGATACTCAAATTGCTGTATATCTGAATGAATAAAAAAATGTGTACTCTTACCTGTTTTTTCATGTAATAATTTATTTTGCTTGAGATCCATGTTTCCAGTGCCAAATATCTGATTTGCTTTGAGTCCTCCAAAAGGAGAAACCACTTGATTTTGGTTTTTGGTTTCCAAGTAATGAGTTAAGGAGCTAATTGTATTATTGTCATAGTGAGGAGCAGATATGATTGAGCTTGTCTGTCTTTTGGGCAGGTTTGTTGTAAACATCCATTTTACTGTAGCTGAGCCCTTTGTAGATGATACAGCAGGAACAGTTGAGGTCAGAGGTGTTTTGTTTGGAGACAGAAGTGCTTTCTCCAATGTGTGCTCTGTCACACTTTTGGTTGTTGATGCTTTAGCTTTGGAGAGCTTTAGGGTGGCTGGTCTTTGTGATGATGTAGTGGTTGGAGTGGTGGATGGTGCTTTCAGATAAGGACTTGTGGTGGTGGCGTGGAGGTATGGAGTCACTGTTGCAAGCTTTCCTTTTTCATGTCTGCACTCATTTGTTTTCTTGTGAAAGAAAGTGTCTCCTCTGGGTGGGTCCTTAAAAACACATTTTTCCTCCTGTCTTGATCTCTTTCTGGATGGCTCAATCTTATGGACTTGAGTCAGTTGATGCCCCTCACTAACATCTGACTTGCTGCTATCACTCTTTTTGTATTTGCTTGTAAAAGAGGAGTTATAATAAACAGGTCTTTTAAAGATGGCATATGGTGCATCTTGTGTCATTTTGCACCTGTAAAACACAAAATAATATATTTTCATTATATTCACTGATTTATTTAAGTAATCAGTAGTAGCTTCACTTGAAAATTACCTTGACAATATAACAAAATTCTATACACTATGACAATTATAGGCACAAAGGGAATAAACTAGATTATTATTATTATGTAATTATTCTAAACATGCTTTCCCTAATTCTAGAAAGCCTCCACATGATTCCTTTATACGTAATTCAAGTAACCTAAGAGAAAAAGTGAAATACATGACATGGTGTGGAGGTATGAAAACAAAGTAATTTCAGCTGTTGTAAATGTCACTATGCAGTTGTACATTATCATCAATCTCACCATGAAGTCTTGACTTGCAAAGCCTATGAGGCAAAGACCAGAAGCCAAATGACCTAACATAAATCACTCACTACTCTAAAATGATGCTCTTCACCAAAGGTTAACATTTTATATCACAGTATGTTTTGTAAGATGTCTAAAGAAATATTGAATTAGTTTCTCACATTCCCCACCAGTGCATCTCAGTGCATCTCTTTTGTAGTTTGAGCTCAATGCATGGAACTTTTAGAATTTTGAAAAAGCTGTAGAGCACCATACTAGATATGGTATCATTCACATCCAGGAGACACTGTCGGAACCTGGAGAGGGAAGGACACACAGACATACATAAAATCAGTAATAGGCTTTACACTATTCCAATAATAAATGTCAGTTCGAGTAGATGTAGCCAACTTTCAAGTTTCAACCACATCTAAAAATGAAATCTCATGAATCCTGCCTGCAGGCAGTGATTTATTTTATTTTTTATTTTTGGACTGCCAAGCATAGACGGTCTATGCTGCCAAGGTATTGGCACCCACCTTTGGTCGCAGTCACAGTGAGAAACCGTGAAAAAGTTTGGATTGAAGACTCCGTAATTCACAGTGAAAGCAGGAATGATGTGTCTGCAGTGGTCATGCTCACGGCAGCACCTGTCTGCTCTCTCAAACATCCCTGTAACGAGCAGAGCACACGTCACTGCAGTCGCCGTGTCTTACTGTCGGTGTGTTACTAATTTTGATGGTGTTGCCATACATATTTGTGGGATGAACGGAGCCCTGGAATGAGTTTTAAAAATTAAACAGTTCAGAGGTAATTCCAGGACGGGGACTATTCTCTACACCTGCAACTGTTTGGTTTGGCTTTCTATTTCAAGTAATATATCAGCCTGCTATTTTAAAATTATAAAGGTAAAAATATGACTCACCAAGTTCATCATATCCAAGAGCTTTGCTTCCCGTTCCACACCACAGAGTTCCCGGGAAAATCCAAGAGCGTTTTCTTCTCCCCTTTGCCTCTCCTCCTTCACGTCTGCGCTCATCATCAGTCTTGACGCACGATGCATTGAGGGACAGTATAACGCGTAGGTTAAATGTTTGATAAAGCGGCTCATTCTCACCACTGCTCTTGTTGTAAGACGTCCTGTAGCTTTCTATAACAAGTGGGTTGCTTATTACTTCGCATGTTATTAGATGCATGTCTTCGGACCACAGTGTGGCGTACAGAAGCAAGCCTCTTTCCTCGCGAAGAAACGTGACCTGCGTATGGCCTTGCCCAAGATAACTTTCCGTGAGACAAGAGATGGTCCCAGGGTCCATCACATTTTGTAATTTACATTTAACGAGCGTTTGTAGCGCAATAATATTGTGAATGAAAGCCACCCATCTAAGTTGCATTTCAGTGCGCCTGTCTTGCACAATAGGTAAAATAAAGTACTAGTTATCCTGTGCTCCAGCAAGGTAAAATGCACCAGATAAAATGCGTACCAGGTAAAATGTATTGCGAGAGACAGGCATGTGTGCCCTTGGGGTACCGGTCTACATAGTACTGTGATTGGTCTGTCAGTTGAACTGAAGAATGACACTCCCTAACGTGAGGGTACGTAACTCTATGTATGTGATTTACACATGCCTGGAGCAAAAGAAAATAATATGGTGAAATAAAAAACAAAAAAAACAAAAAAAAAAACAGACCCCATGGTCACTGTGAAGCCCATTGGGGCAACTCTTGTTGTGATTCTGGGCTATAGAAATAAAACTGAATTGAATTGAACATATGTTTCATATCGTTTCCTTTCAGTTCATTATAGACCTCCCAATTCTTACAGAAAACTATATTACTTTTTAATTGTCAAAAAAATGTTGCAATTATCCACACCAGGTGGCAGCACTGAGTGTTGACAATAAGATTCTATTTTCAATACATTTTATTGATCTGTGTAAACGCTGCAAAATGTTTACATGCACGGTTATCTGCAAACATACAATCTTTCAGTGCATGCAGGCTTTATTTACAATGACAGATTTAACATTCCATTAAACTGGCAGAATCAACTCAGAGGGGAGCAAAGTAAAAAATAATTCTATTTTAAGGTAATTACTTAGATGTGAGACAACTCAAGACACTGGTGGATATAATTTGTATAGGAAGAGAAATCTGCTACTTATAGACTGGACAGTTTGTGCACTGTTATTTGTGATCTCTGTGTGATATTGTACCAGATTTAGACAATACTGTATCATTGTAGTCATGCAAGAATATTGAGGGAATGTGGTGGATAGTGTAAACATATATAGACTTACAATAGCATTTATTTCTTACAAAGGCTAGATATCTTGAAACACAAGACATTCATGCATAGGGTTTGCAAACAGTTGTACAAATTGAGGTCATTCCACTTTGTAAGTGTGCTTTCCTTGGTTTTTCTGTGATTAAAGAACACACACTGAAGCCTCAAATAATTGGGGCGTGGCAGAGGAGAAGTAGCCCTGCTTTGTGCAAAGTATTGGGATAGGAGCAGCCCACAACTGCCCTAGGCACACGAAAAACATGAGCACAGTGCATGCAGGTAAAGCTGCACACTAATGTCAGCCTATCCCTGCTTGACCTTTTGAGCAGAGCAGTCATGTTTTAGGAAATATTATAAGAAACCTGACCACAGGTATTGTATATTTAGCAGTAAACCTCAGAGCCAAGCTAGCAGAAAGAAGAATTATCTTTTGCAGCTAACTGTCACTGAAATAACATTAAACTATGTTTTCTTATGAAACAAGGAATACTTTTCACAAACAAAACATCCCAATTACTTATACATATAAAGCTTACTTTGTGTGCTATAACCTTAATTTAACAGTAAATGGTAAAAGGTTTATCTAGCTCATGGTCCACATTTTGATGCATCACCTGAAAATCAGATGATTTTATAATATCTATTCTAACCTGAGCAATGTAACTTTATGTAAACATCTCTTTATGGAAATATATACAGCATGTTATGGGCAGTGTGTGGTGACTTGGCATGCTTATAATTCAAGAGTTAAACTACAGTGAGCTGAATACATACAACATTTGAAATTATACTCTGATAGTCTAGGAAATACAGGCATGGACTCAGCCAAGGCCTCTTATGAAAGGATCAGATCTCTACGCTTCAGCATATTGGTTTCTTTGTTCCAATGTAAACACACCCCCTGTTTCTTTATCAAAGAGCATATCACATTTAGTACAATAAGTAACATTGATGACAGGCATGGCGGTCATTGTGCAGCTGTTGACTGATGTGTTTCCTTGTGATGTTGGTTACATTAATCATTTTATTCCTAAATAATTTGTCCCAGAGGCAGTTTGGAAAAAGCATAGGCAGAGAGATTGGTTTCTAAAAGATGATGATTAAATCTGAACTTGAACAATGTCTATATGTGGAAATGCAGTAAGTAAGAAAGAAGCATGTAAAAAGTGCATCAGGATATGATGATATACTAAGTTAGCAAGCCTATGCCAACCCCACTCATGCAGAATGACAAGTTAATCACTAGAGACATGATTTTCATTTAACAAGGTGTGCCAACGCTCAATCTTCTTGTCCTTATTCTTCAGACATTCATACCAGTGTTTGAGTCGTTCCCCTTTGGCAGTAATACCCAGCTGACATCCACCTGAAAACATGCCATTTTCATTGGTTACTTAGGTTATCAACATATATACAAGACAGCTAAATGTTGTAGTGCAATATTTACCTATGTAATCATTGGCCTTTCCAATGTCATAATCCCACACAGATATGTCTAGGGTCTTCTTAGCAAGTTCACTGTGCTTGATGTCATAGCTGAACTCCTAAATTCAACCATACCACAAATTAAATGTTACATACTTTGTCAATTATCATTATTTGACATTATTCTGTGGTTGTTATGGTGGCACAAGTTTTCACCACTTACTTCGTTAAACTCTGGGTTGAGAGTTCTCTTCTTGATTTGTGTTTTGGACTTGCCCTTTTTTCCCATGTCAGGTTTTAGACAACTGTAACATGTATAAAGTAGAATTAATTTTGGATAATTTGCTGCCTCATTTATAATGGAATAATTCATTCTCCTTATAGGACCTACATTTTGACATAAGGATCAGAGTAGCCATTGGCATCCATGGCAGCGAGATGAACACAACGTACAACACCTACAATGAGGCGGTTCAGTTGAGTGCTGTACATGAGAGAAATGAGGATTCGACCACGCTCCTCTGACTCGCTCCCATCTTTCCCTGTCTATAAAAAGGTGTCATGATAAAAAGGTATTTGTAATATGAACAATATCAAATACTTTTATCGTGTTGAAACAGGCAAGATTTAAAGCATTGCCTCATCTTCATAAAGAGCTATGCCCCTAGCTACTCCAGCTGTCGCAGTCCTCTTGGTCTGCACAGAAAATAAGATTACAGCAGGTCAATAAGAGATTAAACTAGCCAGAGCAGATCATTGTTTTACACTAACTTTATTACACTCACTGGGACAACTCTCTCGAGACACACGTTGAAGTTCTTCTTCTGATTCATCTTCAGTTTCTTCAATGCAACTCTAGTTTCACCAATAAACTCATTATGCCCAAACTTGTCTTCGTCACAGACAGACAGCCTACAAAATGAAATGTCAATTAACAGCTTTCTGGGTGTGCAACCCTTGAAAACATGAATACATATCTGTTAATTCTGACTGACTTAAGTTGAATTCCTCTGGGATGCTTTATCTACCTAAGAGTCTTGCGTTGCATGTCGTCATCTGTCAGTCCATGATATGTGAGCGTCTCATTCCACACAGGGTTGCGGGTATTTCTAAGTGTTTTTGTGCGCAGTTTAGTTGACTGACAAAACAGAGCAAACATTAAACTGGGGCAAGTTGAAACTCACAAGACATATTTGGGGTTTGTAAACCCTTGTCACTTTTGAATCTACATTTTGATGCATGAATTGTGGTGAACCTGAAGATATTATCAGCAATACTCCCTCTTTATTATAGAATAAATATGATTCTTTTTTGGTTTATACAGTATTAAATATATTTTCAGTCATTTACAAGCAATAACTACCACAATTAAAAAGAACAAATGCCTCAAATGATTCATGACATATGTAATGAATTTCATGAGTTGGATTTTATGTATTACACCTTTACCTGAACTGCACAAGCAAATTTTCCATAGAATACTATTATTGTGTATTGTACAGTTCACTCCGTCCAGCAGATGGCAGACTTGAGTTGGCAAAAAGACCCCTTTTACAAACCACAGGGTTCTAATCACTGTCCTCCCATCTTGGCAGTAGATGTCAGACACAAAAGCAGGTAGATTCTTTTACCTTACTTGCTCCCGGTAAAAGATGAAGCTTGACATAAGGATCTGCCAAACCATTGGAATCCATTGGTTTAAGTCCCTTTAACGAGAAGAAAACAGCACCATTATAAACCAGAAACATTACTTAGCCAGAGGTGTCATTTAGGAGCATTTTAAAACAAAAGCTTGTCATAGTAATTGCCCCTATGTGCATGTACAAAGAGTTTAATGGTACCTTTGCTTTGAGGATGCTACAATGGAGGCTGTTGCTTTCCTGATCATAGAGAAGACTGAATTCCAGAGACCCCAGAGTTGCTGAAAGAGACCCAGACCAATCATTGCATTTGACAAAACCAGAAACAGCAAGTGCAACTGATGGATAATTTAGCTAGTGATTAAATGTTAAGGAGTTTACTGTATGTGTTTTGATGCATCAGATTTACATTTCTAGTTGCAACAGAAATATAATCAGCATAAAAGAATGGTATTTCAGTCGACAACTCTACAACATTGTACAGGAATTAGTTTAAACAATATGCTGTGGGCACATTTTTGCGGGCACATTTCAGCACCTTGAGGAGCATTTGAATGAATGAAAATGATGATTATATATTGCAACATATATTGCATATATTGTATATATGCAAATATACTGTAATTGCTGAAACCAATAGCTGGTGTCTTAACTCTAGGAACATAGACATGATGCCACAACTATTTTTAGAGGAGACTAAATCAATCACAAGGGGAATCTATATCCTGTTAACTGGAATTATAACGTTATTTGCACAGTCTCATATTACTGTATGGCAGACCTCAATAAAATAAATTAACACATAAATCCCAGGAGAGTGAATAAAAGGTGTTTGAGCCTGCAGGCATGTGACAAACATGGCATGTTTTGGGTCGATGGGGGAAAACGGAGTGCCCGGAGGAAACCCATCCAGACACAGGGAGAACATGCAAACTCCACACAGAAAGGCCTGGGCGACCCGGGCGACCAGGGGATCAGCATGAGTGTTGTCACTCAGCCATCATGCCATCTATAAAGATGTTCAATGTTAATTAATTATTAAGACTCAAATAGGCAAAGTAGCCTAGTATTATTAGGGGCCTGGTAGTGGTAACAGAGCTAAGTATAAGCATTTACTGAATAAAAAAGCTAATAAAAAGCTCGTTAAAAAAAGCATTTTGTGTTGTTTCTATAAATAATGTATTCTTTTTCTCAAATCAATACAATCAATAGTGTTAGATTTGAGGTAAGACAAAGTGAGCACACATGCATTTACCACCCACAGATGGATAAATCTCTCTAGACTTCTTTTAGAGTGAAGAGAGCAGATGGTGTACTCACTGGCTTCATCAGAGTCGTAGTCGTTGGCCTCCTCCTCCTCCTCTGGGGGAGGCTGCTGTCGGACCGGAGGAGCGCTGTGGGCAGCAGGCTGCCTCCTGTCTGCAGCAGGGGGCGCTCTTTGCTCAGAGGAGTAAAGTCCTGTTTCTCCAACCACTGAACCTACAAAGGCAACCAATCATGTGTGACTAAGTGCAACTAAACAACTGGTGATGTGATATTTCATGAATGGCTTGATCCTTTGATGAGGACATGCGTAGGTGTGTAGCTTTCTAGTGATTTCTCACCCTGCTGAGCTGTAGCAGCTGAGACACCAGGCCTGGAGCTATGAACAGGGACCATCTTCTTCATCACCACTGGGCTAGACTGCCCCGCCTCATCAGCACCTGCTCCACCTGTGGCCATGCGTGCCACTGCAGGCTTTGGGGCCACCGGTGGGTATCCAGCACGGGTGTGTGGTGCTTGACCTTAAAATAAGCATCATAATAAAAATATACAAAGAGACAATACACATCAGAGGCATGCAATACCAGACAGCTACTGCGGCAGACCTGCCTGAACTCTGTAAACTTTTGATCTGTCACTTTTTATAACAAAGGCATTGACCTACATATTCTCCAACAGGCTGAAGCAATGTACTATACTGGGCATGCAGAAACAACTCTTGATGCCTCTTTATCAAGACATCATGCTGCATCAGAAATGATGCCCAAAATGTTAAATGATATGGTGTGACCCTTCATGCCAGCAACCCCTCGAGGCTCATCTTAAGTCACAGCATGCACCTTCCGGTAGTTTAATTTGCTGCTCTCATCCCTCTCTGCAGCAGCTGTGGGAGGTGCTGCAAAAATCTGGGAGGGACAAAGGTGTGGGCTAGGAGTATGAGTGGCAGGTTTATGAGGATAAAGGTCAGTAAAGGTCTAATACAGATATAATGACACAGAGGTTTGAAACAAGGGAGGCAGGGGTATACGGGGAACTGTACATCGCACAAGCATTTTGAAGTTTCAGATAGGGCTGCATTATGCTGTTGACTTGCCTGGACCTTCCTGCTCAGAGACAGAAGTTTGACTTTCATCTGAATGAAAAAAATATTGTGATGATATCAGTCATTGTAGAAAAACAATAAAAGGCACAGTAATAGGGTGCCTAATGACCATGTATGTATAGGCTCAATCAGCCTAAGTTTAAGTGTATTATTATTATTATTATTATTATTATTATTATTATTATTATTATTATTATTATTATTATTATTATTGTTAACTAGGTTACTATTAGAATTAATTATTTAAAGTCATCAATAACAAAACCCTATTAATACAAACCTGGTGGTCTCTGTGTTTGAGGTGTGGCCTCTTTTGACTCCGGAGCAGGTGGTCCTTTGCTCTCTGCTGCGGCTGGAACAGGCTCATCTTTAGGTTTGGATAAAGGCATTGGAGCAGGAAGGAAATGTTTAGGGAAGCCTTTAAAGAACCACGCACCGGACCTCTTCCATACCTGAGGACATACAGTGGTTGTCTGTTATCTGTCTTTTCCCTTTGTGATCTTTCAAATTCAGCAGCACCATACCTCTCTCTGTTCTCTGCAGATCTTGCATAGCCACACAGCACGTGGCCGGCTGCTACATTGCGTACCACACTTAGTACACATACTCTACATGACAGGAAGAAAAACAGGCAGATTCCCAGTTGTTCACCATTTGCAAAAAAATATACAAACCAATATGCAAACCAAAGATGAAACAGAAAAATGTACCTTTTTGCAGTCTTCACACACCACTGAGCTGACCCCAGGTGAGCCCAGCTGCTCTCCACACACCAAACAGCGGGACACTCCATCCCCACACACGGTCTTCTTCATATCATCCAGATTATTTATCAAACGCCTGCAAAGAGCACCCAAAATTAGAACAAAAACCCTTATGCCTTTGTATGTCAGCTGATTTTCAGCACATACCATATATTAGCCATAATTACCAACTATCTGCAATAACTATCAAAAATAAATGTAACAAGAATTGGGGGAGCATTGGCCATTCTAGGGGAGGATAGTGCCCCTCAAATCCTTCCCTGCCATCGCCCCTTGCTTGGCACACTGCATATTAAACCAAAAAAGTACTATAAAAGTGCAATATTTTACCCAATTCTTTCTTGTTCCATGGCCTCCATTTTCTCAGCGCGGGCAATTACATTGTTGATAATCTCCTTCTCTTCATCCGTTAGGTCTGGACCTGCACCAGGACCTTGCTGCATGGTCCAGTTCTCCCTATTAGCCAGACAGCCTCCAGTTTAGTTACAACAGCTTTGCAATATTTATTTATAGGCACAATTTGCATGCAATACTGAGCACAAAACAAAGAAGGATCTAGGCTGTAAGAGTTTGTATGTACAGATTTTTACATGAATATACTTACTGTTCTTTATCACTATCATCAATGAGATGCAAGTTAAGGAAAAATAAGTCACAATTTAATGAGTAAGGCTTCACTGTCAAAACAATAATTCTTAAAATTCTTACCTTGAATGCATTCCCCTTTGTCTATTGTTCGTTACCCAGCAATCGGAACCACCACTCATCACAGTGTCTGTCATGGCGGCTCTGTCACAGCCTGTAATAGATGCAAAGAAATGCAGCAATACATAAGGTACGCAAAATTTACAAAAAACAATTGATGAATCATGTCACATTTTTCTGTTAACACTGCATTCATAAAACTGCAGTCTCCTGAATAAGGGAAGGGAATTGGCACCACATGTGTGAGCCTAGACAATGCAGAAACCCAGCTGGCATTTCTCCAGTATATTTTAAATAATCTCTGTCCATTGATGAAGGGTTAAGCAATTACCCATAAACCTTTGTCACCATCCCAGAGCCAAGATGTGTATTTGGGTGATATATGAAATAATTCCTACCATATATCATTTCTCCTCTTCATCTTTTTGCATCATTTAATTGAATGTTTACGTGCCAATATTCTGTACCAAAAGCTGCCTAAGCAGATGCTATTGCCAATTTGGAAAACTAATCAGCAGGATATTCACTTTCCAAGCTTGCTTTGACAAAATTCTCCCCCTCCGCATTTTCAGGAAATAGCTTTAGTGCATTGTACAACGATAGCATAGGTGCAGAGAAGACTTTTCTTCTAAAATGTTTATTAAAAATATTCTTGTGCATTAAAAATATTGTCCCTTAACCAGAAGGAAAGTGGGTCGCCTTGGCTCTTTTGGTTTCAGTGGCAGCGCTTTGAGGAGAAGGTCAGACAAAATGGGAGAGGAGAGGCCTATTATTTTGCCAAATAAAATTTTTATGAAACTGTTACCCTAAACACATTTGCTGAGGACAAAAAATGGAAGGGGATGGTGCTTTTTTTCTCATTATTATATTCTCTGGGTGACACAGTAACCATAAGATGTATTACATGTAGTAATGATATGATTAATAAGCTGTTTATTTGTACTGGATTGACAAAACACAAATATTTAGTGTTATACAAAAATGTGCATGTTTGTAGCAATAAAAAATAATAAAAATGCACTTGTAAAATTACATTGTCCCCCTTTAACTTTCATAAAACATATTCAAGGAGAAATATATGCAATGTAAAAATTGCAGTGTTACTGCTTGGCTATTTCTCAATATTGAAAATACATAACATACATACAACATACATACAATAAATACATAACAATAACAATACAACACAAACAGATACTATGTTAATAACATAGGATTTTGAATCTTACTATTATGAGTATTTAATAATCCTCTGATTTACACAAAACAGCACAATGAATGTGGGGGATCATCAACCCCAGAAATACCCCAAAAAGTATTGATGTGTGGAAGATTCTGCAATATTTGAAAACATAAGACAAGAAACAAAGTCTGGGAACACACCCCAGGCCTAATAATCACTGTAAAGAGTCAAAAGAGATGGGAGCTCATGGGATGTATATCAATAAAAGTTAAAATCATTTGAATGTAATAAAACTCACCTCCAAAATGTGCCCCACATTGCCTGCTTCATGTTCTTACATTCCCTCATCATTTAGTGGCTAAACATGGAAAGTACTAGCCAGCTATACTCCAGACTAAGATGCAGTCTTGGATCCAGGTCCCATTGCACCTGACTTATGGCCCGTAAAATTTCTGAAATGCACAGAAAAAACCCTATATGGCTACAATAAAGAGAACAAATATCAGTACCAGGCACAAGCAAGTCGAAGCCTGTTTCTCTACACTGGGCAATTGAATTAGGACGATTTCAAGTCTCTATATCAGTCTGACAATACAAAGAGTTGTACTGCGGCATTGGCCTGAGGATACGCTGTATGTCCTAAGGGGAAGTGCCAACACTCAGCGAAGACCTGCCGTCGCCTTTAAGGAAGAACGCCATCCACTCAGCAGCAGCTCAAAGCCTCTGGGAGCCGCTCAAATACTGCAAGTGAGGCAACTGTAAAGGCTCAAGTATTATATAGAACAGGAAGAGAAAGAGATGGCGATAAAGATGCATAATGATAAAAGGAAAATCAATAAGCTCTATTCAGAAGAGTCGAAGTGGTCATAAGTATGGAGAAGACAGCATAAAAGAGGGTGCACTGCTTAACATACCTGCAGCTCTTATCTGGTGCACTGCCTGAGGTCCTACAGAATAATGATAAATTTGCTGTGCTATCAATAGACACAATGGTGCACTCCCACCCCCCTCAATACTATTGTAAGCATACGACAGTGGTGAGATGGTCCTATGGGTATATACGTCTCTACCCACTTTTCAGCAGTGCCCTGACAGTTAAGGCATGCCTAGAGTTATCTTATACACAAAGGCAATGAACTGTAGACCTCTTTGTCTCAGGATCATCCTGGATGTTGACACTCCGAGTATAATGAAGGAAAAGGATATTCAGTGTAGGGGCTGTGCAAACTAGATCTGTCCGTGCTAGTTCTGTGCATAGAAGCGACTACATCAGGGACACTGACTTTATGGGGCTAGAGCTACAGTATGCGTATATTTAGAATTCACATCAAAATAGCACTATGCGTGCAATGATGAGACGAATTAGCTTGTAATGATATAGCTAAAGTATTTTACCAACCCAAATACCTGCTTCACAAAATACTGGTGTAGTTAGTCCTAAGCCTGCTGTCCAGTTTGCAAATTAAGAGTCAACAGAACTTCAAACAAATCACATCAAACAAATCACACCAAATGATAACACAAAACACAAAAGTCTAATTAAATAAATAAAAATTAATTCTATATTGTGTAAGTGGAGAAAAGTTTACATTTTTGAATACTGATAATGAATGACTAGAGATTGATGAATGATGAACAAAGAACAGTGGGTCAGTGTTTTAGGTGTAAAATGAAGCGCACAATAGAGCAGAATTTAAACAGACTACTTAACTGCTGCACAGAGACAAATAACCATTCACAATGAGATAAGAGATTAATGTTTATAGAATAACCCTGCATCCAGAATAGGATGTAATATCTTTAGAACGCCATTTATAGGCTCTTGCACTAGTAGACACTCCATCTAGTCATGTAGTCAGCAATGCATATTAAGTACCAGTAATATAAAGAATGCTTGGAAAAGTAGTGGAGGCCAATTATATTAAACTGTCTGTGGGGCCAAGTGTCAGGATGAGTCTTGTTATTATCGAAAGTTATGACGTCTGTGCCAACCTTATTCGTTTTTTAAGTTTTACAATAGACTCATGTGCGTCATCTGTGACTGTGCCATGGTGCCACTGCCGTCTCCTTCATGTTTTCCTCCAATAGAAGATGACTCAGTCCGGTGGCGACTTTTCCTCCTCTGGAGAGCTGCTAGTATTCTGAATGTCACGAAGCATGACAATTTTTAATGTAAGACTTTACAAATGGGAACTGAGACATTTGGCCAGTAAACAAAGTTAAAAACTCAAATAGGAAATATCAGAGACATAGTATTTCTTTTGTTTTACCATTACAGGTTTTATCAATCATCTACCTCAATCAGTGTAATAAGACAAAATTATTTACTCAAGTAACAGAGAGTATGTGACTCATTACTACAACTGCAATCCACTACCACACTACATTGTTGAGGAAGGCACTGGCCATAGTAACAGATCCATTGTGAAATAACAACAGAATAGATCAGCGATGCAACGCTGCAGGATCATCGCTTCTTTAAGATTTCTTAGGAGGGTGGACAAGCCCGATTTAGAAAGCTCCTTTTTCTGGCCGGAAGTAAAATCAATACAAATCTACATACATGCTTTAAGCAAAGATATGTATCAGTCCAAAGCTTATGGCATCCATTTTCCATATCCATTTTTAGAAGCAAGGCCATGCATTTTCCCAGGGCACTTGAACTCAACGCTAAGCATGAGTAACCAGCCTAATGTCTTTTCAGTCACTCTCACCAGTGATTGCTGCTCCTGTCAGTTACAGCAGCAGGTATATGAGTCATTACTGCAGAACATATGACAGGGAGTTTGTTTCATGGGCTCCTCCCTTTTTGAATTAATATTTTGTTGTCTTTAAGAGAATGAGAATGTGAGAAAAATAGAGTGACACTTCGTCAGTAAGGTTGATGGATTGATTGTACATGGCTCATTATGTAAAGAGGGAAGAGAGTTAAAGGGGGATGGGTGTAGGAAGAGGTATCTTTTTTTACTTGGCTCAGCAAAATGTTAAAACAATGAAGAACAGTGAATTTATTCATTTTCTTAAAACACTCCAGAGATGCAGTCCACACTAGCACGCAGCATGTGGTATAATGAGTACAGCTTCACTATCCTGGGTTTGAGTCTGCTTATCCTCCATATCCATCTGTTTCAGAGAGATGAAAAATTGGGGCCGCTGCCATAACAACAAACAATTCAAAACAAAATATTCAATCTCTCAAATGGCCAAAAGTCTTTAAAATGGTGCCAATAACTGGAAGCTACATATCTCATTTAACTGCTTGTGTCCTATTTGATTACAATGATACTGAAATTGATGTAGTACTCTTAAATTACATGATACAAATTCCCTTGTCAATTGCCAAAGAGGCCATTTCTAAAGTGGGTTAATGAGAGAGAGAGAGAGAGAGAGAGAGAGAGATAGATAGAGAGAGAGAGAGAGAGAGAGAGAGAGAGAGAGAGAGAGAGAGAGAGATCAATGCAAAATACCACAATGGGGTCTACTGCAATATATCTTCCATCATGCTTTGAGCTTTAGTGCCATAAAATACAGAATTTGCCCTGAAGCACCCTGAAGCACCTGTCACATGTTGTCCATCGCCGGCTCCAATACTCAAATCAGCATTTTCCTCCTAAAACCACTGGCGAAGTGCTTATGCAAAGTACATGTGAGAATTGATATTCATGTCAGCACGGGCGTATAGAAATAATCTAACACGCACACATACTTTTGTAGTTGCCATTAATGTTTCATCAGTTGTAGCTCATGTGCTTTTCCATTTTAGACTCAATCAACCTAGGAATAACAACTTAGCTATGTTCTTTTCAGTTTCACTTCGCTGTATACAAGACAGGGTGCTATATACATTTTAAGGAACCATTCTGTAAGGATGGCATTTGAAGTTGCTTTACTGGAACAACAATGGCTATTTTTCACATGCTCAGCAATACTGCTGCAAGTCAAATGTCAACAGGCATGAAGCATAAAAAGCATGTTTTGCTAAAGATAAAATGTCATTGGTTTGTGAAATATGTAGGACAGAGTTAGAAGTGTCTATTTTAAACATCAACACTGTCTGTTGTAATTATTATTCAGTTAAATGATAGGAATTCAAATATATTCATATTTTTATTGTCATTAAATGTCATAAAGGTGACTGACACTAATAATATGAGTTTGTGATTAAAATATATGAACACCTCCTATAATAAGAAGTGGAACTGGGTTATTTTGAAAATAAAAAAGTGTACTGAAAAGCGATTTGTGTGGTACTTCTTTGACAACAAGTGTTCACTGAAAAACAAATAGAAGAAGACTGTTAAGCTCTGCACCAACAAGACCTCTGCAGGAAGAAAACATCACTCAGCATTTTTTAATTATTTACATATCCTACCTCTGTTGCCTTTTCACTCTATCTGTGCCCGGTATAAAAGCCTTGCTTTTAAGCCTTGCCACTCATATCTCCACACTCTCAATAAAAACATACACCACCTATTCCTGTTATGAGGGTAGGAACCATGTTTAAGATATCAGTAGTTTTGCTTGTGGCATTTACAAATCATCCATGTTTTCAGCGAGACAATTGAGTTGACAAGAACCATCTGTGTGGCCATCTGGGAGAAAGGCTTACCTCTAAAATATGAGAGAAATATGAGGGCTGCATCTTTTCAAGTGTGTTCTCCAGGCAGGCACCACTCCAAGTCTCACACTGGCTGACAATAAACAGGAAAGACCATCTAGTGACCAACAAGCCGCCATGCTGTTGTGTTGCAATTGCCACGCCAATAGATACCAATACAATATGCTTGGCCTATTATTCATGCCTAAATCAACACAACCAAAGCAATGTTATCTTAGTTATGTATTCTGTTTACTATATAGCTGGGTTACAAATGAAATCACAGCATTCTATAGGCCAATATTAATCAATACATTAGATTAGATTAGATTAGATTAGATTAGATTAGATTAGATTAGATTAGATTAGATTAGATTAGATTAGATTAGATTAGATTAGATTAGATTAGATTAGATTAGATTAGATTAGATTAGATTAGATTAGATTAGATTAGATTAGATTAGATTAGATTAGATTAGATTAGATTAGATTAGACTTTATTATCCCAAAAGAAATTCATTTTTCAGGCAGCATTCATAGTACAATACAGAAAATAATACATAACATCAATTTATGTAAATGTATCAAATTATAGTGAAGTGTTGTACAGCTAATACAGTATGTAAAACCAGTGGGAGGCAGCCAAAATGAATATTGTTAAAATGCAAAATGATGTTACAGTGACTTCTTGGGTTTAGTCAGTAACTGAAAAAAGCAGGTTCAACATTTGTGAATTTACCTTTTAGATATATCATGGCAGAGTACAAAGTAATCAATCCTGAAATCTATGTTTTGCCCCCCATCTGTGAGTATGGCATCATCAAATTCTACAATCTGAAAACCCCCAATACAATAGTTACAATAAATTGTCATTCCCAGGACTAAACAAATGAAAAGACCATGTTAGGAAGGGCATCTGACATACAACATACAAAATATGCACATCACAACAGCAAGGGAGAGGAAAAAAAAGAAATCTACTGTGACTGACCAAGATGAAATGCCAAGCTCCAAAAAGTATGGCCCATTTTCAGTAATAATCTGATCTCAACTTAAATTTAGTTTTAGGACAATATTATAAATCAAAGTTGGGTATGCATAAATAAAATAATAGGTGTATTACAGTGGGAAGAAAAGTAATATTGGATCGGAAATGAGTTTCAGTGTGACAAGGATGAAGAATGAGGGAGACAGGAAGAAGCAGAGGATAGAGTGAGCTAGTTGAAATTGAAGGCAAGGAGAGAAAGTAATCAGAAATACAACATAATCAGACAGGAGCGTTCAATTATATTCAGTTCAACAAGGGCGTAAAGTGACTCTAGAATTTGTTTGGCCAATGGTGATTCATCTCCCACCCGTGCCCTTGAGCTAAGAGGTGCGACGTGGACAACTAGCTGCTGATGTATTAAACAGTCATGCTGCTTCATTTACCTTTGTCTTATCTCAGTAAAAGAAGTACTACCAGACAGAGGCATTATATTACCCCAGTAAACACGGATCCTAAAGGCACTAAGTATTTCTTTCTTTAACGTCATCAGCTAACCAGTGGTCAGTAAGGGGCGAAAACTTGTGTAGTGAGCATCAGCCATGAGTTAGGTTTCTGGTTTTATTCATATTGAACAAGGATCATAGGGACATACACAGATAGTCGACTACACAATAGTTAATTCACCAAAATGTCAAATGCATTAAGGATGGGAGGAAGCAATAGATGCAGCTCAAAAGAGAAAGGTGAAAGGCTAGCGCCGTAGACTTCAAGATGAGCTATAGAATATGCTGGTGCTGCAAGTATCAATGTTAGTAGGGACAACCCCACACCCCTCCCCATTCTTGTCCTGAGTGGCACATGCCCCATGGGTGTGTTTAAATGATCTGTTTGCAACAAAGACAGCTAAACAGGTCAGGTCTAAAAATAATCTTTAGACTAATCTTAAAGACAAATTCCCAGTTGGATACCTTGGCATGAGTCTATAGGAAAAGGATGACGTATTTACAACTTGCTGCAATAGATCAGGAGTATCTCTTCAGGGTCAGAGTAATTCAAGTCACCATAGTGAGATTTTGAACAATAAAGCTTTTGTGTGTACAATCTATATTCATTCTTTGAAAGTTTTAATTGCATGCCTTTCTTGTGTTCTGTAAAGTCAATGTAGATGTAATTACTAGTTGTATTACTGTAGACCAGTGTTGCCAATCCCAACCTTTTCCAGGTCGTTATTTCCCCATTGGATACTGACAACCACTCCCTTTGGCTAGTTGAAAAAAATCATTCATATTTAAGCAAAAAAAAAAAAAAGATTTGGGGAAAATTTGAATGGGTAATTACAATCATTATATTGTTACTGTATAAATATATGAACAGGCTGTGAAATTAATTGTGAACATCTTTTTAATACTGGATCCTAATTAGTAGACTTAGATTACACATTTGCATTAGATAGAGTAGAATTCATTCATAAGCCATAAAAATGGGTAACTTGTGAGTAAATATTTTACCATGAGTTGAAGTCTTCATAATATTAAATTTTACCATTATTCAATTATATCAATTAACTGTAATATACTAGATAAATGCAGTTCCATATGTGTCTCAAACAGCCTCATTGGCTGTGAAATCAAGTTAATTCATTGACATAGCAAGTTTAGTGGTTTGTCTTTAGCTGTGTGTTTGCATTATGAGAAGCACACTGGAACACTGAACATAGAGTCATGCACCTTTACCAGCTGTGACCATGGAAACGGCAAGATCAGAAGAATCAGGATGATTAAACGCTGCGTGCACGAGTGTATGAGATGCCCTGTCAGTTCATAGTAGGTTTTACCTGTGCCAGATTTCAAAGCATATGCAAAACAGCTTTTATTATGTCATTAAAAAGCATGGCTGGGTATGAATCTGTAATGGTGCATACAGTAAGATGGTGAGACCAGCTGGAGACATGGGAGTACAGTTGGCTTGCATCTTTCATTGTTAAATAATGCAAAAACCTCCATCCTTTTTTAACCTTTTCCCTTAACGCTAGTTCCACCATCCCCAAGTGCTTACCTCATTTACATCTTGCCCAAACCAAGGGAGACATCCTACTATTGTGTACTCACATCAATTTCAACGGGGGAATGAGAGTGTCACCCCGCCTGTCGCTACTGTACTTGTTGGAGAAAGCAGCTGCAGAAATATAAAATTGCATTCATTCAGTCTTTCTCTACCCCTCCCCCATTTAATCCACATCCTTCAGCTGGAGGAGGAGTTGGAAGAACTGGGAAGAAGGCACATTCCCAGTTTGATTTTCTAGGAGAAAACCTATGTTGAGTTGTATTCACCTAATGACTCACAATGTAAACCTAAAAGAACAACTTTACAGGATATAGGCACCCAAAAACTGTGCATGTGCCAGTGTTGGAATTGACAACCCTACCCATATCATCACATCTCTGGAAAATGCATGACGGTCACCACTAAAAGCTCTCCAAGTGTCTGCAGGCAAAGAGCCCCAGCATGCGCTCCGAAAAATCCTGCAGCAACGCCCTGGGACTGACTGTAAGCAGACAATCTCCTACAAGATCCAGCTTTTGTTTTTAAATCAGTTATGTCAAAAGGAAACAGCCATCAGCTACTAGACACCCGCCGTAATCTGTTGAGAAGTGATTTAGGACATTGCCTTTCAAGTCAGACACAGTCACATTTATCACGGCCATTCATGAATACACCACATGCAATAGCAGCATAACACTATGAGACATGGTGTAGTAAATCAATGCAACAAATCCAGAGGGTAATAGGCTCTATCATCACTTTATGAGGGGCAAAGTATTACATTGTTAAGAAGACTGATCTTTTCAGTAAAACATATTTTAACAAAGGAATCAATGAACTACTCATTTACATATATCTGTTTTCTCAACCTGGTGTAGGTTAATAAGAGGCAGCTCCACACATATAGAAAAAGTGCACGTATCTAATTTGAAGGATCAAGTATTATGTTATCATTACGGAGATAAGGGCCATAATTTTAGCAACTAGTGAATAAAATCCGATCCCCAATTCTCACTTTTTTCTCTTGTGAATGAAATACTGCATTCATTCAACTTTTTAATACATTATTTTATTTATTTTTTATGATTAAATCCAGTGGATATGCAGAAATAGTCAATAAGACAAAGGTTGCATTGTAGAAAAATAATCGTAAAGTCATACCTGAAAATCCAGCCCAGCCTCTGTGCCTGGCGTTTGTCTGTGGGAGCTGTCAGAGAATGATGCGGTCTCAATGCAAAGTCTGTGCAGCCTGAGGATTCGAGCACGGAGCCAGAGTCTTTGCTCACGGTGACCGTCACCAGAAAAAAAAGAGAAAAAAAGAAGAAAGAAAAAAAGCCGTGAGTGTTTTTATGCGTAAGAGGTGAATGAGTGGTCTCCGTTTCTAGAGGCGCATCGGATCTCCTCTCTACAATGCGTGGGAACTGGCTCTCAATTCTACGTGGAGGATGGAAAGCCCTTGGTATACTGGGAAGGAAACCCCTGGATCTGAAGTAAGAATGGTTAAGTGGTCACTCATCACCTGATTAAATTGCTTTGGAGTGGATCATGTCAAAAATGCGTATAATTCCCTTACAGTAAGATAGCCTGTCAAATCACAGTAGGCTCATATTAAGTTATGATTACACACGAAGTCTATTTGCTTTAATATAATGACACGGTTACTTTATTATATTATTGTATATAATATTTTAAATTACAATATTCCCGCAAAATTTGATTTCAAAACCTCAAAAGTCTTCAAAACCCTCTGTTGTATCTCGAAAATGAATTGTCCTAATTGCGATACTTATTTAGATAACACCGCATTTATAATGTATTGTGTTGGCCCTGTTCTATTTAGGTTAGCTTTATTAATTGAGATTTCAAAACTGCAAAAAGGTTGTCTCTTCAGACCACAGCAACCCATCTCTTTTTGTGAACTTAAGTCGCCATCTATAGGAGAAAGTATGTATTGCATCACAAATGGTCAGCAAAAAACTGTCCTTACTACATATTGGCAAGAAGATACACGATATATTCCTCTGCAAATGCAAAACACAAAAGGGGTTCAGTAATTGATTAATGATAGTTTGAAGGGGCATTTATTTCAGCATGAAGAGCCTTTTAGATTATTGCCATGGCAACGCCTTCGTCACGTGATTTCCTGGCCCATCCCCGCTGTCACCTGACTGTTGTTTCTGTTCAGAGACAAATGGCTGCCCACTTGTCTTACGGACGAGTCAATTTAAACGTTTTAAGAGAAGCAGCACGAAAGGAGCTTCGTGAGTTTTTGGACAAATGTGCAGGAAGCAAGGTAAATCCATAATATTACATCGAAACCCGTGTTATTGTTAGCCTAGCTATTTAGCTGAATGAAATTGCTAGCCTGGTACATAGCCTTTCCAGACAGAAGGAGTTCTAGCTTAACTTCTTTCCTTGTCGCAGTTCATGGTCATAGTACCATGTACTTTGAGTTGTAGAAGTCTTTATACTGTTACACAGAATAGAACAGAAGCCCTGTTTTATAGTGTTTTATTTGTTTAATTTACCCTGCGTAAATAAATCTTAAAACTAATCTTATGGCACATGGATTTGTTTTTGCTTTGTTTTTAACCACAATGTTGTTGCCCTTTAGGCTATAGTATGGGACGAATATCTCACTGGACCATTTGGACTAATAGCACAGTATTCATTACTAAAAGTAAGTGATTAAGTAAATCAAAGGTTTCAACATTATAAAGTGTTACTAAGCCATATTCACAATTTTCTTCAGGAGCATGAAGTGGATAAGATGTTCACCTTAAAGCGTGGGCGATTGCCCTCAGCTGAGGTTAAAAACATCATATTTTTTGTTCGGCCCAGACTAGAGCTCATGGAGATTATTGCTGACAACATATTCAGGTGTGTACAGTTATTTTGACATTATTCCACTGTAATTTAAATGGAATTATTTACGGCCACAACCTTATTTTGTGTTTGTTCCATATTTTAGCGAGGATAAATTGCACCCCTCCCGAGACTTCCACATTCTGTTTGTGCCTCGGCGTAGCATGCTGTGTGAGCAGAGATTGAAGGAATTGGGGGTGTTAGGCTCTTTTAGTAACATGGATGAGTACATACTAGACCTAATACCTTATGATGGAGACCTTCTTTCTATGGAGTATGAAAGTGCCTTCAGGGTATGGTCAAATCCACACTCCTCACTACCTGAATGTCCTCACACAAGTTTGGTACCTTAATGATGATTTTATGTTTCAAAAATATCCTTTTATGTGTTGTACAGGAGTGCTACCTGGAGAATGATCAGACAAGTCTTTATCACACAGCCAAAGGCCTTATGACACTACAGGCCCTATATGGAACTATACCACAGATTTATGGTAAAGGAGAATGTGCACGGGTGAGTTCTTGAAACAGGAAAAGAAATCACACTAAAACAAAATCCTACAAATGAATTTACTATTTGTCTCCAGCATGTGGCCAACATGATGCTGCGAATGAAGAGAGAGTTTGCTGGGAGTCAAAATCAAATCTTGCCAGTGTTTGATACACTTCTTCTCTTAGACCGAAATGTTGACCTGCTTACCCCATTAGCTACCCAACTGACTTACGAGGGGCTAATTGATGAAATCTATGGCATTAATAATGGTCAGGCTGTATAATGTTATTTTATTTATTTGACACCCAAATTAGTTGCTAATTGAAACATTTATATTCCACAGGTTATGTGAAACTGCCTCCAGAAAAGTTTGCACAGAAAAAGCAAGGTGAAGCAAGTAAAGATTTACCAACAGAGCACAAGAAACTGCAACTAAACTCAGCAGAGGAGTTGTATGCTGAAATCAGAGACAAAAACTTTAACGCTGTTGGATCTGCTCTCAGCAAGAAGGCCAAAATAATTTCAGCTGCTTTTGAGGTTAGTTACATCTCTACTGTATTTTAATATATCCTGTTGATACAAACATCATTAGTATGGTGGCCTGACTATGGCTGACATTTCCACACTGATGGTGCATTAGACATTTCTATTAGGTTAGAAAAGTGATCTGTTGAGATAAGATAGAGATATGAGCTGATTTGATTTGTGTGTGTACAAGTAGAAAACAAAACCTCATAGCAAAATAGGAATGGACAGCACTGTGAGGATTAAGTTACAGACTTTTTTACTGTTATAACAGCGTTAATTGGTATATTGTGTAATTACTCCCTTATAATTCAAGTCAACATAAAGATATATGCATTGGTTAATGTGTGTCTTTCTCATAGGAACGCCACAATGCTAAAACTGTCGGAGAAATAAAGCAATTTGTATCACAGCTACCACATATGCAGGCAGCACGAATATCCCTAGCAAATCATACATCAATAGCAGAACTGATTAAAGATATAACAAGTGTGTAAACCCATTCTATTTTCTTAATTTATTTAACCAATTGGAGTGACATTTAGATGTGACATGGGACTTATTTTTCAGCGTCTGAGGCCTTTTTCGACAAACTGACAGTGGAGCAGGAATTTATGACAGGGGTTGACACCGACAAGGTACTTCTTCTTCAGCACCAGAAATAGTGGTCAGAGTACGGATCTAATTGCTTTATACTTTCTAGCTTAACACATATATAGAAGACCGGATTGCTCAAAAAGACCCCCTGATAAAGATACTGCGTCTGATGTGTATGCAGTCTGTATGTAACAATGGTCTCAAGCAAAAAGTGTTGGATTTCTACAAAAGGGAGATACTTCAGGTAAGAGTTTAAATGACTGTTCTTGTGGTAATACAGTTGAGTTGAGTAAATTTATCAAAAACATTGTATCGTTTCTCTTTCAAGACCTATGGTTATGAACACATACTAACATTAAACAACCTTGAGAAAGCTGGACTCCTAAAGCCACAAACCAGCTCTAGAAACAACTACCCCACTATCAGAAAAACCCTAAAACTGTGGATGGAGGATGCTAATGAGCAGGTACAATAAAACTTGACTAGCTCTATAGGACTATTATTACTGTTTATCCATTAATGCATGTGATTTTTTTCCTACAGAACCCCAATGACATCTCCTATGTTTACAGTGGATATGCCCCTCTAAGCATCCGACTAACTCAGGTTTTGGCAAGGCCTGGATGGCGAAGTATTGAAGAAGTGCTAAAGATGCTTCCTGGTCCACATTTTGAGGAGAGGCAACAACTGCCTGCCGGGCTTCACAAGAAACGTAGGGATTTGTCAACAGTTTGCCCTGTTACCCAGAAACAGCAAAACCTCCAATATGGTCCATGTAGATAAGGAACAAGCGTTGTTACTGCTATAAATTGTCAGCAACAGCTGCAAATTACAGTGCCGCTATCTGGGTTTGTTTAGCCATATGTTACAACAATGCACAGAGAAGAGCTTTTCCTCCATCATTCTCTCTGCTTGAAAAGGATGCTAACGGTTGTGTGATATTCTAATGATAAATTTAATTATATTCTCAATTTGCAATGTTCTAATTAGGCAGCAGTTTGTGACATTAGCAGTTGGTTTGTCCGGACATGTTTGCTTTATTGGGAATTGAAAGGTGATAATAGAGACTCTCAACTCGATGATTGCAGAGTTAAACTAAAGTTCTTGTTTTTCTTCTACTATGACGTTACCCAGTTCTCTTGCATTACATTATTTAACTTAGATAGAATTTAACCTATTTTTAGTGAAATGTTTTCTTTCTTTTTGTATGTTTAACAGGTCAGCAAGGGGAAAACCGTACAACTCTGGTCTTCTTTCTTGGTGGAGTAACTTATGCAGAAATAGCGGCCCTTCGTTTCCTCTCTCAAATGGAGGACAGTGGCATGGAGTATGTTATAGCCACTACCAAACTTATCAATGGCACCACCTGGATTAAATCGCTCATGGACAAGCCTGAATCTCAGACCTTCTAAATTATTTCTCCAAACTTCACTGGACAATTAAGTAAAAGCAGCCATTTCATGTCCATAATAGTTGAGTTATTTGTTTTTGCATCTCATTCTATCACAGTTTACTTCCATTTAACTAGTTATTACAAATTACAATCTTGTTACATTTTTGGTTCCTGCTGTATATAAAATCTGTCTGACTCTGTAGACACAATTACTTTTGTTGTCAGACATTTGCTTAACCCTATCAAATTATTAATAAATCAGTAACTGAGTAATATCAATGTAATTCTTGACTTTATTGAGTGGCATAACATTGTCCTTGTTGCATGTGGATTTTTCTTTGACATGAGACACGATAATCACGATCACTAAAGAGATGATGAAAGGCAGGGATATGGGAGTGAATCCTTCAGCAGGGCTACAGCTCTCTGAAGGAGCAATTAACGCAGTAACAGGCCTGCTGATCAGCCGATAATGGGTCAGTGCTGTCTGGAGAGCCCAGCCCACAGCAGCCCATGATTTGACAGTGGAGGACACTGATTGAATTAGGAGGCCATTTGCTCCGTGTTCCGGTAGAGGATAGCAGGGCTGCATGCAGGGTGTTTGATCTCTCTTCTGAGTCAATACTCTCACCAAGATCCACACAATGGACACAAAGAGGGCAGCTGGGTGCACTCAGATATTCTTGTTAACTTTATAGACTAATAAGTCATTGTTACCATGTTTCTTTTTAAAGTAGTCTATCATAGTATCAAATTAATGCTAACTTTTATAACCTGGGATGTTTTTCTATCCTTCTATTCAAGTTTGTTTTTTAGGCACCATTTTGTATTAACCACAGGAGGAGGAGCCAAACCAGTCTTCAGGAAAGATCTCAAAACTCCTGGACTTCAGAGCTGACAGGAGCGCACCATCTGAAGATTCTTTTCTCACATGCAACGACAAAGGTGGGTCTAGTTAAAAGCTTTTACAGTATTTGGCAACTTTTCATTATCAGGATATTCAATAGGTTGACAATACGTTTTTGTTGTATTTGTAGCTTATATTTAAATTTTGTGTTCATTTTCAACATTAGTTTAAGGATAAAATGTAGATGCTTAAAGATGTATTACTCTAACAATAACCACCATAAATGATGAACAAGCAAGTCGATCAATACTGAACCCATTTTGTGCAATTTACAAATGAATTATTAATGCTTCTGAGAAACTACTTTTACCGTCACTGTGTGGAAATAATTAAGCTTGTGTATGCTGTTCCACCAAGCTGGCTCATTAAATATAGTATGATTGCTTTGTATTGTCTATAGTAGTAAGACTGAGCAAAATGTGTTACAGGATGGGTCGAGGTGAGAATATGGGACCACTCTCCAATCCTAAATTCGGGAACATGAGAACAAAATTCACTTTTGATGAGGAGCCTCTGATAATCCGTTTTCTACGGACTTTTAGAGAAGTCTTGAAGTTCATTCTCTTCAGCTACACTGTGCTGTTTGGTGCCCTGCTTCTTGCACGATGGACAACTTATTTTATGGTGGGGAAGTTAAGACGGTGAACTAAATGATCTGCTGCATTATCCTGAGCACAGTGACCACCACAACAGATGTGTGTGATCCATGCCTTTGCTGAGTGTCCTGAGGAACAGCAATTCCCTGATCTAGGTTTTCAGTTATAATTGCTGTGATGTGAGGCTGTGAAGTAATTATTTTTTCAATTAGATTTAACTATTAAACTTTGTTACTTTTAGTGGCAGCTTTGGCTGCATTACAGTTTTGACGTTGTGTAATAAACAATTTCACTACACTAGGCCTATTGTGTTTTTATTGTGCATTTAATGCGTTGCATATACACCCTATGAGGACATAATGCACACTTGAACATGGACATCTGTGCAAGACAAACTAAAATAATTGCGCAATTGCTCCCTGTTATTGTTGCTGCCAATTACTGCCTTTGGCATGGATCTATTACAGTATATGGCACTGCACACACATTTCTTTGTGACACGTACTCCCTTGTACAAACGTTATCTATTCGTGGGTTAGTTTTATTTCATACATAATTTCTTTTAATCCATTTAAAATTTCTTCCAAACTCCCCCTACAGTGTGTTATATAGCGTATTACTATAATAAAAAAATAGTCGGAATCATATGGAAAGAAGTTGAAGTCCAGGGTGAACGCACAGGTGGTCAGCGCGCATCCCACCTGCTCCTCTGAGTTGATGCCCACTGGACATCGCCCGCGTCGCGCCATTTTGAAATAAATTCTGGGAGAGTCCGTGTGCAAAGTGTGCAAGTGCTGTCAAAGTGGAGTGCGAAGTCTAAAAACAATAGTGCGGATATGATATGAACTGATTTGAATTCCGTGCAAAGTAGTTCGTGTTATCCAAGGACTTTTCCTGAATGTGTGAAATCTTACCCGGTAATTCTATCCAGACTCCTTGCTTGGTTTCTGCCATATACCGTATATATGGTCTACTTTATACGGTCTGCGGTTTCTGCTCTGCCTTTAGGTCCGAAGCGCAGATCGCGGGACACGTAGTAGTCTGGCGAGGGCTCAACAAAACTACCTCACTATGGCAGGTAAATTTGGGTCAAACGGTCTATACCAAAGATCATTTTTGATTTGAGGCAGATGCTATTTTTAACTTAGCAAATGCAAGTAATAACTTCTCTGTAGCAGCTATTGGCACTTGTCTTGTAGATAAGCATGAGCATGGAGTTCTTGTGCAGCTTTATGATGCACACCAACAGGTAGCTCAACAATACATGCGATTTTCTTCGTGCAATAAGACCATTTTAGTATTAACTCAGCACCATCTTCAGTAGAAATTGTTATTGATTGTATGTGTGAATTTTTGTGTTATTTCTGTAGAAGCTGGTGAAGAGAGTAGTGACATGGAGTGGTGCTTTTCTCAAATAAAAGGAGCAATAGATGATGAAGCTGCTGAAGGTAAATATGGTGCTTGACGCCTTCTGGAAGACTTGCTCACCCCTAATATTATGAAATGAAGGAAATCGTTTACATTGCCATTTGTGGCAATATTATATATATTGTATTATTGTGTGCCTTGTGCCTATGCAAGTCACACAAGTTTCATTGTAGCCCAGTATCTTATTACTTTTACAGTGTAGTCTACAGTCATTGTTTGAGTGATTGAGTTATTGGTTAAATTATAGTTATTTTAGTGTAACATATACGCTATACTAAAATATTTATAACTGTAGTTATATGAAGTTGGGATATGTTATGCTAATTATTAATGTTACCGTTTCAGATTTAACTCCTACAATGTTTTAGTGTTTCTATAGAATGTCACTGTATGTGTCTTCACCACATGTTCACTAAAAAGGCAATATGCCTGTTGGTTTAAGCGGTTAAGATTCATATTCATATTCTGATTATCAAAAAATAATATTAAATAAATTATAGAAATCACCTTTTGGGGGTAAAGACTAAGTTCAAATTACATATTTTTGCATCTGAAATTGTCACAGTCATTATTTGTTAGGGCATTACCTACACTTTATATTGTGACCTGAATAATCAAAATTATTGATTAACCAATTAATCTTGACATCCCTACAGCTGACATAATTTCTACTGTTGAATTCAACTATACCGGAGAGCTACTAGCCACAGGGGACAAAGGGGGCCGCATTGTTATCTTTCAGCAAGATAAAGTACATTTATATAAAATTATAAACAATAAAGTAAATTACCAAAAAGTTTGTGCAATCCCATCTAATATGACTGTTTTTAGAGCCAGAATCAGCCACAATGTTGCGCAAAGTACAATGTTTACAGCACCTTCCAGAGCCATGAGCCCAAGTTTGACTACCTGAAAAGCCGTGAGATCGAAGAGAAAATAAACAAGATTCGATGGTTGCCTCAAAAAAATGCTGCACATTTTCTATTGTCTACCAATGGTGAGTTTGCATTTTGCCTTCACATTAGTGTATCGGTGGAGTGGTGGGCAATATGACAACACAATCATATGACTATTTTTTATGGCTGATACATTTTAGTGCAGTTCATGTAACTTTTCTGGGGTAGGGGTTTCCACCAGCATGTCCTCATGAAGATATGAAGATGATATTGCTTTTGCCCACATCTACATGGAGACGAGAAGGTGGCAGAGCCTTCACCAGAAAAGTTACATAGTGCACCTTTAATATCTTAATTTTTCCTTTAGTATATTACTAAAGCCACTAGCAGCTTCTGAAAGTTGATTTGGTTAAATGTATCTTTTGCTCACTCAGAAGGTCACCAGAAGGTGGGTGGGGAAGAAAGTGCCTGTGTTTAAGCATAGTGCTGAGTTAAGAATTACTGTATTGCAATGATGATTTTGATAAAATGCTAGATTGCTGTAGGAATAAGATTACTGTTGATTTTTTTTTTCATTATAACAACCTGCCCTACATTGTTATATAATTGAGAATAGATAGACAGACAGACAGACAGACTTTATTCATCCCCATGAGGAGAAATTCAAGTTGTAGCATACATTAGACAAGAAACACAAATCTAAGAACCAATTTTAAATCCTACACAAATAAATACATTTGCAATAAAATAAATAAGTTAATAGTTAAAAGTTACTAATGATAGTAATGAGGTGCACATTAGCAAGAGCTGTTAAACAGTCTTTTAGCAGCAGGAATAAACAATTTCCTGAACCTGTCAGTCCTACATTGCAGGGAGAGGAGCCTGTCACTGTGGCTACTTCTCTGAGCAGCCACAATCTTGTGGAGAGGATGCCTGCTGTTGTTGAGGATGGAAAAGATAATGCTCCTCATCCTCCTCTCAACAATGGCCCCCACTGAGTCCACTCTCACCCCCACCTCCTCCTATTGATCCAGACATATGTACATGTTTCTTCCTGCTAAAGTCCACTATCATCTCCTTGGTCTTAGATGTGTGTGTTGTGAATATATACCCTTATATTATTATACTTTTTTTTCTTAGACAAAACAATAAAACTTTGGAAGATAAGTGAACGGAACAAAAGACCAGAGGGCTACAATTTAAGAGATGGGCAATACAAAGATTTCACCAACATTGCATCACTACAGGTATTAAAAAAAAAAAAAAAAGTAATGTAGTAAAATACTGCTTTACTAGCAAAGACCATGCCACAAGAATGGTTTACTATAAAAAATATTTATTATAGCAGAAACAGATGGTGTTGTATGTGGTTGGATATGGTGTTGCTGGAGAGGAGCAGTAGGAGGCTGAGGTGTGTTCCTGCTCCTGAATCTCACTTAATCAAATTCATTAATTTTATGAAACTGGGGGCATGGTTGGAATTCCAATTGACTATACTTTGCGAAATCCAGTTCTTTGTGTTTCTGTGCAAACTTTTTTGAACAAGTGCAGTAAATGAAACTTTGTGCCCAGGTGCCTTTTTTCAAACCCATGGATTTGATGGTGGAGGCCAGCCCAAGACGAGTGTTTGGCAATGCTCATACATACCATATTAACTCGATCTCAGTCAACAGCGACAATGAGACCTACTTGTCTGCAGATGATCTACGGATTAATTTGTGGCACCTGGAGATCACAGATCAGTGCTTCAGTATCCTTTGTGGTTTTTGTTTGTTTCTTGTTGTACATTTTGACAATGTACTGCTATTTACATGTTCTTATTCTTTGCTTTGAGACACATTGCTACCAGTGCAACAAGTCTTCATTGTATGTTTTATTCTTGATGTCAACAGTAGATGGCAGCATATAATCTAGCATTGGGCTTTTATTCTGATGTTTTAATTTACCTTATTACATATCCCATATTACACTGCTTTCTGATCTATGCAATAATGTTGTTTCCTCATCACAAACACACCTGGAGTGATGTTTTGCTTCATTCACACATGTTTAACACACAAACCCTGCATATTTATGCTCAGGAGTTCTTCTCTCAAACAGAAAACATTCTCTTCCACCTTGTGATGTCATTTAGTGATACAGGAATTGCTCCACTGTATTTTTAAACTCCATACATCTTCACTAAAATCAACTGGCTGATTTTGCCATTCTCTACTGAACAAAAGGTAACATGAAAACTACCACTACATGGCATCACAAAGTGGAGCAGAGCAATGTGTGTAAATGAAACACAACACAACTCCATTTATGGATAACATTATAAGATCTCTTACAATTCACAAGAGTCATTTTTTGTCTAATATTGGACCTTTAACCTTAAGTAAAGATATTGTTGACATAAAGCCAGCCAATATGGAGGACTTGACAGAGGTTATAACAGCAGCAGAGTTTCACCCCAACCAGTGTCACACTTTAGGGTACGGCTCCAGTAAAGGAACAATTTCTTTGTGTGACATGAGAGCAGCAGCACTGTGTGATAAACATGCCAAATGTAAGTTACTAATTGCATATCTTTGCTTTTATTGGAAAAATTAGAACTGAATTCTTTTTATATCATCTCATTATTGTGCATTTTGATTTAAAGTATTTAAAGAGCCAGAGGATCCAAACAGCCGCTCATTTTTTTCTGAAATAATATCGTCTATTTCTGATGTCAAGTTTAGTCACAGTGGACGCTACATGATGTCACGAGATTATTTGTCTGTCAAAATCTGGGATATCAACATGGACACAAAGCCAATAGAAACATATCAGGTATGTCAATCAATGTCCTTCATATTAATTTCCCATGGCTACCTTGCATCCTTTTGACAGGTGAACGCATATCTCAGGAGGAGGCTCTGTTTGCTCTATGAGAATGATTGCATCTTTGACAAGTTTCAATGCTGTTGGAGTGGCAATGATCGGTAAAGATATGTTTATTTCACTTCAGTTCAACATTTAGACAGTTTTATTTACATTAAATAAAGCACAAGTCTATGAGCGATATTTCTATATCTAAATGCATGGATGTTATGTTATTTATGTAGGTCTTTTATTACACAAAATAGATTCTTGTGAGTTTTTTGGCCAGATTATAATGTTGTTACCTTCTCAAAAACATCCAGTGATGTGTTTGGTTTCATTCACACATTTTAGTAACCCTTTGTTATTAGTCTGTACATCTCCAAAGCTCCAAATGCTCTGTCCACTTGGTGATGTCATGTAGTGGTACTTTTCAAGTTAACAGCTACCTTTTATCTTTTCTTCAGTAGAGACTGGCAATGCCAGGGCTGAAATCAACCAAATGATTCTAGTGAAGGTGTATGGAGCTTAAAAACACAGTGAAGCACATGCTATATTACCACATGACACCACAAAGAGTGATTTCCATTTGAGAGAGGAACTTAGCCTAAATATGCATTGTTTGTGTGTTAAACATGTGTGAATGTAACAACACAATTCCAGGTATGTTATGATGAGAATACAACATAACAAATTAGCATAATATTGTCATTTCAGTGTGGTGATGACAGGTTCCTACAATAACTACTTCAGGATGTTTGATAGAGGCTTTAGACGCGACATGACTCTTGAGGCTTCCAGAGAAAACTGTAAACACCAGTCCATCCTGAAAGCATGCCAACTGAGCACAGGTGGGAAAGACAACAAAGAGGAGATCTGCATAGACAGTATGGACTTTACCAAGAAAATCCTACACACAGCCTGGCATCCGCTGGATAATATTATTGCTGTGGCCACAACCAATAATTTGTTTATTTTCCAGGACAAATTAAACTAGTTCCCATACACACATTTACCTTTCAAGTTATACAGTTGTTGTTTATATCTGAACAAAAAAACCCTACTGTAATTATATTTTCTCATATTTTGTTTTACCTATTTTGTTAAACGCAACTCCACAGATTTATTGGAGATAAATGCTGCACAATAATTACATACAAGTCTTATATTTGAGGTTCACAGGTCTTCTATAAATTCAACATTATTATTAGTACATACGGTAATTAGTAACAATGAAAACTGGAGTTTGTTCAATAGTGCCCTTAGACTTGTGCAATCTACATAAACATCTCAGGACTCAGGATAAAAGCATACCTTCCAAAGTGTGTCCAAGTTCTGCTTCTCCTGCGCGTCCAGCTGATTATATTTGTTTCGTTTGTTGGATGATTTTGTGCTGTGCCAGAACAAATGAATTACTTTTATCACTGTAATACCTTTAACTGTCTGTCTCAGGAGGCCTTTGTGTAGTTTTTAACTTCTACTGATATGTGAAGAAAAATAAGTGTGGTTGTTATGGTTCTTGTTATTTTATTCAATTGATAGTTGATCTAATTTGCTTTGATCTAAGAGTTTTTTATTCTTGTGCCTTTTGGTTTCTTTTTGAAAACAAGTAGACATTTGACCTACAAAACTCACTGTAGTCACATTATATCTTTGAATGCTAGCCACGGTAGATGCCCAGAGGCTGAGTAACTATTTTTAATCACTGTAATGATGTTCTTAATTCACCAGTTACAAGTGAAGATTTTGGGGAATAGGGCTCCTAAGTAGGTGGAAATTATGGAAAGTAATAAACACTTTGCTGGTTAACATGGTGTTTTGCAATATATTTTTTCAGAGTTGCACATTTAACTGCAGATGTACAATTAAGTAATGCATTTTTGTATTTTACCATGTTGGTGATCTGTAAAATTGCGTAATCTTTTGTCCTGTCTGTCCTACCCTGGTCCCGTCTGGACCTAGGACAGACTTGGCGCATGCGCTCTTTGCAGCTTGTCTGCGCGTCATGTTGATGAATGCAAAAACTGGGTAGTCAACATGTCCACTGCTGCTGCTCAGCAAAACAATAACGAAGAGCCCGGCCTTCACGGTACGTAATGTTCTCCGAGCGTTTCATTCTGCTCCGAATAGACCTGTCGGCATTAGCACTCAAGATCTGTTTCGATTTATGTTTTGTTTGTGTTTTTATTGTAAAAGTTGGGGTTTGGAATTTCCTCTCCGACTGCGAGGGGACATGCTGCTGTTACTGACGTAAATGCATTTCAGCCAATGGAGTATGGCGAAATGTCTGATTGATGGGGCATTGGTAAATCAAAAAATCTGGAGCAGGCACTGGGTGGACCTTAAGCAAAATGAAAACAAGTTTGGCACAAAAGCGAATATCTTGTAATTGCTTGTAATTTCTTCTGGTTTTCATCGATATCCAATAATGTACACTCTCAAATGTAGACAATGTTACTTAACATGCTATATTAACCAACAAAAGTTAAAACACGTGTTTGCTACGATGTTTTGAGACGAGACTTTGAATCCTAATCAGGCGCTTGTGAGCCTTTGTATTTTATCCTCAGATAACGATGTCCTTAGTCTTGTTGGTCTTGGGATAGTATGAAAATGCTGTAACAAGCTACGCGCTGTAGCAGCAACGTGCTCGGGTTTTTGTCTTCACACAGGTTATGCAAGAACCACCGTGTGGCTGCAGCCTTGAAATGGGCTCCTGTGCACTTTCGCTCATCTTTACCATGAAATACCCACCTGACATTTAGAACAATATGTTTTTTTTTGCTCTAGGGCGGCAAAATGTCATTGTTTATAAATAAGTATGGCATGCATTGCTTGTTGAGTTCATCTAACCTTTTTTACATAGAAATTACATAATCCATTCAGTCTGGGTAAGCTGTTTGTAGGGCAGTGGCACAAAGACGCGTGCTCTCTTACGGATCTATTCCACAGTCAATTCATTATCAACAAGCTACATCAAATATAGGTCAGCTGTTTTTGGGACTGACAAAAACATGTATTGTTATGTTAATGACAGTGATCTAATTATGAATTATTTTTCATTTTTGTGGACATTTGTGCAAAGGCTCTTGGGTAGAGTTGGAGCTGAATGGGAACACTGGAACACGGAGTCCTCAAAGTAACCTTCTCATGCCACCTGCTGCAGACCAAATAAATGCAAATGCTGATTTGGGAGATGTGCCAGAGAACGAGTCTCTTATAGGAGGGTTAGAGCATGTGCCATCATCCTCATCTATCCACAATGGAGATATGGAAAAGATACTTCTTGATGCACAACATGAATCAAGTCCAAGCAACTCCTCCTGTCAAAGGTAACATAACATTAGTATAGTTGTTCAGAAATCTGCACACATTTTATGTATGAATATATTTAATATTTATTTTTTCTAAATTGCAGTCCTCACCGGCCACCAAGTCCAGAACAAGATGAAGGTCAAATTATGTTTGATGTTGAGATGTCAAGTCCGGCAGATTGTCAGGTAAAATTACAATTATTAACTAATAATAATGGCTTAAGATTACAAAGGGAATTCTAGGCACTGGTTGTAGCTTGGACAGAACTTTGGGGTTTGTAGGTGAATGCTATTGAGTCACTGTCATCATAATCTATACTGTAACTTAATTCTGTTGTTCTGATAAAAGGCAGCATTTGTATTATTGTGGTATTTTTAAAAATAGTCTGAAGAAGATGTTCAAGAGAAGGATGAAAATGAAGACATTCAGCCTAAAAAAGAAGCAGACTGGGTTGCCAATTGGTCCAGCAGACCTGAAAACATACCTCCAAAGTAAGTTATTTTAACTCTCTCATTTACTAATCACTAACTAATCATCTTATTGTAATTTTTGTTTTGTCTTTTTAGAGAGTTTCACTTTAGACACCCCAGACGCTCAGTATCTCTCAGTATGAGAAAAAGTGGTGTCATGAAGAAAGGTGGTGTTTTCTCCACTGAGTTCCTCAAAGTCGTCATTCCCTCTTTGCTTCTCTCACATATTCTTGCTCTTGGCATTGGGTGAGTTAAATCATATGTTGAAATTTGTAGTTTGTAGTGACTATTTGGTTATTTGGTTGCAGTGACTATTTTCCTTTTACCTGTAAATTACATTATTTTATGATACCAGACAAACATATGTGTCCAACAATACTCAATTTGCTTTGCAACCTATGGTTTGAAATGATTTACCACATGAATGTATGTTTTTTTTATAGGGTGTACATTGGGAAAAGAATTGCCTCTGCCCCCACCAGCACATACTGAGTAGATCCCTAAGCAGCACCAGAATGTCCTGCTTCAAATTTGTCCATTACTCTTCTATAGACAAGCTGTGTCTCTGTTTTATTGTGCCAACATTGTGTCTCTGGTTAGACTTCAAAATGTATCACATGTGTACTAGTTATGTGCATTTCTTATCATAGTTGCACTCTATACCTGCACACCCAGTACGTAATTACAACCAAATTTAATCTTGCAGGTCATCCTAGCCAGAACATATTAAATTAAGCACAACAACAAATTTATTTCTAAATATTTTAGTTGCCTTAAGACATTAGATACATACACGTTTTATTTTGTATTCTGTAAATTGTTGAGTAGAGAGTAAATAACTTAATTTGTGGGTTTAAAATCTTGTGCATTGTCTGGTGCCAAATTTTATAAGAGGCTTCATTGTATTTCTTTTTTCCTACATATCTTCTTGTGGACCACCACCTACTCTTTACTACACATTGGTGGTCTTTTATTAGTTATTTGAAATCTTTATCATATAATTTAACTATACTACCTAGATGTGACAATAATTAGCTGTGATCTTCCCCTTGGCATGACCACATTTGCGACAATGCTATGACATGTGCTAATGTATGAGAATTACAAGGAGTTTTGTTATGCAATAATTTTAAACCATGCAGTAAAATCTATTTTACACATAGTTATAAGTTACTGCAAGGCATCAAGAGTGCATCAAGTGTGCATGTGCTGAGCTGGATACTGAATGATGCTTTTTAATGGATGTGTATGAAAAGACGGTGACCATGTAATTTGAGCTCACTGTATTTGAGGCATTAGTTGGAAAGCAATGTGTAAAATGTAAAACATACAGTAGTTTACATAAGCTTGAGCTATTTAATGTGTGAACAGTGCAATATATTTGTAAATAGAAAGCTTGTAACTGTGTCTCAATAAATGCCTAAATAACCTGTATGTGTGTGAATATGTTAATAAATGGATATGTGGAATAATTTATGTTGTGTCAACCCCAAACATCAACATATTACAACTCTATATCCATTAAAAGAAGTCCTGTCAAAATCACTTCACATCAAAGGGCTTGGGTTTTACTGAACAGGGTGGGGTACTGCGCATGCGTGGTGTCTCTTTGTGGCCCGGCTCCTTTTGGGTACCTGTCTGGTTTATCTTGGGTCTTGGGGTCATTTTCCCTCATAATTTTTGCACGTCCACTTTCATCTATTCAGCCACGGTTCTTGTGCTACTCCTTACACCTTTTTTCTTCTTGATATTATCTGAAAGCGCTCAGGGCGTCGACAGCCACCAAGCAGAGCATCCATTCATCCTTTCATTGGCTTCTGAGGTTTCCCAGGCTTGCTAGCTCGTATTAGCCAAGAGGACAGCTGTGTGGAGGGATCCTTAAACATGTCGGGTTACCAAGGAAAAAAGAACATCCCTAAAATCACAGTGAGTACTTGAAGATCCGCTGTTTTGTTAGTATATTTTGATATGCAAAACCTCTTACGATTAAACTAAAAGCTAGCAAAGGTTGCCATCTCTTCGAGCTGCTGTCACCAGCTCTGATTCAGTCACACACCAAGAGGCAGATGCGGTCCAAGGGCTCCCGTTACTTTCTATTTTTGTGTGCTGAAATTTGTTTAGAAATCACAACATTTTTGTTATTTATTTGTTATTTTTTCTACTTTATGCACCTAGCATAAATGCGGTCAGCATCCTTGCCTTGTTGTAAGGTATCACAAATAGCCTACCATAATTAAATAATTTACTCGCAAATTGTGACTATAATATAAATAGTGGTTTAATCTAAAAATAAAAAAATACAGAGTTGTGTAGTAATGTAGTACCTACCATAAAGTAGGTCAGAGTGGGCAGGTCATACCAAAATATTTCCAAGAGAATTTCCATAGCAAATGTTAATCCTTATGAATCCTTCTTTTCTTATCTTTATAGTGGTAAACAAATGCCATTTTTGGTTTATTTGAAAATTTTACTGTCACAAATCCAACACAACATCATTACAATGGCACTAGTCTGTGTGCTTCTGTCTTGGTACAATTGTTAGTTGAGTACTGAATGGCATGTACAATTCAGCTTTAATATAAGTATGAAAGGGTCAGAGTAACTCTATGTCCTTTCACATAGTAGTTTGTTCTATAACATTGTGGTCAGAACAGCCATTTGTATCAAGACAACTGTACACAATACTCAATACACAGTACTGTAATTCAATAGCTTTGTGCTAGAGATTGACTCATTTCCAAATGAGTTGTTTCATGTTGAAACAACTCTTAATAGTCTATGTCGAGCTTGCTTATTAAACTGTAACGTGGGTGGTGTGACATTATGTTTGCAGCATAATAAATATTCTGTATTGTCAGTGAAGTGTTGTGGTCTTACTGTTAAATAATATTATTCATTTCAGAGCGATCGCCTTCTCATCAAAGGAGCAAAGATAGTAAATGATGATCAGTCTTTTTTGGCTGATATTTATATGGAAGATGGAGTTATCAAGTAAGTTCTGTCCTTTATATGGTAATATTAGTTAACATTATTGCATTAATCATGATTGCCCATGATTTCTTATTTTTCAAGACAAATTGGTGACAACCTCATTGTCCCTGGGGGTGTCAAGACGGTTGAGGCTCATGGGAGGATGGTGATGCCTGGAGGTATAGATGTGCACACCCGGTTTCAGATGCCCGATCGAGGCATGGTTTCAGCAGATGACTTCTACCAGGGCACCCGTGCAGCTTTAGCTGGAGGGACTACCATGATCAGTATGTCAAACACAATACACGCTCTCAGTAGCAATTTTATATGTCCATGGTGTGTGTAATGTTAGTGTGGTACCGGTATATGTTTTGTGTTTTCTAGTTGACCATGTGGTACCAGAACCTGGCACTAGTTTGCTGTCAGCTTTTAACCAATGGAGGGAATGGGCTGACAGCAAGTCCTGCTGTGACTACTCTCTGCACATGGATCTCACTGACTGGAACAAGGGGACCCAAGAGGAGATGGAGACCTTAGTGAAGGATCATGGTACCATCACAATAATCTTATTTATCTGAATTCAGATGTTGCCTTTCCCTTAAATCTCTGTCTGAAATCCTTCTCACAGCGTTTGCTCCTCTGCACAGTTCTCTCTATCTAAACAAGATCTGCCTTGCCATAATGCCCATAACCTTTGTTTTTGCTTGCCCTGTTTCTTGCTTTATTCCACTTTTGGCTGTTATATTTTAAGGTGTCAACTCTTTCCTCGTCTATTTGGCTTATAAGGATGTTTTCCAACTTTCTGACTCCCAGGTAATTTGTTACCCTTTGGGCTTAGCACCACTTTGTGTTATTTAGGGTTTTAAAATTTTATTTTTACTGACCACTTTGATATTACTAAAATACTTTTCTTCTCCTTAGATATATGAAGTGTTCAGTGTCATCAGAGACTTGGGAGCCATTGCACAGGTGCACGCTGAGAATGGAGACATTATTGCAGAGGTAACATAAAAACTTAATTTTTGATGAATCATTCTCAGGTATTTTATTACAAATGTTTTTTTGTTTTTTAGGAGCAAAAACGTATTTTGGAACTTGGTATCACTGGTCCTGAAGGTCATGTGCTTAGCCGTCCTGAAGAGGTACAGATATCCTTATGTGCTCAATTTATCAAAATTGCCTTAACATTACTGTTGTAGCTACCACCCAATAAACAAATGAACACCCAAAACAGTCAAAACAGCCATTGAACATGAATTCCCTTTTTCAAAAACTGTCTCTTAAGCCACAGTGGCAATGATTTCTTGTCAAAAGTGAGAAGGACTGACAGTGTGACCTCTGACCTCTTGTTATCTGCAGGTGGAGGCTGAGGCAGTCAACCGCTCCGTCACTATCGCCAATCAGACCAACTGTCCTCTCTATATCACCAAGGTGATGAGTAAGAGCGCTGCTGATGTTATTGCCCTGGCAAGAAAAAAGGGTCTGCTTCTTGTTTACAACATCTATTTTTTGTCTTTCTATTGTCTGGGTTTGGTCTGATGTTGTACACCTGCCCCATAGGTGCTGTGGTTTATGGGGAGCCGATATCTGCTAGCTTGGCTACAGATGGTACTCATTACTGGAGCAAGAACTGGGCAAAGGCAGCTGCTTTTGTCACTTCTCCTCCCCTGAGCCCAGATCCCACCACCCCTGATTATCTCAACTCTCTCCTCTCATGGTAGGTGCTCAAAATAATAATCTTAACATGGATGGAATATATTTGACTTTTTCATCATGTATAATATTCTTTGATCTAGTGGGGACCTGCACGTGACTGGCAGTGCTCACTGTACCTTCCATACCTCTCAGCGGGCCATAGGAAAAGATAACTTTACTCTCATCCCTGAAGGCACCAATGGCGCAGAGGAGAGGATGTCCCTGATCTGGGACAAATGTGTGGTATGGAAATTAAGACACATTTGAAGTCTTGTAATGGCCATAATGACCTACATTCTTGTCTCATTAGGCAACTGGAAAAATGGATGAGAATCAATTTGTTGCAGTGACCAGCACAAACGCAGCAAAGATATTTAACCTTTATCCACGTAAGGGTCGTATTGCTGTCGGCTCTGATGCAGACCTTGTGCTCTGGGATCCAGATGTCACTAAAATAATTTCAGCCAAGACCCACAACCTGGTGAGAATTGTAACGATTATTATTTATTTGCGTGTTATCATGTTACAAATAAGTCTTTTTTACTCTCTGCCTGACAGGCAGTGGAGTATAACATCTTTGAAGGTGCAGAGGTACGTGGAGCTCCTTTGGTTGTTATCAGCCAGGGCAAAATAGTTCTGGAGGATGGAACGCTTCACACGACTGAGGGCTGTGGCCGTTTCATTAGCCGGAAACCCTTCCCTGATCAGGTGTACAAGAGGATAAAAGCCCGCAGCAGGGTAAAGAGTTTCTCTAGGGGTGTAAACGGCGTCCTTCCTTTCAGTTAGTAATTGTGTGAACTTTACTATTAATCTTTAGCTGACAGAGTTGCGGGGTGTTCCCAGGGGCCAGTATGATGGCCCTGTGTGTGAGGTCACTGTGACTCCCAAAATATCTGCTGTTTCATCTATGAAGATGTCACCCACAAAACAGGAACAGCAACCACAGTTCACCCACCAGCCTGTACGCAACCTCCACCAATCTGGCTTCAGTTTGTCTGGTGAGTCCAATGGCCATAGAATGTCTTATCTCCCATAAGCTTAATCTCTTTGATGTTAATAACATTCCTCCCTAATCATCCAGGCGCCCAAATTGATGACAATGTACCCCGTCGTAACACCCAGCGCATTGTAGCGCCCCCTGGAGGAAAGGCTAACATCACCAGCCTTGGTTAAGCTTGTGCGTTTGATCTCATAAGGCTGGCAATTCTGGGCCAGGGGCCACTTTGCAGATGTTATGCCATATTCATTATTTTTGCTACAACCCTCCCTGCACCCCACTGATTTGTATCAGTTACCTTTTCACATAGATTTAAGTATTTATACTTTGGTGTCACATCTGAAATGATGTTTCTTTATATATGTTTACATGTCTGCACTGTGCATTGTAACAGCATCACAGTTGTGGCAGATTTGTCATGTCGTTAATTTTAATTACTATGAGCAGGTGGTCTAAAAGCTTCCTCAACTGATAAAAACATTGCCTACAAATGTGTTTTTAACTTGACCTCAGCTAAGTTTTAATGTGTACTGTTTAGTTACATATGATCTGTGCAGCTAGACAATTCATCTGGGTCTTCCCTTTGTGTTTTTGTGGCACCTGCTCAATTTATTTTTGTTGTTATTTCTTTGTGATTATTTTGTTTTCATCTAATGTTTCTGTGAAATGCAATGTACATTCTGCACTCAAAGGAAAAGAAAGGGTTTTTAAAATGCTATGCCTTGTTATGTGGAAAAATCCATAGCTTTGAAAATGTTCAAAAGTGAATTTAATATTTTTCTCTTTTGTTATTTGCCAAGAGCCTCCATTCTATGATCACTTTACAGAATATACAAAAACAACAAAAGCATGATCCAATGATATCTTTAACCACTTTGCTCTTGGTGCTAAACCACACTGAATAAGAACCACTTTAGTACATAGTCCTGCCATGCCATTCCACATAGTATAATAATGAGCTAGCAACTTTCACTTGTACTAGTTATAACTGTATTTTAAGGTTTTCATTGAACTGCCTGCCGGATTTGCTGTATAAGATATTGATAGCACACTGTACGTATGAAGGCTCTGATAAGAAGTGATACCTCTATAATAGAGACCTGAAGAAGCTTTAGTGTGTATATGTACACAGTGTGCTGATGATGTGTCCATTGTTATGTGTTTGTGTTGTGAATGAATTTTATCTTTTCTCTATCTCATTATACATTTCCTCTGATAGTAGCTACATGCACCAAACCACAAATTGTGATCAAAGTGTTCACAAAAGCACCATATTATGTAAAAAGTATTTGTCATATCCTTGTCAAGTGTAGGGTTTGTAAATGAAGCTATAATGTGAAGTGAGCAATGACAATGGCTATAGCCTATATTGACATGCACTGTTGTTACTTTCCTCTGGACGGTGTGATACTGTTGGATATTGTTTTGTAGGGGAACAGGGATCTATAAGGGAAACTAACTGCTATGTACACAAACCAGTCCTATCTATGTGAACTTCAGTGGAATAAAACACTTAAACCAACCATATTCATCTTGCATATATTTTTACATTTTACTGTATTTTAGTGCATTTTTTTTCTAGTTGAGTTGTAAAATCTTTTTTTAATCCTTTTTTATCCAAACAAACAGCTTAATATTGTATATATGACCAAATAAGACCCAAAAAAAGATAAATATAAGTAAGAATACATACAAATATGCATTCTTCTTCTTCTTCTTCTTCTTCTTCTTCTTCTTCTTCTTCTTCTTATTATTATTATTATTATTATTATTATTATTATTATTATTATTATTATTATTATTATTATAATAAAGGCAGAAGGATTTGTAGTTGATTCAAAGGTTAGAGGACATTGGCATTTTAATATGCACCATATGCACATAGAATAGACTAACTGAAGCCAGTAGGTGGGGACACAGAGTCGTTATTGTTCATCAAGTCTCCATCAAGTTTCTCCCACAGGATCCACGGCGGTAAAACTAACTGAGCTAAACAGTTTCATGGCGTGTGCACACGTCCACTGAAGTCTGTGATGAGTTGGAGCGACGCCTTTGGCACCGAGACTGTTGTCCAATTAGGAGTTTGCATGAGCCGAGCGTACTGATTAAACATGGAGGAAAGGGGATCCTGCTATTCATGAAAGCACTGGAGATGAAAAGAAACATATCTTATAAAGTAAAGCCCCCCGGGAAGTGTGCAAACACGAGTCATCAATGCGAGGCTTTCAGTCACGTGGAGCAGACGCACAGACCCCCTAATAGACCCCCTATTATAACACACCTGTTTCTTAATGTAGAGCATCTCTAAGAAAGCAGCGGCGTGAAAGACGTAAATAAGGCATTCCCCAACAATTAACATAATGTATTATGTTGTTGAGTAGACAGGTGTAGCAGCCTGTAGCCCGAATCACAAAAACCAAGCTAACATAGCTAACTTTTGGGTAAAAATCGAAAAATATCTAACAAAAAACAAAACAAAAAAACACTTCCATTTTTTGTCATCCCTGTCTAACTTTTTCTTTGAAGAAGTAAAATTAACTGTCCCTTCACACTGAAGACTGAAGAGCACTGAAGAGTGTAATCCAATAACTTTGTCAAGGCCATTCTCACACTGCAGTGGGCTAAATGTTACTGATACTGCGAGGTTACTGATCTAATTATAATATTACAGTATTTGAAACATGAGCTTTCTTTATAGAGCATGACACCAGTGTTTGTCAGTGGGGGCTTGTGTGTAAATAATCTCATACACCACTTTTTCCATACAGAGGTAGTCCCAGTGAATAGTCCCCTCTCACGTAGAAGCAGATTGTACTTTAAGTAACTAACACAATAAGTGTTGCTGGAGTCTACCTTTTATTTATTTATTTATTTATTTTTTTTTGTCAATACATTTTTTTCTTCTTCACAGAATTAAACTGGCCTAAAATATACCATATTTTGTACAGAACAGACTAGCCTACCTCGTTTTCCCTTTCTCAATGCTCAATGACATTTACATAGTGATTTATGTTCCTTCAATTATGGGTCCACCATCCTCTTGTATCCTTCACTTAAAGACCAAAGATGTGAGATAGACACATTCACAAACATCAGTGACAAATGGGATGCAGCCCTTTCTCTTCCCCACGTGGAAAGCTCTGGCTGCTTCTCCACTGCCAGACTAAAAGTGCAAAAGGGTGGATCCTCACACAAAATGGACTCTTGTGAGCTTTTAGCTGTTATACTGTTTTCACGTCCTCAAAAACATACCTGGAGTTGTGTTTTGTTTCATTCACACGTTTGAGTAACCCTTTATTATTAGTTGGTCGACATCTCTAAAGCTCAAATTGCTCTGTTCCACCTTGTGATGTCATGTAGTGGTAGTTTTCAAGTTAACTACTTTTTACCTTTTGGCAATTCCATGTCTGAAATTATCTAAATGATTCTAGTGAAAGTGTATGGAGAAATATGCAGGTTTTGTGTGTTAAACATATGTGAACAAAACAAAACACAACTACGGTTGTGATGAGGAAACAGCATTATATCGTAGATCAGAATGTAGTGTAATATGGGGCCATTGATACAGACTATCTCACATCCCCCACCACCACTCTGGGAGTACATGCCGGTAGGACAGAAGAAGTAGAGCCCCAGAAACCAAATCAATACTGTTGGCAGACTGACCCTGTCCTCTTGGCCTTTTAATGTTTGCAAGAACAGAAGGCTCTCCTTTGACTGGACCTCACATCAGAGAAAATGCTGAAAAGGAAATGACATTTTTAGTGTGGTTACAGAATGATAAAACAAAGGAGCATTATACTTTTTATGCCTTATCATGCAATCAAACAACTAAAACAAAAGATGCTAAAAAACCCAAATTAATCTTTGTCTTTCAGAAGGGGTATTTAACCATAATTTGATTGTGCTTAGCTTTTGTATCTCTAAATCTGGGGGATTTTAAAAGGCTTGAGACTGATCAGGACTGAGGTCAAAAACCACAAGATCACATAAATCTTATAATAGTAAATTAAAGGTAGACAGCTGGCACTAACACAAGGTACAAGAATATGAAGTAATCCTGCTCTCATTTAGGGAAAAATAAATAAAAGACCAAAAGTAAATTTAAAAATGTGGAAGAAAATGTCAAACTTATTTGTTTTGCGATTGAATTGATTTACTGAATGATTAATATATAGTGGTAGAAACAATGGCCAGCACTTCTCATACACTTCACATCATGCAAAACATAAAGACTAGTAATTCCCACATTTTATACACCTTACAAATGCATAATATTAATATAAAAAAGTAAAGTTTTGATCAGTTACAAACCATTGAATACATTTTGAATCTAGAAAGTTAAATACAATTTAAAGTTAAAAGATGTTTTTAAAACTGCATTTGTTATGTAAACAAAATATTCAGTGCGACATATTCCATGGTACAGCTTCATGGAATGGAGCTATAGCAGAGAAAATAGAGACACCAATAGCTCACATTATTGAGAATGTAAACTGTTTTGTATAAGAAATAAATACAGCACAGTAATTGAACTATGCATGAACCTCTAATCTACTCCATAATGCAGATAATGTATTCAGACCAATATTGTTTTGCAGCATTCAAGGGCCATAAATCACAAACATAGTATTTCTCCCTTTTTAAATAGAAAGTGTGAGGTTTACGGTCACAGTTCAAAGCATTCACATAAACAGTGATCACAACTATCCTCTGCCATAAGCCAAGTCTGACTGAAGTCATGATGTAATGTGAAGGATTATATTCATTATACTGCGTCCCCTTTCTCAGACAGAGAGAGTTGGTGGATTTTGATGGTGGGAAGATTTGTGACCACAGAGTTTTTAGTACAGTTCGTCTCCTGTTGGACTGTCTCACCATTAAAGAAACAGCAGCAAGTTTGGTGAATTCTTTTACTACATAATTTGGCCACTTTTGCCCTTTTTGTTTCGGTCTGCCCCGTTCCACTTGTGGGACTTGTAGAAAACACCTTCCAGTCTCTACTGTCCCTGGAGGATGGTGTTCTGGAGAGACCTAGAGAGGATGAAGGGCTGAGGCGGCATGGGGTGCGGTTATTATCCAATCCCAGTGAGTTTGGTCGACACTGAGAACCCTGGCACTGGGTTAGATGATGTGGCCTTGGGGTTTCCTTTAAACAGCCGAGTAAGCTCTGGAAAGCTTTTTTGAACTCCTGGTTGGAGCAAGGGTAGATGATGGGATTAATGCAGCTATTGAAGTAGCCCAGCCAAAAGGTGATCTTGAAAACAGTGTCTGAGGGTCTATAGGCAGGGAACATGGAGCCTGTATTAACAAGAAACACAGGATGTCAGTGGTCAAAGATCATCTACACAGTGTTCTGAAAGTGACACATTTTGGCAAACCCCCTGAAGCCATTGCTAGATTAATAATCACAACCAATTAAAACATTTTAATTATAATATAATAATGTAAAATAAATGTATTGATTAAATTAATTGTGAATAAAGTAAAATGACAACCCAGCAAAACTTGAACCACTCAAGGTCCTATAAAGGGCTTTTCAGAGTTCCGCTAGTATCATTCATAATGAGTAACGATAATGTTGGCAGAGACAGTAAGCATCCACCATCAGATCAGAGAGTCTTTGGTTCAAATTATGATCAAAGGAGTATGTTCTGAATCCTGGGTAAAAAGCACACAATTGGCCACTCTAGTCCAGCCAAGAACAAATCAACATGCAGCCACAAAAGAACCAAAAAGCCTATGTTACACTGCATGTATACTTTGTCCATTTCTTCAGACGATACTAAATTGACCCAAAATGTCTTCCACACAAATAGCTCCTTGACAGTTTCTAATTAGAACCTCATCATTACTGTGCAGATTAATTGAGTTGTGAATGGGTTTCTAAATAAAGATGCAGAAAAAATGACTTAATGACGACATTACATGCACAGCTGTTTGTCACTTGGGGTCTTACTTGGGTCTTACATTAAATTAATTTAATAACTCACCCTTGTGTAGCTGAAATGTATACAATCTACTTTCAGCCAAAGAGAAAATGTTATTGAGCTCTTACAAACAATTCTGTTTATGCTGTTATGCACTAGACAAATAAAAGATACGCCAGAATACGAGACCAATTCATTTTAAACAAAAGAGCAGAAAAGAAGATGAACTTAAGAAAGCTGAAACAAGGTTATGTGGCACCTTTAGATAAATACCATTCCCTGGAAATCTGGATATTGTGAGAAATTACTTATTTGTGTTGCCAATTTGATAAAAAGGGATGATATTATTGTTTTGTCAGTAGACTAAACAATAATTTAAATGATGTTCAATGTTTTAGAGATGACCACACAGGAAACCACATATCCAGAACAATGCTTTACAGCTTTCATCTAAAAATATCATTGCCTACACGCCTGGATGCCAATTTTAGTAATGGAGAAATGGTAAGCTTCTTTCTTAGTCAGTATTGGCCTCCACAACCTGGCATCAGCTATATTTAAGTGCATGAGAGTGTGCCCTCAAACAGAAACCCAAAGGGCTTTATAAATAATCATGCATGAACTTGGTTTTGGATTTCCCCCACCTCACATACCAGCCACATAAACACTAGCTTATGTTAAGGTACAGTACAATTCATGCAATTACCTGGATACAGACTGGTATAGTTCTGTAAATGCCCATAAAGACATACAGAACATAAAGAAACTCTACCGAGCCCTATAGAGGTGTGTTGTTATCAACTACCATTAAACTTAAGGTAAGGTAAGGTAAGGTTTATTTATATAGCACTTTACACAGACACATGTCCCCAAAGTGCTTTACACAGCATTTTACAGAGCATTCTTCATTCACTCCATACCCGGTGGTGGTAAGCTACTGTTATAGCCACAGTTGCCCTGGGGCAGACTGACGGAGGCGCGGCTGCCAAGCCAAGCGGCGCCAACGGTCCCTCCGACCACCACCATCACTCACTCACACAACTTTTACACCTACAGTGCATGTTTTGGAGATTAAGATTGATTGTACTTTTAAGTAGTTTTCAAACACAACAGTTTGACTCCTACTTGAGTAATAAAATTTAGTTTTACAATATACTCTTACTTGAGTAGACTGTTACCACTGTGAGTAAGTCTCCAAGTGACAAAAGTTTTATGTTAATCATATTAAACAATTTGAAAATTACTTTCTTGCATTTCTCCTTCACTTTTCACATTTTGGTTGTCTGTCCTATGAAAATACTTGATTGTATGCAATATTTAATGTTTTTCTTCCTCCAGTTACATTAACTTATAAATCAGATGTTACATATAGCAGTAACTTTCTGAAAATACTTTTTTTGGGCTATTACATGGTACTTCTACTTCAGTAATACTATACTGAATTCTATTTTACTACAATGACTACTCACTCACTCACCTCTGTATATAGTGTATAGTGCAATGGTAGTGAACCATATCACTTGACTGGCAGGCCTGGTTCAATCAAACTTTATGTCCCTCAAAATGCAAAGAAATTGGATCAGGTCTGACAGCTGTGTGATGGCTCCAGTGGTCTTTCCTGAACTGCCATTGTAACCAAATAAATCTAAGACAAAATGGGGTGTAAGATCAACACTTCAATCCTTCAAGCTTTTGTACGTAATATGTGAAATTGTGTTCTTTTGTTTGGACACAAGGGAGCCAATGGTGCTGTCAGAAACCAGAAAGATTTATAACAGCTATTATTATAGACCGCCACTAATGGATATTTCTACCTGTCTGACTCAGAGCTGTTACTACGGAGCACACCAGGTCACACAAAACCTGGAGTAGAGTCACTGAGGACATTTAATTACCACAATATGAAACGATTCAATTCAGCTCCACTTAAAGACAGCATTAATTAATGGATGCATTTGCAAAATGAATTAAGTGATGTGCTCAGAGAACAAACTGTTAAATTTTAAGGCACAATTCATTACTACTACAACTGTTACTACTACTGCTACAACTACTACAACAACTACTACAATAACAACAACTGCAACAACTATTACTATTACTACTACTTCTACATTTGACCCAATCTTTATTAGAGAGGTACAACAGTGTTACTGTTACTAAAGTCCTGCTAATATTGTGGATGGATAAATATCCACTTCCCACTTTACAGTCAATAACTTACTAATTTAAAGATGTTAATAAGTATTTAAAAGAGTTTTGAGTGTGTTTTCGCTTTGCCATACTTTTCTACCATCATTGTGCATGCACTGGACATCTATCAAATTTGTCTATTTAATTATAATTACAAATAATAACAAATAATATATATAACCTATTTTCATGAATGTATGTACAGTATACCCACCAATTGGCAGCACCAGGAAGAAGGGAAGCCAGCAGAGCACAAAGCAACCCACCACGATGCCCAGGGTTTTTGCTGCTTTTTTCTCTCTGGAGAACTTCAGTAGGCGAAGGGCAAAGTGCTTACTGCTTCTGAGCGCTTCATCTTCAGACACTGTGGCATTGCCTCTGTGTATCCGGAGTATAACATGCTCTGAGTGGGACTTTTCTGTCTTTTGACCTTCCCTTAGACCCTGGCTCTCCCTATGGGCAACCACATACACTCGACAGTACATGGCCAGAATGATTGCCAACGGGAGGTAGAAGGAGCCCACAGCTGAGAAGATGGCATATCCTGGCTCCTCTGTGATCTTGCAGATAGTTTCATCCTCTGGGGCAGGCTCTTTCCATCCAAATAAAGGTCCGATGGATATTATGACAGACAGCACCCAAAGGAGCAACACGGCCAGTAGTGCCCGGCGCTTTGTCATCATTGCTGGGTATCTCAAAGGGTAACTCACTCCAATGTAACGATCCACTGAGATGACACATAGACTCATGATGGAGGCAGTGCAACAGAGCACATCCACAGCTGCCCAAATATTACAAAAGATGCGGCCAAAAACCCAGCGGTCCAAAATCTCCAAAATAGCAGAGAAAGGTAGCACAATGGAGCTGATGAGCAGGTCTGCCACAGCCAGGTTGACTATAAAGTAATGCGTAACTGTTCTGAGGTTTCTATGGCACACCACTGACAGGATCACCAGGATGTTTCCCACAACTGCAAACAAGATCAGACCTCCAAGTACGAAACCCAAAACTACAGCCTTTACCACATTAAACTCATGGACTAGAAGATGGCTGTTATTACTGCTGCTAGAGGAGTGAGGAGAAGTGAGAGGCGCTGGGGTCATATTGTCCAGCAAAGGGGACTTTGTGTTCCCATAAAGTACACTCTCCACTAGGTTAAACAGGTCTATTTGTTTTCAAGACTACAAGGAGAAATACAGGAACATTGGGACATTGACAAATCCACCATTAAAGTAATGATCACATTAAGTCGCTCTTATCAAAACATCATTTGAATGATGTTGCTGCTGCTACTAAATGAGCCATTGTGCAGGCAGGCATAAAAAAAATGCAGGGCTTTCATATTTGACAGAAAAAAAATCTAGTGACACAATCAGGTAATCCATCTTTCAAATGTTACCTGGTGTTAGCTAGAGATGCAGATGGAGCAATGACACATTATTAAACCAAAGGCAGATGGGACCACACATCCAGCAGCAGCTTTACACAGCTTTGGATCGACAAAATATAGTGTGCCAGTCCATTTTTCAAAAATAAATAAATAAATAAATAAATCAAAATAAATAAATAAATAAAAAAGGGAGAAAAATCACTTGATGGCAGGAGAGCAGCCGTCCATGGTATACTCCAGATGAAAGTAAGGCCAATTAGTGGAGGAGGAAGTATCTGCAAAAATAACACATAAAGAAGGACTCAGGATGATTGCACCAAGACTAATACATAAAACGTCAATTCTTGTTTTTTCTTTTTGTTGTGTAGGCTTACTTTGAACAGCATTGTGTTATTATTAAAGATTGTGGGCGACTAACTGCAGTTGTGAAGATCAATGTGACCACCACCTCACCGTGGGTTTATCGACTAAGCGCAGAGGACAGGGGAAGCAGAAAGTACTATTAGCAATGGCCAACTGGATATTAAGTTCTGTGATAATTGTTAAAAAGTGACTTATAAGTTAGCTTTAAAGCTAGTCAGGATCTGATATAGAGCATAAAAGTAAATGGCACAACATATTTTTCATTTTAGGACAGGTTACAAGGGATGCACTATATCGCACTGCACTGGTATTTAGAGCCAATCCAGGAAAATTAGCTGGACCAGTCCCATGATTCCTACTTGGGTCTTTAATGTGTAATAGAAGGACTATTTACTGGCTGATGTATGTTTAGGATGTCTCATAATGTTTAAACTTTTATTCATTCAAAGCTGTTCCATACTTGCTAAAAATAAATAAAGATCAATAAGAATTATATACCACAATTTGATCCATTTTGTAACGAGTTAACCATTATTTTTGGGGGAAAATGTCCTATCTGCCAATATTCATATTGAATATTGGTAGATAGTATTGATATCGGTATCGGAGCTGAAAAAGCTGGATGGTGCATTCCCACTTACTACTGCATGGGATATAGCAGCAAACGGGCATTTGGCCCTCCAGATTGATCCTTAAAATAATGAACAGGGTAAGGTATTTGAGTAAGGTTGACATAGCCAAGATTAGAGTCTCAGATGGGGGTGATTGGGTAGATTAGTCTATAAAAGTTAATATATTTGGGTCAAAACAAACATGGCTCCTTACATATCAAAAAGTAAAAAACATTTTAAAAAACGCAAACTGAGAGATATTATGGAATTGTACAGAATCAGTGGATGAAGCATCTGAAGTGAGTGAAGTTTTATTTCAGATTTCTGATTTTAAAAAAGCTGATAAAAAGATATAGATAATCCTTACACCTGATTATCTCCGCTACCCATCTCCGGAAGTTGAGCAATAGGCTCAGAATCCTATTGTACATGTCTTGGATTGAAGGGAAAAACTCAAGTAGCTGGAGGAAACCCTCTCAGACATGGAGGGGAAGCGGAAAGCAAACTCTGCACAGAAAGGCCCAGGCTAGCCCACGGTCAAACCAGAGTGCCAGCCACTGTGCTGCCTTTTTGCTTAGACAACCAAACTGTGGCCAACATACCTAAGACTTGTATGTGAACAGATAGATTGGGGCATTATGTAGTCTCCTCAAATCCGCAGCCCCCTCCCCAGTGCTCCTCACGATTAACCAGTGGCTGACCTTTTCATCCACGCTTCAGTGTCCACTGCACACTATGGTGGATGTACAGCTGTTTTGCATGCTCCACAGGTTTTTATTTCGCTGACAGCCATGCTCCTGTCTATGTTCTCCTGGCATTATCAACCAGTGTCATAAATCAGCCCCTACTTATAGATGACAGAGGAGGGGATGGTCCACATAATTGTATGGGTTATGTCTTTACTCATAGCATTGGCCAGGCTCATCTTCATGACCGCTTAAAAATACATTTAAGCCTTTCTTTAAATGTAACTGAACTTGTATCTCTCAACTGTTGTTCACAATGCCAATTCTGCAATAATAAAATTAATAAAAGGACCAAAATGATTCTTCATTGTTTAATTCAGTTATAGTCTTCAGATGTGAGTATATTTCTTTATGGTGTTCAGTGAAAGCTATACTTTGTAAACTTTTCCTTGAGTATGTGCCACAACATTACCAAAGTAGGTCTTTCAGGTCACCAGAGAGAAGAGATTAATTGCTTTTTAAATACATATTTTTATTTACAGGATGTTTTGCCACCATATCAGCTAAATGAAACTATATGTGCGTAATTATGAACAGATAGCATGACATGTGATAATACCACATGCACCAATTAGAAAAAATAAAAAAATCCCTTGCCCCTTTGTCTGGGGTTTTCAATTTGGCAAACAACTGTTTTGCTTTCTGAACTGGTTCATAAGTTACATATGAACAACAAAAACAACAACAATATTTAATTATTATTTAATTAAATGCATGTGTAAATTTACGAAATGTTTTTTTTCCTAAGGCACATCAGGCAAAACCTCAAGACACCGTATTTCCCTGGCACAATGGCTGAAAATCAATGGAGTACGGAGCTTGCTTTGTGCTCATTCATGCCTCAATATTTCTTAACCTCTCAAATTCATCTCTCAAAAAATAGGTGGTGTGGCTGGCAGCTCACTGTTTAATGCTGAGGGTTACTGTGGTGTATAATACACACAGTCTTTGAAAAGAACATATTCAAGTGGAAGTCGATATAGTGAGAACATCATGAAACGTGCACCAAGCGGCTACTTTACTTGGCAGCTGTGAAATCCAAAGCGCCACACTGGTGAGGAGTATTCCCAGGGTTATGAGCAGTGAAGGCTCTGGGGGCTGTGGTGATAATTAAGAATATGTTGCCTACTCTTCTGAGCAACAAACAACTTAACATACTAGCCCACTAATGGTCATTAATTATATTTTAGAGGATTATTTGGCGAAACAGAACAAATTTGAACTGTTAGAAAACCCTGTCAAGCATAATGCAAGTTCAACGCACCTTTTTGGTTTACCATTGTCTTTCCAAAACAGAGCTAATTAAATCAAGCGACGCGACAGAGAGCAGCACTTACCCAACTTTAGATTACTACTTCACCGTAGTTAATCCACGCCTCCAATTGAAAAATATAGTTTGCGGAATAAAGTGCTGGTAAAACCAAAGTAACTCTTCGTGGCTCAAGAACGCGCCTCTGCCGTCCGTCGCTGTCCCAGTCAGGTTGTGCTCCAAGTGTGATGTTCGTAGCAAATGACTCATTGCTTTCTCCTCAGACCGCTCTCCCCTCGGACCCTCCACCCATCCACGAGCCTCACATCACTCTTCACCTCAACTCGGCGCACCTCACCTCAGCATCACTTCTACTCGTGCGTCATCCTAAGAAGTCCCTGTCCCACTAAAACGCCTGTCATTTAGTCAGGGGAGTTTCCTTTAAAAAGCCGTATTCTCTTCTTTGACTGATGTTTCTTCATACAACTGCTGATATATTTGCCACAGTGGCAGACAGTAAACAGACACTGGAATTGTGCGTAATGCGCGTCAATCTATAAATCAGCTCAGCCAGACAATCTCCAGACACAATTAATCACTATCGGTGACACATTAACTGGTCTCTTTGTAACTCCAAAGATCACGCGGGGTGATACGACAATTAATGTAATTGATTTGAGAACAAGCGTCTGAAAAGGCTTTTGAGGTAACACAGCTTTTAGAACATACAGCAGGCCTAAATATGAACTATTCAAGTAGATTAACTGTAATCGAACTAAGAGATGACAAAACAAGGCAAATATTTGTGAAACATTGGGATAACGTCTGTGCATTGTAATCTATTTGGAAAGTCAGAAATCCATCTAAATCAATGTTAAATTACAAATGTATTTCCTGAATGTGATAAACCTATTGGCTATTCCTCTCAGTTTCACACGTTTAGTGTCTGTTGCCTACTTGCTGTTTTTAAATCAAGACAGGCAAGAAACATGGACCTTTTCCAAACACGCCCATGCACAGACTAAAAGTAAGGTATATTGTGCCCTTCCTCCCACTGAGCTCAGAGCCTGCTTTAGTCAGTCCAGATGTGCAGACTGTTTCTGTCTCTGCTGGCTCACAGTGCAAACCCTACATGTGTCAATTTAACCAGTGGGTATTCATTTGGTGGAAACAATAATCCAGTCACAAAGGGCCACACATCATTTAACTATTTTTGTTTGTGCCAGTTAAAACCCTGCATAAATTGTGAATCAGAAAGCTTGTCATTTGACACTTACCATACTTCACTGTTGTGACACTTCCTTCAGTTGTATTATTAATGCCTTCATTTGTTTTTAAATTGAAGCAGTAAAATGGTTGCCTTGTGTGTTTACGCCTTGTTTGGTGATAATAGCCCAACTGAATGATATGAACAACAATTTACTGCTGGCTGCACACTTTGTAAGACCACAAAAACAATACATTTTAATACCCAAACCACACTCAACACACAACACAAACTATTTTACACAGCCTGTTCAAATAAAAAATGGTTTCACATTATTTAGATATAGGACCAACAAATATGCCATATGCTAGAGTTGAAAATCCACTGTTTTAAACCTTCTCTGGCTGCTACAGTGTCCCTATCACATTCAGAATGGAAGTCTATAATAGTCTCAGTAATGTCTCCCCTTTCCTCCAAAAACACTCATATATTAACAGTATGTGTAATATATTGCACACTTGGTCTCTGAGCCACAGTGGCCATTTTACAATATAAAAATAGAACTGACATTGCGAAATAAATGCGATGGTCTTGGTTTGCATGCTGATGACTGTCCTCATAGACTGTCCAGGGCAGTCTGACACCCACACACTCACTCATCATCCAACCTGAACTCGACATCTAGAATGAGGATTAAAGAGGAGGGAAAAAGCATCATTATACTCTCGCGGCTGCAATAAAAAGGTTACAGAAAAAGTAAGTGTTTTTATACTAGCTACACAATGTACGCCCTGTTGGTATTACAGTTTCAAATGAATCATATGTCAGACTATTGTTGGCTGAAAGGTGTTGTTCAAAAGCATGGTCGATGTAGCATTACTTTAAATAATATATATCAGGATGTTTGATTTTCGTGTAGATGTATTTGTCATGGTGAATGTCAGTACATGATAATTATATAATAAAGATGAAGGATTAAAGCTCGTATCTCTACAGATGTGTTTTCAATTGACAGCACATTTACCCCTAAAGTATTAAGTACACATTAATGCTGCTGGTAGGTTTGTTAAGCCAGATAATTTTATTTGTAATTGTGCCTCTTGTTATGAAGAGATGCTCCTATGCCTCCCGCCCCCACACCAGGTATCGTTATCATATTGCTCCTAATCATGGCCAATCAATCACCTTCCCAATATGTAGGGGCCAGCTGGGTCTAAAAATACCGCCCTTAGCTCAGTGTGTGCAGTATTTTTTTAAAGTTTGCCTAGCAGCTCCTGTGCACCACCCACATTTTGCATGGTATTATTTCATAGAGTTGGTGGCTGCTTAAAGGGGGGCAAGTGCATGATGTTGAAGAGGTATAATGGTTTGGCCTTTTATTCAGCTCAAATTGTGGTGATATCTGTCGTCTCAGTAATGAAGATCCAATTATCCCAGCAGAAAGAACTCTGGTCAGAACAGTGCTCTAATTATGGCCTGAATGCTGCTGTTTGGAGTCATACTTCAGGGTTTGATGGGGCTGGGGGCTCCAGTCTTGTTGGATATAAAGCTGCAAATCATATGCACACATAAAAAGGCGGCTCACAGTGGTCTGTCTGCGGTCATTATGGCTTGTAGTATATCCAGGCAGGTAAACTGTTGAGGTGATACTTGTATCAACTGGCTGTTTAATAATTCATACGTGGCATGAGCAATCTTATAGTTAATCAATACTCAGACACTTACAATGACAACATGTACTTGTGTGAATCAATATGGGAAATATATCCATTGTTTATACAGGACATGGGTTCAGACAGAAAAAATCATTTTGGAATGATAGTCACAACAAAAATCATCCTTCTCCAGTCATTTATCTGGGCTTAGATCTAGTAATGACCCATCTGGATTTGCAATAAAACTGTTAATATATTGCATGTCATGGAATTGTCAGATATCAACAAAATCTACTTAGTAAGCAGAAATATAATATGAAAATGAGTATTTCTTTTACAGATCCAGAGAAAATGTACAGTAGCTTGGGGGACTAATGTACCAGGATGAGAAATGATAGACAGGTTTTGCAGTGACCTTGACTCTGGGTAGCATTTACAAGTGAGGGAAGCCGGCAGGTATGAGGAAGAGTGTTTGTATAAAGCAGAATGCATTCAGTGGTCATGCAGGTGTGTTGGCTAATGGGAGTCACTGACACGGAGTCATACATTGATTATTTGAAGGAATGGTAAAATACTGGCATTAATAACAAGGAAAAGACCAAGGTTGTGGCTCACAAACTGCAAGAACTCAAGGAAATAATTTCAAATTTTAAGAAAGACAAAACAGCATCTCAAGCATCTCATTTCCATCAAAAATGCATTTCAACATTAAATTTAATTGTTTTGACTAAAAATACATTGTTAGTCAGCTTCAAATATAGATTAAATTAAAACTTTTCGTGAAATGGAGGAGCACTTCCAGCACTATGATTCATGACACAACATCATCACACAGAACAAAACAATGATTTTTCTCTGTGGTGTTACAGCCTTCTCTGGCTCTAAACTATTTGAACAGAACCAAGGTCAGACAGACAGGAATATTCAAGCAGATGTTTGTTTGCCAGGCAGTTGACAGCAGCAGTGTGCTTTTGGCTCACCTTACATAAACATGTTAACACACATGTGTCAAACATGCGGCCCGGGGGCCAGATCCGGCCCTCCAAGACCTTTAATCTGGCCCTCGGCTGATTTTTGTATTAAAATACTTAAAATTTTCAGATTTTTCTGTTAATTTTCTGCACCGTTTAGCATAGCAGCGTCTCCGGCGTTTCTGTACGTTGCGACTCCCACCAGAGCACCACAAATGAAGACTTTCCTCTATCCAAACGCTCTTAAAGGACGATCGTTTTGACTGTCGACCGTGACCCTCATCAGCAAAATGTCAAAAAATGAGAAAAGCAGATGCTGAGTTCAGGATTTCCCAAGAAAAATAGTCTAATTCTTATTTGTTGACAGAGGTGAATGGGAAATCTGTGCTCAGTGTGTTTGGAACAAGTGGCATTGCTTGAGGAATATAATCTTAAACACCACTACGAGACACGGAGAAAAATACAATAACTTGAAGAGAGAACTGAGTTTTCTGATCCGGCCCCTTTGGGATCAAAGTAGGTTGCATACGGCCCCCGGACCAAAATGAGTTTGACACCCCTGTGTTAACATGATGGGCTCTTGTTTTGTGGAAAAAGTAAAAATGTAGTAAAAATCAAAGTAAATGGTAAATGCATGACCACATTTTTGTATAGCACTTTTAAATCTTCAAGGCACTTGTGCTTTTCATCAAAGAACCACTCACCCTCACTCACTCAACTGCATTCATCTGTGGAACCTCGAATCCCGCCACCAATCTGTGGGTTAACGGCGGGATTCCAACCGCCAACCTTCGTTGTTAAATTGCTGTGCAGGTTTAAAACATTATTAACATTAACATATTATTTTATAAAAAAAAAACAAAAAAAAAACAATGAAATAAATCTTAAGACCAGTGATAATACAGGTTATTAACGCTTGCCTATGAGAGCACCCCAAGAAATAAACATGCTCAAAAAAATAAAATAAACTGTCCACTGCCTTCTAACTGCTCAACAGCGCCCTCTTTTGTCTTTGTGAACGTAATACACTAATAGAACCGTTTGTGCGCAAGTGCGGAACAGGGAGGTGCAGTTTGTCAACAAGGAACACTTCATCCTTATTTTATATTTGTTCGTGTTTTTGTTTTGGCATAGCACAATTTATTCAAATAATGGAATTGTTAATTGCCTTACTAACTGCATAATTATTAGACCATAGCGTTCATATCAACCACTGAACATTTAAAACATTTTTCTTACATTAACCCGTTAACATGCCTGTTCGCAACGTCGCATCTGAGAGCTTTTCAAACAACAAGGTCAGATATTCACGTTTGGCTTCTGACGATGACGGCTACATTGATTTACAGGTAAGAAAATTGCACTGGCAAGTCATGAATATGCAACGATATTAAACGGGGCCTAACAAACTCCCTGCAAAACAGTTGATTGTACACTATACCCTTATGATTATATTTTTTACCGTACAAAATAGGTTCATAGTGAAAATAAAGATTATACTATTACTTTAAGTATTACATATTTGTTTTGAGAGAAGACACTTAAAGGTGCACTTGGGCTCTGTTGCTTTGCCTGTAATGCTCCACAATATGATATCAAACTTAATAAGATGCATTTATTCAATTATGGATGTTTTTATTGCTCAAAAATACCTTCAGAAACAAGCGTTCGGATTGTGAGTGGAGACGCCTCTTTGCAGATCTCTCCTGTAAATTGGCCTGGTAGCATATCCTGCACATCTCTGAAAACTGAAAAGTTAAATGCCATACTTTGAAATATTGTAGGTAAAGCAATAACATCTCCATGGAAACAAGTAAGTGGCCCTCTACCAGAAAAGTTGCACAGTGCACCTTTAATTTACCCATGATTGTGAGGGGTTTTAGGTGCAAATTGCCAGAGAGAAGCTAGAAGGATGCAATTAAGTGTGTTAGGATAACATGAAAGGTACTATACAATTAGTAACAATAATAATTAATCTGAACCATGAATTCAAACATCTCTATTCTTTATCTTTATATTATTATATGTTGTGTCAAACGAAAATATGAAATTATTTTTGATAAAATTAAGTAAAAGAGTGAGTGTGTCCCTAGAAACTTCATATTAGCTCCAGCGATTCAAGATTGAGGAATGCCTATTTCTGAAAACACTAAACCCCTTTATTGTTAAGACTTAGACTCATACAAACTATATTGATCCTCAAGGAAAATAATTTGGACACAGTAGCTCACACATCACAATATATTACAACAAAACCAAAAATATAAATGGTAATAATACAGACTAAATAAGTAGCAACAATAGCAAGAGAAATGAATCTTTATAAATGGAGTTAAAACCTGTTGGCAAGTAATCACATTTTGTGTATAATTAAATACTTTTCCGTCTTTGCAGTTCAAAAAGAGCCCACCCAAAGTGCCATACAAAGCCATAGCCCTTGCTGCTGTACTCTTCTTAATAGGGTCTTTGTTAATCGTCATTGGTTCCCTTCTCCTCGCTGGGTACTTTGGAGTCACTGTAAGTTTCTTACAAAGTTACCATTAATTGTACATTTGCTTTACACTTAACCCTCTCTTCTGTCTCCAGCATTCAGACAGAACTGTGCCTGTTCTCATCATTGGGATCCTTGTCTTCCTGCCAGGGATTTACCATCTACGGATAGCTTACTATGCATCAAAAGGTTATCCAGGATACTCCTATGATGATATACCAGACTTTGATGACTAGTTGTATGAACTTGCTTTACAATTGTAACCATAAATGATCTCCTTAACAAGGCTTAGAAACTCGTTGCCTGTATGCATTTTTGTATATTAACTACTGTTAGATGTTAAATTGTAGTTTCATTTAAATTTTTTACAATTTGCTTTATCGTGAAGAATGTTATTTCATTAAAATTGATGCATCATAAAGTAAAATGTAAACTGTGAAGGTTGTTTCAAGTGTAAATTGTTTTATTAGATAACTTTTTAGGGTTAAATCTTTCTGGGAAGATTCCTTGTGATTAATTCCAATCCTTTGATCTCCATATGGTTCACCTGGCACACACAAGAGCCCCTAGTGTTACAGGGCGTGTGTAGCTGAGGTAAGCAGTGCATTTGTAAAGTGCATGCAACAGAAAAACTAGGGCTCTCACCTAATTTCCCTCTATTATTATGCAGGTATTATATTTCTCTATTTCTGGCTCACATGTGGACCCCTGAGAATTGGACAAATATTACAGGTTCACATAAAAATTACACACATAAATATTACTAATGAAGTAAACTATATTTTTGCCAATTCTGAAGAAAATGTGTGTGAAATAATCAAACCTGGGACCAAGTCAACCGCCCCCCTGTGGACAGAAGGGACATGATTGGCTACTTTAAATCTCGGAAGGTCAAACTGCAGTAGACCTGTTGTTGCAGCCTACTGAGCTGTGTGCATGGATGACTGCACTTGCCCCCACGTACAAATCCAACATAGCAAAACCACAATAGTAAATGCAAGTATGATTAAAGTATTTATGCGCATAAACCATTTAGATCAAACCAGGGACATACTTTAGATTAGGGTGACTAGATTTTCAAAATCAAAGCCTAAGACACCCCGGGTTTGTGGTGGTAGGTAATAATAAAACTGAAAGGAGTGCCTGGGTAATTAAGGAAAATTGTTCTTCACATGGCCCATTCATGACTAACATGTGAGTATAGCCACATTTTCTTTGTTTTGGTGATTCTTAACCGTGCTTTTCGGTAGTTTACCTCAACAAGTAACGCCTCTCTTTAGTGGTGGCATGTATCAAGCTGGTTAAAAATAAGGACACCTGAGACATGTCTTGTATAAAACTGCGACAAATCAGTGGTTTTGGATAAATCTGTTGGAACGGCTCAAAACTGGAACTGTCCCGGGTAAATAGGGACATCTGGTCACCCTATTTTAGATGTGAAGTTAAAATTCTTTTTACAGTGCTGAATTTTGTAATGTTTTCTTAGAATGTTTTGTGATCATTATTAACAATACGTAGGTCCACTATGAGCATACATTACAAAACAAAACAAAAAGCAAAACAGAAATCTCGTTAATGCAATAATCTCCAGTCCACCACAAGTGTTTCCCACGATAAAGGCGCTTTGTCTCAAGCTCCTGCACCGCTAAAAGCCAGCAGCTTCAAGCAAAAAAACAAACAAACAACGGAAGTAGATAGCCACACTACAAAATAAAAGCACACCTGCGGTTTTGACGTTAATATATATAGAGGGATGAGTTAATACGTAATGATTCTAATTAACATGTAATTTATGATACGATGTAGGTATGTATATCGTAATACCAAATGTGCCATCAGAATATTTACGCTCATGATTTTAATACAGGCTGTATTCTGAAGGTGATGACCGGAAACAGAAGCGTTCATTTCGCTGCTCTGTGGCCATTGATCTGTGGCTCGGACGAAGGCTGCCTCTTTAGGACGAGGAGGAGGTACAAATCTAATGGGAGGAGAGGCACCACTAGCAGGACTAACCCAATGTGCTCTGTTCTTTATTTATACAGGAATTGGCCAACGTAGTTACATTTGCAAAGCTTCTTCATCTTTGAAATAGATACACTTTCGTGTTTAATTTGATTTAGTTCCCGCTCAAGTGGATAATGAACTGCGCAGGAAAATAAGCCAAGAAAGTTTAAATGGACTTTAAATGTGGTTTTGTTTACGGACGCACTACGACCACGCTAGCTTTTTAAAGCGCTAAACAAGTAGATTGCATTGCTTTTCGATTTAAACTTTTTTTTTTTATTGATCCACGCCTTCAGTCAAGGATGTGAACACCTGCATTTTTCTCCCCGCGATCTTAGCGATTTGAATCTCCTAAAGGCCAAATTGTTAATTACAAGACAGAAGGAAGTTCAATGGACTGAAAGGATACTTTTTACGACCTGTGGAAAAGTGCCTCGAGCAAGGTGAGTAAAACATCCAACTAGCAGCATTCTTACTGTTTTTGGAGATCAGTAGCTTTCTAAAATCCTAGCTGTAGGTAGGTCGTGACAAAATATTATTCTAATATTTCGAGGCTATAACACTGTAATAACTGGTAGACTCATTTAATGCCCATACGTTCCGTAATTTCGCATTATGTTGCTAATTTCTTTTCTTAGTTGGTCTATTGTACAACCCATTATGTGATTTTAACTGTTCCAGTGTGACATTATCTTTTTGTGTTTGCGTTTTGTGAATCTCTTGCAGCGCTGGCTGGTGATTTGTAAGTGGGCGTGTTATTTTGTGTATTTCAGACAATTCTGAACCTAGATGGACTCCATTAGTTTACTGTTACATTACCAGAAAACATATAGTGGCATGGCTTTTTTTAATTTGTGGAGGTACTGTTTAAAAGGGCCACGCTTCTCTCGCTTGACTGAGTCAGACAATAGGTGCACCTGTTTTCTTACTGGATGGTGACATGGAGTAACGTCACCGACAATAGTAATGCAAAAGACAAGAACGTGTTTGCGTAAATAATTGAAATGCTATAGGATTGATTCAGCTGAGATTGAAATGATAACAAATGACAGCTTTCAATAATCATTAGTACTGTCCCAAATATTCTTGGGTCTGCTTTGCTTGCCTTTGTTGTTGTTTTAGTGCGTATTGATTAGAGTGAGCTCATGAAGGATCATATATATATATATATATATATATATATATATATATATATATATATATATATATATATATATATATATATATATATATATATATATATATATATATATATATATATATATATGTTACACTGTTGCTTTGATTTCTCACTTGTTGTATGTCCTGTAGTCTTGTTTCATTATGTTTTTATGCTCCTGCTTTGTGCTCTGTGTACAGTGGTGTCAGCACTCAGTGATCAATTGAAGTCTTCAAGAAACAAATTATTCATGAGCTGGGGAAGCTCCAATTTGGAAATATGCTGTGTCCAGACATATACGTCAAACAGAAGAGTTAGTAATAAAGTTAATTTAGAACTGATTGAAAGCTACAGGGCGAGTGTACATTTATAATTTTAATTCTAAATAGAGATCATTAATCACTGATGTGAAGTGTATTACTGTCATGTGTCTACAATTAAAACCTGTATGTGGGTTACTGTTTCTTATGGGGTCAAAGTTATTCTGAGGGGTATCTGTAAAACAAATGTTTTTGAACCAGCAGTCTTCTCCTTATTTGTCTGTAAAATGTCATGCTTTTTGACTGTCAGTTCCCCACTGTGGGATCAGAAGGACTATCTAAACTCACCCTAGAAGTGGGGGCAGGGATGTTCAAGGACTATAAAGACACTTTTAGAAACATGTTGTTTGGTGTTTTTCAGGGGTTTCTGCATTATGTTGAATTGCACATTTGCACATAAAAAATACTCCAATTGAAACTTATGCACAAAGCATTTGTGCAGTGATTTATAAGTGCTGAAATTTCATAGTAAACTAACTAGAGTATATTGACCACAGTGATGGGACTCATGAGACCTTGTGTTACTCTCATGCCCAGTGTGTGTCAATATAATTTCCTTTGGCTAACTCTAAACCATGTCAATAAAAAAAGTTCTAAATTAGGTTGCTGTGCCAGGCTAAATCTATGAATTGATTGCTGTGCTGTGGGCTGGTCTAACCAGTCAAGTTGCTGGTGGTTTAATGTTATTGATGTGCTTCCCCCAGAGTGGGCTCACTGGCTCCAGGTGTGAGTTGCTTCACTAAGTCTTTCACATTAGTTGCACGAGTGACCCGAGGAGTTCCTTCCTTCATAGGTTTGTCCTGAGGGTATACTCTGTTGGGATTAACCAGGATTAGCAAAGGAGTAATTCTACTTATCAGACATGTATCTAAAATCACAGAATCACTCATAACTGTGTTTGAGTACAGTGTTAGACATACAAGCATACTCAGACTGGTCACATGGTTACCCCTTTATTGATCTTACATATATCAAACTCATACAGCAGTTCAGAACCTTGACATATGAGGAGAAGGCTATAGGACACTGCATTCATGAATACTTAAAAGCAAAGCAAAAAAGCAAAAAAACAAGCAAAAAAAAAAAAAAAAGCAAAGTGACTTTGATCTTGAATTGTCTAATTTGATCTCTAATTCTGTCAGACTATTAACACTCCCAGTCTGCAGCAAGCCAGGATTAGCCCTATATTAACAAATGCACTGTCCAGAAGTCATGGCAATGTACATGTGCTAGTCTAGCACCAGCAACCTCTGGAAATACAAGGACTGGATGGAATATTTAAAAAAGTGTCTCCACATGTCTATGGTTCACTAGGAAATGAGGCCCTATGTCCAAAATTCCAAACTGTCCCTTTAAGGTTGGTTATTGTTGGTGAAGGCAATTTGTGTAGAAGTGGATTATTACTGGACCATATAAAACTGTAAAATGCAAAGTTTTAGCTCTGAAAATGAACAAAGCACACTTACTTGTTTAACTGTTGTTACAACATGGTTTGAAGCAATAAAAAGAGAGACTGCTATAGCTGTTCTGGATCAGCTAGTGGAGTTGACTGTGCATACAGCACACCTGTGCTTATCCCCAGATAATCTCTCACTGCTCCCGCTGTCTAAGATCTGTGTCTTTCTTGTAATAGTTAAATTTGCTTTCATAGTAAGTTAGTATTAGGTAATTGACCAAGGATTAATATATCCTTGATTAGAAAGTTATTTATTAGTAACGTCAGTGGTGAAATTGTATATTGTTTTATTTACACATAACATATTTAGGCTGTTGAACCATGTCATTAGGTGCTGACCCAGAAAATGCTTCCATGTGTCCTTGCATCATCTCTAGACTTGCTCTGATTACAAGGCCTGTTCCCTCTTACATATCATTTTAAGGTGTAATTCAAATTATACTAATGACTAGGTGTCCAAATGTTACTTAGGTCAGATTACTTTGTTAGTGATTTGGTTGCACTTTGGTCACTGGTGAAATCCTCATGTTGGTGTTCAGTCTGATGGCCAACTCGGTCTGCAGCACTGTTTTATTTGCCTTAATCTAACTTCATTGCTGACATATATTTTCACAGGGGATTATGAGAGATTGTAATTTTTCAAAATGAATGTATTTATTAGCCAAAAATCTCCAGTAAAAATGTTAACTTACATTAGAAGAGATTGCATACAGTATATCTGAGATGAAAGGCAGGGATGGGATGTTTAAGTGGTGCTGCTTATACTAAAGTGGGTGCTGCTTTTCAGGTTGGGAGATATGTGAAGGAGTGTGAAGGACGGCCATGGGACAGGAGAGACAGTGGCTACAAGCTGTCATCACCGCTGGAGCCATCTGTCTGCTTAGTAAGTATACTATTCTCAAATTTTTTTAATGAATACATTTTTTTGTATTGCTGTAAACTGGAAAAATTAAATTACACTCTCATCAAAGAGAATACTAAAAAGTCAACTGCAACTTGAACATTTTGCTCAATTTATTTTCTGTCTTGAGGTTTATTTGATTCAGATTTTTTAAAATCATATTATCAAATTGACTAATATGCTTTATGTTTTACCCATACTATATCAAAATAACTACTGGGCTATTTATAGTATCACAATTAATTTCCTTATGTAATGGCTGTGTTTATTATTACCACTACTGCTGTGTTCTGTTTCCTGCAGAAGTGTTAATACTGTTAACTGTTAATACATGGCCAGTGGTCACTCATATTCCTCTATGGGGGAAGTAAAGAGGAGAGGCCCAAAACCAAGAGAATGGGGACAAAATCCAACTAAAATATTATCTGGTGGGCATGTATTTAGATCAATCTGGGATTTGTGCTACCCCCAACCCCAGGCACACTTCTGTGTTGGGGTGGTGATTGAGCTGGTCCACAGACCATGTGTGTGGACCCCAGGGGGTGGTGGGGTGTGGACGCAAGTGTCCTGCTGTCCTGCATCAGAGAGGCACAGTGACCCCCTCCCTTTGGAGATTAATGTAATCAGCAGCCAGATGAAAGGCGACGCAACCCTGGCACCCACTGCACTGACGGGAGCACAGGGCACTGAGCACTGAGTCATTGGAAGACTCCACTCCAGGTGTCACTATTGGGATTGCTGTGTGTTTGCAGGCTTTGACGTTATACGATCTTACCCTCTGGTCCCCTGCTTTTAACAGAACCCACTAACACTAACACTGATCCAAACTACTGTTAAACTGCTGTTTCCTCAGCCTTTCTCTGATATACTCAGAAGAAATGCTACAAAAGTTAAATACTGCGGTTTTCATGACTTTCTCAGACAACCTCTCATGTACAGGAACTGTGTAATTACACAGTATTAAGTTCATATGTGGTATGATTTTATGTATGGTGTGACTGGCTGCTGTCCGAACATATTTGTAATATATTGCTTTACAGGTGTGTCTCAAGGCGTGGCCACATTGGTTCAAGCCCGGGAAGGGGGATCTGCAGAGCTGGACTGTAACCTCGATCCCGTATCCAAAGGAGAAAGCAGCCCAAATCTCTTCCCTCTGCATGTGGTGGAATGGGTGCGACTTGGTTACAATGTTCCCATCCTCATTAAATTTGGAGTATATGCCCCTCGAGTTCATCCAAACTACAAGGGTAAGACT